>CAXKVI010000001.1:109363130-109963130 GCA_964058755.1 Campiglossa producta | reverse complement strand
ATCCATACATAATTTACATGTACATGTGCCAAAAAAAGTAAAAAATTACAAATATTGCAATTTCAGCGTTAATTTCTAAATAAGTACGATCACAGCGTCACTTAATATTATACGCATCACAAATTTTCAGTGCACTGACACTATCGAAACTATCGACTATCACAAAAAAAATCGATATATCGCCAAAAGAAAACTATCAAAACTATCGATAGTGGCGCCATTCGATATTTTTGATAGTTGCAAAAATACTATCGATAGTTCGAAACTATCGTATACTATCGTAATTTAAGTTTGGAGGAACAATAGCATGTGTTGTATGTAGGTAGGTATGAATGTGTGTGTATCTGAAAAATCTCGCGTAAACAATTTTTAAACATGTGCATATGTAAGCATGCAGATGATGATAAGTTAAAGTAGTGTGCTTGCACAAAACTGCATCCCGAAATGGTTAGGAAAAGTCCCAAAACCAATCCTGCAATGATCCAAAAACAATCCCAAAATTATCACGAAATGATTGAAAAACCAATCCCGAAAAATTCCCGAAATAATCCCGAAAAAGTCCCGAAGACAATACCGAAAAGTCCTGAAAATAATCCCGAAATGGTCCCGAAAAATTATAGAAATGGCCCCCAAGAAGGTCCTTCATATCCCTGAATAAAACCTAGAAGTACCGTCAAAAGTTGTTTTTTTGGTTCACATTCCTGTCGGTATACTCGCAATAGCATTTTTCAAATTTTCTACTACAACCCTCTGCGAATATGCCATACAAAATATGCATTCAATGCACGTTCTTAAATGCCTTCGTGAATTACTCACGCCACATATGCATACATATATGAAGATGAACGGCAAGAAGAACGTGCATATATAGATTCGAGAAGGCATTTATGAATGATGCACGAATGCATTCATGAACGTGAATGGTGTGGATTTTTTATACGTTCTTCTTCACGAACGCGAATGCAAATTTTTTTTTAATGTTCATATTCGTGAATGTGAGTGAAGGAGAGTGAATGTTTCCGAACCCTGTAATTGACTTAATGCAAAGTCGCAATAAAATAAGGCATCAGGTAACGAATACGAGTATATTTAAAATAACATACTTTCATGACATGAAATGAAAAAAATAGCAATGTGAAAAAAATTTAAGTATATACATTTTACAATATTTCTATATCACATTCTCTATATCTTACTCTGAACTATCATAAATGTTAGAAGTGTTGATCTAAGTTCATTTAAAAAAAAAAATGGTTTACTACATTGGCAAAAAAAGCTAAAAACGGCTTAAACAAATTATGAAAACGGCTAGCGGCTAGATTCAAATTTTCCCGGCTAAATGAAAAAAAAAAAAAAAAAAACGGCTAGATCTAGCCGGAAAACGGCTAAAATGGCAACACTGGAAGGCACCTTTTAAAGCTCAATTCATTGCATTTTCTCTTTATTTAAACTTAAACTAAAACGGAATTCAAACATTTTAATAAAAGAATTTTATGAACATATCGTCGGAAAAATTGCAATACTGCACATCGCACTTCTGCACAACCGCACATTCGACATTTCTGTCAAAAATGAGATTTGCCTACCAGGGCTTCTGGGTACCCGGATACATTCATTAGTAACAAAAAAGTATGGGTTTGTTCAAAAGAATGTCAAAAAACGACATTTGATTTTGACCCACCACACAGTGCTCGTACAAAAGTTAATCAGTTTTCAGTGTATCCAGTAAAATTTGTGCGGCTACGTATGTGCGGTTTTGCAGAATTACGATGTTCGGTTTTGCATATTCTCCGACGATATTAAACGTTAATTAATGCCCATGAACATAAATTAATACTAGAGTTCGCCCAGAGGTTGAAATTCAACCACAAAAGCTCATTTTATTTTCCTACCTTTTTGCTGTTTCTTAAATTTGCCATTCTTTTCATATTTTTTATATTTTTGGTTTCTATACATTCCTGGACATTTTGCTTTTTCCTCCCCCTTTACACCATTCAGTAATATAGTTTCAATGTTGATAATTATTTATTCTTCTTAGGTAGCCTTCATACGTATTTCTTTCCTTTGCTTTTATTTCCTTTCTTTTCCTCTCCTTTCATCTCATTGTATTTCTTTTGCTTTTCTTTCCTTCCCTACCCTTTTCTTTCCTTTTCATCCCTCTCTTTTCTTTTCCTTTTCTTTCCTTTTCTCTTCTTTCATTTCGTTTTATTTCCCTTCTTTCTTTCTCTCTTTTCTGTTGTTTTCTTTTATTTTCCTTTCTTTTCGTTTCTTTTATTATCTTACCTGACCTTCCTTATGTTCAAACGGACAAACAGAGAGACAATAATTCTAAAAATGGTTCAGATGGACTCTATAATATTCCCCAAGTCATCCCCAGTAATTTTTTCAATGTACAGACACGACTTTTGTAGAGTTTTATTATAGTACAGATATCTATTACATAGATGTGACTTATATAAAAAGTAAAACGAGCAAAATTTTAAGCAGAGCTCACTGCTTTAAAAATAATTGACTTAATGCAAAGTCGCAATAAAATAAGGCATCAGGTAACGAATATATTTAAAATAACATATTTTCATGACATGAAATGAAAAAAAAAATAATAATAATAATGTGAAAAAAATTTAGGTATATACATTTTACAATATTTCTATATCACATTTTTCTATATCTTGCTCTGACCTATCATAAATTTTAGAAGTGTTGAACTAAGTTCATTTCAAAAAAAATTGTTTACTACATTGGCAAAAAAACTAAAAACGGCTAAAAAAATTATGAAAACGGCTAGCGGCTAGATTCAAATTTTCCCGGCTAAATGAAAAAAAAAAAAAACGGCTAGATCTAGCCGGAAAACGGCTATAATGGCAACACTGTGCGGTTTTGCAGAATTTCTATGTTCCGTTTTGCATATTCTCCGACGATATTAAACGTTAATAAATGCCCATGAACATAAATTAATATTAGAGTTCGCCCATAGGTTGAAATTCAACCACAAAAGCTCTTTTTATTTTCCTACCTTCTTGCTGTTTCTTAAATTTGCCATTCTTTTCATATTTTTTATATTTTTGGTTTCTATACATTCCTGGACATTTTGCTTTTTTCTCCCTCTTTACACCATTCAGTAATATAGTTTCAATGTTGATAATTACTTATTCTTCTTAGGTAGTCTTCATACGTATTTCTTTCCTTTGCTTATATTTCCTTTCTTTTCCTCTCCTTTCATCTCATTTTATTTCTGTTGCTTTTCTTTCGTTCCCTACCCTTTCCTTCCCTCTCTTTTCTTTTCCTTTCTTTTCCTTTTCTCTTCTTTCATTTCATTTTATTTCCCTTCTTTCTTTCTCTCTTTTCTGTTCTTTTCTTTTATTTTCCTTTCTTTTCGTTTCTTTTATTCTCTTACCTGACCTTCCTGACCTTCCTTATGTTCAAACGGACAAACAGAGAGACAATAATTCTAAAAATGGTTCAGATGGACTCTATAATATTCCCCAAGTCATCCCCAGTAATTTTTTCAATGTACAGACACGACTTTTCTAGAGTTTTATTATAGTACAGATATCTATTACATAGATGTGACTTATATAAAAAGTACGACGAGCAAAATTTTAAGCAGAGCTCACTGCTTTAAAAATTATTGACTTAATGCAAAGTCGCAATAAAATAAGGCATCAGGTAACGAATATATTTAAAATAACATACTTTCATGACATGAAATGAAAAAAAAAAATAATAATAATAATGTGAAAAAATTTAGGTATATACATTTTACAATATTTCTATATCCCATTTTTCTATATCTTGCTCTGAACTATCATAAATTTTAGAAGTGTTGAACTAAGTTCATTTCAAAAAAAATTGTTTACTACATTGGCAAAAAAGCTAAAAACGGCTAAAAAAATTATGAAAACGGCTAGCGGCTAGATTCAAATTTTCCCGGCTAAATGAAAAAAAAAACGGCTAGATCTAGCCGGAAAACGGCTAAAATGGCAACACTGGAAGGCACCTTTTAAAGCTCAATTCATTGCATTTTCTCTTTATTTAAACTTAAACTAAAAAGAAATTCAAACATTTTAATAAAAGAATTTTATGAACATATCGTCGGAAAAAGAGCAAAAATGAGATTTGCCTACCAAAAAAGTATGGGTTTGTGCAAAACAATGTCAAAAAACGACATTTGATTTTGACCCACCACATAGTGGCTCGTACAAAAGTTAATCAGTTTTCAGTGTATCCTGTAAAATTTGTGCGGCTACGTATGTGCGGTTTTGCAGAATTGCGATGTTCGGTTTTACATATTCTCCGACGATATTAAACGTTAATTAATGCCCGCCGTGGTGTAGCGGTTAAGTGTTCGGCCTTCTACACCAAGTCGTGGCGGTTCGATGCCCGACAAAAGTAACTTCAAAAATTATTTAGAAAAAGAATTTTTCTAAACGGGGTCGCCCCTCGGCAGTAGTTTGGCAAACTCTCCGGGTGTATTTCTGCCATGAGAAGCTTCTCAGCAAAAAATTCATTTGCTTTGCGAGTGCCGTTCGGAGTCGGCAAAAAACTGTAGGTCCCGCCAACTTGTAGGAAAACTCAAAAGCAACACACCACAAGTTGGAAAGAGAAGCTCGGTTAAAAATCTCGTTAGAGGTTATGATAACCTGTTGGTATTTCGCCGCCATTAGTTTTTTTTTTTTCCTCTCCTTTCATCTCATTTTATTTCTTTTGCTTTTCTTTCCTTCCCTACCCTTTTCTTTCCTTTTCTTCCCTCTCTTTGCTTTTCCTTTTCTTTCCTTTTCTCTTCTTTCATTTCATTTTATTTCCCTTCTTTCTTTCTCTTTTTTCTTTTCTTTTCTTTTCTTTTATTTTCTTTTATTTTCCTTTCTTTTCGTTTCTTTTATTCTCTTACCTGACCTTCCTGACCTTCCTTATGTTCAAACGGACAAACAGACAGACAATAATTCTAAAAATGGTCCAGATGGACTCTATAATATTTCCCAAGTCATCCCCAGTAATTTTTTCAATGTACACACACGACTTTTCTAGAGTTTTATTATAGTACAGATATCTATTTCATAGATGTGACTTATATAAAAAGTACAACGAGCAAAATTTTAAGCAGAGCTCACTGCTTTAAAAATAATTGACTTAATGCAAAGTCGCAATAAAATAAGGCATCAGGTAACGAATATATTTAAAATAACATACTTTCATGACATGAAATGAAAAAAAAATAATAATAATAACAATGTGAAAAAAATTTAGGTATATACATTTTACAATATTTCTATATCACATTTTTCTATATCTTGCTCTGAACTATCATAAATTTTAGAAGTGTTGAACTAAGTTCATTTCAAAAAAAATTGTTTACTACATTTCTGTCAAAAATGAGATTTGCCTACCAGGGCTTCTGGGTACCCGGATCCATTCATTAGTAACAAAAAAGCATAGGTTTGTGCAAAAGAATGTCAAAAAACGACATTTGATTTTGACCCACCACATAGTGGCTCGTACAAAAGTTAATCAGTTTTCAGTGTATCCTGTAAAATTTCTGCGGCTACGTATGTGCGGTTTTGCAGAATTACGATGTTCGGGTTTGCATATTCTCCGACGATATTAAACGTTAATTAATGCCCATGAACATAAATTAATACTAGAGTTCGCCCAGAGGTTGAAATTCAACCACAAAGCTCATTTTATTTTCCTACCTTTTTGCTGTTTCTTAAATTTGCCATTCTTTTCATATTTTTTATATTTTTGATTTCTATACATTCCTGTTCATTTTGCCTTTTCCTCTCTCTTTACACCATTCAGTAATATAGTTTCAATGTTGATAATTATTTATTCTTCTTAGGTAGTCTTCATACGTATTTCTTTCCTTTGCTTTTATTTCCTTTCCTTTCCTCTCCTTTCATCTGATTTTATTTCTTTTGCTTTTCTTTCCTTCCCTACCCTTTTCTTTCCTTTTCTTCCCTCTCTTTTCTTTTCCTTTTCTTTCCTTTTCTCTTCTTTCATTTCATTTTATTTCCCTTCTTTCTCTCTTTTCTGTTATTTTCTTTTATTTTCCTTTCTTTTCGTTTCTTTAATTCTCTTGCCTGACCTTCCTTTCCATTTCCATTACATTCCTTTTATTTTCTTTTTCTTTAATTTGCTTTAGTTTCGTTTCCTCTCATTTTATTCATTTTTTTTTCATTTCATTTCTTTTCCTTTATTTTTTCTTACCTTTATTTTCTTTCACTTTTTTTCCTTACCTTTCCTTCCCTTACCTTTCCTTTTCCTACCTTTCCTTTCCTACCGTTTCCGTACTTTCTTTTTTTCTTTCCGTAACTCCTTTAGTTTTCTTTCTTTTCCATTCATTTCCTTTACTTATTTTTTTTTTAGCTTTTCATTACCTTTCTTTCCTTTATTTTTCATTCTTTTTATTTTTATTTATTTTCCGTGAGAAAGGAGAGAAATGATTTTGAAGAACCGATAGAGGAGTATGTCCCAAAGAAGCAAAAGAAACTCGGATTTTATTTTCAAAATCAGCCCAGCATATCATTTACCAATATGCACACGGATGCCAAACTAAAGCCGAAAAGAATGAGCATATTGGAAAACGGGAATTCACTCAGGGCAGTTCTCATAGGAAAGACGCATTACAACATCAAAAATAGTTGCCCTTTTGACTCTATTATGCAAATACTGGGAACAGCGGCAACGGACAACACAACATACTTCTCTTTCGTGCAATCGAATAAGTACGTCGAAAGTAATGAAATTCATAATGAGTTTTATTACAGCTTCGAGAATAGATGTAATTTATAAAGAACGCGCAAGATTGCTTCTTGAAAATTTCGAGGACAAACTAAAAAATAGCTCAACAAAGGCCGTTTTCCGCTTTTCCCGCAAACGCTCAACATGTTTTCAACATTGACAGAGGTGTGGTCAAAATGTTTCCATGATTGCCCTAGTGGATTCGACACCTTCAGTTGTGATAACTCGACAGAAGTATTGACACTATGGATTAATGATCAGAAAAGGTTGTGTGAAGACAGCTATCAAACACTTGGAAATCCTCTTGCAGAAATGCCAATAAACTTTCACGCCCGATGCTCCAAATGTCTTAAAGAATGTAATGTCAACAGAGCATTCAATGATCATATATGTGTCGAGTTGGAGCTCAGAAAAGATGTAACATCTGAGTTGCAAAGGTACACTCTGTCAGAAATGGAGAAAAATTTTAAATTCTCAGTTGGAAACAATCATTTCAGGTAACTAACACACAAGCATTAAACTGATAACAATGTACATAGTTACAAAAAACATTTCTCTTACAGCTTGAAAGGTGTGATTGACTATACCCCAGGACATTTTCGGGCGTTTTGTAGAAGAAGCAGTGGAAATTGGGAGCTACATGATGACCTGTCCAACAAGCGCGTTTCGATAGTTAGTGACAAGATATTAACTCCAAGTGCAGCTATTTATATTAAAGAAGATATTATACCGTAACGTCTGCGGCAGTACTTAAATTTAAGGCTTTATATAGTGTAGAACATTTAAACATTTAAAAAAAAAAATAAACGAAAATAAATTTAAATTGAATTTAAACAAAATTTAAAGTTTTTTCATTCCCTGCATTCTTCAAAAAATCACGTATGAATTATTTTACAGAAAACTGAATTCGCCAAATAAAATTAGAGACGAATTAAGCTTAAATTAGTCTTCGGTTTGCGCTATACCCTAACATAACCATTTTATTCAATATAATAAACGTTTTTGATATGGGATTATGGTAAAACACCATAGATCTGTATCCTCTTTTCACTAATTTTCTGCCGCTGAAACCAGGGTGGCCACATTTGACGCTTTTTGCTGGATTTTTGAGCTTTGAAATTTGAATAAGCGCCAGTGGCGTTGTTTGATATTGGGAGATGTTTTCCTCCAAACGCATTCAGTTTTAAAGAAAATATTTCCCAAAATTTTAGCTTCGAAACACAAATTAAGTGTTAGGTGTGTGGAATATTTTTTGAAGATATGTGTGAACCGCTTTATCGTCGATGCGTCCCATAACAGATATTAATTTTTTTCTCAAAAAATTTGTATTCTACATTTGAAGCACCATCTCGAATAACGTTCTAAGTGTTTTATTGCATATAACAATTTTCTAAAATTTGACACACCAAAACTGTAAAAATGCATTTAAAATAGTACGGTAATTAAAAGTGACATACATTATTTTGCATAGAAGCGTCGAAAGTGATTCGTAATGGCACTGGACGCTCATAAGGAAGGTGATAAACTGATAATATGAAAGGTATAAAAGAAATAAAAAATATGACTTTAGCGTTTTTTTGCCCTCCTGACAAATTCTGGTTTTGTAACTTAGAACATTATTCGCGATGATGCTTCATTTAATTAGTGCTATCCATTCCTGGAAGTTTTGCGTTTGCCATTTTTAAATATCTCTTCGAGTTTAGAAGTTAATGAAAAAAGCTCTCTGTTTCTAGTACTAAAAATATGTTTATGCCCGGATGTGGTAAAAATTTTGTTTGGTCGCAAATGCAACTGATAAGTGTGATTTATCAAATACCTCTAAAACCACTACATGTATACAAAAATACAAGATTCAGTGCACGAATAATGATTTAGGCCCGGTTTTTCAGTGCAGATTTAAACCACAGACAAAGTTGACTAGAGTTTATTCCATACAAATCGGCCGTTTAAACTCACTCTGAAGTTTAAACTTGCACTGAAAAACCGGACCTTAGAGGCATGAAAAAAACAGGTTTACCCTGAAAAAGGCGTAAATCCCTAAAAAAAAAATAAAAAAACTAATGTCATAAATTATTGAAAACCAAATTTGCATAAGATCTTCCAAAAAAAAATTTGTAAAATATGGCCCAGGATAGCCATAAACCAGTTTTTTCGGTATGTTGCGTACCGCCATACGTTGGCGCTCACAATAAGAGGTGGCAGTTAAGTATTCATAAGTGTTGACGAATTTCTATACATCAGATAGAGACTGGTCAAATTCGTTTAAATTTTCTGCCGTGGTATTTTACTATATAAAAGTATATTTATCTGGTATAGGATATCAGCAAAAAAAAGTTCAAGAGCAATGAACATAATTTTGACTTTGACTATGCCAAAACTTGTTTTATTGGAATTGGGAATATTGTTTCTTGAAGTGCTTTTTTTATATATATTCGGCCTTTTGCTTTAATTATCTGGCCACCCTGGACGTGTTAACACCAGCTAACATAATTAAAGATAGGCGAAACACTGCTTCAACCTGAAGTAAGCTTTTTGACAGCATTTTAGTACATGGTGCATTAGCGTAGGTGATAAGCATTGCGATTGCAACGCGAGTGGTCAAGGTTCATTATTTGGAATATTTTTTTTTTGCAAAATTATTATATTTGGGGTGTCTAAAGAGGTAAATAATAAGTTTAACCTTGGTTCCCGGATAGGGCACGTGATCCATGGTATTTGCAGAACAATTTTTTGAGTTGGCCGCCGCGATTAAAAAAATACATAAAGCTTTATTTTGACTTTACCTCGAACTTTGACTTTGACATAAAAGTTCAGTATACGTTTTTAAACGAAGCATGGCAAATTGAAGACCTCAAAGTTAAAGCAAGGTTAAAATTTGGCAAACTCTCAAATTTTGCTTGCTTTCCTTGCTTTGACAATCAGATGTAATTTATTCATGTTTTCTCTATTAAATTAATATATTAACCAAAACACTCTGAATACAAAGAAAGAAATAACGAAAACAAATGTATAAAAGAAAAGCGTCAAAGCGTTCGTTGTAGCATACCTCTGAAGTTGGACGCAAAGTTTTGAGGTAGCAAATGTCAGGCGAGGTTAACAAAGCTTTATGTATTTGACCCTTTAGCGGCTCCACACCTTTGCACTTTTTGTTTGCAATTTACTAAAATAGTTGCTTTTTAAAACACGTTCAAAATTCCGGGAGTAGGATTAATATACGCAAATATTTAATTTTTATACCTGTCAAGAGATAATTGTAAATAATGTTTCAAAATAAAAAAAAAATAATAAGAAGAGAGGAATGCATTTCTTTAATAAATACTTATGACTTATAAATTATCAAAAAAAAAAGAAAACACACTTACCCTAACCAGCATCGAACTTAAGTCACCCGCCTTGATAATCGGAATGCCTAACGCCTGGGCTACAGTCGCATGTTCAAATTGATGCCTAATGAGTGATGTTGAAGTGATTGTATCTGTGTGCACAGTATTTCACGTAATTGTAGAGACCGCACATCTTCTTGGGAAAGAATCGATAACATGTCAACGTCAATAATTGGTGGATGATCAAGGTAAATTACTTTTGCCTTGCAACATTTTAAAAATTCATAAAAAATGTCCTATGGCTGACCAATTAGTGAGACCTGCTGACCAATTAGTGACCAATTATTTGGCATATTTGTTTTTTGAAATTTAAAGTATACCGGGTGCCTGCGGAAGTAAATGACTTTTCCCTTGGAAAATTTATAAAACGTCATAAAAAATTTTCTATGGCTGACCAATTAGTGAGAGCTGCTGACCAATTAGTGACCAATTATTTGGCATACTAACTTTTCCAAATTTCGACCAATGGGGTGCCAACATCTTAACCGATAACACTCAAAAAACTTAAAAAACTTAATTAAAAATTTTCTATGGCTGACCAATTAGTGAGACCTGCTGACCAATTATGACCAATTAGTGACCAATTATTTGGCATATTTGTTTTTTTTGAAATTTAAAGTATACAGGGTGCCTGCGGAATTAAATGACTTTTCCCTTGGAAAATTTAAAAACGTCATAACAAATTTTCTATGGCTGACCAATTAGTGGGACCTGCTGACCAATTAGTGACCAATTATTTGGCATACTAACTTTTCCAAATTTCGACCAATGGGGTGCCAACATCTTAATCGATAACACTCAAAAAACTTAAAAAAATTAATTAAAAATTTTCTATGGCTAACCAATTAGTGAAACCTGCTGACCAATTAGTGACCAATTATTTGGCATAAAATCTTTTTAAAATTTCGACCAATGGGGTGCCAGCATCTTACAGCTATTATTAAGGGCTTCCAAGATTATGTTCAAATGTTTTACTATAGTTTTTTTGTTATTGGAATGCTCTTGTTTATACATTTGTATGAGTTACTAGCTTTAATTTTTTCTTCCAGTAATGTGTCATGGATTTCTTTCCATTGATTCATTTCTGGATGAAAACTTTTGGCATTTTTGGGAAATAGTTACTTTTTATTGGGAAAATTATACACGTTGTTGTACATTGTTTAATTGTCTCAAATTATTTTTGATGTAATTTTTTATCAAGATTACCATTGCGACAATTAAACATGTAACTACGCATGCAAACGCGGTCAACCACTTATCGGAAACTTCTTCTACGATAGGGTGTGGTTCGTATTTAACTATTTTGGTATCGGAGGTGTTTTCACCTGAATTTTCTTTTCCTACTTCGTATCCCGCTATTCCTATTAATATGCCGTTTAGTGCAATTTTCCACCAAGTCATTTTTATGTAAAAAAAAATCTTCCTTTAACCTGTGAAAATTCTTTTAATATTACCGTGTTAAATTTAAAATGTGAATGAGAAAAACAATTTTCCTTATTGTTAGTTCTTGTTATTTAATTTAATGATAAAAAAATATATTTTTCATTTTTTTCTTAAATTAAATTAAAATTTACTATAAATTTCCTAATGTTCCTGTTGGTGCTGCTGCTTTATTATTGTTTCTGGGTTCCACCCATTTTTGCGCAGATCTTTTAATTTGGTTATCAGCTCCTTCTTTTGCTGCCCGCGACTGGTATTAATTATTCGCTGTAGTTTTCTACACATTATTTTTAGGGCTGTGCCTTTATTCAGTTAATCGATTACTAGATTAATCAAAATTATGAGTAATCAAAACGAGCCATACTCGAGTATTTTTAAAAATGGTTAATCAAAAACTGATTAATTAACTCATTTTCTTATGTGAAAGTTTTCCATGAAATAGCATAATGAACTGGCAGGATCTAGATTTGAGCTCGGAGGATCTAGGTTTGGGCTGGCAGGATCTGGCTTTGCAGGATCTAGCTTTGTAGGATCTAGCTTTGCAGGATCTAGCTTTGAGGTAGTAACCATGTAATATTTTGGGTAGTGAATTAAACTGGCAGGATCGCCATGTAATGTTTGGGGGAAGTCAAATATTCTGTTAGCTCTTCAGCCGCATTTGAGTGAGCATTAAGATGCCCCACAAGATTCCGCAATTAAAACACAAGAGTTGAGTCTTAAAATTGGAATGATTTATTCGGCTCATCGCTGTTCTTTTATATGATTACACTCTACCTTATGAGTAATCTAATTTACAAACTTACATTTCTAAGTGGTTAGTCATGCTTATGAATCTACGTTGTTGTGCATGCTTACAAACATATATATGGGTTCAATCGAGTTTATGTTATTGGAGAAGTGCAGCGCAAGCTAAATTGATTTGAATACTTTGGCCTAGTTATTGCCAAAAGTATATTGAACTGTGAACATTTTATTTTGCTTAGCTGTCATACTACACTTGTGTCCCGAACTGCTGGCGGTTTTTTGGTTATGGTGGTGGCTTTTGCCCTTGTGTCCCGAACTGCTGTCGGTTTTTGGTTATGATGGCGGCTCAATCGGCGGTACTGCTGATAGCTGTTAATAGCGGTTGATATTACCCGCACCAGTATGCTGATGCCGTTGGGCCCGCACGTGAGTTATTTGCCGTTTATGGTGGTTAACCGTGCCATTAGTGTAGCCCGTATCGATTGCCGCCTGTAAACGCTATGGTGGTAGCTCAGTCGGCGGGGTACGGGCTTTTGTGGCCAATCTTGGCAATTGTGGTGGCTACGGCCGTTTAGGTCAAATAAGCCAATGGCCAGGCGTACGAAATATATGAGGAGTTGCTGCGATTTTGGTGGTACCCACTCCACTGATGATTAGGTGGCGATAGTCACCAGTGCACCGGGACTGTTGGCTGTAATTACATAAAACTCCGAATCACCTACAAGTTTATTTCACTTGCCTGGAAGATAGTAACTTACCGATTCCGGGTTTCCGCGCCGTTCCCTTATACGCCAAAAATATGGTATGAGGTTTCCCTTTGCCGTAAGGTATTTGCCTATTCCCTCCACTTCTGGATGTCGCCTGGTTTTTTGTTTTTTGAGTTGGACAAGTTGATGCTGCTCGCCTCGCTGCCAGTGGTGAAAAGGCCGGAAATCGGAAACGCTGAAGTTAGCTGCGTTTTAACTTATGACGTTTGCTTGCTGACGTGGCATGACGTTTAAAGGAAGTGTTCTGAGAGTTGGGTTGCCAGATCGCGTAGTTTGGCTATTATGGTAGTGGGTAGCCGTAGCATGACCGTAGTACGGGTTTGAATTTTTTTAATGTCTCACTTCTTTTAGCGGGCACATAGATATTTTCACTTACAAACATTCATGGAAGATTGTAGAGCAAGGTTGCAAAATACACGTTTTGACCTTAGTATATATATTAGACTGGGCCAAAAATAAAACATTTCGTTTTTCAAAAATTAGGTATATTGATTTTCTTTTTAAGAAAGGTGAAAAAAAATTACTGTAATTTTTTCAGATTTTTAAATTAAAGTCTAGAGGTCTATCATTGCTAGTTTACATTTTACAGACTTAACCTCCAATTTGGTATAAAAACGACAAATGATTGTTGAAAAACACCATTTACCTGAACATTTTTTTGTTGGAAATTGAGTTCCCTACAAAAGCTGACAAGACTGAAATTTTCTCAGATTAGCCGTTATCTAGTATTCTAGCCACAACCATTGGCAAGTTTTTTGGATTTCCCGATTTTGGTTTGAAAATTTGCGAAACATGAAAAAATCAACATCGAATAAAGCTAAATACATTTTCTTAAGGGAAATTGGATGCTTTGATATCAGAATTCAACAACGAGCCCGAAGTTCGGCCCTAACCTTGCAAAAAAGTCCAATATTATTTTGTGATGGTTTTGTTAGGTTGGAGAAGAACTGCGACCTTTAGGCTAATTCTGATCACGGATTTGGATTTAGCTCGCCAAAATACTTGAAAATTCATGTATTGAGTTCACAGATCCGTAAACTTTTTATTTTTTGTTTTTGCGCCATTTGAAGACTGTAAAACTACACCTTCGCGGAGGAAGCATATATTGAGCAAAAACATGTTTGAACGTAGGGTAACCCCGGGGGATATGGCGCGATTTTTTTTCAATTCGCTTACGTGGTTTATTCTTGATTTTTTGTTCCCGTTTTAGAGATTTGTTCATTTGTTCTGATCTGTTTTCCGGTGTTGTTAGCACCCGTGCCTTTTGTGCTCTTTCGCTTTCTTTACCAGGGGTTATATCAGAAGGCTCCGGCGTGTTAATTAAAGGATCCCTTACGTCCTACAAGGATAGTTAAAAAGTAAAATAGTTACGGAGATAGGTATAGCAAATATTAAACATTTAAATACCTACCGGAAGTGGTGTCGTATCCCGCGGAATTTCCATCTCAACTTCTTCGTTCATTTCTATAAAAGCATATTCTGGTATTGCAGTTGGATTAAAAGGACAAATTCCGGTCGCCTCGAACCCCGATATTCCATTTCTCGATACAGCAGAGCTCCCTTAGGCCTATGAAAGTAAATTTCCGAATTCATGCCGCCCAATTTTGCGAAGCGGGTTATTGCGAATAAATGAATTACATGCAGCGTAATAGAATGACTTGAAGGCTTTGAAAAAAATATATATGCTTTTAAAATATATGAAAGGTAGGTAAACCGGGTGATATGGCGTATGAAATATGTACGCAAAAAATGCGCCATTTCACCCGCTTTGGTTAAGCAAAAGTGTCAACACTGGCAAAATCTACACTTCCTGGAATTTCTCCAAAATCGCACACGTGGGTTTTCTTTTAAGTTTCGCTTATCTTATTTATGCAAAAGAAATATACCTAGGTCAAAAACTCACCGAATAATTCCACTCTGAATAAATTGCCTTTTTGTTAAGAAAACTACTTTTGCACTGTTTTTCTTTTCTTTTCAATTTTCACTAAAACTGTTTGCACGCACGAACGAGAGGGTGTTGCCCCTTTGAGTTATTTCACAAGACTGAATAGTTTTTCTTGAAATGGAGTTGCTGAACGAGTTGGAAGCTAGATTTTTTGATGGTGCGCCATATCACCCTTCGCGCCATATCACCCGGGTTTACCCTATATGAGAAATGTATATTTTTGGTTATAATATTCATCATATAATGATAATTAACTATGTAGAATATCAATAAACAAAATTTAGTAAAAAAATTGGATCAAAAACACAAAAAAAAGACGCAAATATGAATTTTTTAAATTTAATACTAAATAAGTTTTGAAAAAGTACCTTTACAAAAAAAGTTGTTTAACCTTTTCTGTAGTCCACTCAATTTCCCTTAAGAATCTGTATCTATCTTTGTTGTACATGGATATATGCATTTTTGACAATTTTTGAAAGAAGAAATGGGAAATCGTAAAAACATGCTAATTTTTGAGGCTAGAATACTAGAAAATGTTGGTCAATGCAAATTTTGTAGGGAATTCGATTTCCTTCAATAATATGTTGAGGTAAATGGTGTTTTACAGCAATGGTTTGTCGTTTTTATACCAAATATGAGGTAAAGTCTGTAAAATCTAAACTAGCGATGATAGACCTCTAGACTTTGATTTAAAAAACTGAAAAAATTACAGTTATTTTTTTCACCTTTCTTAAAAAGAAAATCAATATAATTTTTGGAAAAAGCTTGTCTCAGAAAGCACCACTCATATTAATGTTTTTGACGATTTATACATTTCATTTAGCTTCCATTCTAATATTTTTTTAATAAAAAAGTAGAGTTAATTTTTGGAATTTGTTTTGAAGAAATTTCATCCATGCATAGTGTTAATAAAATTTATTATTATATGGGAGAAATTCCATCATGGCCGCAGGAAAAAAAATTATGAAAATTCAGACCTACTTCGAAGCTACATATGTACTTGAGTATTTTAGTAGTAAAATTTATTTTTATCGTGTTTTTATTTGGAAACCTAAACCGGAACGAACCCGTAACCGAAACCGAAATAAATTTTGAAGAACGAAACCGGAACCGAAACCGAATCGTGTTACAAAACCGAAACCGAAACCAGAACGTTATTTTAATCGGTTTCATACCTTGGTAAGTGGATAAACAACTAAAATATCTTTGAAATTAGTGCATTTAAAATTGAGTGAAAGTGTTAAATATGCTTTGAGATGCTTATTTTACTATCTTCCAGCCCCAATTTTATTATTAATAAAAGCGTGTTAAAGTTTGATGGTATAATTAGAAACATTTAGGACCTTCTTTTCTTGCTATCACAATGTATATTAATAAAATTGGGGCTGTGATATAGACTGGATTTAATAATTTAAGTGTAAAGTTTTAATGTTAACAATATATAATCATGTACAATATGGAATTATTTTGTCGCAGACGAAGAAGCCGTATTATCGTTAAAGGTTACAACGAACTTATAAAGTGTTATATTTCTTGGGAGCGTGTCATTATTCTGTATTACAAAATTCTGAGTGACAAAATTCTGTAAATTGCCAAAAACTTCTGCTTGAACGAAACTCGGCTTTTTAAAAATTCTGCTTTCTAAAATTCTGCTTTTTCAAAATTCTGCATGTTTAATGCGAAAAAGTCTGCTTTATTCAAGTGTTGTGATTTTCGTCATACAAGAATCTGTATCTATCTTTAAGAATCTGTATCTATCTTTTTTGTACATGGGTATTTGCATTTTTGACAATTTTTGAAAAAAAAAAATGGGAAATCGAAAAATCATGCTAATTTTTAAGGCTAGAATACTAGAAAACGGCTAGTCTGAGATAATTTTAGTCAAAGCAAATTTTGTAGGGAATTCGATTTCCTTCCAAAATATATTCAGGTAAATGGTGCTTCATAACAATGGTTTGTCGTTTTAATACTAAACATGAGGTAAAGTCTGTAAAATCTAAACTAGCGATGATATACCTCTAGACTTTAGTTTGAAAATGACAGTTATTTTTTTTTACCTTACTTAAAAAGAAAATCAATTAGGGTACTCACAGTCCCATATTACCAGCCATGCTAATATTGCCAGCTGGCAATGTCTTGACAATTTACCAGGTGTCAAATATTTTGTTTTTGTTTTGCCTGCAAATAGAAGATACCACTTTGTGGCAATATTTGCGGGCTTGTTCCTACACAGAGCCAAAAAGTTCACCTATAATCAAAGAGATCGACGTCTAAAAAAGCTTTTTGGCCGGGGAGAGCGAGTGGGGACAAATTTGAAGAAATTTGTGCTAGGAAATCTTTTAGATTTTAGCTTGAATTTCTTCTCAAATTTATTGAAAAGGAAATCGGCTAAAAAGAAGGAGTTAGCTTCGTATTTATGAATTTTATATGTACTTTTGTCGAAAACGTTCAATTGTTAGAAGAAATCTGGTTGTTTTTATGAGAAAATTTGTATAAAGTAAATTAATGAGAACATCCTCTTATTTTCACTAGATTCATATTGGATTTTTTAAAAAGGAAAACTATTTATTTTTAAAAGATCCCTTATTAATTCAAATTTTGCTATTAACGTCTCAACATATGTACATAAAAGTATATGTACCTTCTTCAAATGTGTAATTCGACGCTCTTTGCAGCGTGTTTTGATACTTAATTGCAGCGAATTCAGCAGCTTTTTGACAGTAAATCGAGAGAGAGAGCTGCAATTCGCTGCAAATTATTCTTGGGGATATTTCGTCCAGCAAACTTGAACAGCTGATCGTGACATAGCAAAACAACAACAAAAAAATTCAAATTCAAATTGTTAGCCAATCGGAAACATAACAGCTGTTGTTTCTGCAAATTTCTGAGATTTTTATAAAACGGACCTATTGATACATATTCACATAGCATTAAGGACTATACTTAATAAAGAACGATAAATGGGATTTTTGCAATTAAGCAATATTTTAGACTTTTTTTCGTATAATGCATTGTTAGTGAAACCTGAACGATGGTGAAAATTTCAAAACCCCAGCCCAATGGCAAGTTAGTACAATATCAAAAGCAAGGAATGATATTTTTCAAATATCTCTACCCAAGCGCCAACTATCGAAATTAATAGTGCGTTGGGGTAGAAAACTAAACGACGATGCAAATTTCAAGATCCTACCTCAACGGGAAGTTCGTTGAAAAACGAATTAAGCGACACCGAAAACAGACCTTCGCATTTCTTAAATAGAGCAACGCACGCGCCACCTAGCGGGTCCAATTTTTTTTAAACATTTGAAATTAATTAAGTAACACACGTAAAATATCAGCCAAATCGGTCCATAATTACGATTCTAATTTTTTATTACCGCGATCTCAGCCCCACCTAGCTTAATTTTTTTACGGAAATATCTCTTTTCATGTAAGTAATACATGTTCCGAATTTCAGCCAAATCGGACCAAAAATGAGATTTTTGAAAATATAGCGACCCACGCGCCACATATCGGATTTCTTTTTTCATAATATTGCATTGTCATCGGGATTATACATGGGTGCAGAATTTCAGTTCAATCGGACACCGGGAAGTGTATCAAATTTAACTTGCAAGAAAGATTCCAATACAGACAACCGTCAAGTGAAACTAAATAAAAGCTTATAAAAAGCTTTTGAACGGGCGAGTATCAGTTGTTGTTGATGGGTTCAATTGATGCACCTTCCAGCGGTCAAACAAAAGAACAAATGCCAATGGTCACAGATTTACTTTTGTGTCACGAAATATGGATCACCAATCACTGATTATTAGCGATTGAACAAAACGTATGAAGCTGTTTGTACTTATTTATAAACACGGGAAATTTTAAATTTGAAAAATTTAAGCGGAGCGCAACAAGAATTTGGTTTTACAAGCCAGGGTTGCCAGGTATATATTTAAAATTTTCCCCGCCTTTTTGGGAAGAAACCAATTTAATCTCTGATGTTTTATCAAAAGCGGAAAATGAGACAGGTTGATTCTGATTTTCATACATCGATGAAATAAGTGTTAAAACTAAAAAAAAATAATTTGCAGTATCGCCGTTACCTCAAATTTTGACCAAAAACTGGTTTTTGACCTTCTGGTGCAAGTTAAGTGTTATGAAGGCCATATAATTATCAAATTTAGTAAATATAAGTGAAAATTTGGCACATCACTCTTATTTTAAAAAACTTGAAGGAAAATCGTTACTCGCGTTACACCAAAAAATCCTTTATAAAAGCCAACCCTAATGAACTGGAGCAAAAAGGAAACATCGAGATGGAAGGGCAGACCCGTCAATTAGAACATATGGATTTTTATGTTATTCTCTTTAAGATATCCGTTTTTATGAGTAAAAGCATGTATTTTCGTCACTCGCGTTACATAAAAAAAATTGCCATATATTTTTATGAATAGTTTCAGAAGTAAAAGTAGGCTGTTGATCAATACTTGTCAAATTTATGTCAAGATGTCAGTGAATACTATGTACTAATAAGTTGATATAAGTCAAATTCAATGTCATTGTCATCTTCCCAAAAGAGGTATAAAATTTCCCTTATTTATTTTTAAATACACTCACTATTTTAAAGCTATTTTCCTGTGGTAATGCTCTTAACTCAGCCAATATGACACAATTTCATGAAGATTGCATGTTTTCATAATAACCTGCATGTAATAGAAATCAAATCCAAGGGAAAAAATATCTAGATTTTTCGTCTCTCTGCTGCGGAAATGCCCATAGGTATTTTCTTTTACAAACAGTTATCCTGACAACTTTCCGAAAAAGAAATTTTCAGGCTTGTCTCAGAAAGTACCACTCATACATATTAATGTTTTTGACAATTTATACATTTCATTTAACTTCCATTCTAATATTTTTCTAATAAAAAGGTAGAGATGATTTTAGGAATTTGTTTTGCAGAAATTTAAACCTTGCATAGCGTTAATAAAATGTATTATTATATTAGAGAAATTCCATCATGGCCGCAGGAAAAAAGTTATGAAAATGCATACCTATTTCGATAGATATCTATCTAGGAACTTGAGTATTTTAGTAGTCAAATTTACTTTGTTCGTGTTTTTATTTGAAACCGGAACGAACCCGTAACCGAAACCGAAATAAATGTTGAAGAACGAAACCGAAACACGTTGGAAAACCGAAACCGGAACGTTATTTTAATCGGTTTCAGACCATGATGCATACCCTCTATATCGGTGCGTTTTAGCCTAAATAACGCGTGCGAAGTTTTATTGTTCTAGGATAACGGAAAACCGTGCCGATTTTTAGTTAAAGGTTTTGCTAAGTTCGCAAAAAAGTCCATTAAGGCTACGAAAATTAGATAATATTAATATTTGGCTCATACTTGAAAGTCTGTGTAAAAAAATCTCCACCTTTGAACTTGTAAAAGGATACCAGGATTCTTTGCAAGGATATTGAAAAAAGCGTATTCAAGAGAAAAGGATATTGAATTTCAAAAGTATTTTAGCATCTTGCGTAACAGTATGTTTTTTGGCAAAAATAATTGAGTACATCTTGAAACTTTTTCATTTGATACCCTTATTGTAAAATAAAATTCTGGGGTATGTCCTGTCAAAGAGAATATATCAACAAGAGCCGTCACTCGTTATAAAAGCAAGGAAAAAGATGGATGCCGTTTTCTTTCAGGGTTTCTGTAATTTTGTTTTCCTCAGTTTTGTGAATTCGACAGCTGGTAAATTTTTGTTTCGACTCTTGTGTTATTTCAGTTCTCGTCTATTTTCTTTTACACATTTTGTTTTGATTAGACAATAACATATTTATATCGAAATTACCGAAACCCTGAAAGAAAACGGCATCCATCTTGTTCGTTGCTTTCATAACGAGTGGTGGCTCTTGTTGATATATTCTCTTTGGTCCTGTCCATCTACTGTGCATCCTTAAACATTTGTATACACATTCTCAGAACTTTTATTACAATACAGTTCTTTAATAGTACATTTATACCGCACCAAATCTGGCGAATTTGGCGAAAGATTGCAAATTTGGCGCTTTTTCCATACAAATCTAATTTTCCAAATTTGGAATTCCATCACATTTGACCTCATTTGCCGAACAATACAATCCACAGTTCTTCAAAATAACAACCCTGTGGGTGTTCCACATTAAAGATTGCCCAGCAATAACCTCAATCATAACTTTAGAACTATACACAGCTGTAAATAACAATTTCAACTAGTTTATTTTAAGAAAATTGGCCAATTCTACCAGGAAAAGATAGAAGGATTATTGGCTCTTCTATTTTTATTACTCTACAGGCGTTTAAAACATCACTGTAGTGCATTTTCTTTCGGTGACTTTTTGTCGTGGTGTAGAATTCTTGCAGGGAAGGTGAAGCCAAATGCAAATTTGCCAATGTAAACGGTGTCGAGCTGGCTCATTTGAATTCGCCAAATTTGGTCCAGTGTAAATGTACTATAAAACACATAGAGTTTTGAAAAAGTTGAAGGATAGTAACTTAAGGGGCATTACTTCCATATCCTTAAATGATAATTGAAAAAAAAAGTAATTTTAAGAATATATTTCAATTGTCCTTTGAATTAGTAACCACATATCCACATTTTGTTAAAAATTTTCGGGAGGCGCTACAATCTTTGATCCTTTAAAGGATATCCTGAGCATTTACTAATTAAGAAGTCCTTAAAGGGCAAAGATACAGCAATATGAGAAAAACGAGTACATAAATCATTAAATTAGCAAAACACAGAGGAATGTAGTTCGATTTTACTGATAACTTCAACTGCAAGTCGGCACGGGTTGCCGTGGTCCGAATTACATAAAACTTTGTGCATAATGGTCAAAAGAAGGGGGGGGGGGGGGGGGGGGGGGGGGGGCAGTCTAATGTAGGTATGTATGCACAGTATAATCCCAATTTTTTTCGCACTAATCACTATGGCTGTATCACTCCGGGTAGTTCATTTTCTTCATTTCATAAATAAGAGCTGACCACTGACATGCCGTTCGCATGGAAAGATTATATGAGCCCGTGCAGTCCACAAAGTGACTAACTCCATTGGACAAGAGAAATCCGATGACTTAATTTACATTGCATTTCAAAATTCCCTATACATATAATTTAAACTAAAATAGGTATACCTTATATACATATAAAATGAGGCCCAATAATATAGTACAAATTATACAGTACAACACTAAGTGAATAAAGTCCACATGTTAATTAAAATGGCTTTTGAAGAAAATTACATGTTTTCAGTGGCCCGAAAAATTTGGCGGTTTAATGGTGCTAATTGGTACTTGTAGTTTAGTTAAGCTAATAAAAATAATAGTAATACATAGTCATAATCAAATCTCAAATTTTTAAGAAAGTGGAGTTAGCCACTTTGTGCACTGAACGGATCATATACAAAACCTCACATGCAGTGAGTATTGGGCACTTTTAAGCAACGACGTGGCCCCACATAACTCCATATTTAAAACAAATATTTTTTATCTATGTTGGCTATCGAATATGCGTATTAAACAACCACTTTGTAAATGTTCCGATTGCTGACTGAATCAGAATATCGTCAGATATAATTCGAGGCGAAAAGAGAATTTTACTTTAAATTGGTAATTTTCTCAACCATATGCATGCGTATTTATGCACCTACTTTTTAATTGGTGTAGGTGTGAGGTCAAAACCACTGTCTACCCTGCAAAAAATTAGAGGCCTTTAAAGAAAGTTGTACTTGATGAATGCTTTCCGGGAATTCGTCCTTATTTCGGAAAACTTTAGATTACGGAAAATTTTATAAAAAAGGCTTTGGAAGTGGTTAGTAGATACCAAAACCATGATTTTTTACTCTAGAAACTTTATAGTTTTTGTATGATTATTTAAAGTTTGTAGGGGTCCAAAAAGCGACAACATATTTTCTATTTATAGCCTTTTGGGTAAAAAGGTATAATTAGTCTCTTCATAGGACATGCTCGAACAACGGGTAACAATTCACTTCACTGGCATTAGCCGCATGTTTCCGTGCGACTGATACCGGATGCATCCCGGACTAATCGCATTTTTGCAAGGTACCTTTAAGCACAATTATTTCCCATATAAATTCCATAAATATGAGTTTGTGTTGGTATTTAACAGATAAAATATGGAATTTTTTTTTACCATGGATTACCATGACCTCGCCAGAATGTCCTTTGGAAAGACCAACTAAACTTTCAATGCAAACAGGTACTTTTAACTACTATGATTATGCTACAAAATCTAAATTTGACATACACCCATATTCAACATAAATTACATTTTCACCATGGTTAGCCATGGATGGTAGGGTAATGCTACTCTTATACTCATTATAAGTTTACATGCCGATTTTTGTGTATGTACATTGTACACCATAGGTCGGCAAATATTTTCCTGGGAGTCGAAATATGTTCGGCTGTCTCACGTACACAGTTCGTAATTACAAGCACACAAGACGTCAATAAGCAGAGCACAAAAGATTATCAGTTTCATGCAAACATTGAATGAAGCAGGTTGATATGGCATTGCTTTACTATATTAATACACTGAGCATATTGCGTCCTCTCTCCGTGCCGGCTACTGACCTAAATGTATATTTATTATTTATCATTAAACAATTTTTTCTACAACTAAGAACCTAAAGTCTTTTATATGTACATCATCACATATTAATATCCTGTAAGGATCTTTTACATTTACAAATAGGAACTGTATTTACTTATACAAATAGGTCTGGAAATTATAACAAAATATATGCCACGTATGTACTTTTCAGGATTTTTCTCAAACAATTTAGAAAAATTTCTTTTATCGTTTATTTGTCACGAAGTTCCCCATCAGCAATGAAAATAGTTTTGTAAAGCCTATTGTTCGCGAGCTAGAGCCACCTTTTCTCCATGCATAATATCACAAAATACTATTCCGTTATTTTAGTTTATCTTGTATAACAAAAATTCCGAAAGGGAAATTTTTTTGGAAAGCTTAGGTTCACCCCAAGGAAGAAAACTGCAAAAGTCCCCATCCATCGCAAAAAAGTTGTTCGGAGACAAAAGTCGAGAAAAATCCAATTTTGATGTTTTATTTATTTTTCTCGACTTTTGACCTTTAATAACTTTTTTAGTACAAATGGGATCGATTAGGACTTTTGCAGTTTTCTTCCTTGTGGTGAACCTAAGCTCTCCAAAAAAAAGTCCATAAGTGGCATATATTTTCATATAATTTCTGGAGCTAATTTTACAGTCGCGACATCTCACAACTTTTAGAGAAAAAATATGCCAGGACCATATTTGTAGAGAATTTCCAGTTCTACAACTTGGTATCAGTAATTCTTCAAAAAAACTTACCGTTTTCGTTAAAAGTCCAATAAACTAAAATTTTTTACCTTTGACCCCAAATTACTTTTTTAGAACACATGGGATCGATGGGGACTTTTGGAGTTTTCTTTCAGGCGGCGAACCTAAGCTCTCTACCAAAATTTGGCCCTGTGGGAATTATTGTTATTTAACCACTATTTTGATGTCTATATTGACCTACGCCAGTCAAATAAGACATTTCCTATTGGCAGCGATCGCGACTTTTCCCTTTTCTGCCTAGGTGTGTACATTTCCGCATGTGAGTTTTTATTGTAATAACTTGATAAATTAAGATAATATTATAAAAATTAGTTTTACTATGTTTCTCTTAGTAAAATTTAAAATCAATTTTGCAAAAGCGCCGTTGAAGCAAAATTAAAATTAGTTTTACAAGAGTAGATGCACCTGGAGCACATTCGCCAGGCCAATACAAAACCACTCTACGTCAACTGAAAATGAATTGAATTTTATTTGATAAAGAGCATTTTGAAAACTCGTTCTAGAATATGTCTTCAAAAAGGCCCAAATTTTGAAAAAGTGTGTTTTTGAAAAAATTCTAAGCTGGAGACTTGTTCAAAGAAATTCCAGTAGGCTTCTTTGATAATTATTTTCAATAATTTTACTCAGCGTGCTGGCCTTTGGGCGGATGCCGCTATGTCCCCTGGCGTCCTCCTACCCTCACGTCGCATACCCCGGGAAAGCCGTGCAGGTATGCTTGTATATGCACGGGCTAGCTCGCCGGACTGTGGGGTGGATTGTTGGCCTCCCGAGGCATGTCAGCCGCACCATACAAAAAAAAATCTCATACCTGACCATGCATCACTTGCACTTCAGGTCTGTCCGCGCTTGAACCCCCTTTACTAACCCCCCTTCCGGCCTAAGATGGTATTTTGGCCGGGCCACTCTAAAACCTCCCTTCCATGGTCGGCAGTGGCAAACTATTTTTGCCGACCCCAATTGTGTCCCCTATGCGCCCCCTTAGCACATCCCCATCCCCGTCTCTGTCCAGTCCGTCCGTCCCCACCACATCTGAAAAGAAGAACACTTAATTTCAATTGTTAAATTAGTAGTACATGGTGTGTTTATTGACTCGCATTCATAGAATGTGTAAAAATGCAAATATGTGTAAATTTATACCCTTCATGGGTTTTGCCTTAAATTTTAAGTCTATGCTAGTGTGTACAAAAGTGAGTGTACTCTAAACTATACTAAACTTATGCACCCTATTGCTAGTGCTATGCTGCTTTGAAGTCGGAGCGTGTGTGCTTACTCGACCCCGCTTGGTTGTACGCCACTGGACTATGGTCCCGTGGCTGTCAGGACACTAGCTTGTGATGTGCTCACGCACTCATACGCCCACCCTCCGTACTACAAAATTCCGGCACTCAAAGTTGTACAATATCAAATCAAATGAGAATCAAAAATTAGAATATAATTGAAAATAAAAAAATATAGAAGATAAATTTCAAACAAACGAACAAAATATATACCCGCGACGGGTTTTACTTATGCTCTAGGCTTATGTGTATGTATGCTTACATGTACGCGTTTGAAATACCCGCGATCATCCACTTTAGTGGTGCATTGTTCCGCACCCTGAGTGAGTACGTGTATGTGGGTGAGGTTTACTTGACACTAGGGGTTCGAGGCTGTTGGCGACCTATGACCTCATGTCATGGACGCCCGTGCCCAATGTTCACACCCACCTAGACGTCCACACTCGGTGTGCGGATAGGTGAACTTAAACTTTAAACCTTAATCCAACTAAAAATCAAATTAAATGATACAAACAAAATGCGCTTGTGTGTGTGTATATATGTGTGTGTATAAATGTGTCTGTCCGCCCTTGAGGCGTTACAATTACTCCCGGAGTGTGAGCACGAACGTGTGTGTCTTTGCTCGGCCATGTCAGGCCACTATGATCCCCCCAAATCCGGAATGCTGGTTGTTGGCACACACGCACTTACATACTTACACTCCGAGTAGCAAAATACTGCGATCTAAATGTTTGTAACGACAAACTAAGTACCAAATAGAAAACAAAAAAAAAGATGAAAAAAGAAATAGAAAAAAAATAAAATACAATTTAAGCAGACTCGTTTCCTATAGCATCAAGGGTGCCTTGGGCTTCGCCTGGGTCCCCACTCAACGTGGCAATGAGCCTTCTTAGATCCCGCCCGGGTCTGAAGACGTCTTGAGACAGGGGTTAGGGGTTAGGACGACGCCGCCGACTACCGAGTCGTGGTGCTTGGTGTAGTTACAACTACTTGCGCCCGACTATCTATTTATATCCAGCTCGACTGGTCTCTTAGCCAAATTTACACATAATTGTTAACAGCGTATGCAACAACTGGTTTTCTGGCGCACAGGTCCTTTCGCATCTATTAAATGTATGATTATTGACAGAGCGGTCGGTGCATATGGCTCCGCCGCCGTTTTACCGCTGCGTTTCTCCCCCGCTTATGAGGAACATGCACCGTATTCACAAACGGTGGTCACTTAAATAAACTTAGATAAACTAGCTACCCTACGTCTTAATTCTAAGGAACCTGGTTTCCTGGATACAGCTGACGAGTGGCTCTTGCGACTGTGATGCTGTCTGAAAGTGGTAGCTGTGACTCCGCCCCTGGACACGTTGAGGTGCTGTTGCTGGTGCGTTCTGGTGCTCGTTGGTGGTGCTGGTAGGTGATAACGCTGCGAGTGTCATTGCGGAGCAGCCGGTAGCTGCGTGACGTGCTGGTTATTGAATATGACAACGAGTGCCCTAAAAGTGTATTCCTAAAACAAAATAACCGCTCCGGTTAGGGCACTGAATGTTCCACCGTTCTCGCGCTTTTACTTACCCTGTAGTATATTTTTCCCTTTCGGTGTGGGAATGTAGACTCCCCCAATCTTTTTCGTACAGCTGCTTAAGAGATAATGCTGCCGCTAGGAAACACTTTCTTTCTGCCGGACGCACGGTTGCGTTTCGGTCTTTTTAGCTCGTGCCGCTCCCCCAGTTGACGCAGTATGGCTTTGCTTTGCTACCTTTGACGGGACTTGCACGGTTTCCCCGATACGAGGTTCGGTACTCGCAATCACAAGGGTTTTGCACCGGCCGCCTCCACTATTTGCCTGCAAATTGGCAATTCACATTAGCATCAGGCTATCTTTGCCTGCGATTTCTACTTACCCTGGCTTGAGGCCGTATCCTATGACGTTTTCCCAATGCTACAAATACCTGTGGCGATGTCTTCCCACAACCCTTTTGGGTGCTCGGGACACGCCAGCCGTTGTTTGAGCAGCACTACTGACCTGATTCCCCTGAATTTTTTTATTTTTTTATTGGTTACTGCGCGGCAATTTGTAGTGGTCGCTTTGACTGCTGTCGTTGAAAAGGCCGCGGAAACGGAAATTGCCTGTCAGCTTTTGTCAAGCTGACACCATTCATTCGATGACGTGGCAGGAAGTGTTCGGAACTTCGCGATGCCAGATCGGACGAGTTGCTTTCATAAGCACAGGGTGAACGCAACAAATGTTAATAGGGAATGAAGTTCCGGAATTTCGAAATGTGCGAAATAGGCTGCGATAAGGAAAAATGGAATTTTCGATCTAATAATCTTGCATAAAAATATTAGGTATTACCGTGCTTTCGTGCCCAAAATTCTTGATAACTTCGAAAATAGGATTATACCTAACATAAGATTATATCTTATAGTATTATACCTATACAAAATAACTCAAATTTCTAAAAACTGACTTAACTTTATATTTTTTCGGTGTTGTAAGCTATAAAAATCAGGGATGTGATGTATGGGCTTTTCCTACCAAAGCTGGTAGGTTTTTTCCATGTTGGTAGGATGTTAGGGCGATTTGAATTTTGGTAGGGTTTTACCTATTTTATTTATTTTCACTTGACGGTTGTCTGTAATGGAATCTTGGAAGTTAAATTTTATACACTTCCCGGTGTCCGATTGACCTGAAATTCTGCACCCATGTATAACCCCGATGACAATGCAATATTATGAAAAAAAATTCCGATAGGTGGCGCGTGGGTCGCTATATTTTCAAAAATCGCATTTATGGTCCGATTTGGCTGAAATTCGGAACATGTATTACTATCATGAAAAGAAATATTTCCGTAAAAAAAATTCCGCTAGTTGGGGCTGAGATAGCGGTAATAAAAACTCAAAATCATAATTATGGACCGATTTGGCTGATATTTTACGTGTGTGTTACCTAATTAATTTCCAAATGTTAAAAACAAATTGGACCAGCTAGGTGGCGCAAGCGTTGCTCTATTTAAGAAATGCGAAGGTCTGTTTTCGGTGTCGTTTAATTCGTTTTTCAACGAACTTCCCTTTGAGGTACCTAGGATTTTGAAATTTTCATCATAGTTTAGTTTTCTGCCTCCACGCAAAATAACAAAAAAAATAATTCCGATAGGTGGCGCACAGGTAGAGATATTTAAAAGTTTTCATTCCAGGAAATTTTGCTTTTGATATTGTACTAACTTGCAGTTGAGATGGGGTTTTGCAATATTCATCATCGTTCAGGCTTCGCTAACAATGTACGAAAAAAAATCAAAAAATTAGCTTAATTTCAAAAATCCCATTTATCGTTCTACCCTCTTTGGTTCTATATTAAGTTTAGTCGTTATTGCCATATTCCAAAAGTAACTTTACGCGGCTTTATTGCCACCATAGAACATAGAAAATATTTTTGTCGTATGTATATATTTTCTATGTTCTCTGTTGCCGCTAGTAGCCGATTGATGCCATTTTTCTGTGCCAAACGCATTGTGTATAACATAAAGTGTGAAATGTAACTTTGACAGAAATGTCAAAACTCACGTCAACGTCAATCAAAACACACATCCATGTCAAAAATCTGGGTTGCTATTGTGGTTTCTGCAAACCAGGGTTTTGTGCAGGACCGTAAAACAATGAGACAGGGTTCTTGTTTGCAAAAAAGTTTTGCTGTGTTGCACAACTTTTTCATTCCACTTTGTAGGGAAATTTTTAAGCGAATCTTTCAGCTCACACTTTTGTTATATTTTGCAAAAAATACAAAACTTAAAACGATTAAATTTTATTTATTTTACAGGAAAAATTTTAATGTTCGAAATAAGAAACCAGAAAATGAGAACACAATTTTTTTTGATAGATTGTTTTTAATTTATAAACCAAGTACCTACCAACATGGTATCCGCCACGTCAAATTGCGAGGAAGCCGTGAACGACTCGGCGATGGAAGATAGCCTAACGGACGCGGAAGACCTCGACCGCACGGTGGTGGAGGGCAATCCGGTGCACACTAACGTTGATGCCGCTTCAGACAGTAGAGATTCCGCCACGCCAAATCGTGCAGATAAATTGTCGTTGAGAGATAGGCCCCGGGACGGGGTAGACCTCCACGACGGTACGACGGTGGTAGGGAAGTCTGAGCGCTCTCATGTTGGTGGTGCTTCAGATTAACCTGCACACATCTAAAGCAGCCTCAGCTGCCCTAAGCAGTCGTCTTTATAAAGGCGACGTAGACGTGGTCCTTATCCAAGAACCCTGGGTTAATAGCTCAAGGATCTGTGGATTGGGGGCTAAGGGGTACAAGCTCATCCGAGCTAATGAGTAGGGCAAGGTCAGAAACTGTATCTTGGTAAAGTCTGAACTGAACACCTTTCTCTTACCCAACTATTCAAATGGTGACGTTACAGCTGCCAGCTTAACGGTCGGCAGCACCAGCCTGACGATGGCGTCGGTCTACATGCCCTATGACGCCGAAGAACCTCCTCCACAAAAGGAGGTGAAAGATCTGGTGGAAAATTTCTGCACGGGTCATCTTATTATTGGAGCTGACGCTAATGCTCATCACGTCCAGTGGGGAAGCTCCGATATTAACGCTAGGGGCGAGTCTCTGTTTGACTACCTACTAACAACTAACCTGGTGGTTTGTAACATGGGTAACGAGCCTACTTTTATCACTAAAGCCCGTAGGGAGGTCATAGACCTCACTATTTGTAGCGAAGGCGCTTATGAGTGGGTTAGGAAATGGCGTGTTCTTGAGGAGCATTCATTTTCCGACTACCGGTACATAGAAATTGCCTTAGATTTTTCTGTTGAGCAGCCAGTTATGAAACGCAATTCACGCAACACTAATTGGCAGCTACATAATCAAATATTAGTTAGGGACCTACCAGTGTTACCCCCACAAGCTCCATCATCAGTAGGAGAACTGGATGATCTGGTTGCGACCTTTACAACGGCGCTCTCAAATGCCCTAGAGCAGGCTTGTCCAGTGCCGAAACCACGCGGTAAACATAGACCACACTGGTGGTCCTACGACCTGGATTCGCTCCGCAAGTCCTGCAGGAAGCAATTTAATAGGGCCAAGAGCCTCGGTACGGAGCCTGAGTGGCTCGCATATAAAGTTAAACTGAGGGCCTATAAAAGGGCCCTAAGGCAGGCGAAGAGAACTTCGTGGAGAGATTTCTGCACCGGGGTCGAAAAGGTCGATGATACGGCGAGACTTAGACGAGTGCTCTCAAAAACTCAAACAGCCATTAGCTATTTGCTGAAGCCTGACGGATCGTGGACTAGCACGGAAGGGGAAACCCTGGAGCTGCTATTGAATACACACTTTCCGGGGAACTTGCATGAAGCACCTTTAGCATCTGCAACAAATATGGCAGTGAATATACCCATCACGGAGGAAAGGGTAAGGTGGGCGATCAAAAGCTTTGAGCCGTTCAAGGCTGCTGGGCCAGACGGGATTTTCCCCGCACAACTCATAAACACGTTGGAAACATCGGCTAAATGGCTGGTATTTCTCTTTTCAGCCTGCCTGGCTCTCAACTACATTCCGCACTCCTGGAGAAGTGCCAAGGTAGTCTTTATTCCTAAGGCTGGGAAGGCCTCACACTATGAGCCTAAGGACTACAGACCGATCAGTCTCTCGTCCTTTGCACTCAAAACCTTTGAGAGGATAATTAGCGATTATCTCTCCTCTACTATTGATAGCAACCTTATCTCTAGCTATCAACATGCATACACCAAAGGTAAATCAACGGAAACTGCGCTTCACAGCCTTGTCTCTGTTATTGAAAAATCGTTGTATGAAAAAGATTACTGTCTCGTGGCCTTCCTAGACATTGAAGGTGCCTTCAACAATATAAGCCCGGAGGCTATTAACACCGCTCTAACTAATCTGGGCATAAGCAGGTCTCTTATTGGACTAATTGATAAGCTACTAAAGGGAAGGAAAATAGTTTCTACACTGGGCACAGTTGATTTCTCACGCTATGTCACAAGAGGAACGCCTCAGGGTGGTGTTCTCTCTCTGCTTTTATGGAACCTCACTGTAAACTCGTTGCTACGAGACACAAGCTGGGGGGCGGGAGGATAGTTGCATATGCAGACGATTTAGCTATTGCATACAGGCAAAGAGGATAGATGAATAAGAGGCGTCAGTTCGTTACTCGCCAATTGAAGAAATTTTGTGGTAATTTTTGCGACATTCTCGCTCGTTTTTCCACAGGGTTTCGGCCATTCCCTTTTGTTTTCTGTCCGTGATTTGAGAAAAATTTTGAGTAAGAAATCCGAGTGAATTGAGTGTTTTGCAGAAATGTCAAAAAGGGAAAAGAAATAGAATGAGTGAAATGCAAATGTCAAAAGTGGTTTTAGCTGAAAGAGTGAAGTCATAAAATGTGAAAAAGTGGTAAAAATTGTGAAAATTTGTGAGAAAATAAGAAAAAGTGAAGTTAATTGTGTTAAAATCAAATAAAAGTGTAGAATTAATATTAGTGAAGGTATTTGTTAAGCTACGTTGTGTACTTTTGTGTTTAAAATGGGTAAGTTAACTAATTGTGGAGCAAATAAAACCTTGATAGTGCATTGTGTTGTGTTACAAGTTGGTTTAGATTGTGTGTGCAACATGTGGCAAACGTACCTATCCAATTGCGACAAAAAGTTTTAGCAAAGGTATCCAATGGTGCAAAAGAAATATTGGAAAAGTGCGTGCAATATCTATAACAATTCCAATATACATTTGATAAATAGTTTGCAGTAGTTTATCTGAAATCTCTGCAACTATATATGAATGTATATATGTTTTGTTGACATCAAAATGAATCCGGAGGGAGGGGTCATCGGGAAAAGTGGGATGAAATTTCAGTAAAGAAGGACTTAACATACAATAATACGGTTGATGTTATTGATGGTTTTGTGGATAGTGGAGATGGCTGTCGAGAAAACCGGATTGCGGACAAATGTTTATTTTTCATGGTCAAGGGGATTTGTAGCACGTGGAAGTATGTTTTGTCGTACTACGTGTCAAGGAACGGTGTTAACGCGGAGGACGTGTTAACCTTCTTATTTAGAAATATCGACGTGGCACACAGTATTGGTCTCGATGTTAAGGTTGATGTGTGCGATCAGGGCTCGCAAAATGTAAGCGCTTTCAAAAAGCTACAAGTTAACATGGCCAATACTGTAGTACCGTACAAAGGCCGTAAAATACATTTTATGTCGGACTACTGTCATCTCATAAAGAGCGTACGCAATAATTTTCTGAGCAATAAGAAGGTAACGACGCGAGACGGTGTTGTCAATAAGGTAGTAGTCCAAAAGCTCTACCATATTGACAAGGGAAACGACAACTACAAAATTTGTACAAAGGTGACTGCGGCGCACGTATACCCTAACAATTTTGAAAAAATGTCTGTCTCGCGGGCGACTCAATTGCTCAGTAATTCTGTGTACGCCGGCCTCAAAATGATGGAGGACTTAAACCTCTTTGGTCAGGATACCGTGGTTTTAAAGTCAGTCAAGCCGACGCAAATTTTTATTAAACGGATGAATGATTTGTGTGACGAGCTTGACTCCAAAAACTTGTTTGACAAGAACCCATTGAAAAGGCCATTAAAAAGAGATGACGTCGAAAAGAAAAAGCGCCTGTTAGACCACGTGGAGTATCTCAAAACGGTCAAATTCTCGAACGACAACCAGGTTCAATGCGTCCGAGGGTTTATAATGACTATTGAGTCAATGATCAGATTGTCGGAGGACCTGTTCAGTTCATACCCGTCCCTACAATTCCTAATGCTTGGCAAGCTCAATCAAGACGCTTTGGAAAATTTTTTCTATAAGCTTCGAGCGAGCCAAGGCATAAATCAGCATCCAACAGCACACGAGGTGCAGTTCAGCCTTGCTCGACTAATTTCGATGCAAATTTTAAGGCATCCTTTTAAAGGCAAAGGTAGCAACTGCGAGGATGACGACGAAAAGTTCCTGGAATGGAATCAAAAAGCCAGCGTTGATCCAAGCAGTTGCGTATCTACCGACCATATGGCATGCAATCCACCCGATCACGACCAAACAGACGATCCGGAGGCCGTGGATGCACTAATGGACCGAGCAGACGATGGTATAAATGACGTATCTGAAATGCCTATTCCAGCAGCTCCTGACTACCACTTTGTATGTGATATTCCCGAAAGGACTGCTGAGACACAAATTCAAAGGTATTACACTGGATACGCCATTTACCAAAAGGTCCTGCGCAAAATTAACTGCGACCAATGTGCAAACACGTTGTGCAAGCCTACCGTCGAGGCAGATAATAGCTCTGAGGCCCTTATACGGAATTACAAGCCATATGAAGATTTGAGACTGATTAATCCTTCAGATAGTTTTTTTGAAATCAGTACTGATCATATGGCTTGGTATTTAGAAATGTATCGGTGTTCCGCGCATTTACCGTTTGTGAAAAATAAAATTATTAGTCACATAAAATATATGACGGACCAAAAGTACCCTGACTGGTTTAGCGGGGAATGCGTTGAACATCGACTGAAACTACTCGACTTCATGGTGACTGTGCTCCTATATAAAAATTCGAAGTGGCGAGCGAAATCAGAGGAGCAAGACGAAAGACTGAGACGGTTACAGCGAAAATTAAAAAAAATGAACGCCCAACCAAAAGCACCAAAAAAAGGTAGTTCCGCAAAAGCCAATAAAAAGAAAAAGTCTGGTTCAACCAAGGGAAAAAATAAGACTAACTCGGCCAAGAAACGAAGTACTAAAACGATTCCGGCTGGGAGTGTTGGCGCACATAGGTTAATCGACCATACCTATAGCAAACATAAGTAGTTTGCACATATGCACATACATATGTATATCCTCTTTGGTGCAACAACAACTATTTTACGCTCACGCCAACAACTATTTTGTAATGTAACATGCAACAGCACATTGCACGCGCAACCAACAACTATTTTACGCGCACGCCAACAACAGCAACAACAAAATGTAAAAATGCAAAAACTATTTCTCGCGCAGCCAACAACTATTTTAAGCGTAAGCAACAACTATTGCACGCGCAAGCCAACAACAACAAAAAATTGTAACACGCAACAACAAATTGCACGTACAACAACAACAACAACAAACAAATAAATGCAACAACACATTGCACGCAAAAGCCAACAACAACAACAAAATGTAAAACGTGAAAATGCAACAACAACAAACTTTTCACGCACAAGCATTCAAATGCATAATTATAACAAACATACATGCATACATACCTACAACCATAATTATATCCAAAATGCCTGAAATTCCATTTGTTTGAATTATAAGATATATACATTATATAAACATTAATCTAAATTATAAGATACATATACACATAAGGCATATGTAAATAATATTATAACAACATGCATACCCATGTACCTGAATACTAATACATAGTAAAAAAAATTAAATTTAAAATTATATTTTTATTTTTGTGGCAACCTTGGTGGTAAGTATAAGTCTTTGATAAAATCTAAAAGCATTCTAGGTATAGATAACAAGAATATGCTGCTTACTTCCTCACGTACATCTGCAAATTTGCATATAAAATGCCGACATACATATATATGTACATACTGATGTTTGCCTATCTAAATTTCAATGACCTACCAAACCAATAACCTACCCCAACAATACCTAAACGTAAAAATGCAACAACAAAAAACGTTTTCACGCACAAGCTAACTACAATCCACCGCGCCTACCCCTCTGCTGCTTGTACTGTCTATAAGCTACAAAAACGATGCCTACACACATTCACGCGATATATGTCATCAAAATCCCCCATATTAAATGCAACAACAAAATATTCATTCATAAATCCAATCGATCAAGTTGAGATGAAATTTGGCAACATTGCATTTGGACAAATCGCAAAAATTAATATTTTATAAAATCTTGATTTCCAGCTTCAGTTGATTTTGGGGGTGCTCCGTTCAAAAATAAATTGACCTCCAACTTGCTAAATTGCGCAACATATTTTTTTTTTTTAACTCATATTTGAGTACATACCAAGGGTTTATTGGGTAAAATGATGACCCACAATATCGAAGGTCCTACGTCCAACTACCCTAAGAAAGAACATAAAAAAATATAACCATTTAGTGGTAAAAAATTCAAATTATTTCCATACATGTGAATATATTCAAAATTGTACCAAAAGTGGAACAAAAATTAAAAACTTTTGATGAAAAACTAAAGCTGTATTCAATTAGAGAAAAAATGACTAAAAAGTATTTTCCTAATATATACTGATATACATTTTTCATATAAATTTCGAAATTTTTTGTATCAAAATGTTAATTTTCCCAGCTTCCATCTTTTGCGACACTTTTACATTTTCAAATGAAGCCCTGCACTCGTTTTTACTTCCATAGCAAGAAGAAGAGTTCTTATTCCGCTGAAAAAGTTGATCGCAGTAGCAGAGCAGCATTGTTTTGCGCGCATGAGGGTGTCCTTATGGTCATATATAATATTTTTTGCAGTATACAAATTGTTGTAAATTAAGTGTTATCGTACTAAGGCATATTGTATGAGGTTCAAAGATCAGATTTCATACTTTATGGTCCCCGTTGCATATTTTGTGTGGAAAATCTACGTCTAAAGTGGGTATTATAGATTTTAAGTATTAGATAATAAAAAAAGTATTGAATTTTCAATTCTTAATATGATAATCTAAAGTTTGATCTCCGTGCGCCACGCCTTATCCATTTTCCATCGGATTTAAAATTGTTGCTAATATCTCGGAATATAGTAATATCGTTCAACTGTTGAGCTTTGGGAAATCAAACGATTAAATTTATGACTCCACAAAAAAGGGCACTCCAATGTTCACTAAAATTGGGGTTAAAAGAGTTAAATTGGCCAATCACAGCGCGTATATATATGTGTATACGCATGATTTGATTTTCTACATCTGCACATGTACATATTCAAAGATGAACTTGTAACATGTGAACAGGTGATTTTGCTGATCACAAATAATAAGCCACTCCGCGGACTGATCAAAATGAACATGACACATTCCTTCCATTCCAATCAATAATAAAAAAGAGAATATTTTGATAACAAAAGTATTTTACATTTTGTTTATTTATATATTTATAAGAAAAGTATTTTACATTTTTTTTATTTAGGTATACCCTTTGCTGGCACAAAACGTTTGCCGGCGGCAAAACGTAAAAATTTTATAAATTTGTTACATGGGTACTTTTTTATTTTAATTTATCGTACAGAAAAAGACAGTAAATAAACATGGGTAGGTAGGTACATGTTTTATATTAATATTTTCTAATTTTCTACAAAATTTCGACTTAATAATAATAAGTGAATTTTTTATGCATTTTCCGGCGGCAAAACAAGGTTGGATTTTTTTTTACATAAAAAGTGAAATTTATCAATTTTTATGGTATTGCATATTTATTTCATTTCTACATATAAGCTTTGCATACATATGTTATAAAAAGAAAATTTTTGTTAAAATTGCAAAAATCTTAAATAAATACAAAATTTACATTAACAAATGATCTCAATTTCATACACACTCAGAAGTAGAAACTAACTCGCAATAAATTTGTTACTCACTCGAGTTTCACTCCCATCAAATATAATCAAAACAAAATATAAGAAACCCTGAGACAAATATGAGTGAAAAAACAGCGGTCACACTCGAAAAGTCAGAAAAACAGAGCAAAGCAAAATGGCCGAAACCCGCAGAGAAAACGGGCACCAACTTATTCGTTGCTTCCAGCGAGCGTTTCGTTACTCGTTCTGAACTGACGCCTCTTATTCATCTATCCTCTTTGATACAGGGGCAAATTCCCACAAACCCTGTGGGTACTTTTTTATTTTAATTTATCGTACAGAAAAAGACAGTAAATAAACATGGGTAGGTAGGTACATGTTTTATATTAATATTTTCTAATTTTCTACAAAATTTCGACTTAATAATAATAAGTGAATTTTTTATGCATTTTCCGGCGGCAAAACAAGGTTGGATTTTTTTTTACATAAAAAGTGAAATTTATCAATTTTTATGGTATTGCATATTTATTTCATTTCTACATATAAGCTTTGCATACATATGTTATAAAAAGAAAATTTTTGTTAAAATTGCAAAAATCTTAAATAAATACAAAATTTACATTAACAAATGATCTCAATTTCATACACACTCAGAAGTAGAAACTAACTCGCAATAAATTTGTTACTCACTCGAGTTTCACTCCCATCAAATATAATCAAAACAAAATATAAGAAACCCTGAGACAAATATGAGTGAAAAAACAGCGGTCACACTCGAAAAGTCAGAAAAACAGAGCAAAGCAAAATGGCCGAAACCCGCAGAGAAAACGGGCACCAACTTATTCGTTGCTTCCAGCGAGCGTTTCGTTACTCGTTCTGAACTGACGCCTCTTATTCATCTATCCTCTTTGATACAGGGGCAAATTCCCACAAACCCTGTGTGACTTGATGCAAGTAGCACTGCGAGCAGTTTCCTCGTGGTCATCTCGCTGCGGACTTAATATCAACCCGGGAAAAGTGGAGCTTGTCCTTTATACTAACCGGTACAAAATACCAACGCTAAGCCTACCAGAACTAAATGGCGTGCGCCTGAACTTGGCTGACAAAGCCAAATTCCTAGGCATAGTTCTGGATAGAAAGCTTAACTGGAAGGAGAATGTCATCCAGCGCCAGAGGAAAGCGTGCATTGCACTTTACACCTGTAAAAGAGCCATTGGCAAAAAAAGGGGGCTCAGTCCCAAAATCTGCAGATGGACTTACACTGCGAAAATCCGGCCAATTATGATGTATGGAGTCGTGGTATGGTGGCCTGCGCTGAGCAAGGCAGCCAACCTAAACCTGTTAGGTAAAGTCCACAGATCTAGCATGATCTGTATAAGCGGCGCGTTGAGAACAACGCCCAACGAAGCTCTCCAGGCCATTCTTGGCATTTTGCCACTCGATCTGGAAGGGTACCGGGCAGCGGCAGCATCGGCTCTGCGTCTAAGGGAAACTTCCGGCTGGGGCGCAGGCACTACTGGACACTCCGGTATTCTGGATTCTTACAGCTTTCTCCCTCCGAGCACGGACCGTTGTGCAACCACAACAGTCGGAGATAGCTGGTTCAGAATAAACATTCCCAGCAGGGAAGACTGGGAGAGGACGGATCGGTGTCCTGCTACTAATGGCGGCATTTCCATATACACCGACGGTTCGAAGTTGGACGGCAGAGTTGGAGGAGGGATTTATTCCAAGGATCTGGACCTTGAGCTTTCCTTCAGACTGCCTGATCATTGCAGCGTCTTCCAGGCTGAGGTCTCAGCAATCATGGACGCCGCGGCTTGGATAGGGCAACACGCTATCGGACAGAATATCGTTATTTTCAGCGATAGCCAAGCGGCAGTCAAATCCCTTGGCTCTTACTTGTTCAACTCTGAACTGACACTCAGCTGTCGTCGATCTCTTCAGGAGATGGCCCAACAGAACCGCGTGAGCCTCACATGGGTCCCGTGTAGGGCAGACGAACTTGCTAGGCAGGGCACGACCAAGCAGGTTCTTCAGGATAAAGAACGCTTAGGTATGCCCTTTGCCACATGCAAGCTAATGCTGAAGGAGCATACACTCCGACAAGCCAATGAAAGATGGCTTTTATCGCCAGGGTGCCGAGTATCCAAACAATCCTGGCCAAAATGGGATATTAAAAGATCTAAATATATTTACACCCTAAGAAGAAGGGATATATCTATATTAATAGGGGTTTTAACCGGGCACTGCCTTATTGGAAGGCATGCAGCAAGGCTGGGTGTACCCTACCGACGATGCTGTAGGAGTTGCAAAGATGATGAGGAGGAGGAAACGGTGGAGCATCTCATCTGCAACTGCCCGGCTTTAAGCGGCGCGAGAAGGCGCTTTTTCGGAGTTCCCTTCCTGGATAGCCTACGCCAGGTAGCGGAGCTGGACATAAAGGACTTGATGGCTTTCATCAAGTCATCTAAATGGTTCGAGGAGGTGTAACGGTGTCGGTTTTAGGAGTGTCAGCCCCGGGATTCTGCTATGTGGAGAGTTCCAATAGCACTGGGATTTTCCATATGGCCGGGTCCCGGGACTGACTTTCCTAGTGTTGATGGTATCACAACGGGCCTTTTAATACTGGCCTAGGTGTGCCTTTGCGGCAGCCACTTCTACCTAACCAACCTAACCCTACCAACATTAAAGCCGTGGAATTTCGCCAGCATAATGCAATTGGCCTGTCGTGAAATGTTGTTAGCAGTTTTCATTTTTTTGTTGCCTTTTGCAGTACGTTTTTAAATCTTTACAAATTCTAAGAAGTAGCAAATAATTTCTAAAAAGAGAGTGCTACAAGTTCAAAATGTAAAATAAACTTTATAAATTACAAATCTAAAGGCTGGTTTTCATTAGGTCAAAAGGTGTCAAATTTCATCGACTTTATCAAGATTCGGTTGCTTATTTGGCAATTGTCTACTTTAGCTGTCAACTGCTAATAAATTAGCTAAAATTGTGAGACGGGGCTCGAAAGGCGGAGTTTTTTTTTAATATTTTGTTTCTCTGAGGAGATGTTTGCAATCCAAGTTTCAAGTTTTCATGTGGTTGTTGTATTTACATTAGACTGCGCCTAAAAACGTCCATAAAAGTGCGTACCGTGGCACGGTTCAGGCAACACCCCGACCTTGGGATGGCGTAGCCCAGGTTATTTTTTTATAAGCGCGACCGAAGGCCGCCAGCTCAAAAAGATGTTCTGCACATAAATACCATGGTTTCCGCCGGTTTTTTGACCATAACTTTTCACTCAAACCAAAAATTAAAAAATCGCTTCCGGATTCGTGATCCTGAGGCCAAACCCCGTCTTTCGAGCCCCCTTCCATAAATTTAGCTAATATATTAGCAATTGACAGCTAAAGTAGACAATTACCGCATATTTCGATTAAGTCGATAGAAATTATCAAAATATTACCTAATGAAAACCAGACTTAAGAAGTTTTCAACCATTATTTTTCACATTATTTTATAAATTTAGAGAACTATTACCCCTTTATTTACTAGTAATTTTTTTACGCATTCGAATGCAACTTGGCGCTAATTGATACTATTTTCCAAAAAAGCAACTCTGATCATCAGGTGTTAAACTCACTTTGAAAATTTGACGTCTATGCAGAAGATTCCACACTTGTACTGATACACAATGGCCAAACGAAAAGGAAAATTTTGACGTATGGAAAAAGCACGTGCAAAAGCAAATATTCTGTGCATAAATTTTCAATTTACGTGTGTTTTTTTTTTTTTTTTTGTAATCAGCCGCTTGATTTTTCGAATAGTCTGAACTCTGCCTTAAATTTCGGAGCATTACATCTTCCTTCTGATGATATTAGTAGAGCTATTAAAAATCTTAAAGCTTCTTCTCAAACAGATTTAGACGGATTTTCTCCCATCTTATTGAAAAATTGTCCGGCCCTGGTTTATCCTCTCCAACTTATTTTCAACAAATCACTCTCCTCTGGGAATTTTATTGATGATTGGAAGGTTACGTCTATTACGCCTATCTTCAAAAGTGGCAACAAAAATGATGTGCGTAACTACCGACCCATATCCAAACTGACCAATTTTTGAACATGCAGTCAACGCCAAGTTGAGCTTTGCGGTTAAGTCTCTTATTTCTCCTTATCAGCATGGATTCGTTGTGGAGAGGTCGACGATTTCTAACCTAGCTGTTTTTAGTGAGTATTGCATTGAGTCTTTTTCAGCTGGCTTTCAGGTAGATTGTATCTATACTGACTTTTCAAAAGCCTTTGATAGGGTCTCTCATAGAGTTTTAATAAATAAACTTGGGTGCCTTGGTTTTCACTCTTCCTTCCTGTTATGGTTAAGTTCATATTTATCCAGTAGGCGGAGTGTTGTCACTGTTGATGGGGAGTCTTCTACTCCCTTTATTGCCTCTTCAGGGGTGCCACAGGGGAGTATTGTAGGTCCATTATTATTTAATCTTTTTATTAATGACATTAGTAACTGCTTTACATTTGCTAAATGCCTCCTTTATGATACATTTACACTGCACCAAATGCGTCGCATTTGGCGATTTTATTTTGAGAATGGTTGTCCGCAGAATGAATTTGTTTGCCAAATTAGATGAGTTTAATTTAATTGGACCTAATTTGGTGATCAAATTCAATCTGCGGATGAACGGTCTCGAAAAAACTTGGCCAAAAGTGACGTATTTGGTGCAGTGTAAACGTAGCTTTACGCTGATGACTTAAAATTGTTCTCTATTATTAAGTCAACTGATGATACATTGAGATTACAAAGCGACATTACCAAGCTACATCAGTGGTGTCTCAAGTTTCATCTGTCCATAAATGCATCTAAATCATAGGTAGGCATTTTTTTGTGAGGCTGTATTGGTAAATGCGAGAGTAACTTCGCTACAGTGGTACTAAGAACAAAATGTTCGCGTCAGTTGCTTAACCGACAGCAAGGAAGTAACAACGTGATCGCTTTGACGCAAATTTGTATGATAATATTTATGCGCGACTAAAAATGACTGACAAACATTTTTTCATGATTTCAGATGCCTTTGGGAAAATGCAATGTCTCTTATGTTACGCTTATATATATAGGGGGAGATATAATATTAAGAGACATTATAATGCTTTTCATAAAGATTTTGATAAGTATGAAGGTGTCGAAAGGGAAAATATTTTTTGGGAAAAAAAGAATATACTTTTACAAAAGTATAAAGAATGGGTTAAGGTTTTCTTTCTTTCACTTTCTATTCATCTTCTTTCCTTACTTCTTCCCTCATTTATCTATCATTTATTTACTCAATAATTAAAAAAAATTCCTATTTAATTTTTTTTTTTTTCAAAATGGTTAAATTTTCTTTTTGCGTTACATTTTAGGGAAAGTAGCTGAAATGGTAAAATAATTAGTGCAATTCTAAACAATTTTTCATTTTGCGGATTTTCTCACTCGCACTGTTCGCAGTGAAAAATTATTTAGAATTTCCCTAAATGCTTTCATTCATTAAATAGCGCATATTTTACTATTGCATAAAAAATAAAAGCAAAGCGACGATACGTGTCATCTCTTTGCTTGCTGAAACGCAACTGGCATGCAAATTCTGTTCTAACGCCACTGTGGCTCAATTGAGTTTTCGCTCTCAACAGCAACTGAAATGAAGAGCATAAGAATACGTGTGAAGAGCATAATACCCGTATGGGGGTACTTTTGCCTATCTATGATCTAAATGCTTTCATGTGACCTATTCTAAGTCATCCAATATAGTTCGCTCAAACTATAGAATTTCTAACTGTGAACTACAATGTCTTAGTGAGATTAAGGACCTTGGGGTTATTTTTGATAGCAAGTTTTCCTTCGATAGTCATATTAGCCACGTTACGTGTAAATCCTACTCAATGTTGGGTTTTGTTAGGCGCAATTGCGCGAAATTTTGTGACCCATATACTTTCAAAATTCTCTATACTTCTTTTGTCAGGTCTCATTTAGAATATGCTGTCTTTATTTGGCGACCTAGTACTATGACAGCTATAAATAGACTTTGATAGATTTGGTCGTTAAATTTTGAGGAGCCCATACCATCTTATACTGCTCGTCTTACACTGATAAGTCTAAAATCCCTGGAGAGTCGAAGATCTATACTCTCTTTGTCGTTTACTTTTAAAATTGTCAAGGGCTTAATTGACTGTCCCAACTTATTAGAAAGGATTCGGTTTAATGTTCCTCAACGGTTTCTTCGTAATGTGTGTCCCTTCTATGGGGTTAATACGAAAACGCAATGTGCTTGTAATGCTCCCGTAAATCGTGCTTTAAGGGAGTTTAATTCGTTAAGTGATGCTATCACTTTGGATTTTTCGATGCCAATTTATGCTTTTTTCGCGATCCTTAAGTCAGTCTTATAAGTGACTTGATTTATTCACAAAATTAGTATGAAATCTATAATTATTTAAGTGCATAGTCTGTAAGGATTGTATTCCAAAGACTTATAACTAAATAAATAAATAAGATGACCGAAAATAAATAAGATGACCGAACTCCAACATTATTCTTTTTTCTATTTATGAACTCATTCAATCGAGGCAAGCCATGACAAGCTGCACTCAATAACGTATTTTCAAACGGTAAATTTATTCGGGCAGACGCATTGCCCTGCGCGACCATTAAGACGCGCAATGGCAAATGCGCCTGTACGAAACAAACAGGTGGAGGATGACTTGAACTCCCTTGGGGTTTCCAATTGGCGTCAGTTATCGCTAAAAAGGAATGACTGGCGTGCTTTGATAGGCAACGGCCAAAATCGCTTAGGCGGTTAAGCGCCAATAAATGATGATGATGGTTAGCAATGTTTTGGGATTAGTCCAAACGCGAAACCTTCAATAACTCATTACACCAAACAGTTGACTTGTGCCACTTTCAAAAGTAACGGATCAGTGTATATTGATTTTTGTTTAATTAGTAATAATCCTAGATATCCTTGTTTTTTTGTACCTAAAATATGTATGAAAACGATCTCAATATCTATGTATATATAAAAACGCCACATGAAAAACTTTAGGAACCTCCTGTGAGCGAACCGTTTGACCGATTTGAATGAAATATGCACCGATGGAAAGGGGCGTCCCCGAAATTTAACGACCCCCTAAAGATTTTATTGGTCGAATTTTCGATCACAAGCGATACTAGTGAGAATAAATCGTCACCTTAATTCACAAAGGCCTTAACTAACATAAAAAAAGTTTTACAGGAGAAGCAAAAAATGTTTTGTACATTGAACGCATGCAAATATAGCTTTGTAAATTTGGAATATCTCCGTTATTACTGCTAGTAACAGTGTACGAAGATAAACTTTATTGTACAGTACTATTTCGTTTTGCTTATTACTTTCATAGTTCAATACAAAACAAAATGCAAAAGCTGAATTCACTTTGAAAACTGTAAAATACATTTTTGGAAATTTACATCCAAAATGCAAAACAAAACTAAAAAACATTAAGGGGATTAATCAAATCTTATAAACACCTCATAAAGCGTGTAAACGTATAAATTAATCAAGCGTGTAAATAAACTGTCAAAATTTGTATGAAAAATAGTTCAAGAAATTTGATAAATTTACCCGCTCTTTTCTATGTGTAAACCGCGTAAAATCGAAAAATGCAACCATGTTCGCATGACAGCTGTTCACGATTTTCATTTTATATTTCTTTTAATTGGCGCATTTTGTACAACAAGGTCTCGCAAGTATTGTGAAAATTAATGGAAGAGGTAAGTTATCAACAAAATCTTATAAATATATGCAATTTAATGTATAATTTGTACTTTGGAAGAAGTGCACGCGAAGAAGGGCCATCCGGTACATAGGTGGACAGAGGCAGAGGCAACTCACCTCTTGGAAGCGGTTGCAGACGGCCCCCGCGGTTCGAGCGTCCGCCATGTTGTGACGACATATGAGCTATGTGCTATGGTGCTGCCACATCACCAAAAAATGGCTATTATGAAAATACATCAATTTGTTGTTCCTTTGATATGAACATATTAAAATTTCGCATTATTACTATTATTTAAGTTGTATTTCATAAATGCAAGTAGTTTTAAGAGCTTTTTTACATTTTCAGATAGCAATACAAGGTAAATAAATGTAAGATACTAATATAAGATCCCCTCGTGAAGGGTGGACACCTTGCTGCGGTACGAGGGCTTAAGTCGATAGCCACAGGGCTACGTTGCCCTTGTGATCATAGCGCCACCGGTACTACATCACGAGAGAAGCCAAGCCTTTCTGGCGCGACGACTAAGATCTTCCCCCTCCCAATCCAGAGTGTTATGCGACCACGTGCCCATTGGACGTTTGCAGCCGGGAGGCAAATCGTGGCTGTAATCGAACGGAGCCTCTCTGATACCGGGCCGCCTCGGAGAGTAACTATGGCCTTACCGCGGTATGGGGCTCTGCCGCGGCGGACGACACATTCCCCCTACTCTTCCCTTGACCCTAAACTGGCCTTGCCCGGCGAGGGGTCGTACGAACAAGATGATAAATAATAACAAAAACCTTAAAACTAAAGATACAACTATGTATACTGCACAGCAGAGGAGGAAAATGCTGGAGCAAGCGAGAACGCAACGTCGGAGGACAAACTCCATTTCCTTATCAGCCGAGAGATCGACAGCGATGGCAACTACGGGTCGATTAGCTCTGGATAACAAGGGGGCAATCCCCAAAGTAAGTACCGGTACAAACACAGTGAAGCCAACAACGGCTGATGCTAAAGTCCTAGTAAGTGCCGGTACCGAAACTAAGTCTTTAACGTCTGTGGCAGTGGTCTCACGACCTGGTCCAAATAAGGGAACGAAGGAAGCACTCGAGCCCCTTAAACGGTGCAATGGACGAGTGCACTACGGCATGGGTCAGATCTTGATCTACGTATACCGCGGCGATGCACAGCGCGCTGCTATTTCGGCTGCACCGGAGGGCTCGGACATCGCAGTGCCGGTAGAGGAGTCGGAGATGTCCGACTCGGAAAGTATGGTATCTGCCACGTCAAATGGCGAAGGAGCAGTGAACAGCTCGGAGATGGGAGACAGCCTGCTGGACGGGGAGGACCTCAACGTCACAGTGATAGCAGCTAGTCCTGAGCGCACCAATGTCAATACTGCCACAGTTAGTAGGATCTCGGCTACGCCAAATCGTGGTCTGAACAAATCGTCGTTGAAAGATAAGCCTCCAGACGAGGTGGAACTCGACGATACGGCGGTGGCAGGGAAGTCTGAGCGCTCTCATGTTGGTGGTGATTCAGATAAACCTGCACAAATCTAAAGCAGCCTCGGCTGCTTTAATCAGTCGTCTCTCTAAAGGCGACATAGATGTGGTCCTCATCCAAGAACCCTGGGTCAACAGCTCAAGGATTTGCGGTTTGGGGATTAAGGGTTTTAAGCTAATCCAAGCCAGCGAGGGGGGCAGGGTTAGAGCCTGTATTCTGGTTAAGTCTGAGCTGAATGCTTTTCTCTTGCCCAACTATACCAATGGTGACGTTACAGCTGCCAGTTTAACAGTCGACAGTACCAGTCTGACGATGGCATCGGTCTATATGCCCTACGACGCCGAAGAACCTCCGCCACAGAGGGAGGTAAAATACCTGGTGGCAAATTTTTCCATGGGTCATCTTATTATCGGAGCTGACGCCAATGCTCATCACGTCCAGTGGGGAAGCTCCGATATCAATGCTAGAGGAGAGTCGTTGTTTGATTATTTGTTAACAACTAACCTGGTAGTTTGCAACGTGGGTAACGAACCTACGTTTATTACTAAAACCCGTAGGGAGGTCATAGATCTCACTATTTGCAGCGAAGGCGCTTATGAGTGGGTCAGAAAATGGCGCGTTATCGATGAACACTCATTCTCCGACCACCGGTACGTAGAATTAGTTCTAGACTTTTCTGTTGAGCAGCCGGTTATGAAACGCAACCCACGTAACACTAACTGGCAGCTACACAATGAAATACTATCTAGGGACTTGCCAGCACTGCCCCCACAAGTCCCCTCATCAGTAGGGGAGTTGGAGGATCTGGTAAAGACCTTTACAACGGCGCTCTCGAATGCCCTAGAGCAGGCTTGCCCAGTGCCAAAACCACGCGGTAAACATAGGCCGCATTGGTGGTCCTACGACCTGGACTCGCTTCGTAAATCATGTAGGACACAATTCAATAAGGCCAAGAGCCTTGGCACGGAGAATCAATGGTTCGAATATAAAGTTAAGCTCAGAGCCTACAAAAAAGCTCTGAGGCAGGCGAAGAGAGTATCGTGGAGAAATTTCTGCACTGGGGTCGAAAATGTCGACGATACAGCGAGACTTAGACGAGTGCTCTCAAAACTCAAACAGCCACAAGCTATTTGCGCAAACCTGACGGATCCTGGACCAGCACGGAGAGGGAAACCCTAGAGCTGCTCTTGAATACGCACTTCCCAGGGAACTTGCATGAGGAACCCGTAGCACCTACAACAAACCTGGCTGTGCACATACCCATCACGGAGGAAAAGGTTAGGTGGGCGGTTAAAAGCTTCGAACCGTTCAAGGCTGCCGGGCCAGACGGGATTATTCCCGCACAACTCATAAACACGCTGGAGACATCAGCCAAATGGCTGGTATTTCTCTATACAGCCTGCCTAGCTCTTAGCTACATTCCGTGCTCCTGGAGAAGTGCCAGGGTAGTGTTTATTCCTAAGGCGGGGAAGGCGTCTCATTACGAGCCCAAGGACTATAGGCCGATCAGTCTCTCATCCTTTGTGCTCGAGACCTTCGAGAGGATAATAAATGACTACCTCTCCTCTACTATTGAAGCAACCTGATCTGTAGCTATCAGCATGCATACACCAAAGGGAAATCTACAGAAACTGCGCTTCACAGCCTAGTTTCTGTTATTGAAAAATCGCTGTATGAAAAGGAGTACTGTCTTGTGGCCTTTTTAGATATTGAAGGAGCCTTCAACAACATAAGCCCTGATACTATAAACACAGTTTTAACAAGTCTGGGCATAAGCAGGTCTCTTATTGGACTTATTGATCAACTGCTAAGGGGTAGACGAATAGTTTCATCACTGGGCTCGGTTGACTTATCACGCTATGTCACAAGGTGAACGCCTCAGGGTTGTGTTCTCTCCCCGCTTGTATGGAACCTCACTGTCAACTCGATGCTGCGAGACACAAGCTGTGGGGGGGGGGGGGGGGGGGAGGGAAGGTAGTGGCATGCAGATGACTTAGCTATAGTATACAGGGGCAAATTCCCACAAACCCTGTGCGACTTGATGCAAGTAGCACTGAGAGAGGTTTCCTCATGGTGCTCGCGCTGCGGACTGAGCATCAACCCGGGAAAAGTGGAACTGGTCCTTTTCACCAACCGCTATAAGATACCACCGCTGATACTACCAAAACAGAATAACGTGCACCTGAACTTGGCTGACAAAGCCAAGTTCTTGGGCACAGTTCTGGATAGGAAACTAACCTGGAAGGAGAATGTTCTTCAGCGCCAGAAGAAAGCGTGTATTGCACTCTACACGTGCAAAAGAGCCATAGGAAAAAATGGGGGCTTAGCCCCAAAATAGGCCAATGGATCTGCACCGCAATCATTCGACCAATCATGCTCTACGGAGTTGTGGTATGGTGGCCTGCGCTGAGCAAGGCAACAAACCTTAATCTGCTAGGTAAAGTACACAGATCTTGCATGATCTGTATAAGCGGTGCGTTAAGAACAACGCCCAATGAAGCACTCCAGGCCATTCTTGGCATTTTGCCACTCGATCTGGAAGGGCACCGAGTAGCAGCAGCATCGACTCTGCGTCTAAGGGAAACGTCCGGCTGGGGCGCAAGCACTACTGGACACGCCTGTATTTTGGCATCCTATAGCTTTCTTCCGCTGAGCACAGATCGCTGTGCGACCACAACAGTCGGAGATAGTGGTTTTAAAATCAACATTCCCAGCAGGGAAGAATGGGAGAGCACGGATCGGAGTCCCGTCACTCATGGCGGCACTTCCATTTATACTGATGGCTCGAAGTTAGACGGCAGAGTTGGGGGAGGGGTTTATTCAAAGGATCTGAACCTTGAGCTCTCCTTCAGACTACCTGATCACTGCAGTGTCTTCCAGGCTGAAGTATCAGCAATCATGGACGCCGCGGCTTGGATAGGCCAACACACTATCAGACAGGACATTTTTATATTCAGCGACAGCCAGGCGGCCATCAAATCCCTAGGCTCTTACTCGTTCAACTCTGAACTGACGCTCAGCTGTCGTCGATCTCTACAAGAGATGGCCCAACAGAATCGCGTTAACCTCACATGGGTCCCGGGGCATAGGGACATTGAGGGAAATTGTAGGGCAGACGAACTTGCGAGGCAGGGCACGACCAAGCAGGTTCTTCGCGATAAAGAGCGCTTAGGTATGCCGTTTGCCACATGCAAGCTTATGCTAAAGGAATACACACTCCGACAAGCCAACGAAAGATGGCTGCAATCTCCAGGATGCCGGATATCCAAAGAAACCTGGCCGAAATGGGATCATAAAAGATCAAGACAAATTTATGCCCTAAGGAGAAGAGAAATCTCCATATTAATAGGCGTATTAACTCGGCACTGCCTCATTGGTAGGCACGCAGAAAGACTAGGTGTGCCCTACCGACGATGCTGTAGGAGTTGTAAGGATGATGAGGAGGAGGAAACGGTGGAGCACCTCATCTGCAACTGCCCGGCTTTAAGTGGCGCGAGAATGCGCTTTTTGGGAGTTCCCTTCCTGGTTAGCCTACGCCAGGTCACGGAGCTGGACATAAAGGACCTGATGGCCTTCATCAAGTCATCTAAATAGTTCGAGGAGGAGTAACGGTGTCGGTATAGGAACGTCAGTCCCGGGATTCTGCTATGTGGAGAATTCCGTTAATACCGGGATTTTCCATATGGCAGGGTCCCGGAACTGACTTTCCTAGTGTTGGTGGTATCACAACGGGCCTTTTAATACTGGCCTAGGTGTGCCTCTGCGGCAGCCACTTGAACCTAATATAAGATCATAAAATATGTAAATGAACGTTTGCGAGCAAAAGCAAGGCAAATAATGTTTGTATGGCAAAAACCAAAAGATCTTCGAGCAAACCAAATATTAAAATTACGAATATGAGAAACCCAAAAAAAAAAGATTGGCTGAGCATTTTTTTAATAAAAATTCCGTTTTTAGTACACTTTTTTATCAAATATGTATTTTTTGGGATTTTACGGTACATGACCTCTTAACGATATATATCAAACAAAAGGTAATTTCATAAGCTATTTTACGGTTCAAAAACTTTCAAAATCCGTTCTATGGTTTTCAAGATATATTGATTTAAAAATTGAAAGTTTGATCTTTTGACGTGAAATAACCCCTAAAGTATTTAATTGCACCAAAAAAAAATATGTACAGGTTAACTCGCCACCAACTCTACTTTTGATCCCTATATAAATTTAAACAATTTTTTTTTGTAAAGTTACTTTTTCAAAACTTATTTAGTATTAAATTTAAAAAAATCATATTTCCGTCTCTTTTTGGTGTTTTTGATCCAATTTTTTTTCTAAATTTTGTTTATTGATATTCTACATGATTAATTACACTAGTTTACAGCCAAAAAAATACCAACAAATTCATGCATATGGGTGAGTTGGCACTGACATCCCGAGTTGTGAACATATTTTAAAAAAATTTTGTATTGTTAGGTTTTCGAGATATCGGAAATTTTGTGTTCTTTCAGGTATCACTTCATTCAAAAATTCTTTTCGCCGATGTTAGAAAAGCGATGGATGCAAGCGGTACCTCGTTTGAAAGGAAATTAAAATACGCTTCCAACGACGTAGGGGTGGACCAAACCATCGCAATAGCTGGTCAAAGTCAAAATTTTGTCGAATTTTTACGATTTTTGAAAAATTTTTGATTTTGAAAATGTTTTTTTTATGCAAAGTTGTAAAAATCAGGAATTTGTTATTTTTTCTAAAATTAGTGTGTATAATTACAAACACTTTAAGCATAATATTACCAAGATCTAGTGAAAACTGTATTTTTGGCGATTTTTTTTGTAACACAGAAAGATAGACAGACAAAAGTTCCAAAAACGGTTGCTTTGGACTCTATTGGCTTAGTAATGATTAACACTAAGAGTTTTTTTTTGAATATCTGCAATATACAGATATCGACCTGTTAAAATTCTATTAAAAGTAGGGATGTTGAAATTTACAAAAAAACATCGTCAAAAATACAGTTTTTCGACGTTTCGCTTGCATTCATCGGTTTTCTAACATCGGCGAAAAGAATTTTTGAATGAAGTGATACCTGAAAAACACACAAAATTGCCGATATCTCGAAAACCTAACCATGCAAAAAATTTTAAAAATATGTTTTGTGCTCGGCATATCGGTGCCAATGCAGCTATATACAAGAATAACTTGGTATTTTTTCAAATTATTTATTTGTAAACTAGTGTTATGATCAATATTATAACAAAACAAGTAAGGAAAACTGTCTTCGGCTGTGTGAAATATTAATCCCATCTCAATAATTTTCAACATCGACATTTCTTATATAAAGAAAGCAATCCTCTCTTTAATTACAGGAGTTACAGCCCAAAATCCGTTTATCGGAACAATCGGTTGTATGGGGGCTATATGAAATACTTATCCCATCTCGATGATTTTCAACAGCGATATTTCTTATATAAAACAAGCAATCCTCACAAAATTTCACGTTCGTACCTCTTTAATTACAGAAGTTACAGCCCAAAATCCGTTTATCGGAACAATCGGTTGTATGGGGGCTATGTGAAATATTTATCCCATCTCGATGATTTTCAACATCGATATTTCTTATATAAAACAAGCAATTCTCACAAAATGTCACGTTCCTACCTCTTTAATTACAGGAGTTATAGCTCAAAGTCCGTTTATCGGAACAATCAATTGTATGGGGGCTATGTGAAATATTTATCCCATCTCAATGATTTTCAACATCGACATTTCTTATATAAAAAAGCAATTCTTACAAAATTTCACGTTCCTACCTCTTTAATTACAGGAGTTACAGCCCAAAATCCGTTTATCGGAACAATCGGTTGTATGGGAGCTATATGTAATATCGGTCCGATGTTGCTGGTTCCGACAATTGATTCCTATATTAGAAAATTGTGACCGCATACAAAATTTCAGCCAAATATCTCAAAAACTGAGGGACTAGTTTGCGTTCAAACAGACAGACAGACAGACGGACATGGCTAAATCAACTCATCTCGACATCCTGATGATTTCGGTATACTTATTGATGGGTCCATCTCTTCATCTTCTCATACCTACGAACATCGGACCAAAGTTATAATACCATTTCATGTTCATGAAAGGTATAAAAATATACATTTCTCATATACGTTCAAATATATTTTTGCTTAATATAGGCTTTCTCTGCGGGGGTGTAGTTCTACAGTCTTCAAATGGCGCAGGCACAAAAAAAAAAACAAAAAGTTTACGGATCTGTGACCTCAATACATTAATTTTCATGCATTTTGGCGAGCTAAATCCAAAGCCGTGATCAGAAGTAGTCTAACAGGTCGCAGTTCTTCACTAACCTTCATAAAATAATATTGGACTTTTTTGCACGGTTAGGGCCAAACCTCCCTTAAGAATGTGTATTTACCTTTATTCGATGTTGATTTTTTCATGTTTCGCAAATTTTCAAACCAAAATTGGGACATATATAACAGAGGCCAGTCTTCTTTTTATACCTTTCATGAACATGAAATGGTATTATAACTTTGGTCCGATGTTTGTAAGTATGAGAAGAAGAAGAGATGGACCCATCAATAAGTATACCGAAATGATCAGGATGACAAGCTGAGTTGATTTAGCCATGTCCGTCTGTCTGTTTGAACGCAAACTAGTCCCTCAATTTTTGAGATATCTGGCTGAAATTTTGTATGTTGCCACCATTTTGTAATATAGGAATCATTTGTCGGAACTGGCAAGATCGGACCAGTATAACATATAGCCCCCATACAACCGATTGTTCAGATATAAGGTTTTTTGACCAAAACGTCTGCAATTAAAAAGTTAGGAATGTAAAATTTTGCAACTCGAGTACTTTCTATTTATGTAGTGTATATAGTGAAAAACAACAAGATCGGGCAAATGTAACATATAGCCCCCATACAACCGATTGTTCAGATATAAGGTTTTTTGGCCAAAACTTCTGCAATTAAAAAGTTAGGAACGTAAAATTTTGCAACTCGAGTACTTTCTATTTATGTAGTGTATATAGTGAAAATCAACAGGATCGGGCAAATGTAACGTATAGCCCCCATACAACCGATTGTTCAGATATAAGGTTTTTTGGCCAAAACTTCTGCAATTAAAAAGTTAGGAACGTAAAATTTTGCATCTCGAGTGCTTTCTATTTATGTAGTGTATATAGTGAAAATCAACAAGATCGGGCAAATGTAACATATAGCCCCCATACAACCGATTGTTCAGATATAAGGGTTTTTGGCCAAAACTTCTGCAATTAAAAAGTTAGGAACATAAAATTTTGCAACTTGAGTACTTTCAATTTATGTAGTGTGTAGAGGAAAATCAAGAAGATCGGGTAAATATAACATATATGTAGCCCCATACAACCGGTTGTTCTGATATAAGGTTTTTGGCCAATACTTCCGCATTTAAAAAGTTAGGAACGTAAAATATTGCACCTTTAGTACTTTCTACATATGTAATGTGTATAGTGTAAGTCAGTAAAATTGAACACGTATAATATAGAGCCTCCATACAACAGATTGTTCCGATAACTCGGATCCTATTATTTTGTAAGTTTTTTTAAATTATAACAAAGATGTGTAATGTGTATAGTAAATATAGTTAAATTGAAACAGGCTGTACTGGGGATCGAACAGTGAAAATCGTGACGCTTATTCATGAAAGGTATACATATAGCCTTCGGCACAGCCGAAGACAGCTTTCCTTACTTGTTTTATTTGTCATTGAATCTATTATCTATGAATAAATTTTTTTGGTAGATCTCAATGAATCTAAAGAAATTTGCCGGACACCCTCAAAATCTTGAGTTAGGGGTCAAAACCGGGGTTTCGTACCTTTGCACACTTATGACCCTGTATCTTAGGTGTATGGATGTAACAGCCATGGATCGCGTCAATATGGATGTAACGTGTGACACCCCTCTTATGCAAACGGCCCAAAAGCTAAGGCCCCTGTTATGGAATTGTCGTTTTTCGATTTTCATGCAATCCAAATTTTTGCAAACATGTCATGAAAACTAGTTTTCACATATACAGTTTTATATCGCAGGGGTGGTTTAAACCCTCAAAAGACGGGTTTTGGCCTCAGGATCAAGAATCCGGAAGCGCTTTTTTAATTTTTTTGTTTTAGTGAAAAGTTATGGTCAAAACACCGAAAAATGACCCTGGTCCGATACCAAAATTGGGGCTGAATCCATGGTATTTATGTGCGAAACACCTTTCTGAGTTGGCGGCCTTTGCTCGCGCTTATAAAAAATAACCCTGGGCTACGCCATCCCAAGTCCGGGTGGTACAACCTAATAAAATTACAACAACCACATGAAAACTTCATACATAACATAATTAAAAATGTAGCACAAAGCAGCACTGAACCAACTCAACAAAAGGGCAAGCAAAAAAAAAACATCACTCTTTTAGCGAGTTACTTCTCATTCAAGAAAAGAAACTAAAATTGGAAGTTTGAAAACTAGAGCTTGAAAAGGCAAAGGAAAAAAATAAAGTAGAGCTAAAAGTACTTGAACTGAAAAATCAATTGGAGTTACGGAAGATGGAACTTGAAATGCAAAGAGATGAAAAAATACAAATTGAAAAATTAAAGTTAGAAAGTGAAGAGAGATTGAATAAGTATGATATAGATCGTAAAGCTCAATAATTGGAATTAATTTTCAACGGAGACCGCAAATAACAGTTATAAAGTAAAATTAAACTGTATTTTTTATTTTTATGCCATATTTATAACTTTTTTCTCTTCTAGGTTTACTCGGCTTGCGTACAAAGTTTCAAAAAAAGCCTTTACCACAACTTTGCCTGAAAGTGCAGCACACGAACGGCGATTTACTTACAGCGCAGGCTACAAATGGCAAAACAAATTTACCAAAACTTTTATTGTTGGAATATGATTCACGAGTTGAGCGCATACGTTTTGTTGTGCTAAAGTGCTATTGTGGGTATTTTTCTACCTTCTCCGAATGTCTATTTTAAACTCATTTTCCTTTTATTTTTATACAGCAATGCCCACTGCAAGTGCGCCATCCGCCTTACTACTCAATTGTATACAAGAGTCAAATCAGTTTCGTACAACCTAACGTAGTGCGTTCTTGATAGTCCCATATACACTTGTGACGGATTCAGGAGAGGGTTCCGGTCTCTCCCCCCCCCCCGTAATCGATGCAAAAAAATTTCCAAAATGTGCCACCTAAAATGAAATGAATAACTGAAATGGACCATGGGCGTACATATGAATCGTTTATTTTCGAAACCGGCCGTGTTCATAAAATTATGTGTGATCTTGCCTCTTTAAAATACTATCATCAATGTCTATCACCCCTCACAATGAATCACCTCAATGAATTTCGATAAATTTAGTAATTTCTATCAAGTTTTACGTGCCGATGGGACTGCTAATAGAATCCAGTAGCTCGTACCTTCCCTCTATATGTATGAATGAAGCAAAGCAAATCAAATTGAAAAATTCTTCTTCAAAACTGACAAACAGTGCTCGGACTTCTATCACCTTAGTTTCATAAGAAAAAAAAAATGATTATCAAAGCTGGTCACTTTTCCGAATTCCCCGAAGTTTGCAATATACGCACATAGTTGATAAATATTTTCATTCAGTGTTCTTGTAGGGTAGGCAGTAATCCGCTAGCAAAACTAGCCGCGGTTTTAATTTTGTCGTTCCGAGTATTCGCGTACGTATCAATTTTGCTGTGTATTAAAATATTCTGTTTAAGTGATAATATTAATAAAAATACCAAAATTGTCAGATCTTTAGTGTTCGCGTTCGACATAGACATGGCACCTATTAAAATTACATCATTTTTCAAGCCGAAAATTACAAATGCAGAAAAACCAGTGGAATCAGATATCGAATTGATATCAGCGAAGCGGCCAAAGTATGTAGGGGAGGACTATACTAATCTGGAAGTAAGTTAAAAACAGTGAAAATTCCACAGGGTACTTCACGATCAGGTGCAGTTCGTTTTGCTTCGTTGCATAGCATATTTCCATTGCAAACCATTCAATATAAAAACAAAGTACATGCACGCATATGCACCTATCAGCATTATAAAATTTGCCTTGGAAATGCAACGAGCAAGGCGAACAGCTGATATTCCCTGCAAGAACGCTTTCGTCAGATCACCAGTTATCTCAATGATGCGTTTGATCATATTTTAATTTTACCACCTTGAGCATGGATTTTGTAACATTTTCAAATTTTTTACAAAGAAATCTTATGGAAAAAATTTTGAAAGTGTTACTTTTCGAATGGCACGTCGAAATGTAGACGCATTTATAAACTTTCTTGGAAATAGAAATAAAATTTCCGAATTTTTTACGATAGGGTAATTCGTCTTCCCGTTATGGCTCCCAAAACGTAAAAGACCAAAAAAAGAAGTATGTTGAACAGTTCTGCCGAAGAAAGCTGGAAGATAATGAAAGGTATGAAATTTTAGTGAATGCATGGGTCCCAGATGCATCGCTTGTATTTCCAGCAACGGAAATCAATAAAAAGAATCTTAGGTTCCAACTTTCGTGGTTACAGCAATTCCCCTGGCTGACATACTTACTCAGCTGCTAAAGACTCCGCATTTTGTAGAATTTGTATCGCATTTTCAAATAAAGAGGTTTGCAAGGGAAACCACGAAAATGTAAAGTCGCTGGTAACACGCGGCTTAAAAGATTGGAAAAAGGCCCTGGAGAAATTTAGAGAGCATCAGGTAAAAAGGTTTCATACAGACGATTCTGTAGATGCACAAAATTTTCAACTGATATATGAAAAAAAGAAAAGAGACATCGGGAGTGACATTGACGAGAGCAGGAAACGTTGCTGTAGACAAGCGCTTGCCCTCAGGGGACGTAGAGATGATGGTCCTTTACCTATGGCCATGCCTGACGAAAACTATGGGAATTTCAGAGCTCTTCTTCGTTTTGCCGTAGAAAACGGAGATCTGACTTTAAAAAAACATTTGTAGACTGCTGGAGCTAATGCTACGTATTTATGTAATAAAACGCAAAATGAGATTATAGCGGCTGGTGGTGAAATTATAACGCAGGAGATAGTAAGACGGGTCAATGAATCAAGTGCTTCTCAGTCACTGCTGATGAAACGACTGATGTTAGTGGAACCGAGCAATTCACAATTGGAGTTCGATACGACCAATCCACGATGAACAAACACGTCCTTCGCGAAGACTTTTTGTGTTTTGTCCCTGTTATTGACGTAACCGGTGCCGGTCTCGCAAATACTTTGATGACAACATTAAGCAAGCTTGCAGTGAAAATTGAGTACATGAAAGGACAAGGTAAGTGTCGGTTCAAATCATAATTTCATAGCTCTTTCGACTCACATCTATTCGAAAACATCTAAGCAAATTTTTGGAGATCTATGTAGATCTACTCGAGATCTATAAAGATCATTGTTGTACATGGCTTACTTGACGGTTTTCGGTCTTTGAGTGGAAACTTGGCACCGGAGCATGTATTCGCTTATTATGGAAGCAATTATTATAATTAGGATTTTTTAGAGTATGATGAAGCTCGAGCGATGAGTGGAGAATTCAAAGGTTGCGCTGCTATTGTGAGAAAGTCAGGGTTGAATGCCCCCTACCTGCTTTGCGCGAATCATAATCTAAATCTGGCCATCTGCCATGCATGTGACATTCTGCCGATCCGAAACTGTTTGGGAACAGTAAAAAAGATCGTGAATTTTTTTCGTAAATCTAACAGGGCTGGAAATCTACTTAAAGAACACATTCTTGCTTCAAACTCTGATGCTAAACAGACACGACTACTGAAATTCTGTGAAACGCGTTGGGTTGAACACCTGGAATCACTCAACTTGTTTCATGATTGCTTGACATTTATAATAATCGATTTCGACAAGTCGTTTCCAAAAATATTCGATTATCACTAATCGACTAGTCGAATAGTTGCTTTTGACTAGTCGATTACTGGTCTGAAGACCCGGGTAATAAAGCGGGAAATTTCTGCTGTAATTCGCATGCATGTCTAAGTGGTATCTGCTATTTTCGCCAATTTATTTGCTTCATTTCTTTGAAATTTAAAAAAAATGTAACAGGAGCACAGAATATTTGTGTAGGTAGATATACAAAAATGAAATTTTGAAAAATGTATGTATGTTTGTAGCAATATTTGTATGTATGTAGATAAAAAAAAGTTTGAAAATTTTTTTTCATACTGCAAAACGTTGTATGTCAATATTATTCTTTCAGGTTTAAATGCGCAATGTACGCATCTTTCTCTTATTTTACGTTGCCGTTTGAAATAAGTTAGTTGAAAGATTGATTTGTGGGGCAAAAGATATGTAAAAGTACATTAAATCACACCTAATTTTCCAAAGAACTCAAAAATTACAAACCTTACATAGAGAGTTTTGATGTATTACCAAAAATATACGGGAACATTAGAGTGCCAAAAAAAGTTCCACACTTTCTATCGGAATGATTAAGCTTGAGAATTTATTTTTTTTTGTAGCAAAATTGCTTCTGCACGCCAATGAAAGATTTCCTATGAAAATAAAAAACAAAATTTGACACTTCCAGGCTGTGAGTAACGACGGAGATAAATGCCAGTATGAGTTAGCTTAGAGAGTAATTGCGAGAGGGAGATCAACAAGAAAAAAGTCGATATGCCTCGAAGACGTACGTTATGGCAGCAGGGTTAATAAAATGTTGACAATATGTTACTCATCACAAGCTCATCATTCGCAACATTAAAATAAAATATGCAATCATTGCAGCATATTATCACCTAAGTATCAGCAATACTGCAGTAATATTGAGCTGCTCGAACACACCCATAGTTAATGTTATAGAAAGATTTCAAGACAACCGTACATCTAAGCCCCATCCAAAAGCTGTTCCAATTTGCGTTTTTGAAGTGTGTATTTTGATCTTTTCTAAGTCGAGACTTGAGACATGTTAAATAAATCTAGGTAGACCAATGGCGGAGAATATTAGTTCATCTCTCGAAGTAGTTCTTGCTGACTGGGGTATAATGGAGAAAACGCGAGCTATGACACATGACAGCGCAAACGTGATGAACGCAGCAGCAGCGCAACTAATCGTTGTTCCTAGTAGTATAAAATGTAGCGCACATCTTCTTCAGCTTGTGATTTAAGATGCATTGTCGTCAGTTCCACAACATGGAGAAGTTTGTAATAAAGGACGAAATGTGGTAAGCTATTTCCACCGATCAACAATAGCTAAATCCGCATTATCAAATCGTCAGACGCAATTGGGTGTGAAGGAGAACAGACTAGTTCAATGTATCGAAACGCGGTGGAACTCGAAGTATAAGATGTGTGAAAGTTTAATTCGCAACAAAAATGCTATCACTTTAGTCCTCCAAGACCGAAGTGTAACAAAACTTTCCTATGCAATAAAACTAGACATGGCGGAAACCGAATGGACAACCATGGAAAAAATGGTTGAGATGCTGAAACCTTTCGATGTAGCAACGAATGTGTTATGCACTGAGAAAGACATCTCTATATCTATGATTCGTCCTCTGGTTCATGCTTTGATAAATAACCATATGGCGTAGTCGTATTTTGAGCAAAGCAATGAGGAAGTTTTTAAAAACACAGCAAGATTATCATTAAAAGAAATATTCGAAATTGATATTACTGACATTTCAGCACCGGTAGTTGCATCGTTCCTGGATCCCAGACACAAAAATTTAGCTTACGAAGTAGAGGGAACAAAGGCTAAGGTGATTTCGTTTATAGCATCTTTGCTTGAGAATAATAACATTTTAAATTTTTGTGAACCGAGGCCTTCTAAAAACACGCAATTGGACTTTTTATTTCAATGTGAAAGCAGCCAAAGTGATTCCCGAACGCAGTTGGACTTTTATGCAGCAGAACCTCAGATTGGCCATAATATAAATCCCCTTGTATGGTGGACAAATCATTCTGGGATTTACCCTAAGCTTTTTGAGATTGCCAAACAATATTTGTGTATTCCTGCTACTTCAGCAGAATCTGAACGAACATTTTCTAGTGCGGGAAATATCGTTACTGCATTGAGAAACTGCTTGCTTCCTCAGAATGTGCATATGTTGACATTCTTATATCAAAATAAACGTTTTTTATTTATTTATTTATTTATTTATTTATTTATTTAAAGTCGACACAACACAAAGCGGTCGACTGTTAATATCTCAAGTATTGTTACAAAACAAAAACATATATATGTACAATAAGAGTATATAGAATATAATAAAAATATAATTAATAGAAATTAAGCAAAGCGTAAATTCATTTATTTATAGTATTATGTGCAGCAAGCAGGAAAGTTGTAGAGGCCGTGCTTTAAAGTTGTGGGTAGAAATCGTTAGGAACCAAACTTGATAGTCGTATATATTGTCGGAATGGACGCGATTCCGAGCAACATACTTCCGCAGTCCTGGGAGCGATGTGAGATTTGCTGGCGGAATGGACGCGATTCCGCGCAGCATCTGATAGTATATTCCAGTTGACTGTTTATTAGGTAATTGAAATATTCCAAATTGGTTTCGGAGATATTTTAGGATATTAATTATGGAGCCGGTGGAATGGACGTGATTCCACGCAGCGTAAGTTTAAAGTTAGAGGTGTCTGCCGGCTTTTTGTAGTTGTGTACATCAATCTAACTGGTTGGGTGCAAGACTGTCGTGTAATTAGTCAGCAGTTAGCAAATGTGAAAGTATTGCATTTTGTAGTGCGGCAGACGAGCATTCAAAGCTGATGCAGCTATATAAGACGTTGTAGTATGAACACCAAATATTCAGAGGATTGTTTTTTGCAAAGTTTAGACGACAAATGGGTAATTGAAAAGGCACATAGTGCCTGGATGTCCTAGCAGGAACAGCAAAACACAGTCGACTAACAAGGTCAGTTGAGTCGACTTCACCAATAATTAGCTTATGGAGGAACATTACACCTAGTAAAATCCTACGATTTTCCAGAGAAGGCAAATTTAAGAGAAGAAGCCTATTTCTATAAGGGGGCAGATGGATATTTGGATTCCAATTAAGACCACGCAGAGCAAAAATCAAGAATTGCTTTTGTACTGACTCAATCCGCTGTATATGAACTTGATATAAGGGGCACCAGACACACGAGCAATACTCAAGTATTGGGCGAACTAGCGATGTGTAAAGGATTTTCGTGAGGTACGGATCATCAAATTCTTTAGCCCATCTTTTAACAAAACCAAGCACACCCATGGCTTTGTTCGCTATAGATGAAATATGCATATTAAAACTTAGTTTAGGGTCAAAAAGAACACCTAGATCAGTTACATCAGGTATACGTTCCAATAGAGTGTCATTTAGTAAATAGGATATCAAAACTGGCTTTACTCGATGAAAAGTCATTAGCTTGCATTTCGAGCTATTCAATATTAATAAATTAACTGTACACCAGCAGTGAAATGACTCCAAATCAGCCTGGAAGAGATCTGCACGGGAAGGAACAGTAGGCAAATATGTGAAACAAAGTTTCACATCATCCGCATACATAAGGGTTCGGGAATGAGAAATTACTTGTGGTAGGTCATTTATAAAGAGGGTAAAGAGCAAGGGACCTAAATGACTACCTTGAGGGACACCGGAAGTTACGTCAATGGACGTAGACAAAGTATTTTTAAACAAAACCTGCTGAGTTCTGCCTTTAAGATAGTTAGTAAGCCATATTAACAACTGATTCGGAAAACCCAATAAGTCAAATTTATGAATTAAAAGCTCATGGTTCACAGAGTCGAATGCTTTGCTAAAATCAGTGTAGACTACATCTGTTTGGTTACCTTTCAGGAAACCATCCATAACAAACGAGGTGAACTCAAGCAAGTTAGTTGAGGTTGATCGTCGGGGCACAAAACCATGCTGACACGGTGATAATAAAGAACTACACCGATATTGCAGTTGGCGTGTTATTATATGTTCAAAAGTTTTAGGAATAGCTGAGAGCTTAGCTATGCCCCTATAGTTCTCAATATTTGACCTACTACCTTTTTTATATAAGGGTATAATAAAAGATTTCTTCCAAATTGTAGGGAATTCCGCAGGTTCAAGAGATAGTTTGAACAGTTTAAAAATCGGGTCAGATAAATGTATGGCACAGAAGTTCAGCACACAGCTGGGAACACCATCAGGGCCAGGGGAAAATGTAGGTTTCAATGCCAGAAGACTTTGTAGAACAGTATTTTTATCCAAAGCAGGTATGTGAATGCTATTAGAGCAATCTAATTTATAAGGATAGGGACTTGACAGAAACCTATTAGATGTATAGGTCGACTTAAAGAATTCTGCAAATAGTTCAGAAATATCATGATCTGAGTTAGCACTCTTATCTCCAAGGGAAAAGGAAGAAGGAAATCCGGTAGTTTTCCTTTTTGAATTAACAAAATTGTAGAACCTTTTCGGGTTATTAAAAAATTGAGTTTTACACCGCGCTAGATAACCTTTATAGCACTGTTGATTCAGCAACTGGAGGTTGGAGCGCGCTACTAAATATTTAGAATATTCAGCAGATACACCTGTTCTCTTAAAACGCTTGTATAGCCTGGATTTAATATTGCCAAGTCTCACAAGCTGTTTAGACCACCACGGCGGCTTAGCCGTACCAGCACTAATATAGCGAAACGGGACACAACTGTCGAAAAAAGCGTTAAGGGAAGTATAAAATAATGAGGTTGCAGACTCGATGTCATTACAAGCATAGAGATCTGACCAGTCGTGGGTGGCAAACAACTCATTGAGCTTGACAAAGTTAGTTTTATAGAACCATCGTGTGCGGGACCGTTTTCTTCCATTGGTAGCACCACGCCCCCCAAGGTGCACAATGTCCAAAGCTATCTCAAGCGTAGGGTGTAGTGTGTCTTCAGGAATAGATAGCGGAGTAATTCGATTAAGAGCAACCCCTACAGAATCGTCAACGAATACCAAATCCAGTAATTTATTTTTACAGTTTTGTACGTTGTTAATTTGTACAAGAGATGTGGCAGAAAGGTCAAGGAGGAAATCATGCTGTGTAGTAGGGGTTAAAATGTTTGAGTCATTTGTGCCGACCGAACTAACCAAGGGTAAGTTAAAATCACCAAGAACTAAAAGGCGATCTTTATCTCTCAACTGAGAATATAAAGTCCTAATAACGGAATTATGCTGATTATATACAAGCAGATTCGAATGAGGTGGTATGTACGAGCAGGAGATAAATAGGTTGAATCCAGTCATTGAGAGCTTCACTGCTATGACTTCAATATCGGACACATTGCCCAAGTCGACCAACCCGAATGGAAGACGTGAGTCGACAGCTATAAGGACACCACCTGCCCTGGTTTCTCGATCACGCCGATAAACGACGTAATTACTGCAGAAAATCTCAGAATTGAAATTATCAGGTTTTAACCAAGTCTCTGTGAAAGCGATTGCATGTGCAGTAAAAGTCAGGCTATTTAGATAAAGGTGATTCAATTTGGAACGAAGGCCACGGACATTTTGGTAATGAATAAGAATAGTTGAAAAGAAAGTTAACTTATTCAGTTTTTTGAAGCAGTATCGGTTTTCTGTTTATCTGTGTACAAATGTACTACAGAGTGTTGCGGCCAAAATGAAGGGTCAAGTACCCTATCGAAAAACGAGTCCGGCACTGAGACCCTGAAAGATGAAATGTCTCTTTCATATTTAAAATTAAATTTATACACACTAATGTTGCTAGTAGGGGCAACGCCAAGTTTGGAACAAACATACGTCCTAATATCTGCGTGAGTCAACGACGCAAGCAGTCTTGAAACGAAAATGGCCCTACGCCGTGGAACTCCAGTGACCATCCTGATAACATCAGTTTGCGGCGCCGGGTTTGGCGAACGACCAGACGTAGACTCAAGATTTGCGGCCGAATTCAATTCACCGGGATTTTTGGAGTCGTTTCTATCACGACTGCGCCCGTTTCTTAACGGTACAGTTTGCCACTCACCATTTGCAGTAATAGCGGAATGAGTGGTCGGCACAATGTTGTTGACTTCAGCTGTATTATCGGATTGAGGTTGCGGCAAAATGTTGTTATCAACAGCAGAAATAGCAGAGTTATCCGCCGTAGATGAACGAGTGCAATCGGCTGGAGAAAGCACAAGCGAAGGTATAATGGGTGTAACAGCACCATCAGTAGACTTACGGGGAGGAGGGACAGAAAAGAGGGAACCCGAACCACTAGGTAGCGGCGAAAAAGAAAAGAGATCGGTTTCGGTAGAGGAACTTTTGTTGGTAGTGGGTGAAGGACCGGAGCTAACAACAGCAGTTTTTAGGGCATTAATTTCCGCTGCCAAGTTATTAATTATTTTCTTATTCTCTTTGGCACTGCCTTTGTTCTTTACCTTGACTTTTTCTTTTGCTTTCTCTTTTACACCAACTTTGCTAGTGTTTGTGGATTCACTTCCATCAGATTTTACAATGATGTTCCTGAGATCGCTGATTTGAGAGGCTAAATCTTTGAATCTAATCTCAAAAGCAGTCATGATTGCCTCGAGACCAAGCTTTTGAGAGTCGACGACCGAGTCTAGCACCCTCGAAACTTTATCCAGACCATTAACACAGTCAGGGCAGAAATAACGAACATTGGTATTTAATTTCAAAAATTTAATATCCATTTCCGCCATTGGGCCTTCACAACAGGATCGATGGTACCGTTTTTTGCAAAGACCACTACATGGCACCATTAGAGATTCAGATCTTCCAAAATTTTTATCACACTGTCCACAGTAGTCATCCATGATAAAAATTAATAAACAGCAGGCAATCAAAATATTTAGTGGAAAAGTGTTAATCTGGAACTCTGCACACCGAAGCCAACGATTGCACGGTCGACAAACAGTGAACACTGGCAGAAACGGCGCGGAAAGCAGTAAACACAAGCAGAGTAATTTATAAAAAGGAAAGCACTTTATTATTAAGAATTGCACTACTTGTCACTTATTTCTTATGAAGAATTTATAAGTATTGTACAACAAGCAGGCAATCAAAAAAATAAAAAGAGTTATGCTGGAACTCAGCACTGCTAAGACAACTAATTGCGCGGTCAGCAAGCTGTGAACACAGACAGAATGAGCACGCAAAGCAGTAAAAAAAAAAGCAAAGTGAATTAGCAAATAGTAACACACAAACAAATATGTATAAGGTCGGAAAATGTCAATATGTGATAATTAATGCACTTTATTATCAAAAATTGCACAACTTTGTAACTATTTATTATGTAGGACCTATACGTTTTGCACGGCAGACACTATTAATTGTAATATTTAGGATATTGAGGCCAACAAAAAGGCAAAAGAACGAATTTTAAAGAGCGATCAAATAACACTGGTTTACAGCCAAAATGCACCAGAGACGCCATAGTGAAATTCCTATGTAAAATCACCTCCTAATTCCGAAAATCAAGTTAATTTTTCCTTGAATGGTACCGTTTTTGAGATATTTACGATTTACCGTTATTTCAAAAAACAAAAAAGATGGCTCCACTTAATCGTGTATATCTCAAGAACAAACTGAGCCCTTCCAAAACGGTTTGAAAAATTTGAAAGCTAATAAAATTTACTATAATCAGTACATACAACACTTTTTGCTAGGTCCTGCAGATTCAAACATATTGAACAATCATTACGGATTTTTTAAATTTTTTTTGTAAAAATATAAAAAAAATTGTACTTTGCGAGGAAGCATCTCGAAAGCTTTTTGTTTTTTAGCAGATATTTTCCCCTCCCTCTAAGCTCTGTTTTATTACAAAAAAAACAAGCTATCAGTGAACAAAATCGATGAACTAATACAAAAGTTATAAGCATTCAAGTAAATATATCCATTTAATACTTAAGTACCCTACTGGTACATATGTGTTAGTATTCGTATATCAGTTAGTTATTAGGTAGATTTTCGAAAATTTATTAGATACAAAAAGCTGGTAGTGTCGTTTTCTCAAACCTAGGTACATTTTAAACAAGAGCATATTTTTGAGGCAGGTAGTGTTTTCTTTGTAGAACTAGGGAACCTTTTTGTTTAGGTAGGCTTGAATTTTTACTGGATCTAAGTATAAATAAGAGTACATGCGCCTTGTTCCTTCATAATATCTGCAAGGCTCGCCGGATACTGTTCAGTTTATAATTGCAGTTTATAACCCGTCATTTACTTAAAAATAAAAAATGAATAAAAGGGCGCGAGAGTTTGAGTGTACAAATGATCCAGATATGTTCTGTTTCATCTGCGGTCAATTTATTGTTAAAAGTATGAGACGTGTGTTTTCAAATCCTTTGAAAGTTACATACTATAAGTGTTTTGGAATTGAGCCTAAAAACCATGGACACCGAACACTGTGCACCACATGCCGAGTCGAATTGATTTCTTCGGAAACCGGAACAAAAAAGTACGTTGTAAAATTTAGGAATTTGTTCCCTTTTAATGCATAGCTGACTAATTTCTGAAACTATCTATTTAGGCGACGTGTGAAATTTATTACACCAATGAAGTGGAGGGAACCAACTTGCCATTCAACGGACTGCTATATTTGTACTACAAAAGTACTTGGGGTTGGAAAGTCCAGAAAAGTAACCTATGCGAGCGTATCTACAGTGTCATTACCAGAACTAATTTCAACAGAAGCGACATTGCCAGAATCAAATTTAACTTTAGTTCCGGCTCCAGTTTCATTGTCAACCGTAGTATCTGATTACGCGGCATCATGTTGTACTGAATTTCAAACGGAAAACGAAAGAAATTCTTTGTCACAAGCACAACTCAATGATTGGATAAGGGATTTGGAATTTGTCAAAGGAAAAGGCCGAACTACACGCCTCTCGAATGCAACAATTTAAATTTGTTTCATCCGATGTTAAGGTAACATATTATAGAACTCGTCACGAAGAATTTTCCAAGTACTATACGAAGGAGGACAGTGTTTGTTACTGCAAAGACATTGCTGGTCTATTCAAACAATTTGGTGAACCATATGATTCAAAGGAGTGGCGATTGTTCATAGACGGCAATAAATTAAGTTTAAAGGCCGTATTATTGCATATTGGCAACCAAAAGCCATCTATCCCGATCGCGCATGCAGTAAATACGAAGGAAACATATGAGATAATGCAAAAATTGCTCAAGTTAATCAAATACGAAGAACATGATTGGAAAATATGTGCCGATCTTAAAGTCGTTGGAATGCTATGTGGTCTACAAAGTGGATACACAAAATACTGTTGCTTTCTATGCAAATGGGATAGCCGAGCTCGTCAAGACCACTACATCATAAAGGATTGGCCAGAACGAATCGAGTTTCAAGTTGGGGTAGATAACATAAAATACTCTCCACTTATAAAGAAGCAAAAAATAATTCTACCTCCGCTCCACATCAAGCTCGGCCTTATCAAAAACTTTGTGAAGGCTTTGGACAAAGAAGGCGAAGCTTTTCATCATTTGAAGACAATCTTCCCAGAGATTTCAGAAGCAAAAATAAAGGAAGGGATTTTTGTGGGACCGCAAATAAGGAAAATGATGACCAATAACCATTTCAAAGAACTATTGTCACCAGTGGAGGCAGCAGCGTGGGATTCTTTTGAAAAGGTCGTTACTTCTTTTTTAGGCAAACACAAAAGTCCTAACTACGAGATGATAGTGAACGACTTAATCAAAAACTATGCGGAAATGGGTAAATAAAAAAACATATTATAATAAATTATATATTACATAAATTTACATGAGAATATATAGCCATAAATATGAATTCATCGTCCAGTTCCGAACAAACAAGAACGGGAAAAATATAAACAAAAAATTTGTTCTGAATTGAAAGATAAATCCAGCCTTAGAAAGTTATATACTAATGTGTCACTTATGTATTTATCTAATTTACTTTTTTATTTTCTTTCAGGAGTAAATATGTCTTTAAAAATTCATTTCTTTCACTCCCACTTAAATTTTTTCCCGCAAAATCTTGGCGACGAAAGTGACGAGCATGGCGAAAGGTTTCACCAGCAAATGAAAGTGATTGAAAGTCGGTATCAAGGATTCTGGGATGTCGCTATGATGGGCGACTACTTTTGGTTTCTCATAAGAGAAACCGATCCTAATCTAAATAAGCGTCAAAACAAGACACATAACTTTTTCAATTATAAAATAAAATCATAGAGTTAAGACAGAACCATATGTACATATGTTATTATTTGTAGTGTACTTAAGTATTAAATGGATATATTTACTTGAATGCTTATAACTTTTGTATTAGTTCATCGATTTTGCTCACTGATAGCTTGTTTTTTTTGTAATAAAACAGAGCTTAGAGGGGGGGGGGGGGGGAAATATCTGCTAAAAAACAAAAAGCTTTCGAGATGCTTCCTCGCAAAGTACAAATTTTTTTATATTTTTGCAAAAAAAATTTAAAAAATCCGTAATGATTGTTCAATATGTTTGAATCTGCAGGACCTAGCAAAAAGTGTTGTATGTACTGATTATAGTAAATTTTATAAGCTTTCAAATTTTTCAAACCGTTTTCGAATAGCTCTATTTCTTCTTGAGATATACACGATTAAGTGGAGCCATCTTTTTTGTTTTTTGAAATAACGGTAAATCGTAAATATCTCAAAAACGGTACCATTCAAGTAAAAATAACTTTGATTTTCGGAATTAGGAGGTGATTTTACATAGGAATTTCACTATGGCGTCTCTGGTGCAGAAAAAAAGTTGGAATTTGTGATCCAGTGTAATTAGAACACATAGTTACATTACTTTCCCTTCATTGATTGTGGCTGGAATACACAAATATTGTTTCAAAAATAACTTACAAAATAAATAAAGATTCTACGTGATCTTTATTTCTTGTCTAAAACTGTATTTTTTGTTTCAATGTTTTATATGTAATTGTTTTCATTGAAATTATGTGCTCCTGAAAAAAATAATTTATTAGCGTGTGCTAATATTGATGTTAATAACTTCAAAAACACGCCATCTACTAGCCTTCAGTTCTTTTCTTATACACAAAGATATTTTCGAAATGCAATTTAAAAGTGGGAGCAGTTGCCCCACCAACCCCCATCTGTACATACCAGTTTATTGAATTTTTTTTGTATAATTGCTTACTGAAATTCTGTGCTTCTGATACTTGTCAAATATTAAAAACGACTTATTAGCGTGTGCTTAAATGTTTCCTTAAAATTTATAAAATATTTATTGAATCATCAATTTCGAAAAGCGCTAATTCCAGAAATTTTACGAGCATGTTTTTTAAATTATTATGCGTTCCAAATAATTTCCAGTGATTTTTATATTAAAAAACTACATCAGCTTTTAAAGGGAAAATTATACAATCTTAAATTGGATTAAAATCTCGTGTTTCAATCATCTCCTGTATTTTAACTCGGCCTGACATAACAGCAGCATTGAAGAGCACTTAGCAGCGCATGAAACAAATAACAATTTGAAAAGTTTGTTACAAATCTAAAGTTTTCAAACAGAAACTAAGACACTAGAGTTGCAGGTGCTTATAATTTCTCACATGTCAAATTTGTTTTTTATTTTCATAGGAAATCTTTCATTGGCGTGCAGAAGCAATTTTGCTACAAAAAAAAATAAATTCTCAAGCTTAATCATTCCGATAGAAAGTGTGGAACTTTCTTTGGCACTCTAATGTTCCCGTATATTTTTGGTAATACATCAAAACGCTCTATGTAATTTTTGAGTTCTTTCGAAAATTAGGTGTATTTGAATATACTTTTACTTTTTTTTGCCCAACGAATCAATCTTTCAACTATCTTTTTGCAAACGGCGGCGTAGAATAAGAGAAAGATGCGTACATTGCGCACTTAAGCCTAAAAGAATAATATTGACATAGAACGTTTTGCAGTATGAAAAAAATTTTTCAAACTTTTTTATCTACATTCATACAAACATACATACATTTTTCAAATTTTCATTTTTGTATACATATCTACCTACACAAATATTCTGTGCTCCTGTTACATTTTTTTTAAATTTCAAAGAAATGAAGCAAATAAATTGGCGAAAATGGCAGATACCACTTAAACCTGCATGCGAATTACAGTAGAAATTTCCCGCCTTATTACCCGAGTAAAACCCGGGTAAAAACTAGGAACCGGATTTAATCGTTAGTATTCGATTAGTGACAGCTAGTCGATTAGCTGAAATTGAATATCTGCTATTCGATTTTCAAACAGCACAAAAGTTGATAATCGACTACTCGACTAATCGACTAGTCGAGTAATCGATTAGAATCAAGAGCCCTAATGTACAGCCGAATGAACTGCTCGACTCCTTTCGAACGCCATAATTCATTATTTCGTTAACAGTGATGCAGCCAATCTTCTGCTTGACGAAGAGTTTAAGCGTTAATTTACAAAAAGAAGAGTGTGATCTGAGCCGATGTGTTCAATATGCGAATGATATTCATGAAGAAATCAAGATCATGCGTTCCAAAGCGGACGAAGTTTTCGGAGAGATGTTCAAATCAGCCACTCATATTGCAAATTTGATCGGCACTGCGTTTGCTGTTCCCAGAAGAGTGGTTCATCAGACGAATCGTGATAATTATGACGGAAATCCTGAGGACTACTATCGGCGTTCTATTTTCATCCCATTCCTGGATAAGTACTCAGCAGAGCTTGAGTCTAGATTTTTGGAGCACCGAGAACTGCTTTCCAAAACACAAAACATTATACCAGCAAGGTGTGCAGGAATGAAGGATGAGGAATTGGATAAGACCATTCAGATCCTCGAAAAAAAGTGGCCGAATGAAGTCACTAACTCGACCGAAGAGTTTAAGTCAGAGTTGAAGATGTGGAGAAGGTAATATTCATTAATACATTCGAACATGAAAAATTGTGACCGGTTACTTATTATAGGTTCTGTTCGAACATATCTGCAGAAAACCGACCGAAAACCTTTATTGAAGCTTTGAACGTTTGTGGTATACAGTCTTAAGGGTTGGTTTCCTCGAAAGCGGTGACGCTATATAGCGCTCGTTATATAGCGGTGAAGTACGTTGTCAAAAATACTGCCATGTAAAAGTAATTGGGTGTAAACTAAGAAGACGGTGAAGTTCACCGTAATGTAATATAGCGGCAAGCATTCAAGCATAGCGGCCGGCATGACGGTGGCAATTTTTCGTCAACGTTTTTTCCCACCGTCATTGTCAAAACGGTGAGAAATCTATCAAGTATTTCAATTTGATTTACGAAACGCCAGTTTATTTCTTGTTTATGTTTTAAAAAATTCATAAAATCGTAAAATAAAACAAAAAACATCAATCAACAAGCTAAATCAACGGTTTAATATCAACAGAGTCCACCGCTTCAGTTCTTAGAGTTTACATAAAAGCGGTGTTGCTGGTGACGTTAATTGAAGCGGTGAGCATGTAGCGGTAGCTAGATAGCGGCACCGCTATTCGAGGAAACCAGCCCTTTACCAAGGAATCTGGAAAGCTTTGTATTTGTATTAGTCATTTGCATTGGAACAAGCCAGCAAGCGCATATGAGAGACGCTCTTGGAGTGTGTATATCAGGGACGATTCCAGAAAAAAATTTCGGTGGGGGTCCAGATTTGAAATCTCCGATAGAACATTCACAAGAAAAATTGGAAGATAATATGTATACTTATACAGTACCTACAATTATTATATATTTGCAATGTATATATATTTATATTATAATAATTGTTGAGTAATGATGTTCATTTCTATAAGCGATGACGAGATAATGCCAGATCTATTTACATACATTACCTATAGCCTAATACCAATTCTCCTTCCCTTTATTGTCAGAATATCAATTATCTGGTCATGAGTAACTTCGATATCTCTATGAATATTCAACATTGCCAATCCATTCAAACGTTCTTCTCCAGTTTTATTACGCAAATAGGTTTTTACTCTCCGTAAAGTAGAGAATGAACGTTCGCTTGAAGCTACCGTAGCTGGCAGTGTAGAACCTATAGTGAGAAAGCTATGTGTTTGTCTGTAAAGGGCTAGTTTCCTCGAATAGCGGTGCCGCTATCTAGCTACCGCTACATGCTCACCGCTTCAATCAACGTCACCAGCAACACCGCTTTTATGTAAACTCTAAGAACTGAAGCGGTGGACTGTTGATATTAAACCGTTGATTTAGCTTGTTGATTGATGTTTTTTTGTTTTATTTTATTGTTTAATACCCGATCGGTTCAAAATTACTAGTAAATTTATTAAGTTTTTTAGGCTTTTCCGATCTATTCTTCATTTAGTGCAAATAAAACATGTTTATTTCACTTTCCATCCAACGTTTCGCTAATGGTTATTAGCATCTTCAGGGGAGCATTTATTTTATCCTACGACAACAACAAAATATAAAATTAAAATCAATAAATATCAATAAATATCACAATTGTTCCACTCAAAATTATTAACTTTTAAATTTTACATAAATTTTATACCATAATTATTCACTGTGTACGAACCTTATTTTAGTTACAAACAATTATACATTAAACTAACATGATTGCATACAAAATTAACAAAAATTGTGCGCGAAATGTTGAGTACCATCTTCTGTGGTAGCATTGTCAATACTAAGTAATTAATACATATATACAAACAAAATTTGTTAAAATATTACAAACACAAAACATAAGCTGCAGCGCTGTCGTCAACGTCTTCCTTCTTATTCATTGTTTTGTCCCTTTTCTGCAGTATTCGTAAACTTTCCAAATTATACCGTGTTCTTGTTCTTCTTTCTTTGTCTAATATAACCGCGTTAGCGAATGTATGTCCACTTATTGTTGTGTGTTGTGATAATGCTGTGTTATTTTTATGTTTTTTAGCATCGGCTTGGTGTTCTGCTAGCCTGGTACTTAGATATCTTTTAGTAGTCCCGATATATACCTGATCGCATCCCTCGTTCTCATTGCCTCCGCATTTTATTTGGTACACCACATTACTTTGTTGGTGACCATCAATTGGGCTTTTCGCATTCGTAAATACTGAGGGACGCCGCGGCCTGGTTAAGCAAACGTGTTATCGGAGGAGATATCACTATTTTCAGCGATAGCCAGGCGGCAATCAAATCCCTTGGCTCATACACGTTCAACTCTGAACTGACGCTCAGCTGTCGTCGATCTCTTCAGGAGATGGCCCAACAGAACCGCGTAAACCTCATATGGGTCCCGGGACATAGGGACATTGAGGGAAACTGTAAGGCAGACGAGCTTGCCAGGCAGGGCACGACCAAGCAGGTTCTTCGGGATAAAGAGCGCTTAGGTATGCCGTTTGCCACATGCAAACTAATGCTGAAGGAGCACACACTCCGTCAAGCCAACGAAAGATGGCTGCAATCCCCAGGGTGTCGGATATCGAAACAAACCTGGCCAAAATGGGACCGGTCACTGCCTCATTGGTAGGCATGCAGAAAGGCTAAGTGTGCCCTACCGACGATGCTGCAGGAGTTGCAAAGATGATGAGGAGGAGGAAACGGTGGAGCACCTCATCTGCAACTGTCCGGCTTTAAGCGGCGTGAGAACGCGCTTTTTGGGAGTTCCGTTCCTAGATAGTCTAAGCCAGATCGCGGAACTGGACATAAAGGACTTGATGGGCTTCATAAAGTCATCTAAGTGGTTCGAGGAGGAGTAACGGTGTCGGTTTAGGAGTGTCAGTCCCGGGATTCTGCTATGTGGAAAATCCCAACAACTCAGGGATTTTCCATATGGCTGGGTCCCGGGGCTGACTTTCCTTGTGTTGGTGGTATCACAACGGGCCTTCAAAACTGGCCTAAGTGTGCCTCTGCGGCAGCCACTTGAACCTACCTACCTAAATACTGAGGACAAAGTGTTGTTGGACCTATAGGCAAGTGTGATGTTAGTTTCTTTTGTAAGTTGTCGATCGAGATTTTCACTTAGCTTAGGTATATATGTCACGCTATAATATTGTTTTCCTGTTTCTATAGGCGTGTTGCTTTTACTGTTGCGTGTAGGGGGGTGGATTTGCATAAGTTTTTGTTGTACTAAATCGCGTATTATGTGTTCGGGATAGTTATTGCTTTTAAGTATCTCTTTGATTTTTCCTATATTCGTATCGTGAAATTTCTTGTGGCTTAACGTTAGAATTTTGTGTATTAGGTTCTTTGCCGTGTTGATTTTGTATTTGGTAGGCTGTGATGATAGATAGTTTATTAGGCGCCCAGAAGATGTTGGTTTTGCATACCAGTCAAGTACAATGTTCTTGTTTTCTCTGTGTATGCGGACGTCCAAGAAGGGAATATTTGCGTTATTTTCCATTTCTACTGTAAACTGGATCTTTCTGTGGTATGCGTTGAAGGTTTCTAGAATCCTACTTACGTCATTTCGTTTGACTATCGCAAAAAGGTCATCTACATATTTGGCTAAAAATTTTATTTCGATATTTAGTTTGTTTTTGAGATCCGACAGTGCATTGTCCAATAGATCATCCATCACGCAGTCAGCTATTGTCGGGGAGAGAGGATTACCCATAGGCATTCCGAATATCTGTGCATAAAGTTTTTTATCATATATGAAATAATTATTTTCCTTCAGACAAAAATCAAGGATATTCTGAAATTTATTTTTCGGGATGCTCGTCACCATTTTCAGTTTATCCCATTTGTTCATAATAATCTTTGTTGCTAAATTTGTGGGTATATTTGTAAACAGCGATACAACGTCAAACGAGACTAGCACATCATCATCACATAAACATATGTTGTTAAGCTTTTCTTTAAGAATATACGAATTGTTCACATTGTATTCTGTTGAAATGATTGTTTTAAGAATTTCACCAATATATTTTGAGAGATTGTAACACGGTACTTGGACGGACGATACAATAGGGCGCAGGGGTGTGTGTGGCTTGTGTGTTTTTGGCAATCCATATAATCTGGGGGCTATTGCTGCGGTGCTGTTTAGCTGGTACTTTTGGTTTAGGTTAATGTGTTTGTTTTTGTACAGGTCGTCAACTATTGCATTGTTTCTCCTCTGTAAGGTGTTTGTAGGATCATTTCGTAGGGTTTTATATGTGTTTCTGTCCTCCAAAAGACTATTGATTTTTTCTGAATATTCAGATTTGTAGATGGCTACAGTTTTATTACCCTTGTCGGCGTCTGTTATCATGATGTTCTTGTGTTGTTTCAAAAAGGCCTTTGTTTTCTTTAACGCTTCTAATACAAACTTCTCCGCTGCGTTGTTTTTGATATTTCGTTTGAAAGAGAGAATTCTGTTGCTGAGTACGCTTCTCGCTGCATCTTTCTCCTTGTCGTTTTTTAGCGACTGTATTATTTGCTCTAATTCCGCAATAACAAGTATAGGTGAGAAGTCTTTCTTCGTAGTTGGTAGGGTGAACTTTTTGCCGAGGGAGAGAAGCCATTTCACCTCATCAGGAAATTCTATGTCGGTATTATTCACAAACCAGTTGTTGTTGGTTTTAATACCCATTTTTTTCAGTTTTTTGTATTTAAGTTCGTCGATTTTTCTTATAAGTGTTGCTTGTTTTTCTTTTGCAATTCGTTGACTTCTAAAATTCTGTTTACCTATGAACGTGTTCAATTCTATCTCATTTAGAGTACCCTTGAGAATCTGTTGTGCGTGGTGCAGGTAGTCTTTCGTGGATTTAATTAGCATATTTGTTTGTGTAATCTCGATCTTCAAAACTTTTATAAGAAACGTTTGTTTTATTTTTTCTAGACTGCGCTGAATTCGTTCTGATGTGGTGGAAATTTTAACATTTTTGGCAGCGTTTATTAGGTATCTCGGTATTAAGTCATATTTTTTGCATTCCAATAAGAATTTTAATTGTTCTGCTACACTGAACCAAAAACGTACATGTTTTGTACGAACAAAGTTTCATAGAAGTTCACGCTGATTTTTTCTTAGAATCTAAGAAAAATTTCATATATTTTAAGAAAAGTTTCTTATTATATATGAAAAATACGCTAAATTTTATTAACGTCAGAACTTCGTTCATAAAATATAAGAACTAAAATTCATTAATTTTTTAGCTGAACTTGTCCTTAAATATTACGAATTTGTTCTTAAATTTTAAGAAATTACGTACGTACCATTTTTTTACTATGATTATAAGAACTTTTTCTAAATATTTAGAACTTGTTTCGTAGATTTTAAGACCTATTTCTTATATTTTAGGAAAGCGTCATCGATTGAACCAAAACATTCTTAACTAGAGCAGACAGCTGCCACTGTTTAAATTTTTTTTATTAATACAATTTATTGAAAAGATCGTGTGTTAAAAATTAAACATATAGTAATTATGTATATTAAAAAAAAAGAAAAAGAAACAAGTTCGCTATTATGAAGTGTAGTGTGTGATAAAGACTTGTTAAGAAATTAACGTTTCACCTAAAAAGAACCCACATAAGAAGACATCTGGAAATAAACAAAAAGACTTCAACCTCAACTGAAGCAGCATCATATTAAGCTGCAGCCGTACCAGAGCGACATTATGCAACAACGCCAACTTCAGCTGAAGCACAATTACATATGTTACTTATTTCAGCCCTCCTTTTATACATACAAACTCCTTTTGCTAATGAATGTTTAACTTTAATTATTTTTTTTTATGAAAATACGTTACCTTTGTAAAAGAAATAAGTATGTCAATTACAATAAAACATTCCAACTGAATTTCATGATTTTTAAAATTCAAGAATGGATCCATACATTCTAAGAATGAGTTCGTAAAATTTAGAATGCATTCATACAATCTGGGAATCAGTTCGTAAAATTTAAGAATTGATTCATACATTCTAGGAACGAGTTCCTATAATTTATGAATGGACTCATACATTCTAAGAATGAGTTCGTAAAATTTAGAATGGATTCATACAATCTAGGAATGAGTTCATAAAATTTGAAATGGATTCATACATTCTAAGAATGAGTTCGTAAAATTTATGAATGGATTCATACAATCTAAGAACGAGCTCGTATAATTTATGAATGGATTCATACATTCTAAGAATGAGTTCGGTAAATTTAAAATGGATTCATACAATCTAGGAATCAGTTCGTAAAATTTAAGAATGGATTAATACATTCTAAGAACGAGTTCGTATAATTTATGAATGGATTCATACAATCTAAGAAGGAGCTCGTATAATTTATGAATGGATTCATACATTCTAAGAATGAGTCGTATAATTTATGAATGGACTGACATATTCGTTCGTATGAGTTCGTACAATTTAATAATCTTTTCATACATTCTATGAATAAGGTCGTACAATTAATAAATGGTTTGTCATATTCTAAGAATGAGTTCGTACAATTTAAGAATCTTTTCATACGTTCTAAGAATGAGGTCGTAGTATGTATTGACATATTCTAAGAATGATTTCGTAGATTGTAAGAATGAGTTCTTGGATTTTAAGTATTATTATTAAAATTTAGTTTGACATGAATATTTACGAATTTTTGTTCTTAAATTCTACGAAAACGTTCTTTGGAGAGCTTTTAATGAAAAAAATTCGTAAAATATATGTACTTTTTCGTAGAAAATATGTACTTTTTTGGTTCAGTGTAGTCTAGCTAATTTAATTTTTAGTTTGCTGTAATGCTTCAATGTCATACAAGTCTGTTCTCCGTGTTTGAGTTTGATGTGTTTGTAATAGTCTTTCATTTTATTGTTGTTTGAAGTTGTTGTAGCAAGAGAAAATTAAATGTATATGTATTGCGGCAGGCCTTCCGAGATATAATATTTTATTGTTTAATACCCGATCGGTTCAAAATTACTAGTAAATTTATTAAGTTTTTTAGGCTTTTCCGATCTATTCTTCATTTAGTGCAAATAAAACATGTTTATTTCACTTTCCATCCCAACGTTTCGCTAATGGTTATTAGCATCTTCAGGGGAGCATTTATTTTATCCTACGACAACAACAAAATATAAAATTGGGATGGAAAGTGAAATAAACATGTTTTATTTGCACTAAATGAAGAATAGATCGGAAAAGCCTAAAAAACTTAATAAATTTACTAGTTTTTTGTTTTATTTTACGATTTTATGAATTTTTTAAAACATAAACAAGAAATAAACTGCCCTGCTAAAGCATGCTGTAGGAAACTCCAACACACTTACAACATTTTTGACAACACCTACACAATTACAAAAAATCTTCTGCTGTTTCTTTATAGTTTGACTTTTCGTGTCAAAGGAAAAAAAAAATTATTTGAAATTTTTCGTTAATTTTAATTTTGAAAGAAAAAAAATCTATTCGTAAATATTCTGTTCACAAATACATAATGCAGTGGTCGCGTGAGATTGGAATTGCTTTGGCGCATTCACAAAAGCCAAGCCCACACTCCAAATTGCAAACTAATCAATTCCAATCCAGGAATGTCTTGGCTTGGCGCAAGCTCCAAAACCAGCTTTGGCCAAAGCATAGGCGTCCAATTCTAGTTCCTGACCATGAAGACAACGCATCGCTACGGCCAGTTGAAGGACATACAAAGGTATCTACATTTTAGAATAAATTACTGCAACTGCAGCGGCGGTTATACGATTAGTGAATGGAGTGCCGAATTACTGTTAAGTATTTTCATAATATGTATCTACATACATATTATACAAATGTACCATATTAACTAATTTTAAATAAATATAAAGTTTGTAAATCGGGTCTTATTTTATTTATGCATATAGGTTTCTTCTTGTTGTTGTAGGTTTCTTCTTCTTGTTGTAGGTTTCTTGTTGTTGTTGTTCAGCTTTGTTTACTTCTGCCTGGCTGACATCATCTATGTCACGAATGAAGGAAAAGTGCCCGGACAAAGATAAGGAGAGCCTTTTGCAGTATTCAATTAGTAAGAAAGAGGCGCAAAATCATACACGTATACAAATTGTTTATTCAGGATTGTAATGTCGCTCTTGGCAACCTGAACGAAACTTTGCACTACGGCCTGTAGGTCGATTCCCTAACTATTTTATCGCCAAGTGTTAGCGTTAATTCTGTTTAACGCCATTTTTATCGCTTTTCCCTATTCTCTAAGTGTTAACCACACTAAAAGTCGATAAGCTCGATCAGCTGTTTTCGCTAACACTTTTATTGTAGCTAGTTATCGCGGATTAATTTGATGGTGTTTCAAAGTGTTTAAGAGAAAATAATAAATTTAAGTTGAAATAAAAATGTCTTTTGAGTTTGTGGCGCTTTATTTGGTGCGAAATATTGAAAATATGGAAATACGTTAAAGGCAAGTTAGAGAATCACAGTTTCGTTAAGAAGAAACGCCAAACCCTGGCGAAAACCTAAACGCTTGGCGAGTGGTTAAAAGTTAGGGAATCGGGCTACTGGAATAGATTTCATTCAGCCATACCTGACATTTGACTATTCAAATGACTGATATGTGTCTAGTAGGGTGGCGTTTCGTAAATCAAATTGAAATATTTGATAGATTTCTCACCGTTTTGACAATGACGGTGGGAAAAAACGTTGACGAAAAATTGCCACCGTCATGCCGGCCGCTATGCTTGAATGCTTGCCGCTATATTACATTACGGTGAACTTCACCGTCTTCTTAGTTTACACCCAATTACTTTTACATGGCAGTATTTTTGACAACGTACTTCACCGCTATATAACGAGCGCTATATAGCGTCACCGCTTTCGAGGAAACCAAGCCTTAAGCGTTTATAATTAATTTAAAAAATTTAAATCGATTTTGAAAAATTTTACAATAACCATTATAACCAAGTCATGTAATGAAAGTAACTGTTATTTGCGGCCCCTGGTTTTCAATTAATTACACAACTTTTAATTCATTTATGTAGCACCACGCATAGCGTGACGTGCCTTAATAAACACTGGATCACAAATTCCAACTTTTTTTCTGCACCAGAGACGCCATAGTGAAATTCCTATGTAAATCACCTCCTAATTCCGAAAATCAAAGTTATTTTTACTTGAATGGTCCCGTTTTTGAGATATTTACGATATACCGTTATTTCAAAAAACAAAAAAGATGGCTCCACTTAATCGTGTATTTCTCAAGAACAAATTGAGCTATTCGAAAACGGTTTGAAAAATTTGAAAGCTTATAAAATTTACTATAATCAGTACATACAAAACTTTTTGCTAGGTCCTGCAGATTCAAACATAGTGAACAATCATTACGGATTTTTTTAAATTTTTCTGTAAAAATATAAAAAAATTTGTACTTTGCGAGGAAGCATCTCGAAAACTTTTTGTTTTTTAGCAGATATTCCCCCCCCCCCCCCCCCCCTCTCTAAGCTCTGTTTTATTACAAAAAAAAACAAGCTATCAGTGAACAAAATCGATGAACTAATACAAAAGTTATAAGCATTCAAGTAAATATATCCATTTAATACTTAAGTACCCTACAAATAATAGCATATGTACATATGGTTCTGTCTTAACTCTATGATCTTATTTTATAATTGAAAAAGTTATGTGTCTTGTTTTGACGCTTATTTAGATGATCGGTTTCTCTTATGAGAAACCAACAGTAGTCGCCCATCCTAGCGACATCCCAGAATCCTTGATACCGACTTTCAATCACTTTCATTTGCTGGTGAAACCTTTCGCCATGCTCGTCACTTTCGTCGCCAAGATTTTGCGGAAAAAAATTTAAGTGGTAAGAGTGTAAGAAATGAATTTTTAAAGACATATTCAGGCAGGTTCTGAAATTCACTTCCGAATAAAATTTGTGAAAATTTTGTCAAATTACATAGAAATTTCAAAATTTTCACACATTTTATTCAAAAGTGAATTGCCAGAACCTGCCTGATTTACTCCTGAAAGAAAATAAAAAAGTAAATTAGATAAATACATAAGTGACACATTAGTATATAATTTTCTTAGGCTGGATTTATCTTTCAATTCAGAACAAATTTTTTGTTTATATTTTTCCCGTTCTTGTTTGTTCGGAACTGGACGTGTAGTTCGGCCTTTTCCTTTGACAATTCCAAATCCCTTATCCAATCATTGAGTTGTGCTTGTGACAAAGAATTTCTTTCGTTTTCCGTTTGAAATTCAGTACAACATGATGCCGCGTAATCAGATACTACTGTTGACAATGAAACTGGAGCCGGAACTAAAGTTAAATTTGATTCTGGCAATGTCGCTTCTGTTGAAATTAGTTCTGGTAATGACACTGTAGATACGCTCGCATAGGTTACTTTTCTGGACTTTCCAACCCCAAGTACTTTTGTAGTACAAATATAGCAGTCCGTTGAATGGCAAGTTGGTTCCCTACACTTCATTGGTGTAATAAATTTCACACGTCGCCTAAATAGATAGTTTCAGAAATTAGTCAGCTATGCATTAAAAGGGAACATATTCCTAATTTTTACAACGTACCTGCTAAAAAACAAAAAGTTTTCGAGATGCTTCCTCGCAAAGTACAAATTTTTTTATATTTTTGCAAAAAAAATTTAAAAAATCCGTAATGATTGTTCAATATGTTTGAATCTGCAGGACCTAACAAAAAGTGTTGTATGTACTGATTATAGTAAATTTTATTAGCTTTCAAATTTTTCAAACCGTTTTGGAAGAGCTCTGGCGGCCGCCGTGGTGTAGCGGTTAAGTGTTCGGCCTTCTACACCAAGTCGTGGCGGTTCGATGCCCGACAAAAGTAACATCAAAAATTAGAATTTTTCTAAACGGGGTCGCCCATCGGCAGTAGTTTGGCAAACTCTCCGGGTGTATTTCTGCCATGAGAAGCTTCTCAGCAAAAAAAAAATTCATTTGCTTTGCAAGTGCCGTTCGGAGTCGGCAAAAAACTGTAGGTCCCGCCAACTTGTAGGAAAACTCAAAAGCAACACACCACAAGTTGGAAAGAGAAGCTCGGCTAAAAATCTCGTTAGAGGTTATGATAACCTGTTGGTATTTCGCCGCCATTAGTTTTTTTTTTTTTTTTTTTGGAAGAGCTCAGTTTGTTCTTGAGATATACACGATTAAGTGGAGCCATCCTTTTTGTTTTTTGAAATAACGGTAAATCGTAAATATCTCAAAAACGGTACCATTCAAGTAAAAATTACCTTGATTTTCTGAATTAGGAGGTGATTTTACATAGGAATTTCACTATGGCGTCTCTGGTGCATTTTGGCTGTAATCCAGTGTAATTAATGATATTTAATTTAAGCGCTTTTGACATAAATTAATTTTTACAAAAAGATTTAATTGTTATGAGAGAATTTTACTGAATTGGCTGTTGGCCTATTGAACTGAAGTATTAACAAATGTACCTTAAATGAAAAGTTTATGCTTATTGGAGCCTAGCTCGAAAATTTTTCTACCTGCCTCACTTTTTACTACACCTTTTTCAGTTTATATTCAGAAAGTTACAATTTATATTCAGAAAATTACAATTGATATTCAGAAAGCCAAATTTATATGAAAAAATTTCAAATACGGAATACAAAGAAATTTTCTGAATATGAAGTTTCTGAATATCAATTGCAACTTTCTGAATGTAAACTGAAAAAGTTGTAGTAGTAGGGTATTGTAATTTTTACGAAAAGTTTATGAATTTGAAATTCAGATGTAATTTATTTTATTATAAGATTTTAGTAATTAATAAATGTTATTATAAAAAATATTACAAATTTGATATAGATTAATTGTAATGTAAAGGCATGGATAAATGAAGTAGGTGGTAAGTATCTATTTGAGTCGATACATATCAAAGTCGCTTAATAAATAAATTCACTAAGTAAATTCAGCGCAAAAGGTCAACTGTTTTATCAAACGTTCAACGTAAAAAAACGTTGGATACCTACATCAAATGAGTCGATACATATCAAAGTCGCTAAGTCCGTCATAAGACAATCATGGGAAATTGGATTTTTTTGTTTAATTTTGACATACGACAATCATTTATCCGGGCGACGGTTTATATTATAGAGTTGATCGCCCAGAGTGGAATGCATCAAAAATCTGAAAAAATTTCATTTGTGGACTTAGGCCACTTTGATATGTATCGACTCATTTGATGTAGGTATCCAACGTTTTTTTACGTTGAACGTTTGATAAAACAGTTGACCTTTTGCGATGAATTTATTTAGTGTGACGTTTGCATAAGTGTTAGAAGTGCACGGCGCTTAGCTTCGCCTTCGGTGGTAGACAAGTTGTGTGTTGCAGCTTCATCTTCATCTTCGCCACCGATATCACCTTCATTTATGTCGGTTATATCGGCTGTTTCGCATTGTTGCTTTATAACAATATTGTGTAGAATTACACACACCAAAATCCAGCTGCAAGCAAACTTAAGGGAATCATCATTTCGGATTTGAATTCCTAGCTCCTTTAAAATGTTAAAACGTTCTTTAATAACACCAAAAGAGTGCTCGATCCGTATTCGGTATTGGCTAAATGTTCTATTGAAGGAATGTCTTTGCTGAGCATTGAATTCAGTGGAGGCAGATCTGAAGGGAGTTATGACAGTGGTTGTTAACTTGTAAGCAGGGTTGCCGTTTGGATACAATTGTATCCATTTGGATACATTTTAAGTCAATGGATACAAAGATACAAAAAGTTTTAAATGGATACATTTTTAACAGCTCCAACAATCGTTTTGTATTTTCAAAGAAACGAACAAAATCCAAGAAGCTAAACATTATGGTGATTCAAATAAAAAGAATTTGTTTTTTTTTTCGGTCATACCCCCTGAAAAGTTAGGTATTGATAAGAAAATAAGCTTTGCAAAAAATTAGCCCTTTAACTTAACCCTTAGGGGTGGCTATTTTTTCCGCCCTTTTGTATGGGAAATGTATGGGAAAAAGTGAGATTTTTTTCAAAGTGTTTTTTCTCATAATTTTTTTAATTTTTGTGTGTGTTACTGTGTATGTGTGTGCCACAGTACAAAAATCTTTCATTTTTATCTCTCCTTTTTTGAAAAACATATCAAATATTATGAGATAAATCACTTTGAAAAAAATCCTATTTTTTCCCATACATTTTCCATAAAAAAGGGCGAAAAAATAGCCACCCCTATGGATTAAGTTACAGCGCTAACTTTTTGCTTGGCTTATTTTCTCATCGATACCTAACTTTTTAGGGCCTAAGAACAAGTCGACCTTTTTTGAATCACCTGAGAAAAATCACTTTAAAAAAAAACCTATTCTTTCCCATACATTTTAACTAAAAAAGGGTGAAAAAAAAATATAAGGGTTAAGTTACAGCGCTTTTTTTTGCTTGGCTTATTTTCTCATCGATACCCAACTTTTTAGAGCCTAAGAACAAGTCGACATTTTTTGAATCACCCTAGTGTACATGTTTCTTTGCTAGTAAAAAATGTGGATACATTTTTGTCAGGATGGATACACTTTTGGATACAAAAAAAATTGAGCTTGTGGCAACGCTGCTTGTAAGCACTGTCGCCTGCAAGCCATTGCGCTCCTGTAAACATACTTGTAGCTTGTGTAGCCAAACTACAGTTGTTATATATTCTCGCGTCATGCACACTTCCCGGGTAGCCGAGGACCAAATGACGAATCTGCAGCTTACGGTCGCAAACAGCCTGCGCTTTCAATGAATAAATATGCTTCCTAGAAAAGTAAGCTTCCGGATCTTCAATAGGTTTTTCGGCCAGCTTTATTTCAGTGCCGTCAACATAACCAATACAGCGTGGCAGCTCGTGAAAGGTGTCAGCGACTAAACTTTGACGCTCAGCACTGTTTGGCCAGTACACAAATTGTGGTTTCAGCCTTAAAATAGCGCGGAAGCCAGTTATGTTCTAAAAAGAATCGGGGTTAATTAAAACTTACTGTCATTGAGTTTTCAAGATCTACCTGTATTGCTCCGCCATCACTAACACCAAAAAAACTCGCAATTTTGCTTATGGTTGCTCCCTCTCCACTTGAGCCCAATCTGTACAAAGTTATTAGAAGTTGGGTTTCCAATGGCAGCTGCTTGCAAGAGCGCGGACCGTTGAATTCTTCGTCATCCTTTATCAAATCACAAATGACTTTGAACGTTGAACGGCTAACTCTTGCAATTATTTTAAACCTGTTTTCGTCCAAGTGTGGAAAACATCTTGCAAGAAGTGTTGTGACTTAGGAACTGAATGGTGAACAAACGCACACCCGTACCTCAACTCAGAAAACGCGGCCATCACTACAACATAGTCTTCCCAAATAGCGTCCTCTTTCCTCTTCCGATCTTCTGCAACGGAAATGGCGGGGTAGAATACAGAACATATTTAATATTAGCACAATTACTACCATCATTTTCACCAAATACTTCTAGCATCAGCAGGTCCTTTAAAAAGATTTCTTTGTATAGATGTTTTAATTTTGATTTTTCGCTTCTTTTAGGCATTTTTTGTTATTTCTTACTTGTTTTAACCAGCTGAAAAATAATCAGCTGATCGATAAATTTATCAAACAAATTTGCGAGGTGCGTTCATATAACAGTGTGTGTAAACAGATATACACTTATTCTGTATAAACTTATATGGTAACATGAATCCCCTTATTTTTTTCTCTATGAACATACATTCAAACACTAATATTTTTCTTCAATCATTTGAAACGTTTGTGTTTATAAATTTTTCTTTGTTGAAATAGTCACAAACAGAAAGCAAACGTTTCCAAAAAGTAATAAACTGTACAAAACTTAAATGACATGCTACTCGATGAGCAAATTAAATGTATTTTGTACAGTTTATTTTCGTACCCTGGCTAGTAACTTCTTAAAATTTGTAGTCAGGGTGTCTTCTATTATATCATGTGGAAAACTCATTTTCGAAAAATGTGTCAATTAGGGCCTTTGTGAATTAAGGTAAGGAAATGTATGTATGTTCGCTTTTTGGTAATTCAAAACCATAAATTGTTCACAAAAAAAACCGTCCTTTTTTACGATTTTCCTTTATTTTTTTTCTATCGAAATAGAAATGTCCTTCTTTTTCCACTTCAGAATCTGGAAACCCTAGGCACAGCCGAAGACAGCTTTCCTTACTTGTTCTTATTTATTTCAATTCTTTGCATTGCCTTCAAATCGTCGAACGCAAAGATTGTGAAAGGTTGCTCACGGTTTGTAATCAATTTATTAATTTCTTCTATAGAAATAAAGTCATCCCTTTTCATCTCTGTAACTATAAACTTCGGCTCAGTTACTTTTGCTTTTTTATTATTTCAACCCTATTATCGGGTGTTTCAATACATTAAAACGCTTTGGCTTCCCTCTCTATATATATCCTAACATATATGATATATTCCCAAAAAATTGAATAAAAGTCCAGTGATGCTGCACGAATTAAATTTAATGTAACCGTCTGTTTCTCTATATCACTACATACATATGTACTTACTTTATGTAATTTAAACATAAATAAATTAGTTTTTAATACTAAGTACCTAGGTTCGGGTTTTCAGTGCAAGTTTAGACTACAGTGGGTGTTTAAACTAAGTTTAAACAGCCGACTTGATAGTGTTGAAACGTTTAGCGAAAACTATCCGTATGCATTTAGTTTTAAGAAACACAGGCATCCGAACTCTTCTAGGTAGTACAATATGTCTAGGCTGACCATAAATATGAATCGAAAATGAGGGACAAAATTTCAAATGATATAAGTACGAACATATATTTATGAAACTTGAAATCATAAAAAATATTTATTCATCAAATAATATGCTTATAAACACATGTAATTCACATTCTCTTCAGACTTTTTGTTTTAACAAAAATAAAAAAATTTGTAAGTTTAATTACAGGAATATACAATAAATTATGTAGGTGCGAAATAAAAATAGTCTGTTTATTTTTCTACCTTAAATTTAGCTTGAAATCATATTTTAGTTTAAATGAAATGTATTGGCTATGAAACTATATATTTAGCCATTATTGTAAATAGAAATATATTAAAGTTATTGATATTTTACAGAATTATAAATTTTCTTTACCAATTCTTTTTGGCTCTGTAAATAGTCCTTAAATTCAAGACAAGTGAGATCATAGTTACATTTTGTTATCAATATTCCTTTAATAGTCTCCACTTTCATCTGGGATTTTTCATCAGTCCACACGTTTTTTAGTACAAAAAAAACTCTTTCAGTTGGGGCATTTGAGCCTGGCAAGCACAACGCGAATTCAACAATTACTAAAATATTTTTGAAAGGTATGGAACTATTTTTAAAATTCTCAAATATTTCAACCCATTTATCTACGACCGTTTTCTCACAGTTTTTCCACTCATTCATTTTTCTGAAGTCACATAATTTTTGAGACAAGAAAACTCGTCAAATAATTTCACATCATTTATATTAATGTTACTCCTTTTCTCATTTACAAATAATAAGCTTCTTTCAACCGAACTCCATGATGGCAATTTGCGCAAAAGCAACCGCTCGAGTATAGCAACGTCTTTAAAGGTTTGGTCCCACTGATTTAAATAGCCAATGCAGTTATTATAAAATCCTGTCGAAATAGTTTTAAAGTCATCTAAAGTTATCAATCCCATTTTAGCTAACTCTGAAATTAGGTTCCTTAAGACCAGCGGTATGAAATTTTCTTCCCTGGGTTCGGTGATTTTAAATTTAAGGTCTTTAATTAAAAGCGCAACTTCTATCATGCAAATATCCTGCGATTCAATCTGAAGAATATAATTATGGAATAATGATGACTGACAGTGAGCAAACAAAAGCCACATTTCGGATACGGGATCTTCAAAAAACTTATATAAAATGATAGGCATTTTTGTTGTTGTAGAAAAAATTCCTTTAATGGTATGAACAGTTTTAAAATTCTCTCTATTGCAGGCTTAAGAGTAAGCCACCTAGTTTTACTGAAACCAAGTAACTTTTTATATTCAATATCTATTGTATCACATATTTGCTTTAAATTTTCAACTCTAACTGTGTAAATGTAGAAGTAAGAAAAAATTGTGACCACAATTACTTCAATGTCTATCGGCAGACATTCTATAGAAGATTGAATACAATTATTAATAATGTGTGCTGCACAATTAATTCCAATAAGCGTATTCCCAGCAGCTTCTTCAAGCTTGTGAAAAAGATTATTTTTCCACGTCTTGCTGGCCCGCCAAAGTTGCAATTGGTGTTATCAGCACGTAGTAGCAAGTAGTTTTTCTTTTACATAAAAAGTAGATACAATATCGAAAATAAAGCTTTTCAAAATGTCTGACGTTTCACCTGGAAGATTTTTTACATCCAATATTTTTATTTGAATGCCCTTCGGTGGTAAAAAATATGTTACAAGCACAGAACAAATTTTAATGCTGCCATGATTTGAACAATCAGAAAAAATTTTATAAAATTGACTCCCTGCAAATCCGCTTGAATTTGTTGCAATATATGTGGTGCCAAAACATCGTATACGATAGCTTCCGTTTTAGTGCGTGCTGATGAATAACCTTCGTCATAACATCTTTTGATTAATTTTGATGTGCAGTCATTAGACCGGAAAGAATGATTGTGCTGTACGGTATGGTGCGTCCAAGTTCCTTCATTGATGCTATTCTTCCAACCCTTGTCATCCATTTTTTGTGGCCGCACAAAATTTACAACTGATTTACTTGTTGCCGCAATATTAGCCTGTCGATGCTTTTTCGACGTTAAATGGCGTTCAATATCCCACTTCCGCTATTGGCAATTAAAAAAACAGCATTACATTTCAAGCACTTCACTTCACTTTCATGTGATGCTTTCACTATAAATTCGTACATTTCTTTTAGATTGTTGTTGAAGGTGCATTTTCTATGAGGAGGCATAATGCTACGATAAAAAAGAATTTGGTAACTTAATTTAATTAATTTAATGTAAACAAATCAATACGATTTACCAATTTCTTTCAAATTATTTTGCCACACAGCAGCCACAAAAAATTACTTTCCAACAATCATATGGTCAATGAGGATGGTAGTTATTATCGATAACTACTTACATTCTGATGAGAAAAAGGGCTGCCACCTCAACCTTTTTAATATATCTAAAATATATTTTAAACAAATAGGGGAATATTCATAGTCAAAATAAAATATTGATTTTAACTAACTTAAAATCAGCTTTTATCAAGTGTATGAATATGCCCCAAAATAAATAAATGAGGGACACTAGGAAAAAAACAGAACATTTTGATGTTTTCCAAAAAAAAAAAATACGAGGGACAGACGTCTGAAAAACAGAACGGTCCCTCAAAAAACAGAACGGATGGTCAGCCTAAATATGTCCCACTTAAACTGAATAATCTGATATGTCCCACTTATTATAAAACAAAACGATATGTCTGTGTTTTACGAAAAAAATTATATTTCCAACTTTTAATAACAAAAAAGAAATGTCCAACTTTTACTGAATTATTTATTTTTTTCCAAATTTTTATAGAATATTTCTATAGCACTGGCACTGTGAAATTGGGCCTTATAGCTATATGACAATACGTATTTTCACTTTAATGTCTTTGTACTTTTGGTCAGTATTTTTTGTCTACGAAGGAGTGAGACAAAGACTACACTCATGCGCACAATGGAGTCCGTTTGACATGTTTTTGTTTACATGGAGTTTGCTTTATATTTCTGCATTGTTTTTTTTTTTTACAAGAAACACACGAGAATGAAGCCAACAATTTTTTGAATGTCCATTGAATTTATTTATGTCACAGCAAATTGCTTTTTACAAGAATTCGCGCACAAAACTTGCAGTACGAAAATGTAAACATGCTCATGCGCATAAAGAAGAACTTTGTTTACATAAAAAGTATTCCATTTTTCTGCACTGGTTTTTCACAACAAACCCCGAAAATAAAGCAGAAAACTATTGAATGTGCATTGGATTTATTTATTTCACAAACAAGACGGGTTCAATATAAATTCGAGCACAAAACTTTCAACATAAAAATGTAAACAAAAAATGTTCACATAAAATAGAGGAGAAACTCCAAGTTCCGAAAAATATAAAAAAATATAAAATTTTTGATTTGTTTTTTTTTTTACAGTCTGGTTTCTATTTCCTTTATTTTTCGTTATTTTTTTAACATAGCTTGCCCGCTTGCATGACGTAACCACAAAGGTGATATCCATCTTGACAGATGTCAAATGAACGGTCTTAACTTGAACGGTTGTATTTAGGAAGTACAAGAGAAAGGGGCATAAAAGAAGGGGCCTTATCATGTAATTCGATCCGAAACTTTATTCGTATCGAATTTGCTATGCGATCCGAACTTATTTATGCATTCTGTAAAACTATAGAATCGGGCTGGTTGCTTTGCGAAAGTTGTATGACAACTTTCGGATTCCAAATTATAGTGTACCAAGTCAAGTGCGATATGTTATCTGTCAAACATCTGAAAAAACCAAACAAACATGGAGCGTTGTTTACATTCGAAACACATCAACATGGCTGCTCATACGGGCTCCTATCTTCTAACGAACTGTAGAAAGAGATGAGACAAAAAAGGAAATAAAAAACAGGTGAGCAAGTCAATAAGTAATTTTTACGCCTTAGCAAAATATGTTATTGTGCAATCTTCTAAACTTCAAAAAAAAAAAAATAAATAAATAATTTACAAATCAAAATTTGAATTTTTGTATAATGGATTCTGTTGCTTTATGGACAAGCGAAGCGTATAGCGATGAAAAAAGGGAGAGAAAAGATCTCAGGGATAATATGAATATAATGGAGTTATCACAAAGAAGGTAAGCAAAAAAATTCCGCAGTTAGAGATAGTATGTATCTCTAAAAATGTAGTTTTACAGCTTCATACGTAATTTCCGGCTTTCCAAAGAGGCTTTTAATTATGTCGTGGGAAGTATTTCTCCTGACCTTCCCGCACATAAAAGATCAACGGCAATAGCTCCAGCAGTGAAGCTTGCAACAACTCTTAAATTCCTTGGACAAGGGGGCTATCAGCATCAAATTGGCCAAGATCGGTTTGCAGCGGTAGCCCAATCCACAACTTTAAAATGTGTTTGGCAAGTGATAAATGCTATTGAAAAAACATTGTGTCCGAAGCACATAAAATTTAAAATGACTGCGCTAGAAAAACGTGAAGCTAAAAGCTATTTCTACTCAAAGTTTGGGTTACCGGGAATTATAGGCGCCGTTGATGGAACCCATATACAGATGGTTAGACCAATAAAGGATGAACATTTGTTTTTTAATCGAAAACTGAAACACAGCATCAATGCCATGGTGGTAAGTTCTCCTTTACATATTTCTTTTGTTACGGTAATCAAAGTACCCCTCTTTACAGATTTGTGACCACAAGATGTACATAAGGGCTGTGAATGGAGCTTATGGCGGAGCAGCGCACGATTCCCATGTATGAGCATTATCAAAAGAGCGGCGACATCTAAAATCCAACTATCAAGCGGGCGACAAATCAAATTGGTTACTTGGTTAGTACATCTTTATCTTCCTGCATTAATTTTCAACTGAATTTTCTATTTCCTTAAAGGTGACTCGGGATATCCGTTAGAGCCATGGCTCCTCACACCCTACCGGAACGCAGCAGAAAATTCTCTGGAAAGCATATATAACGAAAGGTTCGCCAAAGCAAGATCTATAATAGAACGAGTTTTTGGATTATTAAAAAGTCGCTTCCGTCTGCTTGCCAGTAGAGAGCTTCATTATCCGCCAGAACGAGTAGTAAAAATGTTTAATGCTTGTTGTGCTCTTCATAACATTTGCCTCGAGTATAATATTGACCCACCAGATGTTCTTGAAGTAAGTGAAGACGGGTCTAATTCAGTTGTTTCAGGCACCGCCTCTAATTTGGAAGGCAGCCAGTGTTTACGCATAGGTCAGGCAATACGAGACCGTATTAAAAATAGCTTGCGCACTTAATAATACAAATACATACCACAATTGTATATTACAATTATATCTACTATTAAGGTAGTTTCAAGAAGGGTCATTTTATTCAAGTTCATATTATATAACAATAAATATTTTATGAAAAACACAAGCATGTGTGTGGACATATTTATACTTAGGACTTATCTAGAATATGTTTTTTTAATAATAATAATAATAAAAACAAAAAGTATTTTCCATGAACATTAAAACATAGAATTAAAAAAATTTAAATAAAATAACAAGAACAAAAATTATTAAATTATTTTTTAATTTAATTTTTATTTTATTTTTTATTTATTTTTATTTACCTTTATTTTGTTTTATTGTTTTATTTCATTTTTATTTTTATTTTAATTTCTTTATATTTTTTTAAATTTTATTTTATTTTTTTTATTATTTTTTTTTTTATTTTATTTTATTTCTTATTATTTTTTTCTAATTTTATTTATTTATTTTTTTTTTTTAATGCATTAGTGAATTATTCACGCAACATATGCAGAAAATACTTTTAGTTTTTTATTATCTTGTTTTTATTTTATTTTTTAATTATATTTTATTTTATTTTATTTTTTATTTTATTTAATTTTTTATTTCGTTTTTTATTATTTTCTTTATTTTTTTTTTATTTTTTTTTATTTGATTTTTTTTATTTTTTTTTTCTATTGTATTTTTTATTATATTTTTTTCATTTTATTTTTACTTGATTTTTTTATTTTATTTTATTTTGTTTTTTATTATTTTATTTTTTTAATATGATTTTATTTTTTAATTTTTTTTTTTTTGTTTTTTTTTTATTATTATTTACTCTTAATTTTTTTTAATTATATTTTTTTTATTCTATTTTAATTATTATTTTTTTATTTTTATTTTTATTTTATTTTTTTATTTATTTTTTTATTTGTTATTTGTTTTAATTAAATTTAAACGTTCTTAAATGCATTCGTGAATTATTCACGCAACATATGCATACGTATATCGTCGCTCCCAACGAACGAACGACTATCACAGTTCGTTCTCTGCGTGGAAGACTAACACGTTTCAGTTTTCTGCGTCGAAGACTAACACACTTCAGTGTTCTGCGTCGAAGACTAACACAGTTCAGTTTTCTGCGTCGAAGACCAACACACTTCAGTTTTCTGCGTCGAAGACTAACACACTTCGTTCTCTGCGTCGAAGGCTAACACACTTCAGTTTTCTGCGTCGAAGACTAACACACTTCAGTTTTCTGCGTCGAAAACTAACATACTTCGTTCTCTGCGTCGAAGACTAATACACTTCAGTTTTCTGCGTCGAAAACTAACACACTTCGTTCTCTGCGTCGAAGACCAATACACTTCAGTTTTCTGCGTCGAAAACTTACACATTTCAGTTTTCTGCGTCGAAAACTAACACACTTCGTTCTCTGCGTCGAAGACTAACACACTTCAGTTTTCTGCGTCGAAGACTAACACACTTCAGGTTTCTGCGTCGAAAACTAACACACTTCGTTCTCTGCGTCGAAGACTAACACAGTTCAGTTTTCTAGGTCGAAAACTAACACAGTTCAGTTTTCTGAAGCACAAAGAGGATAGTCCAAGGAGTGAAATATGTAGGTTCCCTATGTCCAGTCACTTCTCAGAGCAGAAAACCCAGGACATCGCCATGGATCTCTGCGCAGTGGAACCACCCGGGGTTTTACCTCGGCCAAGGACTGTCACTTTCAATGTAACCCTGTTTAGTATGTTTTGTCCCATTCCGAAACTATCATCCTCCCCCCTTGCAGCAGGGCTGCAAGATATTCTATTGTTACGGGCGGGCGTTGAGCCGAACCCCGGACCAAAAGAATGGATATGCAGTGTCTGTTGCAAAAAGATATATATTAAACGGTCGCATTCTGTGCAATGCTTCTCGTGTAAGAGATGGCTCCATAAATCTGGATGTTCAGGGCTTAACCTTAACATCCACAGTCCCCGTACTTTCTTTAGTACTTTCGTGGCCCCTTGTTGTTTGCGCCCTCGGGCGTCCCGCGGTAAGCGCCGTTCAAGCGCACCCCTACCGCCACTTTCTAGTAGCAATACTAATAGTAATAATAATAATGTCTTAACGACTAGCAGCACTTCTGCTATACCCGCCACACAAACTCCAGACTGTTGCTCGTGTCTTATGGCGTCAACATCACGCGCAGCAGCTCAACACTCTTGCTCCCACAGGAGCAGTTTAGACATGAGCAACTCCGAGCACCAGTCTCTCTCTGTTTCTATGTCATACCCCCCCTCCCGTTTAATTTCTCACGTGAGTCAGGATCAACATCTTCTCGCACCTGTCTCTACGTGTACTGTTTGTCGGCAAAGATTATACACGCTCGCGTCATCGGTCAAATGCAATAACTGCTTAGGCCAATGCCACGTACATTTATGCTCTGGGCTCGCTAATAGGAACCTCTGGACGGATGCGTTCATCGCACCATGCTGTAACACACCTCAACCTACAACGCCAGCCAACCAGGTTACACCGGGTCCACAGCTAACTAAGCTGAGGCACAGCCTTGGTCTTAGCCTACCAACACCTGGGCGAACACATCCGTCTCTCACGCCTATGGTTAACTCGACATCGACCCCACCGGCGCACTTCCAAATCTTACAGCACAACTGTAACGGATTAACTGGTAAGATCGCAGAGATAACTAATATATGACGCAATATGACATAAAACTTGCCGCAGTCCAAGAAACCAAGCTCAGTCCTAGGTCGGACCTCATTACCTATGGCGGATATAACATCCACCGGAAAGACCGTCATAGAGTAACAGGAGGTCTGGGAGGTGGTCTAGCGTTCATAACGCACAACTCTGTACAGTATCATCTATTTGATACCGACATCGAAGGAACGGATGATATCTTAGAAAGCCAAGGTATTACTATCCGTACAGAAGATGTCGATCTGCAAATCATTAATATCTACATACCCCCTGTCTCAAGTTGCCCCACCGGCTATCACCCCGACTTTAGCTTGCTATTACGAGGAGATAACCGCGGGATCCTGGGCGACTTCAATGCGCACCACGACATGTGGCACTCAAACTTGCCAGCAGACAATAGGGGGAATGTACTTGCAGAACAAATAGATGATACGGCTTTCTGTACATTGAACGGAGACGCCCCAACGAGAGTATCGGGTAACTGCTATAGTTCGCCAGATATTTCTATCGTAAGTGCAGGACTATTGAACAACACCAATTGGCGACCCATACTCACGTTGGCGTCTGACCATCTCCCAATAGTCATTACCATCGAACGAACGACGGACTTTATTACACCTGAGCATGGTACATATATTAACTTTACCAAGGCGGACTGGGACAGTTTTCAGACATATACGGACGAATCCTTGGCTGCTCTATCCATTCCTACGGACGTACGCAAAGGCGAACGAGACTTCCGCAACATCATTGACTCGGCCTCTAAACGCTTCATTCCTGCGGGTCGAATATCTCAAATAAGACCAAATTTCCCCGCGGAGGCAGCGGCCATGGCTAGAGAAAGAGATGAAGTGCGAAGTTTCAATCCCGCAGACCCCCGTATAAAGGATCTCAACGCGGAAATTCGTAGGTTGGTCGATAAACATAAACTGGCCAAATGGAAACAACACCTAGAGCAATGCAACCTCTCTGATGGTGTTGGCAAATTATGGACTACGGTCAAAGCTCTATCTAATCCAACGTAACACAAGGATAAAGTAGATATTACTTTCGGTGATAGGGTGAAGAAGGACCCTAGGGGATGTGCGAACTCCTTCTGTAGACAATTTGTACTACATTCCCCGCCCGATAGAGCTAAACGTAGAACCATGCGAGGTCAAGGAAGCCATCAGACAGGCTAAGCCCTCAAAATCCATCGGCCCCGACGGCATTGCCATGAAGATGCTGAAACATCTAGGCCAGGAGGGACACAAATACTTAGCGGCTCTATTCAGTCTTTCACTGAACACTTTCGTCATTCCTGAAATATGGAAAAAGGCGGGAGTGGTTCCATTACTAAAACCTAGAAAACCGGCAAACATAGGCGATTCATATCGTCCTATATCACTTTTGTCACCGGTAGTGAAGACGCTAGAGTCCATTTTGCTCACGTATTATACTGCAATTCTGCACCTGGCTAGTCATCAACATGGCTTCCGTAAGCTGCACAGCACCACCACCGCACTCAATGCCATTACAACTCAAATAAATAGCGGCCTAAATCAAAACCAACCAAATCACAGGACTGTGTTAGTGGCACTTGATCTGTCGAAAGCTTTTGACACAGTCAACCATGCCACTCTCATACAAGATCTGTTTGAGACACAGATACCTGATGGTTTAAAGAGATGGACCGCTAATTATTTGAGTGGACGGCAGGCGTCGGTTAACTTTAGAAACGCAAAATCAAAACCTAGACGTATTAGACAGGGGGTGCCACAGGGTGGTGTCCTATCCCCGACACTGTTTAATTTCTATCTATCGAAGATGCCCCCACCACCAGAGGGCGTCTCCGTCGTTTCATATGCCGACGACTGTACAATAATGGCGATGGGGAAGGGCCCCTATACTGATGAGCTCTGTACGAGAATCAATGGTTACTCCTGCGACCTTTCCAGGTTTTTCACTGAGCGAGATCTGACAATATCTCCGACAAAATCAACGGCGACGCTTTTTACGACATGGACGCACCAGGTGAGAAATGAATTAGACATTTTCGTTGATGGCACTAAGCTACCAACTGTCAGCCACCCAAAGTTATTAGGGATGACACTGGATAATACTTTCTCATTTGCTGGTCATGTGTCTGCAATGGTCTCAAAGGTACGTGGTCGCAACAAGATCCTCAAGTCACTTGCCGGCAGTATTTGGGGAAAAGACAAAGAAACGTTGCTGACTACATATAAGGCCATTGGCCGACCAGTCTTTGACTATGCTGCGCCCATATGGTCGCCTAATGTACATAACACCAACTGGACGAAGTTACAAGTCTGCCAAAATACTGCCATCAGAACTGCTACGGGATGTCTCCTCATGTCTTCCGAGTCTCACCTCCATCAGGAGGCAAAACTGCTCAATGTAAAAGAGCATGCGGAAATGCTGAGCAGGCAATTCCTTCTGAACTGCCACAAGCCAGCACATCCAAACCGTCATCTTTTGGACATAGATCCGCCCCCGAGAGACATAAGGAGACATCTCCATAAGCACTATGATGAGATCCGGCATCATATTACCTTGCCGTTTGATCTGCAGAATCATAAGCGGGCTCTAACCGACATCCACACCGAGTCGGTAGACACTTTTGTCGGATCTCTACCTGTGAATCCCGTTCTGAACAGTCCTCCACCGGATATTGCTGAAGAAGAACGCACCTTACCAAGGGACACAAGAGTGACCATGGCACAGCTTAGGTCTGGATATAGTGTAAGGTTAAACTCCTACTTATCCAGACTTAATGATACAATCTTAAATACATGCCCTGCATGTGGTAGGACCCCCCATGATACTCTACATCTCTTCAATTGTTCATCTGAACCTACTCTTCTAACCCCTCTGTCCCTCTGGACAAACCCTGTTGAAACTGCACGTTTCCTTGGACTCCCCTTAGAAGAGCTTGATGAAGATCTTCGGAATGATCATACACTCTAGACAGGGCAATGCATTGTTAACAACAACAACAACAACAGTGAAATATGTATGTTTGATAAAAAATTGCAAAAACAATAATTCATACTGCAATAAAACTTTAAACAGGAACCTTCTGCCAAATTATATGAGTTTCAAATATTCCTAGACTGCTAATAGACCTACTTTTAAATATGTGGTTGCCCAGATAAAACCTGGCTTTCGTATTAAATAAAGCACCGCGATAGTTGTTAAGTCAAACTCCGAACATTTATCACCTTAACGTACGGGAAATCGAATACGACGGGAAAGGAAGAAGAAGATTGTGAGTAAATTTAATTAAAATGAAACAAAAATATATTACTATGTCTCAAATTTACAGATATTTACTACGCAATGTATGCTAATAGACCACAAAAAGTTCACAACAATGAAGAAGAATTAGAAATGAATAAAGTTTATTCAAATCTCCAAGGTGAGTACATAATATTAGGGTTCCCTTGCGTACATACAGTCACTTCTCAGAGCAGAAAACCCAGGACATCGCCATGGATCTCTGCTCAGTGGAACCACCCGAGTTTTTACCTCGGCCAAGGACTGTAACTTTCAATGTAAACCTGTTTAGTTTGTTTTGTCCCATTCCGAAACTATCATCCTCCCCCCTGGCAGCAGAGCTGCATGATATTCTTTTGTTACGGGCAAACATTGTTTGCCGGCAAATATTGTTAACACCAACAACATTGTCAACTTTTCCATTAATATCTCTTGTTCGTCTAAAACGTCTACATCGCATTCTTCAATCAGCGGAGCTTCTGAGAGGAAAATGAAGACTAATGAGGAAGATGACTCTGAAACTCACATTAGCGAGTCCTCGGACGAGTCATGCTCCGCAAGAAAATCGAGTTCTTTCGAATGCAGCGAGTCTTATATGAGTCATGCCTCACAGGCAACCCAGTTGAAGACAATTTAGAGAACCCACAACCGAGCACTTTCTCTTCATCCACTCCAAGAGTACACAGGAAGCGAATGCATCGCGAAAAACCGATAACAAGGAAACGAAGAATATTGAAACACACCTGGCTTGATGTTCAGGCTAAAAAGGCGCGCGCCTCTGGGAAAGGGGGAGAAGGTAGAAGCAGCAAAGAAATCAAGCCTCGTTCAATGGGCAGTGGCTGTTTCGAGAACTGCCGTTTCAAATGCAAACAGAAAATAACCGATGAGGCCAGAGTCGCTGCTTTCAATGCCTTTTGGAATTTGGAAAGCAAAGTGAAGCAATGGCAATGCTTAAATAATTGGGTAGTACCCAAAAAAAAGAAGAATATAAACTATTCTAGTGAAGATTCAGCTGGTGAAGGGGAGTCCCAAAAATGTCTAATGTATGTTTATATGCTTCCTTCACCGCAAAGCAAAGTGGTTGTATGCAAGAATATGTTTTTGAAAACTCTGGGTAAAGATAATTTCCTTTTTCTTAAATCAAATATGTATGTGTAATTTTGTTTCATATGTATATGTATTACAGATATCTCATATCAGTGGATCAGGACAGCCAAACAAAAATTATTTGGAGCGGGTGACACTGGGGCGAATGTTGATGACATGCACGGGAAACACAAGAATAGACCGAACAAGATTTCGAATGAAGCAAGAAAATCAGTAATTGACCACATTAAGTCCTTCCCGGTAATCAAAAGCCATTATTGAAGGGAAAACTGCTCGAAATGATACTTAGAGGAAGGACTTAATATAACTTTAACGTACTCTCTATATACCCTCGTGAAGGGTTGACACCTTGCCGCGGTACGAGGGCTTAAGTCGATAGCCACAGGGCTGCGCTGCCCTTGTGATCATAGTGCCGCCGGTACTACATCACGAGAGAAGCCAAGCCTCTCTGGCGCGACGACTAAGATCTTCCCCCTCCCAATCCAGGGTGTTATGCGACCACGTGCCCATTGGAAGTTTGCAGCCGGGAGGCAAATCGCGGCTGTAATCGAACGGAGCCTCTCTGATACCGGGCAGCCTCGGAGAGTAACTATGGCCTTACCGCGGCATGGGGCTCTGCCGCGGCGGACGACACATTCCCCATACTCTTCCTTTGACCCTAAACTGGCCTTGCCCGGCAAGGGGTCGTACGAACAAGATGAAAAAAGTAATAAAAACCTTAAAAATAATGATACAACCATGTATACTGCCCAGCAGAGGAGGAAAATGCTGGAGCAAGCGAGAACGCAACGTCGGAGGACAAACTCCATTTCTTCATCAGCCGAGAGATCGACAGCGATGGCAACTACGAGTCGATCAGCTCTGGATAATAAGGGGGCAATCCCCAAAGTAAGTACCGGTACAAACACGGTGAAGCCAACAACGGCTGATGCTAGAGCCCTAGTAAGTGCCGGTACCGAAACCAAGTCTTTAACGTCTGTGGCAGTGGTCTCACGACCTGGCCCCAGAGATCCAAATAAGGGAACGACCGCGATGGCAACTACGGGTCGAAATTTACCCCAAAAGACATCTCCCAGTCGCTCTGAGTACTTGGACAAAAGAGCGGCCGCGAGGATACTGAAGAAATACGAGGGTATTTCACAAGAGACGCTATCGCCGAATACTAGAAAGACGGTGGAGATGGCTGAAGCTATGTTACCGAACTTCCAAAGCGATTACGCGCCAAAGAAGGTTAATATAAATCCCTTCAAACGCCAGAGATCGGACGTGGATTTAAAACCTCACCCGAAGCGGCAGCAACACGCCCCCGTAATGGGTAAACTCAGCTTTGCTGAAGTGACTAAGGATAGGATCCTCATAGGCGTCATTGACCGAGGTAATGAAAACTGGGCCATCCCTAGGGACCAGTGGCGGTTCGTCCGGAACGCTATCGGTAATGCCCTTCTCGACATTATGGATGAGTCTCCGGGTGCCACTCCGATGGGTTCTGATGCGGGATGGCACCAGGGCCGAATCAAGGTATTCGCTTGCGAGGATGCAAAAACTGTTGCACTGTACAAGGCAGCAGCTGCAAGACTAGGTGAGATCTACCAAGGGGCAAGAATCGAGGTTGTCGACTGGAAGGACATCCCGGCTCGGCCAAGGGCAAGAGCGTGGATTCCTGCTATCCCTGCTGAACCTGAGAGAATTCTCAGGATGCTGAGGATCATGAACCCGTCTCTCCCGACGCAGGACTGGGGTGTAAATCTGGTCGAGGACGCGGTAGGGCCTGATAGGCAAGTGGTCTTCACCTTGAATAAGGAGGCACTCGAGCCCCTTAAACGGTGCAATGGACGAGTGCACTACGGCATGGGTCAGATCGTGATCCACGTATACCGCGGCGATGCACAGCGCGCTGCTATTTCGGCTGCACCGGAGGACTCGGACATCGCAGTGCCGGAAGGTGAGTCGGAGATGTCCGACTCGGAAAGTATGGTATCTGCCACGTCAAATGGCGAAGGAGCAGTGAACAGCTCGGAGATGGGAGACAGCCTGCTGGACGGGGAGGACCTCAACGTCATAGTGATAGCAGCTAGTCCTGAGCGCACCACAGTTGACACTGCCACAGTTAGTAGGATCTCTGCCACGCCAAACCGTGGTCTGAAGAAATCGTCGTTGAAAGATAAGCCTCCAGACGAGGTGGAACTCGACGATACGGCGGTGGCAGGGAAGTCTGAGCACTCTCATGTTGGTGGGGATATAGATAAACCTGCAACCAGCCGAGGCTGCTTTAATCAGTCGTCTCTCTAAAGGCGACGTAGATGTGGTCCTCATCCAAGAACCCTGGGTCAACAGCTCTAGGATTTGCGGTTTGGGGACTAAGGGTTATAAGCTTATTCGAGCCAGCGAGGGGGGCAGGGTTAGAGCCTGTATTTTAGTTAAGTCTGAGCTGAATGCATTTCTCTTGCCCAACTATACCAATGGTGACGTTACAGCTGCCAGTTTAACAGTCGACAGTACCAGTCTGACGATGGCGTCGGTCTATATGCCCTACGACGCCGAAGAACCTCCGCCACAGAGGGAGGTAAAAGACCTGGTGGCAAATTTTTCCATGTGTCATCTTATTATCGGAACTGACGCCAATGCTCATCACGTCCAGTGGGGAAGCTCCGATATCAATGCTAGAGGAGAGTCGTTGTTTGACTATTTGTTAACAACTAACCTGGTAGTTTGCAACGTGGGTAACGAACCTACTTTTATTACTAAAACCCGTAGGGAGGTAATAGATCTCACTATTTGCAGCGAAGGCGCTTATGAGTGGGTCAGAAAATGGCGCGTTCTCGATGAGCACTCATTCTCCGACCACCGGTACGTAGAAATAGTTCTAGACTTTTCTGTTGAGCAGCCGGTTATGAAACGCAACCCACGTAACACTAACTGGCAGCTACACAATGAAATACTATCTAGGGACTTACCAGCACTGCCCCCACAAGTCCCCTCATCAGTAGGGGAGTTGGAGGATCTGGTAAAGACCTTTACAACGGCGCTCTCGAATGCCTTAGAGCAGACTTGCCCAGTGCCAAAACCACGCGGTAAACATAGGCCGCATTGGTGGTCCTACGACCTGGACTCGCTCCGAAAATCATGTAGGACACAATTTAATAAGGCCAAGAGCCTTGGCACGGAAACTCAATGGCTCGAATATAAAGTTAAACTCAGGGCTTACAAAAAAGCTCTGAGGCAGGCGAAGAGAGTATCGTGGAGAAATTTCTGCACTGGGGTCGAAAATGTCGACGATACAGCGAGACTTAGACGAGTGCTCTCAAAAACTCAAACAGCCACAAGCTATTTGCGCAAACCTGACGGATCCTGGACCAGCACGGAGAGGGAAACCCTAGAGCTGCTCTTGAATACGCACTTCCCAGGGAACTTGCATGAGGAACCCGTAGCACCTACAACAAACCTGGCTGTATACATACCCATCACGGAGGAAAAGGTTAGGTGGGCGGTTAAAAGCTTCGAACCGTTCAAGGCTGCCGGGCCAGACGGGATTATTCCCGCACAACTCATAAACACGCTGGAGACATCAGCCAAATGGCTGGTATTTCTCTATACAGCCTGCCTGGCTCTTAGCTACATTCCGTGCTCCTGGAGAAGTGCCACGGTAGTGTTTATTCCTAAGGCGGGGAAGGCGTCTCATTACGAGCCGAAGGACTACAGGCCGATCAGTCTCTCATCCTTTGTGCTCAAAACCTTCGAGAGGATAATAAATGACTACCTCTCCTCTACTATTGATAGCAACCTGATCTGTAGTTATCAGCATGCATACTAACTAAAAAAAAACTAATGGCGGCGAAATACCAACAGGTTATCATAACCTCTAACGAGATTTTTAGCCGAGCTTCTCTTTCCAACTTGTGGTGTGTTGCTTTTGAGTTTTCCTACAAGTTGACGGGACCTACAGTTTTTTGCCGACTCCGAACGGCACTTGCAAAGCAAATGAATTTTTTGCTGAGAAGCTGGTAGTGGCATATGCAGACGACTTAGCTATAGTATATAGGGGCAAATTCCCACAAACCCTGTGCGACTTGATGCAAGTAGCACTGCGAGAGGTTTCCTCATGGTGCTCGCGCTGCGGACTGAGCATCAACCCGGGAAAAGTAGAACTGGTTCTTTTCACCAACCGCTATAAGATACCACCGATAACACTACCAAAACTGAATGACGTGCACCTGAACCTGGCTGACAAAGCCAAGTTCTTAGGCACAGTTCTGGATAGGAAACTAACCTGGAAGGAGAATGTTCTTCAGCGCCAGAAGAAAGCGTGTATTGCACTCTACACATGCAAAAGAGCCATTGGAAAGAAATGGGGGCTCAGCCCCAAAATATGCAAATGGATCTACACCGCAATCATTCGACCAATCATGCTCTATGGAGTTGTGGTATGGTGGCCTGCGCTGAGCAAGGCAACAAACCTTAATATGCTAGGTAAAGTACACAGATCTTGCATGATCTGTATAAGCGGTGCGTTAAGAACAACGCCCAATGAAGCACTCCAGGCCATTCTTGGCATTTTGCCACTCGATCTGGAAGGGCACCGGGTAGCAGCAGCATCGGCTCTGCGTCTAAGGGAAACGTCCGGCTGGGGCGCAAGCACTACTGGACACGCCTGTATTTTGGGATCCTACAGCTTTCTTCCGCTGAGCACGGATCGTTGTGCGACCACAACAGTCGGAGATAGCTGTTTTAAAATCAACATTCCCAGCAGGGAAGAATAGGAGAGCACGGATCGGAGTCCCGCCACTCATGGCGGCACTTCCATTTATACTGATGGCTCGAAGTTAGACGGCAGAGTTGGAGGAGGGGTTTATTCAAAGGATCTGAAACTTGAGCTCTCCTTCAGACTACCTGATCACTGCAGTGTCTTCCAGGCTGAAGTTTCAGCAATCATGGACGCCGCGGCTTGGATAGGCCAACACACTATCGGACACGACATTTTTATATTCAGCGACAGCCAGGCGGCCATCAAATCCCTTGGCTCTTATTCGTTCAACTCTGAACTGACGCTCAGCTGTCGTCGATCTCTACAAGAGATGGCCCAACAGAATCGCATGAACCTCACATGGGTCCCGGGGCATAGGGACATTGAGGGAAATTGTAGGGCAGACGAACTTGCGAGGCAGGGCACGACCAAGCAGGAGGAGTTGTAAGGATGATGAGGAGGAGGAAACGGTGGAGCACCTCATCTGCAACTGCCCGGCTTTAAGTGGCGCGAGAATGCGCTTTTTGGGAGTTCCCTTCCTGGTTAGCCTACGCCAGGTCACGGAGCTGAACATAAAGGACCTGATGGCCTTCATCGAGTCATCTAAATGGTTCGAGGAGGAGTAACGGTGTCGGTATAGGAACGTCAGTCCAGGGATTCTGCTATGTGGAGAATTCCGTTAATACCGGGATTTTCCATATGGCAGGGTCCCGGAACTGACTTTCCTAGTGTTGGTGGTATCACAACGGGCCTTTTAATACTGGCCTAGGTGTGCCTCTACGGTAGCCACTTGAACCTAACCTAACCTAACTCTCTATATAAAGAGAAAGCCGAAAAAACAGAGGCGCAATGTGTGTCGCACCAGAGTTATGAACACATTTTCAATACTGAATTCAATTATGGATTTTTCGTACCAAAAAAAGACAGGTAGGTTCTTCTTACTAAAATTTAACAGATAGTAGTTTAAAAAACTCGAGTTTGACCTATGTACATCAAAAAACGTGGTTATTTTTATATTTATTCAACATATGTAGGTGTGAAAAATGTCAAATATATAAAAATCTCGAAGACGATGAAAAAACTAATGAACTAATGAAAGAAGCAAAACAAATGGCTATAGAAAATGATTCCGCTTGCTCTATCACCTTTGATCTTCAAAAAATTTTAAGCACGCCTAAGGCGGAAATTGGTCCGTTGTATTACATGTGAAAGTTGAACGTATGGAATTTCACAATTTTTGATCTGGCTACACACATGGGATACTGTTATGTATGGAATGAAACTATAGGATGCAGAGGATCTATTGAGATTGCCTCATTCCTTTATAGTTTCATTTTGGAATAAATCTAAAGCTGGCGTGAACGAGTTCTATTTATTTAGCGATAATTGCAGTGGACAAAATAGAAATAAAAACGTGTTTTCGATGCTTGTAAAGGCATCTTTGGATTTTAAGGCCCAAATCACTCATAGGTAAGACTCCAATAATAAACTAATTAATTAATTAATTTTCCATTTTCTAGATTCTTAGAGGTGGGCCATACCCAAACTGCAGGCGATTGTATGCATGCTTGCATAGAGCGCTATACATCGAGAAAGGATGTTTTTACACAAGGCGAGTGGTGCCGCTTAATCAAAGAGTGCAAACGTGAGAATCCTTATATAGTCAAAGAAAAAGAACAGGACGACATTTTTTCTTTTGACGAACTAAGCGAGTATTTCCATTGGCACAAAATAAAAATATCAAGCGTTAGAGAGATTTCTGTAAAAAATGTTAAAAATCAAGTTGACATTGAAATTAAGTATGACTTAACAAGGAGTGAGGAAAGGGTAAACATTTTGAAAAAAACTGTCTATGGTCAACCATTGAAAACTATTATTTACCAAAAGCCTATGAAGCCAAAATACCTTTAAAAAAACAAAGCCGAGGATCTACAAAGAATGGTCAACAAAAATTACATACCGAATCAATTTCACGATTTTTTTAAAGACATTTTAGAAATATAAAGATACACACTTTGCACGTATTTTTTGTATTACCTCAGCACTAGTCATACATACATAATATAGATATATATATATAATATATATATATGTATATATAAATATAGAGTTCCGAGTAATAACTAAACGCGGTGTTTTATTTAATGCGAAAGCCAGGTTTTATCTGGGCAACCACATATTTAAAAGTAGGTCTATTAGCAGTCTAGGAATATTTGAAACTCATATAATTTGGCAGAAGGTTCCTGTTTAAAGATTTATTGCAGTATGAATTATTGTTTTTGCAATTTTTTATCAAACATACATATTTCACTCCTTGGACTATCCTCTTTGTGCTTCAGAAAACTGAGCTGTGTTAGTTTTCGACGCAGAAAACTGAACTGTGTTAGTCTTCGACGCAGAGAACGAAGTGTGTTAGTCTTCGACGCAGAAAACTGAACTGTGTTAGTCTTCGACGCAGAGAACGAAGTGTGTTAGTCTTCGACGCAGAAAACTGAAGTGTGCTAGTCTTCCACGCAGAAAACTGAAGTGTATTAGTCTTCGACGCAGAGAACGAAGTGTGTTAGTCTTCGACGCAGAAAACTGAAGTGTGTTAGTTTTCGACGCAGAAAACTGAACTGTGTTAGTCTTCGACGCAGAAAACTGAACTGTGTTAGTTTTCGACGCAGAAAACTGAAGTGTGTTAGTCTTCGGCGCAGAAAACGAAGTGTGTTAGTCTTCGACCCAGAAAACTGAAGTGTGTTAGTCTTCCACGCAGAAAGCTGAACGGTGTTAGTCTTCGTTGGGAGCGACGATATGAAGATAAACGACAAGGAGGAAACCGTTGCGAAAACCGCGACGTACGACTTTCAGATAACCCATGCGATCCGTGTCAGTGGTCTTCCTCCTCTTGGCATTCACGTACCAGTTGTATGAGCGCAGCTTAGCAGCGGGGTAACCACATTGGGAGCATGTTGACTTTTGTACGATGAACATCCACAGCGACAGTAAAAGGTGCGTCTTATTGTGACATTTGCCAAAACTTGATGTACCTACCTTTGGTCATCTTGGATGGCGAAGAGCCGTGCTCCTGGAAAAGCGCCAAGGTAGTGTTTCTAAAGCTTGGAATGCCTCCTACTACAAGCCTAAGGACACACGGGGTATATCAACGGAAACTGCGCTTAACTCACAACTTAATAGCAGTAGCCAGTTTTCTGCATCTGGAAATATATTTAATACATGAAATCAATAATATTTAAAATATTTTTTAACAAATCTTACCCTTAATTGTCTACAAAACACAAAATTCCAACAATTTTCCAAAAAAAAATTGTTATTTGTTAGGTTTGAATAATTTGAAAGATATAAGTGTCAGAACAAAAGGAAATTGGTAACAAAGGTGTTGCCAACACAAGCGTTTTTAACTAAATTATGAATCGTATGGTTTTCATTCCACAATTTGCTCTGGAACAAAAAGTAGTTTTCTGAAGAGACAACATTGCAAACGCTAATGGCGTTTAAGATGGCGGTGTAAGAGCGAGAGAGTGTATTTAAAAATCACCTTATATTATTACATCATGGCCCGCTTGTATCAATATGATAATTGTATAAGACCGTTTCTTTCGCACAATAAATACAAAAAATAGTAGAAGATACTATTTAAAATACGTAGTGTCATATAGCTATTAATGCAGCAAGTGTGGCCTCCTTTTCTATCAGAATAGGAAAAGAAGGTATTCCCACAAGGGCACTTAAAGCATCAGCAGGGCACGTTCTCATTGCACCTGTTATACCGACACAGACTAGCCGATGCAGCTTACTTAACTCAATTGCCGCCTATTAATACAGGGTTGAAATATTTAGATTTCCCTTTTAAAAACTATATTAATACTATTTTTCCATGAAAAACTATAAAAAATAAGACCACCAATCGGTAGGTCAATAAAAAATTAACGCCAAAAATGAGTTCCTCGACCCAAAAAACAGCAACATACAAAAAAACCCAACTAAAATAGCTTTTTTATCCAGTTTTAATCAATTTTTCCCATACATAGGGTTACCAACTTTAAATACAAATAAAAATGAATCTACAGCCCACAAGCTGTTAAAAGAAATATACTTTTCGATGCCCTTTGTTTAAAGCATAAACGGAAACTTCCACTTACGTAATGTGAGGGGATTCTGTTTTAAAGTCTACAGCAAAAAGCATGGAATGCTTTTAATAATCTACAGCCCACATGCCCAGTAGTAGAAGCTGTTAAATGAAATGCACTTTTTTTAAATTATGTACCTATTTGTATAGTTTACAACAGCGAAAAATATAAAGTTGAGTCAGTTTTTGGAAATTTGAGTTATTTTGTAGGTTACAGTTTGGGCACGATACGGTAATACCTAATATTTTTATGCAAGATTATAAGATCAAAAATTCCATTTTTGCTTACCGCAGCCTATTTCGCACTTTTCGAAATTTCGGAACTCCATTTCTTATTAACATTCTCTGCAAAGCAAACTTGTACGGCTTTCTAAAGTTGACCGAATCAAATTAGTTTGCAGACTCCATTCAACGGCCGATGGGCCTTTATGTGAATTTTTGTTGTTTCAAATGTCTACATATATTGACCGGGCTAAATTATAGGTACAAAAAAGAAGAGAAATGAAGTTTTACGCAATGTGAAAACTCAGAAAAATGCTAGGATCTGTTTGAATTTAAGGGGATTTCCTTTTTAAGTCAACAGCAAGGAGCACTGAATGCCTTCAATAATCTACGGCCCACAAGCTCTTAAAATAAATATGTATGCCCTTTGGTGTAAAGTATAAACTGAAAGTATAAACTGAAAGTTCCACTTACTTCCTGTAAGTGGATTCTGTTTTAAAGTCTACAGCAAAAAGCATGGAAGCCTTCAATAATCTACAGCCCACATGCCCACTAGAAGAAGCTGTTAAATGAAATACACTTTTTTCGATGGTCTTTTCAAATTAGGTATTTGTATCAGGGTTGCCACTTTCGAATTTTTTTCCTACCACAATCCATCTGCAAACCTACCAACCCAACAAACATCGAGCACCAAAAACTCAAACGTTTGAGAAAACATCTATTATCAATTTTTTCTCAAATGTTGTTTATATAACAGGAATATTTGTTGAACTATATTAATTAAAAAAGTATTAAGTAAAACTTAACTGCATAAATGGAAACTCGCTTTTTATTAAAATGGGTATTTGTTTTGCATGATTGGCATCTCTGAATAAATATTTCAATGAGAGAATGTGGATTCCATTTCTATCCACTCCGCTCAGTTTGAGAAAGGTTTGAAAATTCTGCCGTTCTCAATTTGAAAATCAGGGAAAATCCCATATTTAACGGTTATTTCGCCTCCAATTGAAAACGAACGTTTGAGATTTGAGAAGTTGATTGGTTCTCAAATGCATCTCAAATTGAGATTAGCTAAAAATGTTTGTTGAGCCTTCATCCTACCAATATTATTTCAAGGCATCAACATTTTTTATAAGTTTTTTTTCCTTCAATAGAATTAGAGTGGATTATTATTATGTATATTATTATTACTGTGGAATTAGAGTGAGAAGATTTCTGTTTTTATAAAATCGCAATTGCGGAAAATTTTCTACGGATCATTTTAAGCTACTTTGCTGAGGAAACTATGGTCTAAAAGTTAAATCCCCTCTTTACGGGACAATCCTCAAGTCAAGCATAACCAGAATTTTCACCCAACCAACTGTAGCTCTATGAGCCTGAGCTCAATCAGATTTCCGTCTAGGCGATTTTGTCCGTTGCCTATCAAAACACGCCAGTCATCCCTTTTTTAGCGATAACAGGCGCCAATTGGAAACCCCAAGGGAGGTAGAGTCATCCTCCACATATTTTTTCCATATCAGTCAAGAGTTTTGTTTATTGAGCTGCTCTAGCTTACGCCAGGTTGAGATATTTCACGAAATTGGGTTTCATGAACACTTTTCTTGCTCTAGGTTGCTCTATCTTTTGTTTCATAAGTATGCTTAAACAAAAGTAGAGTAATTCAGATTACAAATTGCTGCTCTAGCTTTTTTTGTGGAGTAAGTTAGAGCATAGAAGCAATTCTCAGTCAAGAAAAAATAAAATTTTTGAAAACTTCAAATAACTAACTTGCAAGAAAATCAGAGTTTTAGTATACGTACATTTGCACTAATTTTGAGGATTTAAACAAAAAACCCGAATAATAGAAACTATCGAAATTCAAGTGTTTCATGGCATTTCCGCTCTGGGTTGCTCTAAGTTGCTCTATTTCTAATTTGCCAGCTGCCCTTCCCTTCTCTGCTCTAACCTTCTTCGTCCTTTTTTTGTTCAGTAAACAGACCTGCGGTCTCCCGCTTCCTCTGCTGCCAAATTCGGGTGACGATTGGAAAATTTTCAGGGCTGGAGCTTCTTTGTCCATTTCATAGTAAAGCTCGTCCACTTAAACGTTTAATCTCATTCGATACTCGCCGTTGGCATCACGGGAAGGGCCATAAATCTTCAGGATAATATTTCTCCCACATACTCCAAGGATGGCCCTTCCTCTTCCCACGACACAGTCAATTATTCCGAGTCATACATTAATTCAATGAAAAAGAAAACATTAAAAGAGCTTCTGGATTATAAGTGTCTAAACGCCTTTGCTATGAAAACCCCTTCTTCTTTGCACAAGAATGAGACTTTACCGTGAAGAATTTGACGTTGCAGAAAGACAGTGATGTTATTTGAAAATAGGTAAAAATCTACCAAAATTCAAATCGCCCTACCATCCTACCACTATAAGGTATAATCCTATCTTAAGTATAATCCTATTTTCGAAGTTATCAAGAATTTTGGGCACGAAAGTACAGTAATACCTAATACTAGGTGGACCCGTGTGCGCCTTGCGCAAAAAAAACAAATGGTTTGAAATCGTTTACTTACGTCATACAAACTTTTGGAAATTTGATAAAAAGCAATCGAGTTTTCTGTTTGAATGTCGCTTGGGCTGAAAAAGTTATATCTTGGAATCGCCTGACTCTAGAGAATGCCACATACAACTGTCCGTGTGAAAACACTGGGCTAGGTAAATACAAACCGGCTTTATCAAATGTTTGGCCTTGGGCTTTGTTGATAGTCATAGCGAAAGCTACTTTTAAGGGAAAGTGTTTCCTAGTCATCTGGAATGGTACTATTGGATCTGAAGGAGTTAGTTTTATAGAAATTTTTCCCGAACCGATTAATTTGACACTGATTGCGTTCTTGCCTAAATGACTGGCACCATTTATAAGTCCTTCTTTGGCATTGAGATTACGAATCAACATTACGATTGCATTTTTCTTCAAAATTAGTTTATGTGGATAATACTCGGCATTATTAGTTTCATATTTTCGACTGTATCACAACTAAGATAAGCTTTACTATCCCAGGGTAATAATTTAGATACTATACACTCATTAAAAGTTGAGCATTCGTCATTTTTTGGGCATAAAATAGCTGTTGAGTAAAAAATATGTTACTGTCATTTATTTCATTTGTGCCGTAAACCTTAGCAATTAGGCTATCATAATCAGTGTAGTATTGTTGTGGTATTTTAATAGTATCCTCGGATATTTCGTATTGGATTTCCAAGTCACCATTTCCCAGTGTATAATAAAAGATCCAATAAGAAACATCCATAAAAGATTTTCAATTAACAAATAAAATCAACTCCACTTGTTGTGAGAAAGAATAAGAAAAATATTCGCAACAGGTGTTTAGCAGACTTTCACCACTGGCAATTACCCGCCCGCGCGCCATCTACATTTGAACATTTGAAAAGAATGTCCATTAACCATTGTCTTTTTTTAATCAAAATCAAAGACTTGCACCACTACCAGTCCAGCGCAGTGTTGCCACTCACATTTATTTTTTGTTCCAAATCAGTTTCAAGAGTGCCAAATTTATTTTCTAGCATGGAAAAACACATTTAAAAAGAACTATGGTGCGATAAATGTACAGGTTATCATTAGAACCTTCAAAAACATTTCCCTTCAAATTTTTGTAGTGCTGCTCTGAGTTTTTTCCTCGGCGAGGAAAAACAAACGATGTTGCTTAAATCATGAATTGGGGATTTTATGGCCTTTAGAGGTCAACTGCAAAAAATTTTTTAAAAATTATGGGAGAGGGCTCAAAAAATTGGCCGCAGGATCACGAATCCCGGAGCGCCTTTTTAATTTCTTGTTTCAGTGAAAAATTATGATCAAAATCCCGAAAAAGGACCCAGGTCCGATCCCAGTTCGGATCGGGATCCATGGTATTTGTGTGCAGAACACCTTTCCGAGTTGCTTATAAAAAATAACACTCGTCCGGTTCAACACAGGCTACGCCATCCTCAGCATTTCTGCGCAGAACACGTTTTTGGTAATTTTTAGGGACGGCCTAATGTGATTACAACAACTATATGAAAACTTGCAACTTTGATTGCAAATAATCGCTAAAGGAAACAAATACCAAACCATTCCGAAATTACATTGGCAGACGGAAAATCCCCGAAAAAGGGCGATATCCCCGATTCTGGCAACACCGCACTGACGTCTGATGAATGTCAGTCACAATAGCGTTGCAGTACAAATGTATTTACAATGGTTTATTTAAACAAATTAATTTTTATAAAATACGCTTAAACAAAAGCAATCCGCTAATTAATATATGTTTTCGCATGTAGAGCTAACCCCCACCGTTAAAACGATACCTTATTTATTAATATTGGTTTCAAATGAGAGCAGACAATTAGGAGCAAACACAAAAAGGCCTTACAGAAATAATATATTCTAGGTGGACCCGTGCACGCATTGCGCAAAAAAAAACAAATGGTTTGAAATCGTTTACTTACGTCATAAGTCCAAACTTATGTAAAATTTTCGGAAATTTGATAAAAAGCAATTGATTTTTTCTATAAATATGACCCAGTGGCCACATGTATTTTTTTACAAAACTTCCTTAAATACAATATTTGACGTAAAAATAAAATCATTTATAATTTATTGTTTGAATGTCGCTTGGGCTGAAAAAGTTATATCTTGGAATCGGCTGACTCTAGAAAATGCCACATACAACTGTCCGTGTGAAAACACTGGGCTAGGTAAATACAAATCGGCTTTACAAATGTTTGGCTTTGTTGATAGTCATAGCGAAAGCTATTTTTAAGGGAAACTGTTTCCTAGTTATCTGGAATGGTACTATTGGATCTGAAGTAGTTAGTTTAACTCGCGGTTTTATAGAAATTTTTCCCGAACCGATTAATTTGACACTGATTGCGTTCTCGCCTAAATGACTGACGACCATCCTGGCACCATATATAAGTCCTTCTTTGGCATTAAGATTACGAATCACCATTACGATTGCATTTTTCTTCAAAATTAGTTTATGTGGATAATATTTTCGACTGTATCACAACTTAGATAAACTTTACTATCCCAGGGTAATAATTTTGATACTATACACTCAATAAAAGTTGAGCATTCGTAATTTTTTTGGGCATAGCTGTTGAGTAAAATTTTGATATGTTACTGTCATTTATTTCATTTGTGCCGTAAACCTTAGCAATTAGGCTATCATAATCAGCGTAGTATTGTTGTTGTATTTTAATAGTATGCTCGCATGGAAAAACACACCTAAAAAGAACTATGGCGCGATAAATGTACAGGTTATCATTAGAACCTTCAAAAACATTTCCCTTCAAATTTTTGTAGTGCTGCTCTGAGTTTGTTCCTCGGCGAGGAAAAACAAACGATGTTGCTTAAATCATGAATTGGGGATTTTTTAGCCTTTAGGGGTCACTGCAAAAAAATTTTAAAAAATTATCGGAGAGGGCTCAAAAAACCTGTATTGGCCGCAGGATCACGAATCCCGGAGCGCTTTTTTAATTTTTTGTTTCAGTGAAAAATTATGATCAAAATCCCGAAAAAGGACCCAGGTCCGATCCCAATTCGTATCGGGATCCATGGTATTTGTGTGCAGAACACCTTTCCGAGTTGCTTATAAAAAATAACACTCGTCCGGTCCAACACAGGCTACGCCATCCTCAGAATTTCTGCGCAGAACACTTTTTTGGACATTTTTAGGGACGGCCTAATGTGATTACAACAACTACATGAAAACTTGCAACTTTGATTGCAAATAACCCCTAAAGGAAACAAATACCAAACCATTTCGAAATTACATTGGCAGACGGAAAATCCCCGAAAAAGGGCGATATCCCCTATTCTGGCAACACCGCACTGAAGTCTGATGAATGTCAGTCACAATAGCGTTGCAGTACAAATTTATTTTTTTGTGAATTTACAGTGGTTTATTTAAACAAATTAATTTTTATAAAATACGCTTAAACAAAAGCAATCCGCTAATTAATATATGGTTTCGCATGTAGAGCTAACCCCCACCTTTAAAACGATACCTTATTTATTAATATTGGTTTCAAGTGAGAGCAGAAAATTAGGAGCAAACACAAAAAGGCCTTACAGAAATAATATATAAATTGATGATTCTTATGCAAGATTATTAGATCGAAAATTCCATCTTTCCTTATCGCAGCCTATTTCGCACTTTTCGAAATTCCGGAACTTCATTCCCTATTAACATTCTCTGCAAAACAAACTTGAACGACTTTCTAAACTTGACCGAATCGTAATTGGTTTGCAGACTCCACTCAAAGGCCGATGAGCATACGTTTCATGATATAGAACTATGAAGGAGCCAGTTCCATACAAAGTTTATGGAACGTAAATTTAAACAAAAGTTAAAGGCCGATTTGCATAGAACTTTGAAGGATCCACTACCCTACAAGTTTGTGGAACGGAAAGCGAAGCAAAATGTTACAGCATTTTTACCATCAAGCTTGCATCACAAAATGCGTGAATCTCCGTCTACCAACAATTTATAAAGAAAAAATTTAGTTAAATAACTTAAATAAAATTGCGAATCCATAGTTAACTGTGAAACTTAACTTAACCTAGCACTGTGAAATTGGGCCTTAATGCAGCAAGTGTGGCCTCCTTATCTATCATAATAGGGAAAAGAGGTATTCCCACAAAGGCACTTAAAGCACCTGTTATACCGACACAGACTAGCCGATGTAGCTTAATTGCCGCTGTTCTTAGGCCACCAGACCAAAGAGGGTAGAAACAGACGAAGAGGGTTAGAGCAGAGCAGAGAAGGGCAGCTGGCAAAATAGAAATAGAGCAACCCAGAGCGGAAATGCCATGAAACACTTGAATTTCGATAGTTTCTACCATTCGGGTTTTTTGTTTAAATTAGTGCAAATGCACGTATACTCTGATTTTCTTGCAAGCTAGTTTTTTGAAGTTTTCAAAAAATTTTATTTTTTCTTGACTGAGAATTGCTTCTATGCTCTAACTTACTCCACAAACAAAGCTAGAGCAGCAATTTGTGATCTGGATTACTCTAGTTTTGTTTAAGCATACTTATGAAACAAAAGATAGAGCAACCTAGAGCAAGAAAAGTGTTCATGAAACCCAATTTCGTGAAATATCTCAACCTGGCGTAAGCTAGAGCAGCTCAATAAACAAACCTCTTGACTGATATGGAACAAATAGGATGACTCTACCTCCCTTGGGGTTTCCAATTGGCGCCTGTTATCGCTAAAAAAGGGATGACTGGCGTGTTTTGATAGGCAACGGACAAAATCGCCTAGACGGAAATCTGATTGAGCTCAGGCTCATAGAGCTACAGTTGGTTGGGGGGAAATTCTGGTTATGCTTGACTTGAGGATTGTCCCGTAAAGAAGGGGATTTAACTTTTAGACCATAGTTTCCTCAGCAAAGTAGCCTAAAATGATCCGTAGAAAATTTTCCGCAATTGCGATTTTATAAAAACAGAAATCTTCTCACTCTAATTCCACAGTAATAATAATATAATAATAATCCACTCTAATTCTATTGAAGGAAAAAAACTTATAAAAAATGTTGATGCCTTGAAATAATATTGGTAGGCTAACTTGGTAGGTTTTCAGATGGATTGTGGTAGGAAAAAAATTCGAAAGTGGCAACCCTGATACAAATATCTAATTTGAAAAGAACATGGAAAAAGGTGTATTTCATTTAACAGCTTCTACTAGTGGGCATGTGGGCTATAGATTATTGAAGGTTTCCATGCTTTTTGCTGTAGACTTTAAAACAGAATCCACTTACTTTCAGTTTATACTTTCCACCAAAGGGCATATATTTATTTTAACATCTTGTGGGCCGTAGATTATTGAAGGCATTCAATGCTCTTGGCTGTTGACTTAAAAAGGAAATCCCCTTAAATTCAAACAGATCCTAGCATTTTTCTGAGAACTTTATTTCTCTTCTTTTTCTGTACCTATAATTTAGTCCGGTCAATATAGACATTTGAAACAACAAAAATTGACATAAAGGCCCATCGGCATTTGAATGGAGTCTGCAAACTAATTTTGATTCGGCCAAGTTTAGAAAGCCGTACAAGTTTGCTTTGCAGAGAATGTTAATAAGAAATGGAGTTCCGAACTTTCGAAAAGTGCAAAATAGGCTGCGGTAAGGAAAAGTGGAATTTTTTATCTTATAACCTTGCATCAAAATATTAGGTATTACCATACTTTTGTGCCCAAAATTCTTGATAACTTAGAAATTAGGATTGTACCGAACTGTAACCTATAAAATAACTCAAATTTCCAAAAACTGGCCCAACTTTATATTTTTCGCTGTTGTAAACTATACAAATACATAGCAAAGAGGGTAGAAATACCCTCTTTGTACATATTTTAATAAAAAGAAAAAGTGCATTTCATTTAACAGCTTCTACTACTGGGCATGTGGGTTGTAGATTATTAAGAGCATTCCATGCTTTTTGCTGTAGACTTTAAAACAGAATCCCCTCACATTACGTAAGTGGAACTTTCCGTTTATACTTTACATAAAGGGCATCGAAAAGTATATTTCTTTTAACAGCTTGTGGGCTGTAGATTCATTTTTATTTGTATTTAAAGTTGGTAACCCTATATTTGTGAAAAATTGATTAAAACTGGATAAGAAACGCAATTTTAGTTGGAATTTTTTGTATGTTGCTATTTTTTGGGTCGAAGAACTCATTTTTGGCGTTAATTTTTATATTGACCTAACGATAGGTGGCGCTGTCATACAATTGGTCTTATTTTGAATAGTTTGTCATGCAAAAATAGTATTAATATAGTTTTTAAACAGGAAATCTAACTCTGTATTAATAGGCGGACATAGTCTGGTCGAAGCAAAGAGGGTAGAAATTATTTCGAAATTTCGGAACTCCATTTCTTATTAACATTCTCTGCAAAGCAATCTTGTACGGCTTTCTAAACTTGGCCGAATCAAAATTAGTTTGCAGACTCCATTCAAAGGCCGATGGGCCTTTATGTCAATTTTTGTTGTTTCAAATGTCTATATTGACGCGGACTAAATTATAGGTACAGAAAAAGAAGAGAAATAAAGTTCTCAGAAAAATGCTAGGATCTGTTTGAATTTAAGGGGATTTCCTTTTTAAGTCAACAGCCAAGAGCATTGAATGCTTCAATAATCTACGGCCCACAAGCTGTTAAAATAAATATATGCCCTTTGGTGGAAAGTATAAACTGAAAGTAAGTGGATTCTGTTTTAAAGTCTACAGCAAAAAGCATGGAAACCTTCAATAATCTATAGCCCACATGCCCACTAGTAGAAGCTGTTAAATGAAATACACCTTTTTCCATGTTCTTTTCAAATTAGATATTTGTATTCAGGGTTGCCACTTTCGAATTTTTTTTCCTACCACAATCCATCTGAAAACCTACCAAGTTAGCCTACCAATATTATTTCAAGGCATCAACATTTTTTATAAGTTTTTTTCCTTCAATAGAATTAGAGTGGATTATTATTATAATTATTATTACTGTGGATTAGAGTGAGAAGATTTCTGTTTTTATAAAATCGCAATTGCGGAAAATTTTCTACGGATCATTTTAGGCTACTTTGCTGAGGAAACTATGGTCTAAAAGTTAAATCCCCTTCTTTACGGGACAATCCTCAAGTCAAGCATAACCAGAATTTTCACCCAACCAACTGTAGCTCTATGAGCCTGAGCTCAATCAGATTTCCGTCTAGGCGATTTTGTCCGTTGCCTATCAAAACACGCCAGTCATCCCTTTTTTAGCGATAACAGGCGCAAATTGGAAACCCCAAGGGAGGTAGAGTCATCCTATTTGTTCCATATCAGTCAAGAGGTTTGTTTATTGAGCTGCTCTAGCTTACGCCAGGTTGAGATATTTCACGAAATTGGGTTTCATGAACACTTTTCTTGCTCTAGGTTGCTCTATCTTTTGTTTCATAAGTATGCTTAAACAAAACTAGAGTAATCCAGATCACAAATTGCTGCTCTAGCTTTGTTTGTGGAGTAAGTTAGAGCATAGAAGCAATTCTCAGTCAAGAAAAAATAAAATTTTTTGAAAACTTCAAAAAACTAGCTTGCAAGAAAATCAGAGTATACGTGCATTTGCACTAATTTAAACAAAAAACCCGAATGGTAGAAACTATCGAAATTCAAGTGTTTCATGGCATTTCCGCTCTGGGTTGCTCTATTTCTATTTTGCCAGCTGCCCTTCTCTGCTCTGCTCTAACCCTCTTCGTCCTTTTTTTGTTCAGTAAACAGACCTACGGTCTCCAGCTTCCTCTGCTGCCAAATTCGGGTGACAATAGGAAAATTTTCAGGGCTGGAGCTTCTTTGTCCATTCCATAGTAAAGCTCGTCCACTTAATCGTTTAATCTTATTCGATACTCGCCGTTGGCATCACGGGAAGGGCCATAAATCTTCAGGAGAATATTTCTCCCACATACTCCAAGGATGGCCCTTCCTCTTCCCACGACACAGTCAATTATTCCGAGTCATACATTAATTCAATGAAAAAGAAAACGTGAAAAGAGCTTCTGGATTATAAGTGTCTAAACACCTTTGCTATGAAAACCCCTTCTTCTCTGCATAAGAATGAGACTTTACCGTGAAGAATTTGACGTTGCAGAAAGACAGTGATGTTATTTGAAAATAGGTAAAAATCTACCAAAATTCAAATCGCCCTACCATCCTACCAACATGGAAAATACCTACCAACTTTGGTAGGAAAAGCCCATATATCACACCCCGGGTTTTGTACAGCTTACAACAGCGACAAAATATAAAGTTAAGTCAGTTTTTAGAAATTTTAGTTATTTTGTATAGGTATAATACCATAAGGTATAATCCTATGTTAAGTATAATCCTATTTTCGAAGTTATCAAGAATTTTGGGCACGAAAGTACAGTAATACCTAATACTAGGTACACCCGTGCGCGCCTTGCGCAAAAAAAAAACAAATGGTTTGAAATCGTTTACTTACGTCTACAAACTTATGTAAAATTTTCGGAAATTTGATAAAAAGCAATCGATTTTTTCTATAAATATGACCCAGTGACCACATGTATTTTTTTTACAAAACTTCCTTAAATACAATATTTGACGTAAAAATAAAATCATTTGTAATTTTTGGTTTGAATGTCGCTTGGGCTGAAAAAGTTATATCTGGAATCGCCTGACTCTATAAAATGCCACATAAAACTGTCCGTGTGAAAACACTGGGCTAGGTAAATACAAATCGGCTTTATCAAATGTTTGGCTTTGTTGATAGTCATTGCGAAAGCTACTTTTAAGGGAAACTGTTTCCTAGTTATCTGGAATGGTACTATTGGATCTGAAGTAGTTAGTTTAACTCGCGGTTTTATAGAAATTTTTCCCGAACCGATTAATTTGACACTGATTGCGTTCTCGCCTAAATGACTGACGACCATCCTGGCACCATTTATAAGTCCTTCTTTGGCATTAAGATTACGAATCAACATTACGATTGCATTTTTCTTCAAAATTAGTTTATGTCGATAATATTTTCGACTGTATCACAACTTAGATAAACTTTACTATCCCAGGGTAATAATTTTGATACTATACATTCATTAAAAGTTGAGCATTCGTCATTTTTTAGGAGTGTAATGGAGTGTGGTTGCTAAGTGACCTTGCTCAATCCCGACTCTTGCGTCCTCGTTCGTGCACTCTGGGCAACGGGAGCTTCCTAGGCTCGCGGAAGAAAGGGAGGGAGCCCCGGTGGGGCCACTCTGACATACTTGGTTTAAGGGCTCACCGAGGTTTTTGCGTAGCGTCTGTTCACCATGAGGTGCGGCTGCAAACGGGCGTCTGTCTTGAAGCAAGCGGCTCGCTATATAAATGTGTAAATATTTTCCAAAACCCCGAAACGGGTTGTGCGCTGGGTTTGGGACCCGCCACGTAAAAAACTTAATTCCAATGAAAAAAATGCAAAGCCTCGGATGAGAACCCCCTTTAATGTTGACGACCCGGCAAAACGAATAAGGCATAACGATTTGGATATTAGGGCATGTACCGGGAATGTCCGGCCCTTTCAAGGGACGGTACCGCTGCCCGACTGGTTGATGTCCTCGTAGGCGCAAAGGCCGACATCACCGCCCTGCAGGAAATGCGATGGACGGGGCAAGGAAAGACGACCATCGGACCTTGTGACGTATACTACAGTGGCCAGACACGCGGCAAAGCGCGTGGTGTAGGATTCGTAGTGGGAAAGAGGCTTCGCCGCCAAGTATTAGCGTTCACTCCTGTGAACGAGCGTCTCGCATCAAGGCGAGGTTTTTCAACATAAGGAGTCTTTGGTCCCACAGTTGGAAATTCAGTCTCCACGATATAACATCCCCCAACGGCACTAGGTTGATTGACTTCGCAGCATAAGCGAATACACCAAGCCACATGGCTGTCCCCTGATCAAAGAACTAGAAACCAGATTGATCATGTCTTGATTGACGGCAGACATAGCTCCACCGTTCTGGACGTGCGTACACTGCGTGGTCCCAATATTGACTCTGACCATTATCTTGTCGCAGCCAAGATACGCACACGCCTCTGTGCAACGAAGAAAGTGCGCACAGTAACGGAAGGAAAGTTTGACGTCGAGAAGCTGCGCATGACACAGACAGCTGATAATTTCACAACTCGACTCTCACACCTGCTAGCAGAGGGCAATCCTCGGCCTAACGATGTAACCGAGCAATGGAAGCATATCTCTCACTCATTGCGTACCGCCGCTATAGGGTTCCAGCGAGCCCGCAAGAACAACTGGTACGATGAGGAATGCAAAACTGCCTCGAAAAAAAAGGACGCTGCCTACAAGGAGACGTTGCGAACGGGCGCAACCCGCAGTGTATGGCAACAATATCGTGAGGCAAAGAAGGAAGAGAGACGCCTTTTCAGAAAAAAGAAAAGTGAGGCCGAAAGGCGTGAGTGTGAGGAGCTTGAGATGCTGGCTGACAGGAATGATGCCCGAAAATTCTATGAAAAGATCCGGCGGATGACGGAAGGTTTTAAGACCGGGACAAGCTCCTGTAAGGACAATAATGGCGACCTGGTAACCGACGTACAAGGTGTACTTAAATTATGGAGGGAGCACTTCTCCTCACTGCTAAATTGCGAGGGAGACGTCGAACCCGATACCCCAATCCCTGACGATGGAAAAGTCGTCCCACCACCTGGCTATGATGAAGTGAGGATAGCTATATCCCGGAAAAGACGGACTACCCGCCGAGCTGTTCAAACGCGGAGGCGAAGAGCTGGTAAAAAGCATGCATCAGCTCTTATGCAGAATATGGTCAGACGAATGCATGCCTCCGGATTGGAATTTAAGTGTGCTCTGCCCAATCCACAAGAAAGGCGATCCCGCTAACCGCACCAACTACCGCGGAATTAGTCTTCTTAATATCGCATATAAGGTTCTTTCTAGCGTGTTGTGTGAAAGGCTGAAGCCCATCGTAGACAAACTGATTGCACCTTATCAGTGTGGCTTTAGACCTGGTAAGTCTACCATCGACCAGATTTTCACGATACGCCAAATCCTGGAGAAGACCCATGATAAGAGAATCGACACTCACCATCTCTTTGTCGATTTTAAAGCCGCTTTTGACAGCGTAAAAAGGAGTTGCCTGTATGCCGCCATGTCTGAATTTGACTTCACTGCAAAGCTTATACGGCTTTGTCAAATGACGTTGAGCAATACCAACAGCTCCGTCAGAATCGGGAAGGACCTCTCTGAGCCATTTGAAACCAAACGAGGCTTCAGACAGGGCGACTCCCTTTAGTGCGATTTCTTCAATCTGATGCTGGAGAAGATAATTCGAGCAGCAGAGCTAAACCGCAATGGTACAATCTTTTACAAGAGCGTGCAATTGCTGGCGTATGCCGATGATACTGATATCATCGCCCTTAACAACCGCGCCGTAAGCGCTGCCTTCTCTGGACTGGATAAGGAAGCGAAAAAAGTGGGTCTTGCCGTGAACGAGGACAAGACGAAGTATTTGCTGTCATCAAAGAAAGAATCGGCGCACCTGCGCCTTGGCAGCCATGCCACTGTTGATAGTTACAAATTTGAAACTGTGAGGGACTTCGTCTATTTGGGAACCAGTATCAATACCGAAAATAATATCAGTCTAGAAATCCAGCGGAGAATCACTCTTGCCAACAAGTGCTACTTTGGACTGAGTAGGCAATTGAGAAGTATAGTCCTCTCTCGAAGAACAAAGATCACGCTCTATAAGTCTCTCATCATACCTGATGTATGGCTCAGATTCATGGACAATGTCAAGAGAAGATGAGATGACCCTTGGAGTATTTGAGAGAAAAGTTCTCCGGAAGATTTATGGTCCTTCCCGTGATGCCAACGGCGAGTATAGAAGGAAATTTAACGATGAGCTGTACGAGCTCTACGCAGATCTGACCATAGTCCAGCGAATTAAAGCCCAAAGACTCCGCTGGCTGGGCCATGTTATGCGAATGGACAAAGAAGCTCCAGCACAGAAGGTTTTCCTATCGTCGCCTGAATTCGGCAGCAGAGGAAGGGGAGGCCTCGACTGAGATGGAAACAACAGGTGGAGGATGACTTGAACTCCCTTGGGGTTTCCAATTGGCGTTGGTTATCGCTAAAAAGGAATGACTGGCGTGCTTTGATACGAAACGGCCAAAATCGCTTAGGCGGTTAAGCGCCAATAAATGATGATGATGATTGATGAAACATCCATATTCATTGATGGGACAGAAATATCAATTTTTATTTAATGTGATATCAATAATTATGGATGTTCCATCCATAGATTCCCCTCCGTGTACGAAGTTTTTATAAGAATTTAATGCCAAACTTACCAATAAGTATCACGAATTACAGAAATCGTATTTGTTTTGTTTATTTTTCTTTTATGCACAGGTATGCAGTTACGTACTCGGATCAACGCTGCCACTGTTGATTGTTTGCAAACAGATATAGTGGATTATTTGTTTTTGTTCTGAATTTGAAAGAAAACTTTTTTTCGTGCATAACCTTTGCCCGAAAGCGGATATGTTTTCCCTTATTCTTAATCTTTATATATTATGGTGGTCCTTATTTGTAGGGAGACAGTTGTATTATCAGATTTTTAAAGGCTCAGTCCCTAAATCGATAGTAAAATATCCGAAGATATTACACACACATTTTGGTCGCAATTGGAAACAATTAAGGCGTATCGCACAGGGGTCAAAATTCAGGTTGCCCTACATATGGCGACTCAAAATCGATAGCACTACGGTCGGAGTTATTACATACAAAATTTGGTTCCGATTGCAAACGCCTAAGGCATGCCACAGGGTGATATCTTCGACCATAGTGCTATCGATTTGGGAACGCCTTAGGCGTTTGCAATCGGAACCAAATTCTGTATTTGATATTTCCGAACATAGTGCTATCGATTTCGAGTATTAGATAAAAAAAGAAAAAATCACTTTTATTTTCTGAGTCTCCATAGGGAAATCTGAACTTTAATCCCCGTGCAATACGCCTAAACCATCTACAATCGGGGTAAAAATATATGTGTGATATAGTTGACCATGGTGTAGCCTATCTAACTTGTGAATAAAAGAAAAACGTGCACTAGATTTTTAAAGTTTTCAAAATAACCTGGAATTATGAGTATTTGAAGATCAAGAGTAACGTTAAATTACCGTAGAATAGGCCATATATAAAAATGCAGGGATTTATGGGTGACGAGCAGACTGAACGGATTTTTGACAAGTTGTGACAGTTTATTCTTTGGGCAAGTCTCCTCGATATAGGCAATATTTTCCGCTAGATGACACTGGAGTCTTATCCAATATATACATTAGGGTGATTCAAATAACAAAAAATTTGGTTTTTTTTCGGTCTTATCCCCTGAAACTTTAGCTTTTGATGAGAAAATAAGCCTTGCAAAAAATTAGCGCTCTAACTTAACCCTTAGGGGTGGCTATTGTTTTTCGCCCTTTCCCATACATTTTGCATGGGGAAAAATGGTATTTTTTTAAAGTGAATTTGCTTTTAATTTTTGAAAATATTTTTACATACTCTTAGGGCCGCTTGCATAAAAGCCGATAACGCCTAACCGGAGTTTAATTGACATATTTTATATGGTTAGTTGTCAAGTTAATCACGATTAGTCGTTATCGGCTTTTATACAAGTGGCCCTTAAAGTTGAAGCTTTGAAGCTTCCAAAATGGTAAGCCATGTGCGAATATCTTAACTATTAAACTAATTACAGCCATTTAAAATTTACTAGATTTTATACAAGTTACTGTGTATGTGTGTGCAATAGTACAAAAGTCAGTCATTTTCAAAGGCTGTAATTATCTTAATAGTTAAGACAATCGCACATGGCTTACCATTTTGGAAGCTTCGAAGCTTCAACGTTAAGAGTATGTGAAAATGTTTTCAAAAAAGTTTCAAAAGTTAAAAGAAACTTCACTTTGAAAAAAAAAATGCCATTTTTCCCTATACAAAATGTATGGGAAAGGGCAAAAAAAATAGCCACCCCTAAGGGTTAAGTTAGAGCGCTAATTTTTTGCAAGGCTCATTTTCTCATCAATACCTAACTTTTTAGGGGGTAAGACCAAGTCGACATTTTTTTTGAATCACCCTAATATACATACATGTTTAAATATCGGACCGAAACTTGAAAATGGGACTACCACCGAGCTTATTTACTAATTTGTACCATGCTGCTCCTTACTTTATACTATTTTCCTTTATATGTAAGTTAACGAGACCCAAGTCTCGTTCAATAAAAAATTAAAGATGCGGCGATTTGAGTCGCCGATAACAGTTAATTAAAACACAATAGGTAGAATTATGACATTTAATATAGTGTCTAGCTCGACACCCCAAATTGAACTAAACTAAACTAATTGATATTCTTACCAGCTAACTTCTTAACCTAAGACTATAATGCTAAGGTTGCAGCTCCCATTCATGCTTCCGGGTTGTTAATTGGGTCAGCTGCGCTTGTTGGGCGATATTGCTGCGTTGCACTATTTGCCCATTCAATAATAACTGTGCTTGGCCGATATTGCTGCGTTGCAATATTTGCCCATTCAATAATAACTGTGTCGCGCGTGTGCCGTGTCAGCGAAGTTATTATATCGAACCATAATTGGGGCAATGCTGACTGTTGTTGGATAACGTGAATACAGGGTGCGTGGTAATGTAGTACAGAGTTAAGTCTTCCCCCTTCAAAGGTCTGCGTCCCGCAGATCAAATGTTGAATAGCCTGACTGCGCTATGTCTTGTAGGGTGTATTCACAGCTTTATGGTGTTATGTTGAGTTTGATTGTGCTGGATGGTAGGCTGACATTAGGGCAATGAGGTTCGTCTGTGGATTTCTCCTTAATTATTCCGTTGGTGGTAGAGTTTTCTTTCCACTGCATTGGGATTTGGACTGGTGTTAGGTTCAGTTTTTTCCTGTAGCGTTTACCAGTGTAGCGGCGATAAATACTATGGCGCAGATAGCGAACCCTTCTGTAACGAGAGAGAGATTTACTTTTTCGTTAACATGAGTTATATACGTAATATTTCTCATGGCGATGTCATGAACATATCCTAAGTTGACTCTCATGGTGTGGTTTTTGACGTTTGCCACCACGGCTGGCAGGGCTTGCGATGTGGTAGCTTCTCTGCTGGTGAACACTCGGTCCCCTAACTTGATTGTTTCGTTGTTTAGTTGGAGTACATAGGTGCCATTTAGGGAGTTTGAGGCACTGTTGCTCTCGATCACGCCTTGGTAGTTTGAGGCGAATACCGTTCCATAGGTTACCCATTCTATGATACTACCGTTGCGCCTGTTGAATTGACAATCGGCCTCCCCGCCATTGAGTAGTCGTGGTAGGCAACTATCCTCCTCCAATTTTGTTAGGGATTGCATGTCGCATATGGCAGATGCACCAATTAATAGGCAGTTCTTCTTGAGTCCATACGTTTCCTCTTGGTTAACGAGCATCTTGTCAAAGGGTAGGTCTAGTTGTTTGCCATCGTATATACCCGCTCGTGTAATCAGTAAGTTGTATACGTTTTTTGCTACTTTTGGCATTGAGAGGACGTAGAGGAGTAGCGTCCCATTCGTATATATTGATGGTTTTCCATATTCGATTGCTTGAATCAAGTTTTGATAAGGGAGGGTTTCTAGCTCTGATATGATCCGGTTGACTTCGTCCATATCGAGCAGGTTGGTGTTAACGATTTCCCGTTTCGCAAGCTGCCCGCACCATTTCATTGACTTCCTCCCGAACAAGCGCGATATTATGGAGTGCGCTCTCTTCAAATTCTAGCATTTCTGCTTCTTTTGCTACTGAGTTTGTTCGATCCACGACCTCATTTATTCTCCCTAGGACCTCCTGCGTGGTTGCGAAAAGTTTCCTGTTAACCCTGTATTGGTGGTTATTACTTTCTATGACTTCATTCTGACTTCGCAGGATATTGCTCCAATCAGTTGCGTCGGGTGATCCCGCTAACCACTTCCACGCTGAGCCTATCCAGTCAATAGATCGGGCATTTCGGGTTCTGTTTGTATTTCCTCTTAGCTCTTCGAGACGTTGTAGTGTTTGGTTAATGTATAGCTGCACCAGGAGCTGGTTGTCGGTTCGTCTGAACGAGTTACTCGCAAGGTCTTCAATTTGCTTTATTGCCATAGCGTATTGATCCAAATTTACCACGTGGATAAGTTTAAATGATCCACTGACGATCCACCCATTGCCACTCTGTATAGTTATTATGGGCGCCTTATAATGGAACATATGAAGGGCGCTGATGGCTGATGCCAGCAGTGGGAGTCTGCAACACAAGGTGTTATTTCTAATTTCAGTGTTAGTCAGTTAGTAGTTGTTAGGTTCTAAGAAGGTAAGTTGCGGTTAATAAAAAGGAAAAATGTTATTGATAGTAGGAAGGCGTTGTCAGTAAGCGGAATTCCTAAGATTAGACTGATTATCCTTAGACTAGCGTTACTGTTTTAGTTTAGGATTTTCGCTTTTCTTGCGATGTTATTTTGTTAATGTGTCAGTGGTTTATAAAATTTTTGGTTAGTGGGGAAAATCAAAATAAAATTTAGAAAATTTTTCTTTATACTACAAAAAGTTTCAAAAAATAAAAAGGAACAAAAAATTAGGAAAATTAAAAAGTTAGTTTTCATTGTTAACAATTTTTCTTTCTTTGGATTAATGAAAAATTTTAATTTTATTTTTATTTTTTTATTTGTTTTTATTTAAAAAATTTCCAAAAAAAAAAAATAAATAAATAAAAAGGAACAAAAAATTAGGATAACTAAAGAGGTAAAAAAATTTTGGTTTTTTCTTTTTATTTACTTTTTTGTTAACAATTTCTTCGTTTTTTATCTTTTCTTTGGATTAATAAAAAAATTTTAATTTTATTTTTATTTTTATTTTTTTTATTTGGTTTTACATAAATTTTTGTATATATTTTTTTATTTTTCTTTTTGTTTCTTTTCTTTTCGGATTAAGCGATAAACTCGATTTTTTCCTGCGGATTAGGCGCAAGGATTTTGTAATAAAATTCTTTGTTTTTCGGATTAGGCGAAAAACTCATATTTTTTCTTTTTTCCCGCGGATTAGGCGCAAGGATTTTGTGAATTTAGGCGAAAAACTTATATTTTTTCCTTTTTATTATTTTATATTCGTGTAGGAAAGAAGTTCATACTATTCTCGAACCAGCTATGGAGGGTCGTGGTTATCCGTTTTGGGAACAACGTAGCCATTTGTCAGATTCGATGGCGTCGTAGCCTACTAAGGCACGACTTGTCCCACTGACAAGCCCGCTCTTGTAGTAGTGAATTCTAATTCCTAAAAAAATTTGTTTTTTATTTATTTTTGTTACGTATGAGGATGTGTGTTTCCCAGATTCAAGTTCTTTATATGTTGTTTATGAATTTTTTTTGCCACTCAAGGTGGTTACTGTCACCTTGTTGTCTTTGGCGACAACTTCTTTTTTGAAGAGAGGTTTCTGTTTCCCCTTTATCTGCATATCCTTCACGTATATGACATCGTTCTCGTCATAACGCTCGGGTAAGCGTCTTTTCTTATTGTGCCTTTTAATCTGATCTAATTGTTTCTTTTTTAATAGAGTAACAGTTCTTGATAGTTGGAGGCCCTTGCGCGATTGAAAAACACGTCGCTGGGCTTTCGGTTAGTCACCGAGTGAATTGAGTTATTGTAGCGGTCTACGGCGATGTTTACCAATTCCTTTGTTCTGAGATTCGGGTTGTCTGCTTTTAGACATCTAAAAATTTCAATAAGCGTGGAGTGCAGCCTTTCTACCTGGCCATTTACCTCGCTTCTCTGTGATGGGGTTCGGTAGAGTTGAATCCCTAAGGATTCGAGAAGATTTTGTATAATAGGGCTAATTAGCCCTCTTTCATTATCAGTGACTAAAATTTTTGGGGTGGTAAAATAATGTAGTAGTTTCACCATTTTTTGCTTTAGGTGCAAGGTTGACCTGTTTTTAATGTGGAAGAGTTTTGAAAATTTGGAAAATTTATCTATGCAGCTTAGGAATTTTTCTCCTTGGGGTTTCGCTATTTTGGCGTAGTCCGGATGAACTTCCTGTAATAAGAAGTTAATCCCAGAAAACTTTTAAGTTCCTTCAGGGTACAGGGGGGCAGCATGTTCCTTATGGACTCTACCTTCTTGGGGCCTGGTAGTATTCCCTCAGAGGTTACGATATACCCCAGGAATTCTACACTTGTTTTTAGAAATTGGGTTTTCTCTAAGTTAACCTTTAGGCCAGCGGCCATGAGTCTGGAAAGGATAGCTTCGATGTCCTTTAGGTGAGTGACTTCATCTTTGCTGAAGATGATTATGTCATCAATGTATACAAAACAGATACGGCCTATAAATTCTTTGAGCACGTCGTCTATCATGCGTTGGAAGATAGAGGGTGCATTTTTTAGGCCGAAGGGGAGCCGCAAAAATTCGTATTTTCCATTCATTGTGGAAAATGCTGTTTTTGGGATATCAGACTCTTTCATTGGGATTTGGTGGAATCCGGAAGTAAGATCAAGTGTAGTGAAGTACCTTGCGTTCCCTAGGCTGGCGATAGTACCGTTGATATCCGGTATGGGGTACGTGTCTGGAATCGTTACAGCGTTTAGTCGCTTAAAGTCGATGACCATGCGATACTTCCTTTCTCCATTGGGTTGGGCTTTCTTGGATACAATCCATATGGGTGAGTTGTATGGGCTCTTTGATGGACGAGTGATCCCTTCTGATAGAAGGTCCTTGATTTGTTTTTCGACCTCTTCACGCATGTTAACGGGATATGGGTAACTTTTTGTGTAGATGGGGTCTTCTGTATGCGTTCTTATTTCGGCTTGGACATTAGTTTCGATTTCCATGCTGCGATCGACTGGGTCGAATAAATCTTTATATTTGTTTAGTAAGTCATTCAATGCTCTTCTTGTGGAGTTGTTGATGTTACAATCAAGGGGAATGTGTGGCACGATGTTATTGACGTGTTGGGCTATCTTCCGCTTAAGGGGCAGCACCATATCAGGTTTTAAAATTAGCAAATTTAATTCCCTATCCAGGACTGCTCTAACTTCTGTTAGAGTGTCGTCTCCCAAGATTCCGTCGAAAGACGTAAGCCCTGGAAGGACGAAGAATGTAGTGGGGGTGTCTCTTCCCACAAATTTGAAAAAATTCCCGCAGACCTTCCTATCAATTTTGATTCTTCCCCCCGCTGAAATGACTTGGAATGGTTTTTCCATCGGTGTGGATTCTTGTATGACGCGTTCGCTTATATAGTTTTTGTTGGCCCCTGTATCTACTAAAAATTCGAGTGTGCCAGCATATTCTAAATATGGAACGCCGGACACGAGGCCCCTACTTTAAAATTTATCTGATCGCCGTTGTTTTGATCCTGTCTGTGTTCGGTTTCTTCTTCCTCTGCTTCCTCTACTGGCACTAAGTGAAACATCTTTTGTTTTTTGTCTGGCCATCTGTTAGACTGCCCTGAAAAATTCCCTGAGCCTGGGCCCCTCCTTAAATTACTGAATTTCCGGATTTGGCTGGAATTGTTGGATTGTCTAGTTTGTGAGGGAGGATCAGCGTTTGCCCTCACTACCCCTGACGGACTAGAGTTGGCACGCCAGCTTTGAATGGACTGCTGTGAGTTCCTTGTTTGTCCGGAGTTTGGATAGTTCCGGTTTGGTATTGCCCTATCTTGGGACTGACCTGAATAGTTTTGGCTAGAATATTGGCCAGATCCATTATAATTGTAATTGTTACCTGAGTAGTGCCGAGGTGCTAACGATTGAAAATTACACTGGTTTACAGCCAAAATGCACCAGAGACGCCATAGTGAAATTCCTATGTAAAATCACCTCCTAATTCCGAAAATCAAGGTTATTTTTACTTGAATGGTATCGTTTTTGAGATATTTACGATTTACCGTTATTTCAAAAAACAAAAAAGATGGCTCCACTTAATCGTGTATATCTCAAGATTAAACTGAGCTCTTCCAAAACGGTTTGAAAAATTTGAAAGCTAATAAAATTTACTATAATCAGTACATACAACACTTTTTGCTAGGTCCTGCAGATTCAAACATATTGAACAATCATTACGGTTTTTTTTTAATTTTTTTTGTAAAAATATAAAAAAATTTGTACTTTGCGAGGAAGCATCTCGAAAACTTTTTGTTTTTTAGCAGATATTTCCCCCCCCTCTAAGCTCTGTTTTATTACAAAAAAAAACAAGCTATCAGTGAACAAAATCGATGAACTAATACAAAAGTTATAAGCATTCTAGTAAATATATCCATTTAATGCTTAAGTACCCTACTGGTACATACATATGTGTTAGTATTCGTATATCAGTTAGTTAGCAGGTAGATTTTCGAAAAGTTATTAGATACAAAAAGCTGTTAGTGTCGTTTTCTCAAACCTAGGTACATTTTAAACAAGAGCATATTTTTGAGGCAGGTAGTGTTTTCTTTGTAGAACTAGGGAACCTTTTTGATTAGGTAGGCTTGAATTTTTACTGGATCTAAGTATAAATAAGAGTACATGCGCCTTGTTCCTTCATAATATCTGCAAGGCTCGCCGGATACTGTTCAGTTTATAATTGCAGTTTATAACCCGTCATTTACTTAAAAATAAAAAATGAATAAAAGGGCGCGAGAGTTTGAGTGTACAAATGATCCAGATATGTTCTGTTTCATCTGCGGTCAATTTATTGTTAAAAGTATGAGACGTGTGTTTTCAAATCCTTTGAAAGTTACATACTATAAGTGTTTTGGAATTGAGCCTAAAAACCATGGACACCGAACACTGTGTGCACCACATGCCGAGTCGAATTGATTTCTTCGGATACCGGAACAGAAAGGTACGTTGTAAAAATTAGGAATTTGTTCCCTTTTAATGCATAGCTGACTAATTTCTGAAACTATCTATTTAGGCGACGTGTGAAATTTATTACACCAATGAAGTGGAGGGAACCAACTTGCCATTCAACGGACTGCTATATTTGTACTACAAAAGTACTTGGGGTTGGAAAGTCCAGAAAAGTAACCTATGCGAGCGTATCTACAGTGTCATTACCAGAACTAATTTCAAGAGAAGCGACATTGCCAGAATCAAATTTAACTTTAGTTCCGGCTCCAGTTTCATTGTCAACAGTAGTATCTGATTACGCGGCATCATGTTGTACTGAATTTCAAACGGAAAACGAAAGAAATTCTTTGTCACAAGCACAACTCAATGATTGGATAAGGGATTTGGAATTGTCAAAGGAAAAGGCCGAACTACACGCCTCTCGAATGCAACAATTTAAATTTGTTTCATCCGATGTTAAGGTAACATATTATAGAACTCGTCACGAAGAATTTTCCAAGTACTATACGAAGGAGGACAGTGTTTGTTACTGCAAAGACATTGCTGGTCTATTCAAACAATTTGGTGAACCATATGATTCAAAAGAGTGGCGATTGTTCATAGACGGCAATAAATTAAGTTTAAAGGCCGTATTATTGCATATTGGCAAAAAAAGCCATCTATCCCGATCGCGCATGCAGTAAATACGAAGGAAACATATGAGATAATGCAAAAATTGCTCAACTTAATCAAATACGAAGAACATGATTGGAAAATATGTGCCGATCTTAAAGTCGTTGGAATGCTATGTGGTCTACAAAGTGGATACACAAAATACTGTTGCTTTCTATGCAAATGGGATAGCCGAGCTCGTCAAGACCACTACATCATAAAGGATTGGCCAGAACGAATCGAGTTTCAAGTTGGGGTAGATAACATAAAATACTCTCCACTTATAAAGAAGGAAAAAATAATTCTACCTCCGCTCCACATCAAGCTCGGCCTTATCAAAAACTTTGTGAAGGCTTTGGACAAAGAAGAAGAAGGGATTTTTGTGGGACCGAAAATAAGGAAAATGATGACCAATAACCATTTCAAAGAACTATTGTCACCAGTGGAGGCAGCAGCGTGGGATTCTTTTGAAAAGGTCGTTACTTCTTTTTTAGGCAAACACAAAAGTCCTAACTACGAGATCATAGTGAACGACTTAATCAAAAACTATGCGGAAATGGGTAAATAAAAAAACATATTATAATAAATTATATATTACATAAATTTACATGAGAATATATAGCCATAAATCTGAATTCATCGTCCAGTTCCGAACAAACAAGAACGGGAAAAATATAAACAAAAAATTTGTTCTGAATGGAAAGATAAATCCAGCCTAAGAAAATTATATACTAATGTGTCACTTATGTATTTATCTAGTTTACTTTTTTATTTTCTTTCAGGAGTAAATATGTCTTTAAAAATTCATTTCTTACACTCCCACTTAAATTTTTTCCCGCAAAATCTTGGCGACGAAAGTGACGAGCATGGCGAAAGGTTTCACCAGCAAATGAAAGTGATTGAAGGTCGGTATCAAGGATTCTGGGATGTCGCTATGATGGGCGACTACTGTTGGTTTCTCATAAGAGAAACCGATCCTAATCTAAATAAGCGTCAAAACAAGACACATAACTTTTTCAATTATAAAATAAGATCATAGAGTTAAGACAGAACCATATGTACATATGCTATTATTTGTAGGGTACTTAAGTATTAAATGGATATATTTACTTGAATGCTTATAACTTTTGTATTAGTTCATCGATTTTGTTCACTGATAGCTTGTTTTTTTTTGTAATAAAACAGAGCTTAGGGGAGGGGGGGGGGGGGAAATATCTGCTAAAAAACAAAAAGTTTTCGAGATGCTTCCTCGCAAAGTACAATTTTTTTTATATTTTTACAAAAAAAATTTAAAAAATCCGTAATGATTGTTCACTATGTTTGAATCTGCAGGACCTAGCAAAAAGTGTTGTATGTACTGATTATAGTAAATTCGTTATCGAATAGCTCAATTTGTTCTTGAGATATACACGATTAAGTGGAGCCATCTTTTTTGTTTTTTGAAATAACGGTAAATCGTAAATATCTCAAAAACGGTACCATTCAAGTAAAAATAACTTTGATTTTCGGAATTAGGAGGTGATTTTACATAGGAATTTCACTATGGCGTCTCTGGTGCAGAAAAAAAGTTGGAATTTGTGATCCAGTTTTATTAGTGAAACCCCTACTATATGGATTTGGTGAACGAGACCGACGGTGAATAGCATTCCTACGGTCGACTTTCATGAAGGTTAGACAGGCCGAGTATGCCTCAGGGAGCGATCTTGGTTTTTGAACTAACAACAGAGTAGGAAGGTCCCCGTTAAGCCCCCTAATGAACACGTCTAGTGCTCTTCGTCGATGTGTTTCTGTTAATGCAAGGATAGTTTCGCCGTGGGCATATTTCTCCGTGCTAATGGTATTGATCATTAGCGACAGTTGTCTGTTCACCTGGGCCTAGAATTCAGATATTTTGAGACGACCTTGAGTCATCTGAGTTAGTTGTTGGTCGAGAGTTTCAATGTCTCTAACATCGGCATAGTGGAGGGAAAGGGTTTCCTTTATTTTCTTCCAGTCGTAATCTAGGATATTGTGAGAGACCAAGGCGGCATCGGCCGCGCTTTGAATCTTATACCTGATATGCCGTAGGATGGCTCTATAAATTGGTTTACCTTTGACTATGCTATAGTCACTTATTATCTGTTCAGCACTATGTACCCATAAAGAGTAATGTTCCCGGTTGCCGTCGAAAACCTGAAGCTCTTTAATACAATCCGGGAGTTTGGCTACCTCGTTTAATTCGGCTTCTGTTCGCGGTCTGGTCAGAGGCTCTTCTACTTCTTGTGGTGGATCAGCGCTTTTGGGTCGCTTGTCTACTTCCTCTACGCGGTTCTCCAGCTTTTTCAGGGTCGCATTTAGTTCACCTAATGCTTCCGAGCTATTTTTACCCTCTATTTGCTGTAGCCGTTTTTCGAATTGTCTCAGCTGTTGTAAGGCAGCATTAATAGCGCCGGTCAATTCTGTGATATTCTTTTTCGCCTCGTCTGAGTTCATGTCTTTGCCTATGCAAACTATGGGATAAAAAGAAAAGAGAAGAAAACTGGTTGGTTAGTTACTTACAAAAGCAAGGATTGCATTCGTATCCTTTTACGATCACTTGTGGATTTGTTCTACACTCTTGGGTTTTATGCCCTTCTTTATAATATTTTTTCTTTTACTTGTTTTTACACTTTTGGGATTTTGCCTCTTTTTATAGCAACTTTTGTGGTGTTATTTTTGCTTTTTGCAACACTGGCCTTTGGCCTTTAAACTTCCACTAAGGTAACCTTGCAACCCTCTTGGCCGCCAGTTAACGAGATGCGGCGCTTTGAGTCGCCGATAACAGTTAATTAAAACACAATAGGTAGAATTATGACATTTAATATAGTGTCTAGCTCGACACCTCAAATTGAACTAAACTAAACTAATTGATATTCTTACCAGCTAACTTCTTAACCTAAGACTATAATGCTAAGGTTGCAGCTCCCATTCATGCTTCCGGGTTGTTAATTGGGTCAGCTGCGCGTGTTGGGCGATATTGCTGCGTTGCACTATTTGCCCATTCAATAATAACTGTGCTTGGCCGATATTGCTGCGTTGCAATATTTGCCCATTCAATAATAACTGTGTCGCGCGTGTGCCGTGTCAGCGAAGTTATTATATCGAACCATAATTGGGGCAATGCTGACTGTTGTTGGATAACGTGAATACAGGGTGCGTGGTAATGTAGTACAGAGTTAAGTTGTATATAATTAGTGTCCGACCGAAACTGGAATTTTAGGCCGAAGCCGAAGCCGAATATTCGGCATAATCCTATATTCGGCAGAAAACCGAAGCCGAAGCCGAATACCAAAATAAGAAAAGAGATTTTTTTTTATTTTATAGCAATTCATTCTTTTTGTTTCTTGAATAACCAAAAAACCTTACAAAAATACATACATAGTTGTAAACCAAAAAAAAATGTATCCCCATATAAAAAATTAAATTGGTTCTTAGTACTTTTTAAAATGACATTTCCATACAAATTTTGAATTATAAGAGCTCAATAAACCTTTTATATTTTTTATGAATAATGGGGTTAGTCTTTGTGTTAATAGCATTTTAACAATGTATAAAAAAGGTTAAAAAAAATATCTTTCAGTTTCTAGAGATGCACTAAGAAAAGACAGCTGACTACAGTCTGCACTAAAGTAATCGAAAGTGATGACACTTTAAACGAATTTTGTATAATTAAGGTGGCGATATTGAATAATTTCGCGTAAGTTATCGTTCGAAATCTTAGGACTGTTCAATAACACAAAAATATTACTGGAAGTTGCGATTTTTGTCGCTTTTAAAAAATCCAAAACTCGTAAAATTCAGTCAATTTTTTTGTTATTAAACACATCTATTATTCGGCCTCGATTATTCGGCCTTTTCAGCCGAAGACCGAAGCCGTAGCCGAATAAAAAATACTAGCCGAATAGGCCGAATACCGAAACTTGATTCGGTCGGACACTAGTATATAAGCAATAGAAGGGGAAGCAACTTAAAAATTTATCTTTTTTATATGAATAAGGGCCACTCTAATATGTAAGTTATATAAGTAGTTTAAACTTCGTAGTTTTTTTTTTAAATTTGGTTGCTTTCACATAAAATTGGGTTAGTTATTTTGTAATAAGTGGCAGCCGTGCTTGGCTAAGTGACGGCAATGCCAGTTCTATAACAACATACTTTTGGTGTTTCAACGTTATGAATCAGTTTCGTTAACGTTAATTAGCGAAAAGAATTTATGTGATAACGTTTTTTCGTTGATTAGCGAAATGGTATTATTCTGATAATTTCATTATCGTTAGTTATTTAAATGAAGTTATTTTGCCGAGTGCCTTAACGATAAAAATCTGAATCGTTTCAACGAAACGATTGGTTTCTGTTGATAAACGTTTAATATTAACGCTAACGTGCATCCTTGATTTTTTCCTTTTCATCATTGGCGATATTATAATTTGTTTTGTTATGTATTAATCGTATCAACATCTTTTTCATCACACCTAAATCTAAAAGGTGCATTGGATCAAGTGGCACCTAAGAAATCATTTCCAAATTTATTAATTCGAAAGGGGTTTTATTTTGATAAAATAACTTTTGGTGATGATTCAAATATTTACGACTACTAAAGTCGCTGTCAGAAATAAGATCTTCAGATTCTTTTGAGTAAGTCAGACAATTATTAATTTTTTTCCCCACCTGGTTGCACTTTGTCCAACCATGACTACACACATGGCTAACTACGCCACATGTAAACGCTTTTTCGGGCGCATCACAAATTATTGCTCTCACGCTCTGAGGAACAATTATATCTCCGAGAACTACTCCAGTTTCAATTAAAGTCTTTAATTCTTGAATAAGTTCCGACACGAATTCGCTAACATCAAATGGTTTTTTTGTAACAATATAAATGCCCACTGGAAACACTGACACTTCGGGTACATTAGCAACTTTAGCTAGAATTGGCCACAACTGAGTTTTTGAACTTTTAAACAAAGGCAGACCGTCAATATTTATATCAATAAGGAGTTGTTCGGCATTTATTACAGTTGAGACCTTCTTTAATTGCTTCAATAGCCCGAAGTGGCAGTAAAAACCTTCGTGAATTTTTCGTAGCTGGAGCTGTTCTCGGTTTTTATTAAACGATTTTGTACTCACGGGTACTTCTAAATTTTCAGTCTTTAGAATTACTAACAAATCCTCAAAACATTCCCGAGTAGGCCTATGCAAAAAATTACAATATTATCATATCTTATCCCTAAATCTTTTGTTTTCCACTATTTTCAAAGGCACGCTATCATCACTAAAAATTTTGAAACCGTTATCACTTTGAATTTGCACATTTACATTAGTTTCATTTTTTAACTTATTTAGATAAATCACTCTTTCTTTCTTAAAAAGCCTCCTTAAATTTCTCCTGCTGCTCCTTCTCATGTTTAATTTTTAGTGTTACCTTTTAGTTGTTTATTAATAGTGATTTGTTTTATTTCGTTTTGTTGTTAAATTGTTATAATTATTTAAATGGTTCTTTATATTTAGTTCGATTTATTTCGCGTCGCGTTAGCTTTTAGTACGTACACTTTTTGATCCTCCAAAATTTTTTTCTTTATGACAATTTAAATTTTTGAAATGTAACGCAATTTTAAATTCTGAAAGCTAACAAATGAAATAAGGCAAAGTTAAAGCTGTTTGTTTTCTGAATTACTTTGGGGTTAGAAAAAAGTCTGCCTAGAAAAATTTATAAAAAATGATACACTTTTTTATCGAATGGTTTATTTCTGCATGACTTTGTAGTTAGCTTAAAGTTAGCCTAAACTAACTTGACAAAAGAAAACAATTTTGCTCCCAACTGGTTGAATACTGCGTGACTTTATGGTTAATTAAAAGTCAGGTTGGAAAAATGTAAAAAAAGTAAAAAAAAAATATTTCCAACTGTTTGATTTCTGCATGACTTTGGGATCAAATAAAAAGCAATTGGTTGGTATCTGCATGACTTTAAGGTTAACTTAAAGTCAGGTTCGAAAAGTGGAAACAAAGTAAAAGAAATTATTTCCAGCTGTTTGATTTCTGAATGACTTTAGGGCTAGCTATAAACCCAGTCGTTTAAATTGACGTAAAGTTTTTTTTTGTTAGACAGGCTACAAAATTCTCGACTGGGATAAAACACATTCTCGAAGTCATGAGTTATGCTATGGATACACCCACGGAGATTACCCTAGCCCATGGGACTAGGAGAAATTTTGACAACCATAAATGTGAGCACAGAGATGCATTTCCTATTCTCAATCATAGTACTTCACAAGAATTTATGCGCACACGCGTTATTTAACACTTTAATATAAGAGAACACCAAAATAAAGCAATATCTAATCTAATCTTGGCTTGCGTCATGATGACGCTTAGCCGCCTAGGCGATTTTGGCCGTTTCAAATCAAAGCACGCCAGTCATTCCTTTTTAGCGATAACTGACGCCAATTGGAAACCCCAAGGGAGTACAAGTCATCCTCCACCTGTTGTTTCCATCTCAGTCGAGGCCTCCCCCTTCCTCTGCTGCCGAATTCGGGTGTCGATAGTAAAACTTTCTGTGCTGGAGCTTCTTTTTCCATTCGCATAACATGACCCAGCCAGCGGAGCCTTTGGGCTTTAATCCGCTGAACTATGGTCAGGTCTGCGTAAAGCTCGTACAGCTCATCGTTGAATTTCCTTCGATACTCGCCGTTGGCATCACGGGAAGGACCATAAATCTTCCGGAGAACTTTTCTCTCAAATACTCCAAGGGCCATCTCATCTTCTCTGGATACTGTCCATTATTCCGAGCCGTACATCAGGACTGGTATGATGAGAGACTTATAGAGCATGATCTTTGTTCTTCGAGAGAGGACTTTACTTCTCAATTGCCTACTCAGTCCAAAGTAGCACTTGTTGGCAAGAGTGATTCTCCGTTGGATTTCTAGACTAATATTATTTTCGGTGTTAATGCTGGTTCCCAAATAGACGAAATCTCTCACCGTTTCAAACTTGTAGCCATCAACGGTGACTTGGCTGCCAAGGCGCAGGTGCGCCGATTCTTTCCATAATTTAAGTACACTCTGGACGTCGGTTACCAGGTCGCCATTATTGTCCTAACAGGAACTTGCCCCGGTCTTTAAACCTTCCGTCATCCGCCGGATCTTTTCATAGAATTTCCTGTCAGCCAGGGTCTCAAGCTCCTCACACTCACGCCTTCCGGCCTCACGTTTCTTTTTTCTGAAAAGGCGTCTCTCTTCCTTCTTCGCCTCACGATAGCGTTGCCATACACTGCGGGTTGCGCCCGTTCGCAACGTCTCCCTGTATACAGCGTCCTTTTTTTCCGAGGCTGTGGTGCATTCCTCATCGTACCAGTTGTTCTTGCGGGCTCGCCGAAACCCTATAGTGGCTTCAGCGGCGGTACGTAATGAGTGAGAGATATGTTTCCATTGCTCGGTTACATCGTTAGGTCGAGGGTTGCTCTCCGATAGCAGGTGTGAGAGTCGAGTGGAGAAATTATCAGCTGTCTGTGTCACGCGCAACTTCTCGACGTCAAGCTTTCCTTCCGTTACTGTGCGTACTTTCTTCGCTGCACAGAGGCGTGTGCGTATCTTGGTTGCAACAAGATAATGGTCCGAGTCGATATTGAGACCGCGTAGGGTACGCACGTCTAGAACGGTGGAGCTGTGTCTGCCGTCGATCATGACATGATCAATCTGGTTTCTTGTTCTTTGATCAGGGGACAGCCAGGTGGCTTGGTGTATTCGCTTATGCTGGAACCTGGTACTACTGATGACCATATTGCGGGAAGCGGCGAAGTCAATCAACCTAGTGCCGTTGGGGGATGTTATATCGTGAAAACTGAATTTTCCAACTGTAGGACCAAAGACTCCTTCCTTGCGCACCTTGGCATTAAATTCGCCGAGCACGATTTTGATATCATGCAGGGGGCAGCGATCATAGGCGTGTTCAAGTTTATCGTAGAAGGAGTCCTTCTCTGCGTCGTCCGTCTCCTCAGTCGGCGCATAGGCGCAGATAAATGTTATGTTGAAAAACCTCGCCTTGATGCGGATCGCAGCGAGACGCTCGTCCACAGGAGTGAACGCTAGTACTTGGCGGCGAAGTCTCTTTCCCACCACAAATCCTACACCACGCGCTTTGCCGCGTGTCTGGCCGCTTTAGTATACGTCACAAGGACCGATGGCCGTCTTTCCTTGCCCCGTCCATCGCATTTCCTGCAGGGCGGTGATGTCAGCCTTTGCGCTCGCGAGGACATCAACCAGTCGGGCAGCGGTACGCTCCCTAGAAAGGGTCCGGACATTCCACGTACATGCCCTAATATCCTTCTCATTGTCCTTACTTCGTTTTGCCGGGTCGTCAACATTAAAGGGGGTTCTCATCCGAGGCTTTTTCGATTTTTTCATTGGACTAGATTTTTTACGTGGCGGGTCCCAAACCCAGCGCACAACCCGTTTCGGGGTTTTGAAAATATTTTTACACATTTATATAGCGAGCCGCTTGCTTCAAGACAGACGCCCGCTTGCAGCCGCACCTCATGGTGAACAGACGCTGCGCAAAAGACCTCGGTGAGCCCTTAAACCAAGTATGTCAGAGTGGCCCCACCGAGGCTCCCTCTCTTTCTGCCGCGAGCCTAGAATAGCTCACGTTGCCCAGAGTGTACGAACGAGGACGCAAGAGTCGGGAAAATAAAGCAATATAATTGCTGAAAACCACGTAAATTTAAAATTTATGCACAGAATATTTGCTTTTGCACGTGCTTTTTCCAAACGTCAAAATTTACCTTTTCGTTTGGCACAGCAAAATGGCAAATATTCGTTCACCATAGGAAATTTGTTCACCTAATTTTACTCTGACGAAAACAAATGCCGATTAACACACAGCATACTTTGGGTTTCCCAGGGACATCAATCGGCTACTAGCGGCAACAGAGAACATAGAAAATATATACATACGACAAAAATATTTTCTTTGTTCTATGGCGGCAATAAAGCCGCGTGGTAAGTAAAGTTACTTTTGGAATATGGCAATAACGACTAATTTTTTGATTATTTTTTCGTATAATGAACGATGATGAAAATTACAAAACCCTATCTCAACTGCAAGTTAGTACAATATCCTGGAATGAAAACTTTTAAATATCTCTACCCGTGCGCCACCTATCGGAATTATTTTTTTGTTATTTTGTGTGGAGGCAGAAAACTAAACGATGATGAAAATTTCAAGATCCTACCTCAACGGGAAGTTCGTTGAAAAACGAATTAAACGACACCGAAAACAGCCCTTCGCATTTCTTAAATAGAGCAACGCTTGCGCCACCTAGCGGGTCCAATTTTTTTTTAACATTTGGAAATTAATTAGGTAATACACACGTAAAATATCAGCCAAATCGGACCATAAATGCGACTTTTGAAAATATAGCGACCCACGCGCCACCTATCGGAATTTTTTCATAATAATGTATTGTCATTGGAGTTATACATGGGTGCAGAATTTCAGATCAATCGGACACCGGGAAGTGTATCAAATTTAACTTGCAAGATTCCATTACAGACAACCGTCAAGTGAAACTAAATAAAAGCTTATAAAATAGGTAAAAATCTACCAAAATTCAAATCGCCCTAACATCCTACCAACATGGAAAAAACCTAGCAGCTTTGGTAGGAAAAGCCCATATATCACATCCCTGATTTTTATAGCTTACAACAGCGAAAAAATATAAAGTTAAGTCAGTTTTTACCACGCTTTTATTAGGTTCAGTTGTATGTTTGCTTGTTTGTTTGTTTGCAGTGGCCCAAAATCGTTACAATGCCCCTACAACATTGGTATCATACGAAAGAAGAAGGCCCCAGGTTTCATTCGGAATTCGATATATTTCGATAAATTTATCGATAACTGAGTTATCAGACAAAATGTGGTTGCCCAAAAACCTCAAAATTTCTCTACAATGTGCCTATCAAGCGAAAGGGGAAGGCCCAAGGTTTCATTTGAACTTTGACATATTTCGATAAATTGCCCAAAAACCTAAAAAATTCTCTACAATATGGATACCCATATTACAATATTGGTATCAAAAGAAAGGTGAAGACCCCAAGTTTCATTTGGACATCGATATATTTCGATAAATTTATCGATAACTGAGTTATCGGTCAAAATGTGGTTGCCCAAAAACCTCAAAATTTCGTTACAATGTGGCTATCAAGCGAAAGGGGAAGGCCCCAGGTTTCATTTGAACTTTGACATATTTCGATAAATTGATCAATAACTGAGTTATCGGTCAAAATATGATTGCCCAAAAACCTAAAAAATTCTCTACAATATGGATACCCATATTACAATATTGGTATCAAAAGAAAGGTGAAGACCCCAAGTTTCATTTGGACATCGATATATTTCGATAAATTTATCGATAACTGAGTTATCGGTCAAAATGTGGTTGCCCGAAAACCTTAAAATTTCCCTACAATATGGGTAACAAACGAAAGGAGAAGGTCCCAGGTTTCATTTGGACCTCGATATATTTCGATAACTTGATGGATAACTGAGTTATCGGTCAAAATTTGATTGCCCAAAAATCTAAAATTTTCCCTACAACATGGGTATTAAACGAAAGGGGAAGGCCCCAAGTTTTATTTGGACTTCCATATATTTGATAAATTTATCGACAAGTGAGTTATCAGACAAAATGTGATTGCCCATAACCCCAAAAATTTCCCTACAATATGGGTATCAAACGAAAGGTAAAGGCACCAAGTTTCATTTGAACATCGATATATTTCGATAAATTTATCGATAACTGAGGTATCCGTCAAAATGTGGTTGCCCGAAAACCTCAAACTTCCCTACAATGTGGGTATCAAACGAAAGGGGAAGGCCCCAGGTTTCATTTGAACCCCGATATATTTCGATAAATTTATCGATAACGGAGTTATCGGTCAAAAATGTGATTGCCCAAAAACCTTGAAATTTCTCTACAATATGGGAATCAAACGAAAGTGGAAGCTCTCAGGTTTCATTTGGGTTCAGATATGTTTCGATAATTTTATCGATAACAAAGTTATCGGTCAAAATGTGATTGCCCAAAAGCCTCAAAGTTTCCATACAATATGGGTATCAAACGAAAGGGGAAGGCCCCAGGTTTCATTTGGACTTTCTTATATTTCGTTAAATTTATCGATAACTGGGCTATCGGTTAAAATGTGGTTAGCGAAATACCTTATCAATGGGGTACATTTGCTAACAATATGGGTATAAACGATAGGGAAAGGCCCTACTTTCCATTTCGCCTTTCGTATATTTCGATAAGGGTATCGATAACAAAGTTATCGGGCAAAATGACGTAGTCCAAAGAATGTTATACATATATTTGGAACACGTACGTAGTGTGAGTATTAAAAAAAAAACAATTGTCTGAAATAAACGCTTTCATTGCACTAAAACTCACCCTTTTAAAGAGTATTGAACTAAAAAGTTGAAAATAATAAAAAAACGAGTACTAAGTATTGTGGAAAAAGCGTGGTCCGCTTTGTGCCATAATTTTCTTATATCGAAAATGGAACTTCTAAAAGTGAGGTTGTGTTTGGGTAGGTAAGATGTACCTCTATGCAAAATTTCATCAAATTCTGAGGGGGTCGGGTTCAATGCATATTGGGTTTGGTATGAAATTCATCATTTCAACTTTTATGGGAAAGTTATAGGCCACTAACGGGTAGACTGAAGAAGTTACATACAAGCAAGCAAACATACATATGTATGTACAAGTAGAGCCAACTTAATAAAAAATAAAAGCGTAGTAAAAAAACTAGTATTATGGGAGAAAAGCGTAGGGTGCTCGATATACGAAAATTATGGCACAAAGCGGACCACGCTTTTTCCACAATACTACTATGTAGGGTTTTTAAAATTATTTGCTACTTTTTAGTTCAATACCTACTCTCTGAAAGCGTTAGTTTTAGTTTTTTTTTAACTATATTAATTTTTTTTTTAATCTGCTATGAATATCGATCCTCTGGAAATCCACTTTCGTTTGATACCCCTACTGTAGGAAATTTTAAGGTTTTTGGGCAATCACATTTTGACCGATAACTCAGTTATCGCTAAATTTAACGAAATATATCTAAATCCAAATGAAACCTGGAACCTCCTTCTTTCGTTTGATACCCATATTGTAGAGAAATTTTAAGGTTTTTGGGCAATCACATTTGACCGATAACTCAGTTATCGACAAATTTATCGAAATATATCGAAGCCCACATAAAACCTGTAACCTTCCCCTTTCGTTTTATACCCATATTGTAGGGAAATTTTAAGGTTTTTGGGCAATCACATTATTACCGATAACTCAGTTATCGACAAATTTATCGAAATATGTCGGTGTCCGAATGAAACCTGGGGCCTTCCCCTTTCGTTTGATACCCATATTGTATAAAATTTTTATGGTTTTCGGGTAATCAGTTTTTGACCGATAACTGAGTTATCGATAAATTTATGGAAATATATCGATGTCCAAATGAAACCAGTAGTGGAATTCAGTACGCTGTTTTAACAAGAGTTGTCATTGTTACGTTTACTTAACAACAATTTTAACGATTTCGCTATTCACTACAAGTTTATTTGACAACATTTGTTATCGAAATGTCAGCTGTTATTGTTAACGCGAAATAATTGTCGACCTATAATTTGGTGTTGTTTGTTAAAACAACCAATAGGTTGTTTTCATATATATTTTAGCTCAGACACTTCTATGTTTTGTTTGTGTTATCTGAGACAATCACTTTTGTTTCTATGATTAGCTGAGAATCTGCTACGTTTTGCTATGTTTACCTGAGACAATCACCTATTGGTAGTTGTTAAGGAATATTGGTTCTATGCTTAGCTAAGAATCAGCTACTTTTTGCTATAATTCACCTGAGACAATCACCTATTGTTACGGTGACCATAAATTTTTTTTGAAAAAACAGAACTCTTTTTACTTAAGGCTTGGTATTGCCTTCACGTGAAAATTTCTCTACCCGGCTATAAACTATTTGGGGTTACACTCTCAATATTTGGAAAAGTGTTTTTCATGGCAAATCATGTCTTTGTAAAAAATGTTGCCAACGTCTGTGAAACATTGAAATTGCAATCTCAAATAATTTCAGTCAAAGTGCATCAATTGAAAGTAATTTTTTTAAGTATATTTTTCCGTTTTGTGAATATTATTTCTTGATGGTGAGACACATTTCCTTGTTAATTTAAAACCTACCATAACCACTGTTGCCGTTTTGGCCGAAATGTACCATTTTTGGTACGAATTTTTTTCCGGGCACGGAACTTCCAAATTTGGTACGTTTTTGCCATTTTAACGTACTCAATTTTTGATTTCGCTGAAGCACTTGACCGCATTAAACATAAACTAAATTATTTTTAAAATATTTGGAAAGATTTTAAATTTTTCATAAAGTTTTAAAATTATTGAGCAAACTAACTTTACAGAGCTACTCATTACTTTTGTTAAAAAAGGTTGCCGGCACAAAAAAGCAGAACAAGAACAGAAGATTTGCTTATAAACAGAACATTTCTGTTATTTTCTTTAGAAAAAAAAATACGCAGAACAAGCTCCTTAAAAACAGAACTGTTCTGCCAAAAACAGAACGGATGGTCACCGTACCTATTGTACTATAATTCACCTGAGACAATCGCCTGTTGTTAATTGTTAAGGAAGAGCTACTGAATCACCGAATCGATAGTGCAAACAACGAAATTGTTAAGCTAACAATCGTTTCATAGTATTGTTTAAAGTACGCTATTTTAACAAGAGTTGTCATTGTTACGTTGACTTAACAACAATTTTATCGATTTCGCTATTCACTACAAGTTTATTTGAAAACATTTGTTATTGAAATCTCAACAGTTATTGTTAACGCGAAATAATTGTCGACCTATAATTGGTGTTGTTTGTTAAAACAACAAATGGTACTTTTCTTATATATTTTAGCTGTGACATTTCTATGTTTTGCTATGTGTTATCTGAGATAGTCACCTTTTGTTTCTATGCTTAGCTGAGAAATTGCTACGTTTTGCTATGTTTACCTGAGACAATCACCTATTGGTAGTTGTTAAGGAATATTGGTTCTATGCTTAGCTAAGAATCAGCTACTTTTTGCTATAATTCACCTGAGACAATCACCTATTGTGCTATAATTCACCTGAGACAATCGCCTATTGTTAATTGTTAAGGAAGAGCTACTGAATCACCGAATCGATAGTGCAAACAACGAAATTGTTAACCCGTTTCATAGTATTGTTTAAAGTTACTGAATTCCACTACTGGGGCCTTCCCTTATTGTATGGAAAGTTTAGGGTTTTTCGGGCAATCACATTTTGACCAATAACTCAGTTATCGATAAATTAATCGAAATATATCGAAGTTCACATGAAACCTGAGACCTTCCCCTTTCGTTTGTTACCCTTATTGTATGCCAATTTTAGAGTTTTCGGGCATTCACATTTTGACCGATAACTAAGTTATCAATAAAATTATCATAATATTCCCCGTATAATTGATACGGCTAATACGGCGGTAGCTACCACTGCCGAGGGGCGACCCCGTTTAGAAAATGCTTTTTCTAAATAATTTTTGATGTTGGTTTGACCGGGAGTCGATACCGGATCACTTGGTGTAGTAGGCCGAGGACACTACCGCTACACCACGAAGCACAGTGGTCCAACAGGGTTCAAAATCACCTAGAGGTCAGAAAACTCAACCGACTTGAAAAATTTAAAAGGGGTTTTGTTGACATAATGAAAGGCAAGGATAAGTCGAACCTTTTTTTAAATTTTGTTTTACACAAATTCCATTATGTAACAAATTTTTCCAAAATATGAAATTTTGTTTTCGTGGCTTCCATGAGTTGCATGCCCTTTCAAATGTATAAAAACTACATACTCGGAATTTTAAATACCCCACATAATTTTGAGTTAGGCAAAACAACCCAGTTTTCGTTGAAATTACCAAGAACTCATAAAACTAAATCGATTTGAAGAATTAAAGCGGTGTTCTGTAAACAAATTGAAATGCAGGGATTTGTGGATACGCGTTTTTTAATTTTAAATCTTGCATCTAATTTGAATGGCAAAATCTAGATGAAATTATTAAAAAAAATTCCGTGTTGTGCCTTCTGGGTGATTATGAACCTGCATCCTAAGAAAGACGGTTTTTTTTGTCCCTAACTCAAAGTTAAAGGGGGAAGGCAACATTTTGAGTATTCAGCTTTTGGAAGCTTGGTAAGGCCTACAATTCGTGAAAGCCACAGACGAAAAATTCTCAAAATTTACAAATTTGTTAGACAGTCTAATTTTTTTTAAACAAAAATTAAAAAACGCGCTTTCTCAAATCCTTGAATTTTATTTTGTTAACAGAATCACGTTTGAATTTTTTAAATCGTTCAAGTTTTGTTCCCTCTAGGAAATTTTAACAAAAAAAGGGGGGTTTTGCCCCTAACTCAAAAATATGGAGGGGATAAAAAATGTGTAATATGCAGTATTTATACACTTGAAGGGAGATGCAACTCATGGAAGCCACGAAAACAAAATTTCAAACTTTAGAAAATTTGTTACATATCTAGTGTAATTTGTGTAAAACAAAAAGTTAAGAAACGCTTCGACAAATCCTTGCATTTCATCATGTTAACAGAACCCCGTTTAGGTTTTACAAATCGGTTGAGTTTTGTGAGCTCTAGGTGATTTGAACCAAACGGGGCCTTTTTGGACCACTGTGCTGCGGTCGCCAGTAACAAGAACAAGTTGGAAATAATAGAATAAATATAGTTTAAAAAAACTAAAACTCACGCTTTTGGAGAGTATTGATCTAAAAATTGAAAATAATTTTAAAAACCCTACACAGTAGTATTGTGGAAAAAGCGTGGTCCGCTTTATTCCATAATCTTCGTTTTTTATTTAATTTTTTGTTTACCTTTTTATTGCAATATTCTTTAAAAGCGTGTGTTTTCGCTTTTTAAACTATATTTATTTTTTGCTTTTTAGTTAAATGTGTTATTAAGTAATCGATAAATATATCGAAGTATACCGCAGTCAAAACGAAACCTCTGGGCTTCCACTTGCGATTGATACACATATTGTACGCAATTTTCAATATTATTGTACGATCTCATTTTGACCGATAACTCAGTTATCGATAAATATATCGAAATATTCCAAAAACCAATAGAAACCTGTGGACCTTCCCTTTCGTTTGATACCCAGATTGTAGGGATTATGACCGATAACTTAGTTATCGATAAATATATCGAAGTCCAAATATAATCCCCTATCGTTTGATACCCATATTGAAGGCATATTTCAAGGTTTTTGTGACAGTCATATGACACTATCGGGTAGACTGAAGTAGAGTTACATACAAGCAAGCAAATATACATATGAATGTATGTACAAGTAAAGCTAATGAAAGCGTAGTAAAAAACTAGCATTATGTGAGAAAAGCGTCGAGCGCTCGATATACGAAAATTATGGCACAAAGCGGACCACGCTTTTAAAATTATTTTCAACTTTTTAGTTCAATACTCTCCAAAAGCGTGAGTTTAGTTTTTTTAAACTATATTTATTTTTTACTTTTTAGTCAAATGACCTATGAAATTATCGATAAATATATCGAAAAATACAGCAGTCCAAAAGAAACCTCTGGACTTCCACTTTCGTTTGATACCCACATTTTGACCGATAACTCAGTTATCGATAAATTTATCGAAATATGTCGATGTCCAAATGAGACCTGGGGCCTTCACCTTTCGTTTGATACCCATCATCATTTATTGGCGCTTAACCGCCTAAGCGATTTTGGCCGTCGCCTATCAAAGCACGCCAGTCATTCCTTTTTAGCGATAACTGACGCCAATTGGAAACCCCAAGGGAGTTCAAGTCATCCTCCACCTGTTGTTTCCATCTCAGTCGAGGCCTCCCCCTTCCTCTGCTGCCGAATTCGGGTGACGATTGGAAAACCTTCTGGGCTGGAGCTTCTTTGTCCATTCGCATGACGTGACCCAGCCAGCGGAGCCTTTGGGCTTTAATTCGCTGGACTATGGTCAGATCTGCGTAAAGCTCGTACAGCTCATCGTTAAATCTCCTTCGATACTCGCCGTCGGCATCACGGGAAGGACCATAAATCTTCCGGAGAACTTTTCTCTCAAATACTCCAAGGGCCATCTCATCTTCTCTTGAGATTGTCCATGAATCTGAGCCATACATCAGGACAGGTATGATGAGAGACTTATAGAGCGCGATCTTTGTTCTTCGAGAGAGGACTTTACTTCTCAATTGCCTACTCAGTCCAAAGTAGCACTTGTTCGCAAGAGTGATTCTCCGTTGGATTTCTAGACTGATATTATTTTCGGTGTTAATGCTGGTTCCCAAATAGACGAAGTCCCTCACAGTTTCAAATTTGTAACTATCAACAGTGACGTGGCTGCCAAGGCGCAGGTGCGCCGATTCTTTCTTTGATGACAGCAAATACTTCGTCTTGTCCTCGTTGACCGCAAGACCCACTTTTTTCGCTTCTTTATCCAGTCCAGAGAAGGCAGCGCTTACGGCGCGGTTGTTAAGGCCAATGATATCAATATCATCGGCATACGCCAGCAATTGCACGCTCTTGTAAAAGATTGTACCATTGCGGTTTAGCTCTGCTGCTCGAATTATCTTCTCCAGCATCAGGTTGAAGAAATCGCACGAAAGGGAGTCGCCCTGTCTGAAGCCTCGTTTGGTTTCAAATGGCTCAGAGAGGTCCTTCCCGACTCTGACGGAGCTGTTAGTATTGCTCAACGTCATTTGGCAAAGCCGTATAAGCTTTGCAGGGAAGTCAAATTCAGACATGGCGGCATACAGGCAACTCCTTTTTGCGCTGTCAAAAGCGGCTTTGAAATCGACAAAGAGATGGTGTGTGTCGATTCTTTTATCATGGGTCTTCTCCAGGATTTGGCGTATCGTGAAAATCTGGTCGATGGTAGACTTACCAGGTCTAAAGCCACACTGATAAGGTCCAATCAGCTTGTCTACGATGGGCTTCAGTCTTTCACACAATACGCTAGAAAGAACCTTATACGCGATATTAAGAAGGCTGATTCCGCGGTAGTTGGTGCGGTTAGCGGGACCGCCTTTCTTGTGGATTGGGCAGAGCACACTTAAATTCCAATCTGGAGGCATGCACTCGTCTGACCATATTCTGCATAAGAGCTGATGCATGCTTTTTACCAGCTCTTCGCCTCCGTGTTTGAACAGCTCGGCGGGCAGTCCGTCTTTTCCAGGCGCTTTGTTGTTTTTCAGCCGGGATATAGCTATCCTCACTTCATCATAGTCAGGTGGTGGGACGACTTTTCCATCGTCAGGGATTGGGGTATCGGGTTCGACGTCTCCCTCGCAATTTAGCAGTGAGGAGAAGTGCTCCCTCCATAATTTAAGTACACTCTGTACGTCGGTCACCAGGTCGCCATTATTGTCCTTACAGGAACTTGCCCCGGTCTTAAAACCTTCCGTCATCCGCCGGATTTTTCATAGAATTTTCGGGCATCATTCCTGTCAGCCAGCATCTCAAGCTCCTCACACTCACGCCTTTCGGCCTCACGTTTCTTTTTTCTGAAAAGGCGTCTCTCTTCCTTCTTTGCCTCACGATAGCGTTGCCATACACTGCGGGTTGCGCCCGTTCGCAACGTCTCCCTGTAGGCAGCGTCCTTTTTGTCCGAGGCAGTGCTGCATTCCTCATCGTACCAGTTGTTTTTGCGGGCTCGCTGGAACCCTATAGTGGCCTCAGCGGCGGTACGTAATGAGTGAGAGATATGCTTCCATTGCTCGGTTGCATCGTTAGGTCGAGGATTGCTCTCCGATAGCAGGTGTGAGAGTCGAGTGGAGAAATTGTCAGCTGTCTCTGTCGTGCGCAGCTTCTCGACGTCAAACTTTCCTTCCGTTACTGTGCGCACTTTCTTTGCTACACAGAGGCGTGTGCGTATCTTGGCTGCAACAAGATAATGGTCCGAGTCGATATTGGGACCACGAAGGGTACGCACGTCCAGAACGGTGGAGCTATGTCTGCCGTCGATCATGACATGATCAATCTGGTTTCTTGTTCTTTGATCAGGAGACAGCCATGTGGCTTGGTGTATTCGTTTATGCTGGAACCTGGTACTACTGATGACCATATTGCGAGCAGCAGCGAAATCAATCAACCTAGTGCCGTTGGGGGATGTTATATCATGGAGACTAAATTTTCCAACTGTTGGACCAAAGACTCCTTCCTTGCCCACCTTTGCATTAAAGTCGCCGAGCACGATTTTGATATCATGTTGGGGGCAGCGATCATAAGTCTGTTCAAGTTTATCGTAGAAGGAGTCCTTCTCTGCGTCGTCCGTCTCCTCAGTCGGCGCATAGGCGCAGATAAATGTTATGTTGAAAAATTTCGCTTTGATGCGGATCGCAGCGAGACGCTCGTCCACGGGGGTGAACGCTAGTACTTGGCGGCGAAGTCTCTTTCCCACCACGAATCCTACACCACGCGCTTTGCCGCGTGTCTGGCCACTGTAGTATACGTCACAAGGTCCGATGGTCGTCTTTCCTTGTCCCGTCCATCGCATTTCCTGCAGGGCGGTGATGTCAGCCTTTGCGTTAACGAGGACATCAACCAGTCGGGCAGCGGTACCGTCCCTTGAAAGGGTCCGGACATTCCCGGTACATGCCCTAATATCCAAATCATTATGCCTTATTCGTTTTGCCGGGTCGTCAACATTAAAGGGGGTTCTCATCCGAGGCTTTAATTTATTTTTCATTGGACTAAATTTTTTACGTGGCGGGTCCCAAACCCAGCGCACAACCCGTTTCGGGGTTTTTGGAAAATATTTACACATTTATATAGCGAGCCGCTTGCTTCAAGACAGACGCCCGCTTGCAGCCGCACCTCATGGTGAACAGACGCTGCGCAAAAACCTCGGTGAGCCCTTAAACCAAGTATGTCAGAGTGGCCCCACCGGGGCTCCCTCTCTTTCTGCCGCGAGCCTAGGTAGCTCCCGTTGCCCAGAGTGCGCGAACGAGGACGCAAGAGTCGGGATTGAGCAAGGTCACTTAGCAACCACACTCCATTACACTCCTCAAAATACCCATATTGTAGGGAAATTTTAAGGTTTTCGGGCAACCAAATTTTGACCGATAACTCAGTTATCGATAAATTTATCGAAATATATCGATGTCCAAATGAAACCTGGGGCCTTCACCTTTCGTTTGATACCCATATTGTAGGGAAATTTTAAGGTTTTCGGGCAACCACATTTTGGCCGATAACTCAGTTATCGATAGATTTATCGAAATATATCGATGTCCAAATGAAACCTGGGGCCTTTACCTTTCGTTTGATACCCATATTGTAGGGCATTTTTTAGGTTTTTGGGCAATCATATTTTGACCGATAACTCAGTTAACGATAAATTTATCGAATTATATCGAAGTCCAAATGAGACCTGGGGCCTTCACCTTTCGTGTGATACCCATATATAAGGGACATTTTAGGGGGTTTGGGCCACTGGGGCTTAGACCGAACGAGAGTCATATACATACAAGCAAGCAAACAAACAAGCAAACATACAAGTGAACCTAACAAAAGCGTGGTAAAAAGGAAGGAGAGGGGCATGTATTTGGCGGTGAAAGGGTTAAACTGTATGAAACTAAATTGTATAACGATATACAATCGTAGGTAAGACTATCCGATTCAAAAGGTTTCCAAGGTCCGCCACGTGAAGGCAAATTACTTTGCAACTCTTTTTTATACCTTTCATGAACATGAAATGGTATTATAACTTTGGTCCGATGTTTGTAAATATGAGAAGAAGAAGAGATGGACCCATCAATAAGTATACCGAACTGATCAGGATGACGAGCTGAGTTGATTTAGCCATGTCCGTCTGTCCGTCTGTCCGTCTGTCTGTTTGAACGCAAACTAGTCCCTCAATTTTTGAGATATCTGGCTGAAATTTTGTATGTGGCCACCATTTTGTAATATAGGAATCATTTGTCGGAACTGACAAGATCGGACCAGTATAACATATAGCCCCCATACAACCGATTGTTCAGATATAAGGTTTTTTGGCCAAAACTTCCGCAAATAAAAAGTTAGGAACGTAAAATTTTGCAACTCAAGTACTTTCTATTTATGTAGTGTATATAGTGAAAATCAACGAAATCGGGCAAATGTAACATATAGCCCCCATACAACCGATTGTTCAGATATAAGGTTTTTTGACTAAAACTTCTGCAATTAAAAAGTTAGGAACGTAAAATTTTGCAACTCGAGTACTTTCTATTTACGTAGTGTATATAGTGAAAATCAACAAGATCGGGCAAATGTAACATATAGCCCCCATACAACCGATTGTTCAGATATAAGGTTTTTTGACCACAACTTCTGCAATTAAAAAGTACGGAACGTAAAATTTTGCAACTCGAGTACTTTCTATTTACGTAGTATATATAGTGAAAATCAACAAGATCGGGTAAATGTAACATATAGCCCCCATACAACCGATTGTTCAGATATAAGGTTTTTTGGCCAAAACTTCTGCAATTAAAAAGTTAGGAACGTAAAATTTTGCAACTAGAGTACTTTATATTTATGTAGTGTATATAGTAAAAATCAACAAGATCGGGCAAATGTAACATATAGCCCCCATACAACCGATTGTTCAGATATAAGGTTTTTTGACCAAAACTTCTGCAATTAAAAAGTTAGGAACGTAAAATTTTGCAACTTGAGTACTTTCTATTTACGTAGTATATATAGTGAAAATCAACAAGATCGGGCAAATGTAACATATAGCCCCCATACAACCGATTGTTCAGATATAAGGTTTTTTGGCCAAAACTTCTGCAATTAAAAAGTAAGGAACGTAAAATTTTGCATCTCGAGTGCTTTCTATTTATGTAGTGTATATAGTGAAAATCAAAAAGATCGGGCAAATGTAACATATAGCCCCCATACTACCGATTTTTCAGATATAAGGTTTTTTGACCAAAACTTCTGCAATTAAAAAGTTAGGAACATAAAATTTTGCAACTTGAGTACTTTCAATTTATGTAGTGTGTAGAGGAAGAAGATCGGGTAAATATAACATATAGCGCCATACAACCGGTTGTTCCGATATAAGGTTTTTTGGCCAAAACTTCCGCGTTTAAAAAGTTAGAAACGTAAAATATTGCACCTTTAGTACTTTCTACATATGTAATGTGTATAGTGTAAGTCAGTACAATTGAACACGTATAATATATAGCCTCCATACAATCGATTGTTGCGATAACTCGGATCCTATTATTTTGTAAGTTTTTTTAAATTATAACAAAGATGTGTAATGTGTATAGTAAATATAGTTAAATTGAAACAGGCTGTACTGGGGATCGAACAGTGAAAATCGTGACGCTTATTCATGAAAGGTATATAGCCTTCGGCACAGCCGAAGACAGCTTTCCTTACTTGTTAACTTTTTACTCCACCTTTTTCTTTTATTTTTTTGTGTTTTTTTATCTTTTTTCCGGTTTATTTCTTAATTTTTTTTTATTTCTATTTTTTTTTTATTGTTTTGTTTTACTTTTTTAATTTTTTTAAATATTTTATATTTTTTAGTTAATATACTACGTGGGTGAATTTTGGTTTACTTGCTCAAGGTTTTCTTTGAAAAAAATAATTATAGTTGTTTCAATCAGAGAAAAATAGAAAATCTTAAACTGTAAGCAAAGAGAATATATCAACAAGAGCCGTCACTCGTTATAAATGCAAGGAAAAAGATGGATGCCGTTTTCTTTCAGGGTTTCGGTAATTTTGTTTTCCTCAGTTTTGTAAATTCGACAGCTGGTAAATTTTTGTTTCGACTCTTGTGTTATTTCAGTTCTCGTCTATTTTCTTTAACATATTTTGTTCTGATTAGACAATAACATATTTATATCGAAATTACCGAAACCAGTGGTTATAAAAATTATATGTGTGTAAATTTGATCCTAAAGAAGTGTCCTTCAAAGTTTGAGCGAAATCCGAGACTAGTCAGCGACGATTTTTGCCAATATTGAACTTTTGGATGCTCCGAAGGTTGTGACTTTTGACAGTTTTTATGAAAAAATTCAGTCGTTGAGAGCCAATAGGGGGGGTTTGAACCCCCAAAACCACCCCCTGCGCACCGGCCTGTTCTGGTGATATAATACCTACGTCAAATTTATTTGCATGATTCACTTTTACTGATTTGCAATGATTTTTTCTGCTTTCTTGATATTTTTTAACACACTAAACAACTCACAAGTTCAAAAATTTATCACAAACTAAAAATGTACCTTGCGACACCCACAATAAGTTTTTACATAGAAATTCGGGAAAATCATAGTAATAAGAGGAATAACGGAGCTTGTTTTTCTTGCCAAACAAACGGTTGGGCTTGAAAAAATAAATAAGCCAAATAAATTTAACCAAAAAGTTTACTTTTTAGAGCTGTACGTGGGCGTTAGGAATCGGTCAACTTAGCCGAAGGTTTTACTTTCTCGCGAATTTACTTTTGCGCGATTCTACTGTAGTGCAATAACCCATAAGACACATTGTGAATTGATTATATTAAGGCGGGTCGATTTGTATGGAAGAAAGTTAACCCATATCGCGCCATCGATTTTTCGATAGGTTTTGGGTTCAGGGAAAAAAAGTTTCACTTCGCCTACCCAAAAAAATTATTTTCGAGCCTGCAAAATTTGAGTTTTTTGAAATTTTTTTTCGTTTATTTTTAAGGTTTTTTTCATGACCTACTTAAAAAATTTTCGTTGGACTTAAAAATTTTCATACATACCCTGCCTGACTTAAAATTATCCGCTAAAAACTTTGGCGATAACAGTTTTTTGAAAAAAATATATTTTTGGGGTTTCGAGGAGTGTTTTGGTCCGCCATTTTTTTAAGGGTTTCTTCAAAAACGTGCAAAAGTGTTGCCGATGAAAACGAATTTGTCTCGTAGTTCCTATTTCACATTATAGGAGATATATGTCGGATCCGGTAGGATCGGACCATTATAGCATATATCTCACATATAACCGATCGTTCAGATAAAAGGTTTATTGCCATTTCTCCCAATTCATTTTTTATGTATATGTTTCCGTTAGAACCAATTGTTCATATAAGATATTTTTTTCATAACTCCCCATTGTTGATTGTTTAACAGCCTTTTTTTAATGAATGCTAGAGGCAAGGGGTAGGCGTCTCTTAGCATAATTGTTATATATCTGCAATATGTTGAGACAAATTAATTTATATTTTTGTGAATGTTTAAAGTCTGCCTCTGTGTTGGACACAGTTGAAAACTCTTTTGCGTTTGTAATAATGATCATGACCTTGGAACCACGAGTACATAATCGGCTTGTCAACGAAAAAACTTTCTACCTATTGTAAAAAGATGAACTCACCATTACTGTCGATTTACTGCAGCTCATGCATATGTGCCCCAGTGGCGAATGTGCCCCCTTCTACCCTACAACCCTCGTTTAGGTAGCACAATAAAAACTGAAGATTATAGGCAAAAACTATTTCTACCTGACTCTTAGCTTTATTGAGATATTGTAGGAAGTTGTTTCAGTTGATATTGCGAGTTCAAAGCTTAAAGCTGGAATTATTGGCGATGTTTGTCGTAACGCTGTAGTCGTATCCAATCAGCTGATTCGACCAACCTTATGGGATTTAATGCAATCGATTATTGGTGCCATATCGTAACGCTAAGGTCGTAACCGGATCGTAGCCAACAAATTGGTTTTTGGTTTTCCGCGGTAACGATAAACAGCTGATTACCTTTTTTGTTCATTTAATTTATTTGTTTTGCATTAATTTTTCGAATTTATTGGTTTTTGTTATTTGGTGAGTTATCATTTTACATTTTTTAAGAAAATATTAATTAAGATTGTGTTCATAGCTGAGTTTTGCAGTCAATCAGCTGTTTATGGTTACCGCACCAATAATGGATAAAAATGTATCGCATAGGGTTGCGTTAGGGATACGACTACAGCGTTACGACAAACATCACCAATAATTCCAGCTTAACTTCACTTAAATTTTAAAATTGTTTTTTTTTTCAAAACAAGTTTTACTATTCCGTTCTTTTTAAACGTTTTTTTCAATCCGGATTTTTTACTTCGACATAAAGTAGTTTAATTATTGCGGTTTTCAAAAAAGTTTATTATATCTACACATTCGTTCAAAATATATTATTGGCATAAGAAACACAATATGGACGAAGGAGCATCATCATCATCAAGAAATGTAGAGCAAAATGAGGGCGAAGTAGAAGAAGCATCAACGTCAGCACCCTCGTTAGGCAACTTACATTCTCATAATGTGGAACTATTCGGTCCAGCAAGGGATCTGGATGAACTTTCTTTGCCAACTGCAATCGATATTCTGAAGTTTTAATTTTTTTTGCCGATCAGATCAGACAGACAAATAAAATATCAAAGAGGGTAGAAATAATAAGAGGAACCAACGCAAGTCAGCAAGTCGCGGGTAAGGAATTCGCCGCATGCTAAGCAAATTCACCTCCATAAGAAATACACTAAAGCTACTTTTCTTACCACGCGGTGAATTGCGTTGATTCCTCTTATTATTTCTACCCTCTTTGAAAATATTCACATATAAGGCATTCACACCAAATGTTTACGACAAACTTATAGAAATTTGGAGCAAACTGAATATTGATTTATTGGATAAAAGAGCCATCACAAAAAAACTACATGCATTACTTGACAAATACAAGGAAATGTCAAGGGCCGGACGATATTTGGAAAAATTTTAAAGTTTCGTTGACGGTACAAAGAAAATATTTTTCATCGCAAAATGCAAATGCCCGCTGCTAACAAATCTTTGTAACTGTGGTAAAATTCCCGATAACCTGAAACACTTTATTTTTGACCAGCACAACGATAGACCACTATCAATACCTGTTGTTAAGGATCCTTCAGAGACAGAAGTGTTTACAATACAACCATCATTGGCATTAACCGTCGATGTAACGTATCAGCCAACTCCTTCAGATTTGCAAGGTGATACTCCAATGGATGTGGCCCATACATCGACCGAATCACATTATTCTCCAAGATACAGTATACCAAAGTTTGCAATGATGTGCGATAGATTGGGCGTGACAAGCAGAGTTGCATCTTGCCTAGCATCAGCTTTGTTTGAAGACATTGGATGGAGAGATAAACACGGCCGAACCATTGTTTGTGACAAAAACAAAGTAGACAGGGAAAGGAGAAAACTTAGATTGGATGTTCTCCGCCAAAGCAAAACAGGGTGTTTGAAACCATTTTCGTTGACGGTCGAAAAAACGACGCATTGACTCAAATACAAGTTGGCGAAACTTACTATTCGGAAATGAAGAAAGAATCACATTTAGTCGTCGTACAAGAGCCGAACAACCAATTGCTTGGTTATGTCAACTTGGCAGGCAAAAATGATTCTGCTGAAGCGAAACATGGAGCTTTGAAGGAATTTTTTGAAGAAAAGCAGATTCCTCTGGATAATTTAATTGGCATTTGCTCTGACGGCGAAGTTAAACAACAAATGGTACTTTTCTTATATATTTTAGCTGTGACATTTCTATGTTTTGCTATGTGTTATCTGAGATAGTCACCTTTTGTTTCTATGCTTAGCTGAGAAATTGCTACGTTTTGCTATGTTTACCTGAGACAATCACCTATTGGTAGTTGTTAAGGAATATTGGTTCTATGCTTAGCTAAGAATCAGCTACTTTTTGCTATAATTCACCTGAGACAATCACCTATTGTGCTATAATTCACCTGAGACAATCGCCTATTGTTAATTGTTAAGGAAGAGCTACTGAATCACCGAGTCGATAGTGCAAACAACGAAATTGTTAACCCGTTTCATAGTATTGTTTAAAGTTACTGAATTCCACTACTGGGGCCTTCCCTTATTGTATGGAAAGTTTAGGGTTTTTCGGGCAATCACATTTTGACCAATTATCGATAAATTAATAGAAATATATCGAAGTTCACATGAAACCTGAGACCTTCCCCTTTCGTTTGTTACCCTTATTGTATGCCAATTTTAAAGTTTTCGGGCATTCACATTTTGACCAATAACTCAGTTATCAATAAAATTATCATAATATGCCCCGTATAATTGATACGGCTAATACGGCGGTAGCTACCACTGCCGAGGGGTGTAAATGTAGGTCGCCTCCCAGTTGGTGCACCCTGGGTAACGCTAAATGACCTACATAGCCTACACGGCTAGTTTCTTGTATTGCCGGTTCTACGAGAACGGTACCAGTACTTGTGCTGTACCCATCGTGCCGAAACAACCCGGGCCGTTTTCTTAAATCGACCCGGCCAAGAGCAATACACTCGGGGTGACCCTGTCTGACATTTAGGCCTCGCTACAACAACAACAACAACAGGGGCGACCCCGTTTAGAAAATGCTTTTTCTAAATAATTTTTGATGTTGGTTTGACCGGGAGTCGATACCGGATCACTTGGTGTAGTAGGCCGAGGACACTACCGCTACACCACGAAGCACAGTGGTCCAACAGGGTTCAAAATCACCTAGAGGTCAGAAAACTCAACCGACTTGAAAAATTTAAAAGGGGTTTTGTTGACATAATGAAAGGCAAGGATAAGTCGAACCTTTTTTTTAAATTTTGTTTTACACAAATTCCATTATGTAACAAATTTTTCCAAAATATGAAATTTTGTTTTCGTGGCTTCCATGAGTTGCATGCCCTTTCAAATGTATAAAAACTACATACTCGGAATTTTAAATACCCCACATAATTTTGAGTTAGGCAAAACAACCCAGTTTTCGTTGAAATCACCAAGAACTCATAAAACTAAATCGATTTGAAGAATTAAAGCGGTGTTCTGTAAACAAATTGAAATGCAGGGATTTGTGGATACGCGTTTTTTAATTTTAAATCTTGCATCTAATTTGAATGGCAAAATCTAGATGAAATTATTAAAAAAGATTCCGTGTTGTGCATTCTGGGTGATTATGAACCTGCATCCTAAGAAAGACGGTTTTTTTTTTGTCCCTAACTCAAAGTTAAAGGGGGAAGGCAAAATTTTGAGTATTCAGCTTTTGGAAGCTTGGTAAGGCCTACAATTCGTGGAAGCCACAGACGAAAAATTCTCAAAATTTACAAATTTGTTAGACAGTCTAATTTTTTTTAAACAAAAATTAAAAAACGCGCTTTCGCAAATCCTTGAATTTTATTTTGTTAACAGAATCACGTTTGAATTTTTTAAATCGTTCAAGTTTTGTTCCCTCTAGGAAATTTTAACAAAAAAAGGGGGGGTTTTGCCCCTAACTCAAAAATATGGAGGGGATAAAAAATGTGTAGTATGCAGTATTTATACACTTGAAGGGAGATGCAACTCATGGAAGCCACGAAAACAAAATTTCAAACTTTAGAAAATTTGTTACATATCTAGTGTAATTTGTGTAAAACAAAAAGTTAAGAAACGCTTCGACAAATCCTTGCATTTCATCATGTTAACAGAACCCCGTTTAGGTTTTACAAATCGGTTGAGTTTTGTGAGCTCTAGGTGATTTTGAACCAAACGGGGCCTTTTTGGACCACTGTGCTGCGGTCGCCAGTAACAAGAACAAGTTGGAAATAATAGAATAAATATAGTTTAAAAAAACTAAAACTCACGCTTTTGGAGAGTATTGATCTAAAAATTGAAAATAATTTTAAAAACCCTACACAGTAGTATTGTGGAAAAAGCGTGGTCCGCTTTATTCCATAATCTTCGTTTTTTATTTAATTTTTTGTTTACCTTTTTATTGCAATATTCTTTAAAAGCGTGTGTTTTCGCTTTTTAAACTATATTTATTTTTTGCTTTTTAGTTAAATGTGTTATTAAGTAATCGATAAATATATCGAAGTATACCGCAGTCAAAACGAAACCTCTGGGCTTCCACTTGCGATTGATACACATATTGTACGCAATTTTCAATATTATTGTACGATCTCATTTTGACCGATAACTCAGTTATCGATAAATATATCGAAATATTCCAAAAACCAATAGAAACCTGTGGACCTTCCCTTTCGTTTGATACCCAGATTGTAGGGATTATGACCGATAACTTAGTTATCGATAAATATATCGAAGTCCAAATATAATCCCCTATCGTTTGATACCCATATTGAAGGCATATTTCAAGGTTTTTGTGACAGTCATATGCCACTATCGGGTAGACTGAAGTAGAGTTACATACAAGCAAGCAAATATACATATGAATGTATGTACAAGTAAAGCTAATGAAAGCGTAGTAAAAAAACTAGCATTATGTGAGAAAAGCGTCGAGCGCTCGATATACGAAAATTATGGCACAAAGCGGACCACGCTTTTAAAATTATTTTCAACTTTTTAGTTCAATACTCTCCAAAAGCGTGAGTTTAGTTTTTTTAAACTATATTTATTTTTTACTTTTTAGTCAAATGTCCTATGAAATTATCGATAAATATATCGAAAAATACAGCAGTCCAAACGAAACCTCTGGACTTCCACTTTCGTTTGATACCCATATTGTTAGGAAATTTTAAGGTATTTGGGCCTCACATTATGACGATAACTCAGTTATCGAAATATATTGAAATCCAAATGAAACCTGCGGCGTTCCCCTTTCGTTTGATACCCATATTTTAGGGAAATTTTAAGGTTTTCGGGCAACCACATTTTGACCGATAACTCAGTTATCGATAAATTTATCGAAATATATCGATGTCCAAATGAGACCTGGGGCCTTCACCTTTCGTTTGATACCCATATTGTAGGGAAATTTTAAGGTTTTCGGGCAACCAAATTTTGACCGATAACTCAGTTATCGATAAATTTATCGAAATATATCGATGTCCAAATGATACCTGGGGCCTTCACCTTTCGTTTGATACCCATATTGTAGGGAAATTTTAAGATTTTCGGGCAACCACATTTTGGCCGATAACTCAGTTATCGATAGATTTATCGAAATATATCGATGTCCAAATGAAACCTGGGGCCTTTACCTTTCGTTTGATACCCATATTGTAGGGCATTTTTTAGGTTTTTGGGCAATCATATTTTGACCGATAACTCAGTTAACGATAAATTTATCGAATTATATCGACGTCCAAATGAGACCTGGGGCCTTCACCTTTCGTGTGATACCCATATTTAAGGAACATTTTACGGGGTTTGGGCCACTGGGGCTTAGACCGAACGAGAGTCACATACATACAAGCAAGCAAACAAACAAGCAAACATACAAGTGAACCTAACAAAAGCGTGGTAAAAAGGAAGGAGCGGGGCATGTATTTGGCGGTGAAAGGGTTAAACTGTATGAAACTAAATTGTATAACGATATACAATCGTAGGTAAGACTATCCGATTCAAAAGGTTTCCAAGGTCCGCCACGTGATGGCAAATTACTTTGCAACTCTTTTTTAACTTTTTACTCCACCTTTTTCTTTTATTTTTTTTTTTTTAATTTTTTGTGTTTTTTATCTTTTTTTCGGTTTATTTCTTAATTTTTTTTATTTCTATTTTTTTTTATTGTTTTGTTTTATTTTTTTAATTTTTTTAAATATTTTATATTTTTTAGTTAATATACTACTTGTGTGAATTTTGGTTTACTTGCTCAAGTTTTTCTTTGAAAAAAAATAATTATAGTTGTTTCAATCAGAGAAAAATAGAAAATCTTAAACTGTAAGGGTCTTTCTTGGAGAAAAAATTTGAATTTTGGTTTTGAACGAATTTTTGAATATTTGTCCTAACTCTTTTGTTATTTTCAAAACCTTTGAAATTATTAACTAATAGTTTCTATGTCTGCTTAAAACATAAAACGAATACCCTTAAACATCACGTGATTTTTAGTTGACATGTCGTAAGCAATGCTGACGCTATTTCCATTTCAATTAGGAAATAAAATCAATGACTATATTGCCAAATTGCTGTTGACTTTACTTCTCTTTACAAAATAGAAATAGTGTCAATTGACACTATTTCCATTGACCTTGTTACCTGTCACCCTAAAAACTACGTTTTTCAAACTTTGAGATTCGACCAGTCGGAAACCAGTGGTTATAAAAATTATATGTGTGTAAATTTGATCCTAAAGAAGTGTCCTTCAAAGTTCGATAGACCACTATCAATACCTGTTGTTAAGGATCCTTCAGAGACAGAAGTGTTTACAATACAACCATCATTGGCATTAACCGTCGATGTAACGTATCAGCCAACTCCTTCAGATTTGCAAGGTGATACTCCAATGGATGTGGCCCATACATCGACCGAATCACATTATTCTCCAAGATACAGTATACCAAAGTTTGCAATGATGTGCGATAGATTGGGCGTGACAAGCAGAGTTGCATCTTGCCTAGCATCAGCTTTGTTTGAAGACATTGGATGGAGAGATAAACACGGCCGAACCATTGTTTGTGACAAAAACAAAGTAGACAGGGAAAGGAGAAAACTTAGATTGGATGTTCTCCGCCGAAGCAAAACAGGGTGTTTTAAAGCATTTTCGTTGACGGTCGAAAAAACGACGCATTGACTCAAATACAAGTTGGCGAAACTTACTATTCGGAAATGAAGAAAGAATCACATTTAGTCGCCGTACAAGAGCCGAACAACCAATTGCTTGGTTATGTCAACTTGGCAGGCAAAAATGATTCTGCTGAAGCGAAACATGGAGCTTTGAAGGAATTTTTTGAAGAAAAGCAGATTCCTCTGGATAATTTAATTGGCATTTGCTCTGACGGCGAAGTTACAAACACTGGGGAGGGCAGAGGTATATTGCGACGATTTGAATTGCAACTGAACAGAGCATTACACTGGTTGATTTGTTTACTACATTTCAACGAATTGCCGTTTCGTCATTTGCATGAAACACTGGAAAAATCGCGATCGACTGGGCCAAGAAGCTCAACTGGATCACTTGAAAAAGATCTTCACAATTGCCATACCCAACAGGTACTTATCACTCTTTTTTTAACTTTTCCCTATAAGCGACAGAGTAATAAATTCCCAACAGCAATATATTTTCCAGGTTGTTACGAATTTTGAAGCGATTCCACTTGAAAACATGCCACCACGCTTGGATGAAGATGAAGAGAAGAAACTATCAACGGATGCGAAGTATCTATACAAAATTGCTAATGCTATTTCGAATGGCTACGTTCCAACTTCACTGGCTATGATTACACCGGGCCCTATAAATCATGCTAGATGGCTCACAAAAGCCTGTAGAATCCCGCATGCTCTTCGACGACCGAAAACATATTCGGAATTATGCGCTGAAAAAAATTTTATATATAAGGGATAATTTATTTGATCCATCTCTCCGTGCCTACGTAAAACCAAAAATTAATTTTGATTGCACTGAGTACGTTCATATTGTGGCGAATGTTATCAAGAATCGCTCATCTTCCACCACTAGCGTCACTACCACAACTACAGCTGTTTAGATACATGACGTGAGAGCGACAGAGGGAGAGGCAGCTCGCGTGTTTGCGAATGTTCGAGAACACTGTTGCACGAATAAACCAGAAAGGGGTAGACATTTCTAGGTTGTGAAGCTGCTGTTTGCTAGGGTATATAAACCGCGCAAAGACAACGCAAATCAATCAGTTTATTTTGAAGTGTTGTACAGTGAAGTACTGAACAGTGAGTTAACCCGCGATATTGTACTACGGTTTTTAGTAGTAAATAAAGCGTACTATTTATTAAGCAGAATCGGAGTGTTTTATTTAACGTACAGTGATCGAACTCAGGGAAAATAATCAAGGAATCATCGAATTCGTCACAATTGGTGTCAGAAGCGGTATTGTTAAATAAATACAAGGACATTGAAAAGGATAAAAAGGACATTGAAAAGGATAACACGGACATTGAAAGGGATAACTAGGACATTGTAAAGGTAACAAAGGACATTGCAAGGATATGGCAAAGTTTAATGACTTGAAGATCCAACAACTCAAAAACGAGTTGGAGAAACGTGGAATGGTAACAACAGGCAATAAGCCAGAGCTACAATCACGTCTACGGGAGGCTATGGAAGCGGAAGGAATCAACGTTGACGATTATGTTTTTCAGCTTTCGGAAGAGGCAGCGACGAAAATAGAAGAGCAAAAGGATACTCCGGATTCAGTGGCAAATGTGGACACAAACTCGCTGTTGGCTGTATTGACTCAGATGTCGACGAATATAACATCAAAGTTGGAACAACAAGAGACACGCTTGGCATCTCAGTGGGAAGAAACGAAGACGCACATGGCATCTCAAATATTGCACTTGTCTACACAGCTAGAGGAACAGGAAGCACGTATGTCCTCAAAACTAGAGGCGCGCATGGACGAGAAACTAATGCAGCTTGAGGAGAAAGTCGAAGCCGAGGTGGATGCGTTAAGAAGTCGTATCCAGGAGTTGCAGCTGAATCGTCCAAGTGTTTCCACAAGCGTACCCAAGGTAAAGGCCCCATCCTTTGACGGTTCAAGCTACAATTTGAGAAGACTGCATCGGTGAATAGCTGGAGCGCTGAGGACAAAGTCGCTGCGCTATTCTTAGCATTGAAAGGACCGGCAGCGGAAATCCTTCAAATTATTCCAGAAGGTGAAAGGAACAGCTATGAGGCATTGATGGGTGCAGTTGAGAGGCGTTACGGTAGCGAGCATAGGAGGCAGATATTTCAAATGGAGCTACAGAATCGCTTCCAGAAGGCTAATGAGACATTGCAGGAATTTGCATGGGACATTGAGAGGTTAGCTCATTTGGCGAACACAGATGCCCCCGTGGAATACATCGAGAGGGTAAAGATCCAAAAATTCATAAATGGAATAATGGATGTAGACACGAAGCGAGCCACATATGCAAACCCCAAAAGTACATTCGCAGAGACGGTATCACACGCTTTATTACAAGAGACAGCCTCGCTTTTATGTAAACCAGATAACAAGGTCCACCATGAGGAAGTAGAACGACCAGAGTGGGTGGACGCAATCCTAGAAGCATTGAACGGAAAGCAACGGAAAAGTGAAGCAGCCATTAAATGCTTCAAGTGCGGAAAATCTGGCCATATTGTGCGTCATTGCAACATCGGCTCCAGAGACTTCGGCAATGCTTGTGGACGTAAGGGTAACGCTGGAGGAGATGACCAAGATGAATGCCCTATAGTTTCTGTGTCGCAGGTCGGAGGGAAAGCAAGTACTGTTACTGTTAGAGGTTTCTTGGACGGAAAAGAGCGGTTATTCACTGTGGATACTGGCGCATCTCATTCCATCATTAGAAGTGACTTGGTCCAAAAGAGAGTACGACCATTGCAGGATGCAAAGTTGCGGACAGTAACTGGTGAAAGTAAGCTGGTTCATGGAGAAGTGCGGTGCAAAGTTGCGATTGGGAATGCGACTACATACCACAACTTCTTAGTGGCAGATATTGTGGACGAAGTCATCATTGGCGTCGACTTCTTGGCTGTGAGAGACATTCACATGAACCTGAGAAATAGAGTTATGAGATACAATGGCCAAGAAGTACCTCTGATCTTTGGACACAACATTGGGTATTACACCAAAGGAGTTTCATTAGAGATGAAGCACAAGGACACTCGAAATGCAAAGGTACCTCCTCGACCAATGGCTTCGATAGACAAATGCCTACTTGAGAATATTTGGAGAAGTCAACAGGAAGATTCAGATCTGGCATGTGTGATCCGAGGGCTCGAGCGAAACAAACGACCAGCAAGAAAAGAAATGTCAGCGGCGAGTCCAGTTGCCAAGTCATATTGGGCACAATGGAACAGTTTACGAATGGTATCCGGTTGTTTGCATCGAATATGGGAGAGTGAGGATGGTCAATGCGCTCGGAAGCTTATAGTTGTTCCAAGGAAGCGGGTGTCTGATGTTCTCAGGGAAATGCATAACGATCCAAGTGGAGGTCATCTAGGAGTCAAGAAGACCTTGGAGAGGATTAAGCAGACATTTTATTGGGTTGGTTACGGTCAGTCGGTAAAGGAGTGGACTGCCAAATGCGATGAGTGCATCAGAGCAAAGGTGCTGAGGTCCACGAGTCATGGTCTAAGGAGGCAGTGCAACTCAGATGCACCGGTTGAGAGGATTACCTTGGATGAAGCTGGTCCATTCCCCGGAAGTATAAGCAAAAACATGAAAACCAGGTACGACAAAGCAATGGAAACAGAAGGGTTTCTGGAAGGAGATTTAGTATTCCTTAACAGGCCACAACGGAGGAAAAGTGTGTCTCCCAAAGTTCAGTGCAACTGGGAAGGACCATACAGAGTTGTGAAACGGATCAACGACGTTGTTTACCGCATACAGGCTGTTGGAATGCTACGGAACAAAATGAAAGTGGTTCCCCTGGAGAGACTAGCAACGTTCGGATCGGGAAATGTGTCTGATCGGTCTGACTTAGGTGGAGGGCAGTGTGGCGAATGTTATCAAGAATCGCTCATCTTCCACCACTAGCGTCACTACCACAACTACAGCTGTTTAGATACATGACGTGAGAGCGACAGAGGGAGAGGCAGCTCGCGTGTTTGCGAATGTTCGAGAACACTGTTGCACGAATAAACCAGAAAGGGGTAGACATTTCTAGGTTGTGAAGCTGCTGTTTGCTAGGGTATATAAACCGCGCAAAGACAACGCAAATCAATCAGTTTATTTTGAAGTGTTGTACAGTGAAGTACTGAACAGTGAGTTAACCCGCGATATTGTACTACGGTTTTTAGTAGTAAATAAAGCGTACTATTTATTAAGCAGAATCGGAGTGTTTTATTTAACGTACAGTGATCGAACTCAGGGAAAATAATCAAGGAATCATCGAATTCGTCACAATATGATTGATTTGAATGACGATAATGAGCTGTCAGAACCGCCATTCACAAGAGGCATACCGTATGAACATTTGAAAGCTTATTTTGAAGACGAAGAAGATCCACCGCTTCCGGATCCGAATATTCCATGCCATATTCAAGGCACCGAGCGGTACGTTCAGCTTGTATCCAACGTATCTAAACGTGCCATTCATAAAAATCGCGAAGGGATTATGGCGACTACAGTAGAAAGCCGAAGTAAAGTGAGCCGAATGGAATCCAAGCAGGATTTGCAAGGAAATCTCTGAACTTTAAAATGAATTCCCATATTTTTCACACTTTTTTGTAAACTGCAACTGCAAACTGTCATTTTCATAATTTCAATAAATAGTTCAAAAGTTTTATGTTTTAATTTCCAATTTGATAATTTTTTGAACACATTTTTAATGGTCAATAAGCACGTACTTTACCAAGTTTCATGCTTTAATCTCTAAAAATGAGGGAGAAATGGCAATAAACCTTTTATCTGAACGATCGGTTATATGGGAGATATATGCTGTGGTCCGATCCTACCGGATCCGCCATATATCTCCTATAATGCCAGTATACATCTGTATGCCAAATTTCATCTAGATATCTAAAAAACTGAGGGACTAGTTTGCGTTCAAACAGACAGACGGACATGGCTAAATCAACTCAGCTCGTCCTCTGCTTATTTTGGTATATTTATTGGTGGGTCTAACGGAAGCATATACATAAAAAATGATTTGGAGCCTTGAAAATGAAAAAAATCGATTTCGACCAAAACAAGTCTCAAAAACAAAAAAAAAATATATTTTTTTAAACTGTTAATGCCAACGTTTTTATCGCATAATTTTAAGTGGGATAGGAACTACGAGACAAATTCGTTTTCACCGGCAACACTTTTGCACGTTTTTGAAGAAACGCTTAAAAAAATGGCGGAAAAGTTATTTTTTTCACCAAAACACTCCTCAAAACCCCAAAAATATTTTTTTTTCAAAAAACTGTTATCGCCTAAGTTTTTAGCGGACAATTTTGAGTAGGACAGGGTATGTATGAAAATTTTTAAGTCAAATGAAAATTTTTTAAGTAGGTCATTAAAAAAACCTTAAAAATAAACGAAAAAAAATTTCAAAAAACTCAAATTTTGCAGGCTCGAAAATTATTTTTTGGGTAGGCGTAGTGGAACTTTTTTTTCCTTAACCCCAAACCTATCGAAAAATCGATGGCGCGATATAGGTTAATAAATCGACCCGCCTTAGCCTATATATTTTTATAACTGTTACTGGGTGAGACCCAATAAAATTTCCGTAAAGTGGTATTGCAGGACAAGCCTTATCTACTTACATATAGGTAATACAAAATATATTTTAATAAATAATTACATACTTACCTAATTTCTCCCCGCAGGTAACATAACGTGTGAATTGCAATATCAACATCACTATGACGTAAATTGTTATACATTTGATCTGACTTTTAGATACCGGACACAGATTTCGAAGAAATTCCATATTTCACTAGTTACACACATATGTAGGTGCATGCATATGTACACTAATAAAGGAGAATCGAGTTTCTTCGTTTATTTAAAGTATTTTCTGCTGAGGACTTCCTCACGGTCTGTAGTCATAGCTGGCTTGTTTCTCATAATGATATTCTCAAAGTTATTAACATTATAAACTAGTTTATAACAAATTTTGAAAATATAATTTTTTATGGCCGAAAGTCGAGACAAATTAAGGGTATTCTTAGAAACAAAGGTTAGAAACCATGATTTGATTTACAGGATTACTTCACTACTTCGCTGATTAACTTGACTGCCAACCATGCAAAATATGTCGATTAGCGGCGCTAACCGGGCGATTAGTCGTTATCGGCTTCTATGCAAGCGGCCCTAAAACAAAGGCCGGCAAATACTTTCCTGGGAGTCGAAGTATGTTCGGCCATCTCACGTACACAGTTCACAAGCAGAGCACAAACAAGGTTTATAAATACAGGTTGAGTCGTCAAAAGAAAAAAAATCACGTGTGTTTGCTGTTGTTAACATTTTTTCCTGCTGTCAAATCGCATTGGTTTGTTTACAAATAAACAAAAGCAAAACAGAAGTAATTTTACTAACTAATAGCTGCTTGAAAAAAATTTACAACATTATATTATATGATTCTTTTTTTGTTGAATAATATGCAATATATCCATGCATTGAACGCAAAGAAGTTGAACCGCGTATTCGCTAGGCCATTTTTGGTAATATAAGTGAACACCGCGTTAAAGTTGCAGGCTTTGCATTGAAAAGCATAAAGGAAACCAATTTTAAAAGGAAAAAGTTTTATTTTAAATTTCACACAAAATTTCGAGAAAACCTTCGAAACAAATCCAAATTAAGTTTTTGAACGACTTTGAATGATTGGAAAAAACAAAATGGCTGTTGGCTTTGACAACAATTTGACACCACAAAATCAATAAAAAGCAGAAAAAAAATTAAACAGCTGTTCATTTGCAGTCACCTGTCTTACTGCATCGTGAGCACAAAAGAATCAAATTTTATTTAGTTTTATGCAAGCATTGAATGAAGCAGGTTAATACCGCATTGCTTGATTATATTAATAGGTACATTGAACATACATAAATGCAATTTATATTTTACTAATTCCTTAGATGGAGCTACAAAACGATTTTTTTCAAAATTTATCTATTCAGTTATACCTTACTTAAATTTATAGTGCTTGAGTCACCCGCTTTAATTCGTTGAAAACCCAAATTTTAATTTTTAAAACAAACTTTTATTTATTGTTAAAAAACTTAAAAAAAATCAACTAAATGCAAATCATGTTTTTTCTATTAATATCTTAGTTATCTAATAGGTTACAGATAAATTTTGAATTCCGAAATTAAATTCACAGTGTAGGAGCACGTTAGCTTTATTTCGTTAAAAACCCACATCTGAATTTTGAAAAAATATTATTTTTATATTTATTTATCGATATTCTTTTATTTTATTCACAATTTATCGGTGAAGTTATACAACAGATGCATACATTTTAAATCCCGAAAATGTATGACTTCATAGTGCTTGAAGCACGCAATCTTTATTTCGTCGAAAACCAACTATACAATTTTTAAACAACATTTTATAACCCTCTTTAAAAATCTTTAAAAAAAATTTAAGTAGACGCAAAACATGAGAAACAATAGACCTTCGGTTGCAGTGCTATCCTCAATTAAAATCTATCTATCTAAAACATGAGATATATATATTTTCTTATTAAATATAAGTTAAGTGGTCTTCGTCAAGAATTATGTTAAGTTATACCATATACACATTTTTTCCAGTGCAATACCACCAACACACAAGCATTTTTGAGCGTAATACACTAATACTCCAACATATTGCGTCCTCTCTGGCTACTGCCCTAAAAGCAAGACTTCATTGTTTTGTTGTAGGTACCTATTATTGAATGTCACTTAACCATAAGGCCGCCGCTAACTTTAGTGCCTACTTTATTTCGACAGCAATTAAACATTCACAAATGCAGCAAACAGTACGCTTTCACTTTTTTTCACACAATTTTATAATATCTTGCATTTTTATAATACAGTAGAATCGCTAAAAAGTAAACCAATCCGTCATAAGGATGTTATACTTTTCCGAAGTGTTTACTTTTCCAAAGAGTTTTCTAATTTGAAAAAAAAAAAAAAAAAAAACGGAAATAAACATACTTAATTCTGATGAAATAATAGCTTCGTTTCTTTCCTGCTAATTATGAGTAATAATTCCTGAAAAAGCGTTTCTTGAACAAAAATAGCAGCAAATTCAGCAGCTTTTTGACATTCGCTGCAAGTTATTGCTGGAGATTTTTCGTCCAGCAGAAACTAGCAAGCAGGAACAGCTGATCGGTGACATAGCAAAACAACAACAAAAAATGTAAATTCAAATTGTTAGCCAATCAGAAACGTAACCGCTGTTTTGTCTGCAAGTTTCTATTGATTCCTGTTCGACGAAAAAAGGGCAGAAATGAGATTTTGACAGCTTTTTACAAGACTCTCTTCTGCTGACAGTTTTTTGCTGGATTTTTCAGCCGGTTTTATAGACTCCATACAAATTATGCACAAAAATAGAAGTAGTGGTCAGAATTGATTGAAACTTTACACCTTAAAGTATTATGCCACGCTAATTTTTTCTGTACCGGTTACTTATCGCAAACGGTCAAAATTCTAAAATTAAAATTCTGAAGTAAAAATTCCGGAATCAAAATTCTGGGTCGAAAAAATTCTGGAAATCGGAATTCCGCGCTTCCTTCGCCTTTTTTGGCTGTATTTCAAAATTCTGGTTTTTCACAATTCCGGAATTTACGTTTTCCAGAATTAATTCTGGAAATTTTTTCCCCATAATTTGAGCTAAATCGTGTATTTTAATAAATTTGCTTATATTTAAGAAATATACATTGACTTTGATTTTTTGTCATAAGACAGAAAACCAGCGGAACAATTGGTCTTTCTACTCTTCCGTGTATGGAAAATAGCTACCTCGTCATCGTTGGAACAACGTCAAATGTACCGTCCATAATCCAGCAGTCGCACTCATTTAACAACTGCAGCAAAGATTTTGTTCCAAAAATAAGAGTTCATTCGCCATAACTTTAATAACTTTCTCACTTAAAATAAATAGTTGACCTCCCAAAACATAAAGTGATAATAAAGGAATGTCTATTTTTTCAATACACTCAAAGAAAAAATCGTTCTAAAACGAACGAAACAAGTCCAAAACTGAGAACATTCGTGCACGAAAGTCTGTCAGTAACGTTTTGACTTAACTCGTGAACGATTGTCTTATTTTGAGAACGGATTTTTCAAGAACATGTTTTGTGTTCCATGAACAGTTTGTACTTGATTTATGAACATTTGTAACTTATTCTGAGAACGTATTGGGCTTATTTTAGGAACATTTTGGGTCAAAGTAAAAAAAATTATTTTTCAGAGTTCTTCTGAATAACAATTATTTCTGACGTTGTTCTGTGGTTTGCCTCGACCGGGACTAGAGCTCACACTGATTTGACTGCGGAACGCGTACTTACCTTTGGCGGCGACTAATTGCAGCTTTGTTCTATGACAGCAAAGACAGTATGTATCTTCGATGTTGGATTTGTTCTGTTAAAGTTGTTTGCAGACTAAATACCTAGAAGTATGCAACGATGTTGTAACCTTTTTGTTATGTGCTCTGATGATAACACCGGCCGTTCTATTTTCGACAACATCGTTGTGATGACAACACCGACCGTTCTATTTTCGATAACTTCGTTCGCGTTGCAAGAACCTGGTTGTTATTTTTAGACAGGGTGGTATATTTTCAAGACCAAGTGTTCTTTTTATAAGACAAAAGATCAAGAAAGGGAAAAACTAAAATTGAGACCTGTGGTGCTGCATTTTAAACGGTGTTTTTCCCTGAGTGTACAAGTTGGCTCTTTAAAACATTTTAAACTATTCTGTTTCCTTCTAATTTTTAACTTAAGGGCATTTCTTGATGTTAAATATTTAAGGCAAAATTCTGTAATTAATGATTAAAAATGCGTGTTGATAACAAAAAAAGTGCGCAATTTTTTTGTTATCAACACGCATTTTCAATCATTAATTACAGAATTTTGAATTTCAGAATTTTGGTTTCCAGAATTTTGCAATTTAGAATTTCGTTATCCAGAGTTTTGGATTCCAGAATATTGACTTCCATAATTTTGATTTCCGGTGTTTCGATTTCCGGAATTATGAATGCAGAATTTCCAAAAAAGCAGAATTTTGACCCCAACCCGTTACTTATTTCTTGCATTTTGGTGTGAAAATAGTCATTGTGGACATGTGTTGATATAAGTAAAATGAGTCATCAGAATGGGCCGAAACTTTACACCTCAAAGTACTATATCACTCCAATTTCAGAAAGAAAATCCGTTTTCCAGAACCAGTTACCAATTAATTTAATTTTTTTTTTTTTATAAAAAGGGAAGTACTCGTCAGAACTGGTTGAGACTTTACACCTAAACGTACTAAGCCATACTGATTTCAAAAATTAAATTGATTTTTCGGTGACGAGTACCTGTTAAGAAAAAAAAACAATTTTTTTTATATTACTATATGAAGGACAAATAAGGCATAATCGGTGGGTTGCGATAAAGTCATGCGAGATAACGCCATATGGCGTTATCTCGTATGGCTTTATCTCTCATCTGATTTTCCATTTTACGGAATATTTTCTGCTCTATATGCAATCAAGAAGGTGTAAGCATTCATTAATTCAATTTACGTTGCTAACTGTTTAAAATGATTTTATCCCCAACGGACCTACAAAGTAAATCGGCACAAATTTCAATGAATGGGCATATTTTTAGCACTTTTGACATTATTTCCATTCAGTTTGGAAATAGTGTCAATGACTTATTTTCCATTTTCTTGTTGACACTCCTTCCATTTCGAAAGCGCACTATTACCAGTGACACTATTGCCTGTCACCTTATATGCACATTCACAATGACAAATGAATTCATATGAGAAATAAGGCCATATGGCTTTAACTCACAATTGACAAAAAAAAAATGGCATTATCTCTCTCAATACGAAGCGTGATAATGCCATATGGCTTTACCTCGCAATTGGATGGAAGATAGAGCCATATGGCGTTATCTCGCATGGCTTTATCGCACCCCACCGGCATAATCATTGCTGATTCTGATGTTTACTAAAACATGAAGGAGTTGTCAGAAGTTATTGAAACCTTACATCTAAAGTGTCTATATAACGCTTATTATAAAAATGTAATCGGTTTTTTCGTAACGGGTAACCGTTGAAAGAAAACCGGGTTTTTCCACGTTATTATATAAAAGTAAAATATGGCATATAATTGTTGGTGAGTTTCCAGAAAAAAATAGAATTAATAGTTAAATCTGTCGAACCTTTACTCTCTAAGCGAAGACTTTACGGAAATTTCAAAAATTTAGTCGGTTTTCCTAACATGTTAACCGTTCTGCAAAAAAACAAAATTTTTTTGATTTTGATCTAATCTAATCTAATCTTGGCTTGCGTCATAATGACGCTTAACCGCCTAGGCGATTTTGGCCGTTTCTTATCAAAGCACGTCAGTCATTCCTTTTTAGCGATAACTGACGCTAATTGGAAACCCCAAGGGAGTTCAAGTCATCCTCCACCTGTTGTTTCCATCTCAGTCGAGGCCTACCCCTTCCTCTGCTGCCGAATTCAGGCGACGATAGGAAAACCTTCTGTGCTGGAGCTTCTTTGTCCATTCGCATAACATGGCCCAGCCAGCGAAGTCTTTGGGCTTTAATTCGCTGGACTATGGTCAGATCTGCGTAGAGCTCGTACAGCTCATCGTTAAGTTACCTTCGATACTCGCCGTTGGGAAGGACCATACATCTTCCGGAGAACTTTTCTCTCAAATACTCAAAGGGCCATCTTGACATTGTCCATTAATCTGAGCCATACATCAGGACAGGTATGATGAGAGACTTATAGAGCGTGATCTTTGTTCTTCGAGAGAGGACTTTACTTCTCAATTGCCTACTCAGTCCAAAGTAGCACTTGTTGGCAAGAGTGATTCTCCGTTGGATTTCTTGACTCATATTATTTTCGGTGCTAATACTGGTTCCCAAATAGACGAAGTCCCTCACAGCTTCAAATTTGTAACTATCAACAATGACATGGCTGCCAAGGCGCAGGTGCGCCGAATCTTTCTTTGATGACAGCAAATACTTCGTCTTGTCCTCGTTGACCGCAATACCCACTTTTTTCGCTTCCTTATCCTTATCCAGAGAAGGCAGCGCTTACGGCGCGGTTGTTAAGGGCGATGATATCAGTATCATCGGCATACGCCAGCAATTGCACGCTCTTGTATTAGATTGTACCGTTGCGGTTTAGCTCTGCTGCTCGAATTATCTTCTCCAGCATCAGGTTGAAGAAATCGCACGAAAGGGAGCCGCCCTGTCTGAAGCCTCGTTTGGTTTCAAATGGCTCAGAGAGATCCTTCTCGATTCTGACGGAGCTGTTGGTATTGCTCAACGTCATTTGGCAAATCCGTATAAGCTTTGCAGGGAAGTCAAACTCAGACATGGCGGCATACAGGCAACTCCTTTTTGCGCTGTCGAAAGCGGCTTTGAAATCGACAAAGAGATGGTGTGTGTCGATTCTTTTATCATGGGTCTTCTCCAGGATTTGAGGTATGGTGAAAATCTGGTCGATGGTAGACTTACCAGGAGGGTCACTCTGTATTGCGATGCGAAAGAAAATGTTTTCGCATTTGCCTTAGCGACAATCTGTAACTCAACTATCGCAACGGAAATTGACATTTTCGGATTTGCTTTTTTCCCTTTTCGCATTCATTTTTTCCCTCTCGAATTGCGTACACTCTGTATAGCGAAAGTGAATCTCAATTGCTTTGTACATTCGGATTTGTCTTCCTACAACAAGACGCAGTCGAACCGCTATCGCACCGCTAAAAAATTTTGAATAAATTTATATTCTTAAACATATTCTTGTAAATTATTGTAGAGCTATTAGTATACTTACTTTTCTTATCGAAAAACATGTTTATTTCGGCACTTATTTCGCAAAATTAATAATTTAATTTTTAAATTTGGAATTTACAAAATAATTACCAAAAATTTGTAAGAAAACTTCAATTATACTAGTAAAACTATGTTTATACGGACGTGGTTTTGCATATGCACACGGTTGCATACATATTTCAATGCACACAAAAGGAATACAAATATTTTTTGCAAGTACACACACAGGGCAGCATAGCATACAGTTAGGCGCCAAATTAAAAGAAATGGTATGGGTAAAAGCATAGGACAAGCCTTCACTTGAAGTATGCAATGGAAATTGTCAACTTCCGGTTAGTTTTACAACAGTGATGCCAACCCAAACAAGAAAATAACCAAAGGCCGCAGAAAGCAGCACTGTTAGCAATGCTATAGCAATACAGAGTACCATTTGCTTATCGCATCGCATTTCACTTTCGAATCGCAATACAGAGTGACCCCCAGGTCTAAAGCCACACTGATAAGGTCCAATCAGTTTGTCTACGATGGGCTTCAGTCTTTCACACAATACGCTAGAAAGAACCTTATATGCGATATTAAGAAGACTGATTCCGCGGTAGTTGGTGCGGTTAGCGGGATCGTCTTTCTTGTGGATTGGGCAGAGCACACTTAAATTCCAATCTGGAGGTATGCACTCGTCTGACCATATTCTGCATAAGAGCTGATGCAGCTCGGCGGGTAGTACGTCTTTTCCAGGCGCTTTGTTGTTTTTGAGCCGCGATATAGCTATCGTCACTTCTTTATAGACAGGTGGTGGGACGATCTTTCCATCGTCAGGGATTGGGGTATCGGGTTCAACGTCTCCCTCGCAATTTAGCAGTGAGGAGAAGTGCTCCCTCCATAATTTAAGTACATTCTGTACGTCAGTTACCAGGTCGCCATTATTGCCCTTACAGGAACTTGCCCCGGTCTTTAATCATTCCGTCATCCGCCGGATCTTTTCATAGAATTTTCGGTCATCGTTCCTGTCAGCCAGCATCTCAAGCTCCTCACACTCACGCCTTTCGGCCTCACGTTTCTTTTTTCTGAAAAGGCGTCTCTCTTCCTTCTTCGCCTCACGATAGCGTTGCCATACACTGCGGGTTGCGCCCGTTCGCAACGTCTCCCTGTATGCAGCGTCCTTTTTGTCCGAGGATGTGCTGCATTCATCATCGTACCAGTTGTTCTTGAAGCCATCAGCGGCAGTACATGCGACCTTGCTCAATCCCGACTCTTGCGTCCTCGTTCGTGCACTCTGGTCAACGTGAACTATTTAGGCTCGCGGCAGAAAGAGAGGGAGCCCCGGTGGAGTCACTCTGGCATATTTGGTTTAAGGGCTCACCGAGGTCTTTTTCGCAGCGTCTGTTCACCAGGTGGCGCGGCTGCAAACGGGTGTCTGTCTTGTAGCAAGCGGCTCGCTACATAAATGTGTGCATATTTTTTTTTCAAAACCCCGGAGACGGGTTGTGCGCTGGGTTTGGGACCCGCCACGTAAAAAATTGAATTCTAATGAAATCTAAGAGTATTTTAATTAGCTGATAATTTATGTTGAACTCAAATTTTCTAACAGGTGACAACCCTCGCAGAAAAAACAAAACTTTTCAGTGTTAGTCAAAGTTATTTATAAGTGATCTCTGTACCAAATTTTATTTATGTCCGTCCAACAGTTACAGAGTGAACAAAATATGTAATGGTGCAAAATTTTTATTTCAAAGCACCTTGTACCTCCTAAAATTTGTTTGGCATTCTAAAATTTTATTTTATTTCAAAATTGAGTTATTATCTTTGATTCGACACCTTATTTTTGAAAATCGAACTGAACAATTATGTTGAACTCAAATTTTCTAACAGGTGACAACCCTCGCAGAAAAAACAAAACTTTTCAGTGTTAGTCAAAGTTATTTATAAGCGATCTCTGTACCAAATTTTATTTATGTCCGTCCAACAGTTACAGAGTGAACAAAATATGTAATGGTGCAAACTTTTTATTTCAAAGCACCTTGTACCTCCTAAAATTTGTTTGGCATTCTAAAATTTTATTTTATTTCAAAATTGAGTTATTATCTTTGATTCGACACCTTATTTTTGAAAATCGAACTGAACAATTATACCTTAGGGCACTCCCAAAAAATATTATAAAAAAGAAACAAAAAAAAAACTAATGGCGGCGATATACTAACAGGTTATCATAACCTCTAACGAGATTTTTAGCCGAGCTTCTCTTTCCAACTTGTGGTGTGTTGCTTTTGAGTTTTTCCTACAAGTTGGTGGGACCTACAGTTTTTTGCCGACTCCGAACGGCACTTGCAAAGCAAATGAATTTTTTTGCTGAGAAGCTTCTCATGGCAGAAATACACCCGGAGAGTTTGCCAAACTACTGCCGAGGGGCGACCGTTTAGAAAAATTGTTTTTCTAAATAATTTTTGATGCTGCTTTTGCCGGGCATCGAACCGCCACGACTTTGTGTAGAAGGCCGAAAACTTAACCGCTACACCACGGCGGCCGCCCAAAATGATTTAATTATTAATTATTATAAAAATAGATCAGCTAAAATACCACCAAAAACGGGCATTTAGGCGCATTTTCAAAATTGAAAATTTTCGCGATGCGGAAAAAGGCGGAAGAGATTTCGATTGTTTCAGTCTGTAGATGGTCCAAACTAGGTTAGGTTAGGTTCAAGTGGCCGCCGCAGAGGCACACCTAGGTCAGTACCAAAAGGCCCGTTGTAATGCCACCAACACTAGGAAAGCCAGTTCCGGGACCCAGCCATGTGGAAAATCCCTGTGTTTCCGGATTCCCCACATTGCAAAATCCCGGACTGACACCCCTAAACCGACACTGTTACTCCTCCTCGAACCATTTAGATGACTTGATGAAGGCCATCAGGCCCTTTATATCCAGCTCCGCGACCTGGCGTAGGCTATCCAGGAAGGAAACTCCTAAAAAGCGCATTCTTGCCCCGCTTATAGCCGGGCAGTTGCAGATGAGGTGCTCCATCGTTTCCTCCTCCTCATCATCTTTGCAACTCCTGCAGTATCGTCGGTAGGGCACACGTAGCCTTTCTGCATGCATACCAATAAGACAGTGACCGGTTAATAACCCTATCAGTATGGAGATTTCCCTACAAAAAAAAAAACTAGTGGCGGCGATATACCAACAGGTTATCATAACCTCTAACAAGATTTCCCTCCTAGTTAGGGCATAAATGCGTCTAGACCTTTTAAGATCCCATTTTGGCCAGGTTTGTTTGGATATCCGGCACCCTGGGTATTGCAGCCATCTTTCGTTGGCTTGGCGGAGTGTGTGCTCCTTCAGCATTAGTTTGCATGTGGCAAACGGCATACCTAAGCGCTCTTTATCCCGAAGAACCTGCTTGGTCGTGCCCTGCCCGGCAAGCTCGTCTGCCTTACAGTTTCCCTCAATGTCCCTATGCCCCGAGACCCATGTGAGGTTTACGCTGTTCTGTTGGGCCATCTCCTGAAGAGATCGATGATAGCTGAGCGTCAGTTCAGAGTTGAACGGCGTCCAGGATTGCCGAGACTTCCGCCAGGAAGACGCTACATTGATCTGGTAGTCTGAAGGAGAGCTCAAGGTCTAAATCCCTTGAATAAACCACTCCTCCAACTCTGCCGTCCAACTTCGAGTCGTCGGTGCATATGGTAGTGCCGCCATTAGTAGCGGGACACCCTGCTATCCCAGTCTTCTCTGCTGGGAATGTTTATTTTGAAACAGCTATCCCCGACTGTAGTGGTCGCAAAACGATCTGTGCTTCGTTGGGCGTTGTCCTTAGCGCACCGCTTATACAGATCATACTGGATCTATGGACTTTCCCCAACAGATTTAGGTATGTTGCCTTGCTCAGCGCAGGCCACCATACCACGACTCCATACAGCATGATTGGTCGGATAATCGCAGTGTAGATAAAATTGCATATTTTGGGACTGAGCCCCATTTTTTGCCAATGGCTCTTTTGCAGGTGTAAAGTGCAATACACGCTTTCTTCTGGCGCTGAAGAACATTCTACTTCCAGGTCAGTTTCCTATCCAGAACTGTACCCAGGAACTTAGCTTTGTCAGCCCAGGTCAGGCGTACGCCATTCAGTTTTGGTGAGTTTAACGGTGGTATTTTGTACCGGTTGGCGTAAGGGACAAGTACTACTTTTCCCGGGTTGATACTCAGTCCACAGTGAGAGCACCATGAGGAAACCTCTCACAGTGCTACTGTAGTATATCAGAGCATGTCACTAGCAACAGCAAAGCCACACGCCGACTTCTAAATGTTTGGCTGTGGAATGTAAACATTTTGCGGAGTCAACGTATTCATAATTACGTTCACTTTCTCACGCGCCCCAAATATATAAGCGGCACTAGCTATAGAGCAAGCATGGGCATTCCTAACTCAATTGAGCCGCACGCATGTGTGCGTGTGTGTACATGTATTCTTACGCTCTTCATTTCAGTTGCTGTTGAGAGCAAAAAATCAAATTAGCCACAGTGGTGTTAAAAAATCATTTTCATGCCAGTCTTGGCGTAGACAGCAAAGGGGTAACATGTGTCGCCGCTTTGTTGCATTGTATACCTTATATAGTAGCGCAACTCGCAAAAAACACACGCACAGCATATTCCCCATAAGCACAGAAAAATATTTTCTCAAACGTTTGGTAAAAAATAAGGGTCAATAATGTACCACGACTTGGACAAAATTTATTTTAGGGAATGGTATAGGGGGTCGTATGTATAAAAACTGTGAAAGTAGAAACTGCCGGACATTTATAGTATAATTTTTATATTTAATTATACCTCAAGTTAATACTCATTTAGCAAAAAAGTTTACCTGCTACTGGTAGTTTATCACTAAATCGAAAATTAATTGATTGATTAATTGATATTAAGTTTTCAAAAAGTGAGAATTGACGTTGAAGGTTTCATCTCAAATGCGTCTCAGATTGATATCAAACATAATGGCTTATTGGGCTTCATACTATTCCTTCATTCCATTTCATTTGGAGTCACTCAGCCAGTGCCTTCCACTCAAATTCGTAAGAAGAAGAAAAGAAGTTGCCAAACTATAGAGGGATAAACAATGCTTTGTTGATTGTTTCATGCGGTAGTAAATTATGCGCGATTTAAAATTAATGTAAGCGATTTCAGATGGCTTGACTAAAATGTAACGCAAAAAGAAAAGTAAAAAAAAAATGGGAACTTCATTAAGTATTGAATAAATAAATGATAGATAAACGAAAGGAAAAGAAAGTGAAAGAAAGAAAACCCTTGCTCTGAGTTTATTTGAAAACTTATCCAAAACGCTAACTCTGAGTTAAAAAGCTAACTTGGCGTCGTGCAAGTGGGATTAGTGAAAATAAAATTAAAACTGTATTACAAGTAGGGAAATAAAATTAAAACTACATTGCAAGTAGTGAATAGGCAGAAAGAAGAGGAATAAAAAGAAAGAGAAGGTATAAAAAAGGAAAAAAAAAAATTAACAGAAGACTAACAAGATAGAGAATTTATTTTAAATTAAGCTTTTCCTTCTGATTTAAGTAATCTTTCAAATGAGCTTAATTTGAATTAAAAGAAAAGGAAACAAGTTTTTAATTTTTAAACTCTTTTACTGTCACTGATTTCTGAAATCAAGTTACCAAACCTATTCCTAATTACCAGTATTGATATTTTAAAATAAACAATGGACACATGCAGTTACTGGAGACTAATTTTTTTTTTTTTCAAGTTTGAAAACAGACTTAAAGAGATGCAAAAAATCAAGACGATTGACATATTTGAAAGTCTGTTTAAATGTGACATTACCCAATATTCATTTGAAATTAAAAAATAGTTATAAATTCTCAGAAGCGAAATGTCAGTTAATGTGAAGCAGATATTACTGTTTTCTGGAGAAAGTAAGAAATAATCATAAAAAAATGTTTGGAAGTCATTTTTAGCGCGCATAAATAGTATCATAAAAATTTTGCGTTAAAGCGGTCCTGTTGTTACTACTTTGCTGTCAGTTAAGCAACTGACGCGAAAAATTTGTTCTTAGCACCACTGTATCAAAGTTACTCTCGCATTTACCAATACACCTACTCAAACCAAAATGCCCACCGCTGCTATAGAGTTTCATATCGCCTTACATACGCTAGCCGCATATGTGTGAATGTGCGCGACTGCATTGCTAGCAGCTCCACGCTTAGTACATGTGTGCGTACGTATGTAACGGCATTACTTGTAGCTCCGAGCTGTATATGCTTGTATGTATGTTACTGCCTGCACTGAGCTACACAGCCAGTACATAGCCTTAGAAGTAAATATGTATTTAGCAAGTAAGAATTTTAGAGTTAAGAATTACTATAAATAAGACGAAATTTAATTGAATAAAAATAATTGTTATTCTGCCTTCATTACGGCAGAGACCACAACTATTTCTATTATTTGGGTAGATCTCTTCATGGCGATCCTTGCCAGGTCTGACGGCAAATTGCTCTTACAATAGTAATAGCCTTATAATCCTGGCAGGATTTACGTTTTGAAAAATCCTTAAAAGTTTTTGTGAAATAAGTAAAATTTAATTTAATTTTTTTTGTATGTACATTTTATCCTAGGTAACATTAGGGCCAGTCTAACGGCTGCCTAAACTAGAAGGGCAAAATAATATTTGCCGTTTTAAACTATTTTTTTTTGAAACTCTAAACTCTTGAATTATAATGCCAAATAACGATCCCATCGATCCAAATGTGTTTTTGGACGAATTGTTAAAAGAATTAGATAAAGAATACAAAAGGCTTATTTTAATAGAAAGAATTAAATGGTTAATAAATTTCAGCAAATTAATAAATAGACAACAGTAATCTGAAATTTTTTCCTTTTGTTAGTTGAATTCAATAATTCAAATAGTTTTTTTGCCTTGAACGTTGTTTATCGTTTTACATTGAACTATTGATATGTCCTCAGAGGAGGACATACAAACGAAAAAACAATTCGATAAAGTCTTTTCCCGTGTAGTCGAACTGGGTCTGGAAGCGAATAAAATAATTAAAGAAGTACAAGTCAGGCAAGGCCCTAAGCCGCTGACTTTGGAAGAATATAGAAAAAGAAATAAAAACAAAAAAGTAATTAAGCCACGCATTCCAGAGCCAGTGAGATATAAAGAGGAGGCAAGCAGTATAATAAAAGAAGAGAACTTGCCGAATTATATCAACAATTGAATTTATGTACAAATAAAGAAACAAAAATCAAATTAAAAAACGATATTAGAAAATTAAGAAGTAATTTTGAACATTAAGAAAATTTTGATACTAATAAAAATTTAAAATATAATTTTGATGTCAAGTCGTAGAAATAACGGCCCACTTGCCTCAAGTGAGGAATTACAAATAGAAATAGATGAATCAGTCCTACCAATTTATATGAAAAAAAATTAGTTTGGTTAACTAAGTTTTGGAAACAGATAGGTATGACTAGGGAACCAACAGTGGAAAATGTAAAAAACCCCACTACCAGAGAAGAGGAAATAATATGTATGATGAGGTGGTGCGGTTTTCACCCTGCTTGTTAAAATTAAGAAAAAAAAATTTTTAGAAATAAATAAACAACAAATACAAATTTCTTTTGAATAATTCTTTGATAATGGGAGACAAGAATCCAAAGTGTCTGATCCAAACGCTAACGTGGTGAACTCAGTTCAAATAATTGACCACACTGAAGCTTTGGATACAATAAAAATCTACCTTTTGGTCATTGTCATACTTAACTCTGTGAACTTGTTCTTGAAATTCTATCCAACACATAACAAATTTTTGAAGAAAAAGTCTCAGAGTCGCGCCGACGGCATAGATAAAATTTAAAAAAAAAGAAAAACTTTAAGAATTTTTTTTTCTCTAATTTCCCTACCTAAATGGGTCAATGGGAAAAAATTAATAAAATACTCATAGAAGAGAAAAATACGAAAATCAAGAATGAAACTGTGTTGAAGCATCTCACAACAATTTTACAGTCGTTGAATAACATAGGCAAGGCTATTCGAGGGGTATATAACCAGTTAACTCCTAATCACAAACTATAGGCAAAGCAAACCTTTTCCGGTGTTAGGGATATATTAGTATCCTCATTAGCAAGATATAATATTGAGGTACTCGTCCCAACATCTTTCGAGAAAGATATTGAAATAGATTTAGCCGCCTTCTTGACGGAACAAGAGGAGGATAATAAAATAGAAACCAAATCAGATACAAATATTATTGATCTCGCGGAAAAGAATTCGCAGACTGAAACAATCATGGCGCAACCAATGGTAGCATTTATCAAAACTGCGTCATCGATCTTAACAGAGTTCGATGGCAAACCTGAAAACTTGTCTAGTTTTCTGGATGCCCTTGATATCCTCGAACAAATCAAGGAGGAACATGAGGCTTTGGCAGTGTCCATGATAAAAACAAAGCTAAAAGGCACAGCTAGAAATTTTATAAGCGCTGAAGAGTCAATACAGGAACTAAAACTAAAATTAAAAAATAAAGTAAAGGGTGAGTCAGTTGAAGTTATAACATCAAAACTCCTGAACATCCAACAGCGCAGTAAGACTGCTAATCAGTATACTGCAGAGATTGAAAAATTTACAAAATCATTGGAAGGAGCATATATATCCGATGGTTTAACAACAGACCTCGCAATCAAATATGCTACACAAACAGCTGTAAAAGCTATGTGTAAAAACTGATCCACTGGTAAGGTGAAAACAATTATGCAAGCTGGAACGTTCGCTTCGATAAACGAAGCTATATCCAAATTCACCAATAGCTGCACAGAAATAACGGGTAACCCTAATTCATTGTTGCACATACGCCAACAAAATTACTTTCGCGGTAATTTCCGCAGAGGTTACCAAAATAACTCATTCCCAACACGGTTTAATAATTATAATAATAATAGAAATAATAACCAAAGATCCGGAAGGAATTTCGGAAGTCAATCGCGCGGTTTTAACCGCACTAACACTCAAAATGTAAGAACTTGCAACCAGCAGGAAGACCAGGAAGCCCCACCTCAAGAGTAAATTTTGAAGATGGAATGAATAGCTGGAAAGTAATAATAATATTAATAAATTAAAATGTCACAATGAACTTAAAATTCACAATGGGAACCAAAAATAAATAAAGCGCTATATAAATAAATTAATAAATGTGAAGTTAAAATGGGCTAGCCTTTAGCTCGTTTTCGATCCTCCGAAATTATAGTTCAGGAAAGGAAAGAAAATTTGTAGCGAAATAAATATTAATAATATGATTGTTGAGGCGAGGATTGATTCAGGTCAATCCTTTGCCAGGCTTCCAACAAAAGCCGGCAATCCAAATATTGATAAATCAGTTGTTGAGGCGAAAGTTGATTTAGGTCAATTCTTTGCCAGGCTGATGAAAGAAGCCGACAATTTGACAATAAGTAAAATACAGTTGTCCTTAGGAGACAAATTGTTTAAAGATAAATATACTCGAGTAAGCACATTTAAAGAAATTGGTACCAAAGTTCTCAAAAATTTAACAATTGCATTAACTCCGGAGGTTATGCATGTGACTAATAAAGAAATTATTAAAAATATCTTGATAAAATATCACGATGATCCTGTTAATGGTGGCCACCCAGGAATCAATCGAACACTGAATAAAATAAAACAGGAATATTATTGGAAGAATATGAAAAATAATATAAGAAATCATATTAAAAAATGCATAAAATGTAGTAAAAATAAAGTAAATAAAAACTTGAAAGAACCAATGATTTTGACTGAAACACCAGCAAAAGCATTCGAAATAATACAAATAGATACCATTGGACCACTACCCAGAACATCGAATGGTAATGAATATGCTGTTACTCGAATATGTGATTTGACTAAATATCTGATTGCAATTCCCATACAGAGCAAACACGCAAAAACAGTAGCCAAAGCTATTTTCGAAAATTTCTTTTTGGTTTATGGAAGTATGAAAACCATAAAAACGGATATGGGATCCGAATATAAAAATAGCGTATTTGAGGAACTATGTAAACTTCTCAATATTGAACACAAAACATCTACACCATACCACCATCAAACACTAGGCACTGTTGAATGTAGTCATAGAACTTTCAATGAATATCTTAAATATTTCGCGTATTGTTACAATATAACCCCATCTACAGTTCATGGTTATTGCCCATTCGAATTAGTTTTCGGTAAAAAACCCCAAATTTACGAATTTTTGCCAGAAAATACCGTAAACCCATTATACAATTATGAGGCTTACGACAAAGAAATTAAATACAGGTTGCAAATAGTACAACTAAGAGCTAATAAACTAGTTAAAGAAGCAAAAGAAAAACAAAAACTTAATTACGATGAAAATATTCAATATAAGGAAATAAATTTAGGAGATTTAGTATTAGTTAAGAATGAAACAGGTCATAAGTTAGATAGTAGATACAAAGGGCCCTATAGAGTAGTAAATATTGATAGTAAAAATAATTATACTTTGACCCCCTATAGAGTAGTAAATATTGATAATAAGAATAATTATACTTTAACTCACTATAGCATAGAAAACATAGGTTTAAATAATGACAATAAGAATATCATAATTCATAAAAATAGACTTAAGCTATTCGAATAAGTTAATTTAATTTTGACAAAAAATTTAGCTCATAAATTTACAAATATAAATTTGTTTACGACCTATAAAACTTTGTTTACGTTTTAAGTAATCAGCATCACAAACAAAAACCGACACTTATACAAATTGTACAAAAGAAAACAAATTACAAATAAAGAAAATGTATCAGATGAATAAATAAATAAGTAATGCAAAACTGCCTCGAAAAAAAAGGACGCTGCCTACAAGGAGACGTTGCGAACGGGCGCAACCCGCAGTGTATGGCAACAATATCGTGAGGCAAAGAAGGAAGAGAGACGCCTTTTCAGAAAAAAGAAAAGTGAGGCCGAAAGGCGTGAGTGTGAGGAGCTTGAGATGCTGGCTGACAGGAATGATGCCCGAAAATTCTATGAAAAGATCCGGCGGATGACGGAAGGTTTTAAGACCGGGGCAAGCTCCTGTAAGGACAATAATGGCGACCTGGTAACCGACGTACAAAGTGTACTTAAATTATGGAGGGAGCACTTCTCCTCACTGCTAAATTGCGAGGGAGACGTCGAACCCGATACCCCAATCCCTGACGATGGAAAAGTCGTCCCACCACCTGACTATGATGAAGTGAGGATAGCTATATCCCGGCTCAAAAACAACAAAGCGCCTGGAAAAGACGGACTACCCGCCGAGCTGTTCAAACACGGAGGCGAAGAGCTGGTAAAAAGCATGCATCAGCTCTTATGCAGAATATGGTCAGACGAATGCATGCCTCCGGATTGGAATTTAAGTGTGCTTTGCCCAATCCACAAGAAAGGCGATCCCGCTAACCGCACCAACTACCGCGGAATTAGTCTTCTTAATATCGCATATAAGGTTCTTTCTAGCGTGTTGTGTGAAAGGTTGAAGCCCATCGTAGACAAACTGATTGGACCTTATCAGTGTGGCTTTAGACCTGGTAAGTCTACCATCGACCAGATTTTCACGATACGCCAAATCCTGGAGAAGACCCATGATAAGAGAATCGACACTCACCATCTCTTTGTCGATTTTAAAGCCGCTTTTGACAGCGTAAAAAGGAGTTGCCTGTATGCCGCCATGTCTGAATTTGACTTCCCTGCAAAGCTTATACGGCTTTGCCAAATGACGTTGAGCAATACCAACAGCTCCGTTAGAATCGGGAAGGACCTCTCTGAGCCATTTGAAACCAAACGAGGCTTCAGACAGGGCGACTCCCTTTCGTGCGATTTCTTCAATCTGATGCTGGAGAAGATAATTCGAGCAGCAGAGCTAAACCGCAATGGTACAATCTTTTACAAGAGCGTGCAATTGCTGGCGTATGCTGATGATATTGATATCATTGGCCTTAACAACCGCGCCGTAAGCGCTGCCTTCTCTGGACTGGATAAGGAAGCGAAAAAAGTGGGTCTTGCCGTGAACGAGGACAAGACGAAGTATTTGCTGTCATCAAAGAAGGAATCGGCGCACCTGCGCCTTGGCAGCCATGTCACTGTTGATAGTTACAAATTTGAAACTGTGAGAGACTTCGTCTATTTGGGAACCAGTATTAACACCGAAAATAATATCAGTCTAGAAATCCAGCGGAGAATCACTCTTGCCAACAAGTGCTACTTTGGACTGAGTAGGCAATTGAGAAGTAAAGTCCTCTCTCGAAGAACAAAGATCACGCTCTATAAGTCTCTCATCATACCTGTCCTGATGTATGGCTCAGATTCATGGACAATGTCAAGAGAAGATGAGATGGCCATTGGAGTATTTGAGAGAAAAGTTCTCCGGAAGATTTATGGTCCTTCCCGTGATACCAACGGCGAGTATCGAAGGAAATTTAACGATGAGCTGTACGAGCTCTACGCAGATCTGACCATAGTCCAGCGAATTAAAGCTCAAAGACTCCGCTGGCTGGGCCATGTTATGCGAATGGACAAAGAAGCTCCAGCACAGAAGGTTTTCCTATCGTCGCCTGAATTCGGCAGCAGAGGAAGGGGGAGGCCTCGACTGAGATGGAAACAACAGGTGGAGGATGACTTGAACTCCCTTGGGGTTTCCAATTGGCGTCGGTTATCGCTAAAAAGGAATGACTGGCGTGCTTTGATACAAAACGGCCAAAATCGCTTAGGCGGTTAAGCGCCAATAAATAATAATAAAAAAACAAATATCTAAAAACATGAGTTAGTCAAGTGGACAACACTTGAAAATAAAATAAACAAAATTGAAAAAATTTGTAACATAATTACCAGGCACAACAGAAAATTTTTTAAACAAACGACAAGCAATAAAAATCTGAAAAGTATCAAATGAAACACTCATAAATTAATTGCAGAAATGTACAAAAGGAGTGTATTGGGGTGTGGTTGCTGTGTGACCTTGCCCAATCCCGACTCTTGCGTCCTCGTTCGTACACTCTGGGCAACGTGAGCTATCTAGGCTCGCGGCAGAAAGAGAGGGAGCCCCGGTGGGGCCACTCTGACATACTTGGTTTAAGGGCTCACCGAGGTCTTTTGGCCAGAGTCTGTTCACCAAGCGGCTCGCTATATAAATGTGTAAATATTCTAAAAAAAAACCCCGAAACGGGTGGTGCGCTGGGTTTGGGACCCGCCACGTAAAAAACCGAATTCCAATGAAAACTAATGTACCAAAGCCTCGGATGAGAACCCCCTTTAATGTTGACGACCCGGCAAAACGAATTATGGACTACGCGAAGGATATTAGGGCATGTACGTGGAATGTCCGGACCCTTTCTAGGGAGCGTACCGCTGCCCGACTGGTTGATGTCCTCGCGAACGCAAAGGCTTACATCACCGCCCTGCAGGAAATGCGATGGACGGGGAAAGGAAAGACGACCATCGGTCGTTGTGACGTATACTACAGTGGCCAGACACGCGGCAAAGCGCGTGGTGTAGGATTTGTGGTGGGAAAGAGACTTCGCCGCCAAGGACGAGCGTCTCGCTGCGATCCGCATCAAGGCGAGGTTTTTCAACATAACATTTGTCTGCGCCTATGCGCCGACTGAGGAGACGGACGACGCAGAGAAGGACTCCTTCTACGATAAACTTGAACAAGCCTATGATCGCTGCCCCCTGCATGATATCAAAATCGTGCTCGGCGACTTTAATGCCAAGGTGGGCAAGGAAGGAGTCTTTGGTCCTACAGTTGGAAAATTCAGTCTCCACGATATAACAGCCCCCAACGGCACTAGGTTGATTGACTTCGCCGCTTCCCGCAATATGGTCATCAGTAGTACCAGGTTCCAGCATAAGCGAATACACCAAGCCACCTGGCTTTCCCCTGATCAAAGAACAAGAAACCAGATTGATCATGTCATGATCGACGGCAGACACAGCTCCACCGTTTTAGACGTGCGTACCCTACGCGGTCCCAATATCGACTCGGACCATTATCTTGTTGCAACCAAGATACGCACACGCCTCTGTGCAGCGAAGAAAGTACGCACAGTAACGGAAGGAAAGTTTGACGTCGAGAAGTTGCGAGTGACACAGACAGCTGATAATTTCTCCACTCGACTCTCACACCTGCTATCGGAGAGCAATCCTCGACCTAACGATGTAACCGAGCAATGGAAGCATGTCTCACACTCATTACGTACCGCCGCTGAAGCCACTATAGGGTTTCAGCGAGCCCGCAAGAACAACTGGTACGATGAGGAATGCACCACAGCCTCGGACAAAAAGGACGCTGCCTACAAGGAGACGTTGCGAACGGGCGCAACCCGCAGTTTATGGCAACAATATCGTGAGGCAAAGAAGGAAGAGAGACGCCTTCTCAGAAAAAAGAAGAGATGCCGAAAGGCGTGAGTGTGAGGAGCTTGAGATGCTGGCTGACAGGAATGATGCCCGAAAATTCTATGAAAAGATCCGGCGGATGACGGAAGGTTTTAAGACCGGGACAAGCTCCTGTATGGACAATAATGGCGACCTGGTAACCGACGTACAAAGTTTACTTAAATTATGGAGGGAGTACTTCTCCTCACTGCTAAATTGCGAGGGAGACGTCGAACCCGATACCCCAATCCCTGACGATGGAAAAGTCGTCCCACCACCTGACTATGATGAAGTGAGGATAGCTATATCCCGGCTCAAAAACAACAAAGCGCCTAGAAAAGACCCGCCGAGCTGTTCAAACACGGAAGTGAAGAGCTGGTAAAAAGCATGCATCAGCTCTTATGCAGAATATGGTCAGACGAATGCATGCCTCCGGATTGGAATTTAAGTGTGCTTTGCCCAATCCACAAGAAAGGCGATCCCGCTAACCCCACCAACTACCGCGGAATCAGTCTTCTTAATATCGCCTATAAGGTTCTTTCTAGCGTGTTGTGTGAAATGCTGAAGCCCATCGTAGACAAACTGATTGGACCTTATCAGTGTGGCTTTAGACCTGGTAAGTCTACCATCGACCAGATTTTCACGATACGCCAAATCCTGGAGAAGACCCATGATAAAAGAATCGACACACACCATCTCTTTGTCGATTTCAAAGTCGCTTTTGACAGCGCAAAAAGGAGTTGCCTGTATGCCGCCATGTCTGAATTTGACTTCCCTGCAAAGCTTATACGGCTTTGCCAAATGACGTTGAGCAATACCAACAGCTCCGTCAGAATCGGGAAGGACCTCTCTGAGCCATTTGAAACCAAACGAGGCTTCAGACAGGGCGACTCCCTTTCATGCGATTTCCTCAATCTGATGCTGGAGAAGATAATTCGAGCAGCAGAGCTAAACCGCAATGGTACAATCTTTTACAAGAGCGAGCAATTGCTGGCGTATGCCGATGATATTGATATCATTGGCCTTAACAACCGCGCCGTAAGCGCTGCCTTCTCTGGACTGGATAAGGAAGCGAAAAAAGTGGGTCTTGCCGTGAACGAGGTATTTGCTCTCATCAAAGAAAGAATCGGCGCACCTGCGCCTTGGCAGCCATGTCACTGTTGATAGTTACAAATTTGAAACTGTGAGGGACTTCGTCTATTTGGGAACCAGTATCAACACCGAAAATAATATCAGTCTAGAAATCCAGCGGAGAATCACTCTTGCCAACAAGTGCTACTTTGGACTGAGTAGGCAATTGAAAAGTAAAGTCCTCTCTCGAAGAACAAAGATCACGCTCTATAAGTTTCTCATGGGCCATGTTATGCGAATGGACAAAGAAGCTCCAGTACAGAAGGTTTTCCTATCGTCGCCTGAATTCGGCAGCAGAGGAAGGGGGAGGCCTCGACTGAGATGGAAACAACAGGTGGAGGATGACTTGAACTCCCTTAGGGTTTCCAATTGGCGTCAGTTATCGCTAAAAAGGAATGACTGGCGTGCTTTGATATGCAACGGCCAAAATCGCTTAGGCGGTTAAGCGCCAATAAATGAATGATGACGAACTGTCAGAGTTTACAAATATTAATGTAAGCACAGAGATGCATGTGATGTTGACATCCATATTATTTCACATAAATTTATGTTCACTCGCATTATTAAACACTAAAATACAATATCCCTGCAGCCAAAATCCGAACTACTCAGCAAACATACTAGTTCATTGAGTAAATATTTTGTGGCATATGCATACCAGTTCATTGTTGATTAGCTTTAAGCCATTCAATGCCAAACTACTCAGCGACAATTCTAGTTCATTGACTATACATTTTGTGGTCTATTCAGACCTGTTCATTTCTGATTACCTTTAAGCCAGCCAAGGCCAAACTACTCTGCAAACAATATAGTTCATTGACTGTACATTTTGTGGTGTATTCATACTAGTTCAACTCTGATTAGCTTTAAACCAGTCAATTCCAAACTACTCAGCAACATTATAGTTCTTCGACTATACATTTTGTTGTGTATTCATACTAGTTCATTTCTGACTACCTTCAAAGTAATCAATTCCAAACTACTCAGCAGAAACCTAGCTCCTTTACTATACATTTTATGGGTGTTTTTATAATAGTTTATTGCTGATTACCCTTAAACCAATCAATGCCAATCTAATCAGAAAACATACTAGTATACAACTATAATTTACTGGGCGAAATCATACTAGTCAGAAAAATCCTGGTTCGTACTAGTATGCAAGTATGTATGAATTTCGGGTTGAAATCATACTAAACCTTTTTCAGTTTATATTCAGAAAGTTTTCTAAATATCAATTGTAATTTTCTTAATGTCAATTGAATTTTTCTGAATATCAAATGGAAATTCTGAATATGAATTGTAATTTCCTGAATATAAATTGTTACTTTCTGAATATAAACCGAAAAAGGTGTAGTCAGAAAAAGTATAATCTATTTTAGAAAAAATAATATGTAATTAGAAAAATTCCATTTCATACTACATTATTATTACACCGCGACCATTAGTACGATCTATTGTACTACATAGTAATATGCACACATTTGCACACAATTTTTGGTTATTTCTTTTTTTCTTGTAATTCACATCTGCTTTTTCGTGTTTGGGTAAATACAAATATGATTCTGATGTATATATGATCTAGTATGTCCACTGCTATATTTCTGGTGTATATACACAGAAAAAAGGCACTGGTAAAATCTACAATCTCGTACTGTTATCCTGAAGTAGACCAAATTCTGGTGATTTGACCTAATTTTTGTTTTTTGAACGGTAATTTTAGTTGAAGTAACTGCATTCAACTGTTGATTGAACAGTCATAGATTTGTCAATTTAAAAAAAAAAACTGTAGGTCCCGCCATCTTGTAGTAAAAAAATCAAAGCAGCATTTACATAAAACTTTGTGAAACTTTGACAAAGCATTTTCCAAAATTTCGCTTCGCTTTACGTTCAAAAAACATGAAAGTGGATCCTACAAATTTTAATGCAATTGGGCCTTTACCTATATAATCAAACTTGATGAACGCGCAACTTGAAAGGAGCCATTGCATAATTTAAAAAATATAGAAAAAAAAATTGTGTTGACTTTACCGAGAATCCAACTCAAAACCTTTAGCTCATTTTTGGCTGTGTATGAACGAAGGACTGAAACCGCAACAGTAACCGATTAAAACCGATTCACTATTCAAAACCGAAACCGAAACCGTAACCGCTATTTTTTTCTGAAAAAGAACGAAACCGAAACCGTTTCAAAAGCCGGAATCGGTTCTCTTCGGAAGAGGCTACCCTGAATAACTGAATGGTTAAGCAAGGCACTTTTTGACGGGTCCCGTACGATATGTCGAAAAAAAATGTCGAATTTCCAAGACCGAATTTCAAAAAATTTTACTATACCGAAGAGATTTTTGACCGAAAAAAAAATGTCGAAAAAATGCAAATGACCGAAAAAGGTCGAAATTTGGATGTTTAATGTAAAACTTCGGATATTTGGGTTTAACAACGTGTTTTAGAACAGTATACAATTATTTATCACTTCCTTACCTCTTATCAAAAACTTTTCAACCATTTTCCAATACAAAGCCTATTCAACTTTTCCCCTTGTTAGAGGTAACAGCAGAAATATTCTCAGCCATTTTCGGGCTACAAACTGCACATGTAAAAATTACGATTGAGAATGACCTTTGATTTGTGCTTATTAAAAGTATAACACTAACCATTTGGTAATGATCATTTCGAGAAAGTTACCGTTATCTCATTGAGCTAAACTATGCTGGAGACACCAATGGCAAAAATAAATCGATGTGTCTTTGATGCGAAGTCTATGTACATTTGTTTCGCTATATATGTACATCGACGCTTCGACAAAGAGAATATATCAACAAGAGCCGTCACTCGTTATAAGTGCAAGGAAAAATATGGATGCCGTTTTCTTTCAGGGTTTCGGTAATTTTGTTTTCCTCAGTTTTGTAAATTCGACAGCTGGTCAATTTCTGTTTCGGCTCTTGTGTTATTTCAGTTCTCGTCTATTTTCTTTTATACATTTTGTTTCGATTAGACAATAACATATTTATATCGAAATTACTGAAACCCTGAAAGAAAACGGCATCCATCTTGTTCGTTGCTTTCATAACGAGTGGTGGCTCTTGTTGATATATTCTCTTTGGCTTCGATTTGGTTAGAAGTTTTCTAATATGTGTATATTTGCTAATTAACTAATGGCGGCGATATACCTACAGGTTATCATCATAACCTCTAACGAGATTTTTAGCCGAGCTTCTCTTTCCAACTTGTGGTGTGTTGCTTTTTTTGAGTTTTTCCTACAAGTTGGCGGGACCTACAGTTTTTTGCCGACTCCGAACGGCACTTGCAAAGCAAATGAATTTTTTGCTGAGAAGCTTCTCATGGCAGAAATACACCCGGAGAGTTTGCCAGACTACTGCCGAGGGGCGACCCCGTTTTAGAAAAATTCTTTTTCTAAATAATTTTTGATGTTACTTTTGCCGGGCATCGAACCGCCACGACTTGGTGTAGAAGGCCGAACACTTAACCGCTACACCACGGCGGCCGCCTAATTACGTGCATATTTTTGAACAAGGAAAAGATGTTAGTCCAATTTACTTTTGTTTTTGGACAAGTGAGAAACCGAAATAACGTTTAAACGTTCAAAACTTCACAATTTTTATAGAAACATCGATGTATCGATACATCAAATGTTTACGTGACTATAAAAGTCACCAAAAATCTAAATTTTTCTGACATCTTTAAACCGTAGATTCGTTTCTGAGAGGTTGTTGTTAATTATGTTGAGAAGAGCTTAAGAGTTTGTGTTTGTAACTTTACCGTCAGGTTTTATATTTGCTTGCAAGAGCTATTGCAAAACACTAGAAAAATAATACTCAACATTAATATATAAGATGTAGAAACAATGTAATAAATGATGTATTAATTTCGCGCGAATTTTACACATCATTCATTACATTGTTTCTACATCTTATATATTTTTTTCGACATTTTTTCATTCGACATTTTTTTTCGAGACATTTTTTTTTCGACCTTTTGTGTTTTCGGCAAGTTTTTTTTCGACATTTTTTTTCGACATTTTTAGTTTCGACTTCTTTTTTATCGACATATCTTACCAGACCCCTTTTTGACCCCAATATCAAAATTCCGAAAGAATTAAACGATAGGCGAATGAAGTCATCGAAAAAAATTTACGACATCCGAAAACAAATGTTTAGTGGCCGTCTCAGAAAGCATCACTCATACCTTCCATTTTAACATTTTTCTAATGGGTCCCGTACGATATGTCGAAAAAAAAAAATGTCGAATTTCCAAGACCGAATTTAAAAAAATTTTAAAATACCGAAGAGATTTTTGACCGAAAAAAAAAAATGTCGAAAAAATGCAAATGACCGAAAAAGGTCGAAATTTGGATGATTAAGGTAAAACTTCGGAAATTTGAGTTTAACAACGTGTTTTATGACAGTATACAATTATTTATCACTTCCTTACCTCTTACCAAGAACTTTTCAACCATTTTCCAATACAAAGCCTATTCAAATTTTCCCCTTGTTAGAGGTAACAACAGAAATATTCTCAGACATTTTCGGGCTACAAACTGCACATGTAAAAATTAAGATTGAGAATGACTTATGATTTGTACTTATTAAAAGCATAACACTAATCATTTGGTAATGATCATTTCGAGAGAGTAACCGTTATCTTATTGAGCTAAACTATGCTGGAGTCACCAATGGCAAAAATAAATCGATGTGTCTTTGATGCGAAGTCTATGTACATTTGTTTCGCTATATATGTACATCGATGCTTCGACTTGGTTAGAAGTTTTCTAAGATGTGTATATTTTTCTAATTACGTGCATATTTTTGAACAAGGAAAAGATGTTGGTCCAATTTACTTTTGTATTTGAACAAGTGAGAAGCCGAAATAACGTTTAAACGTTCAAAACTTCACAATTTTTATAGAAACATCGATGTATCGATACATCAAATATTTACGTGACTATAAAAGTCGCCAAAAATCAAAATTTTTCTGACATCTTTAAACCGGAGATTCGTTTCTGAGAGGTTGTTGTTAATTATATTGAGAAGAGCTTAAGAGTTTGTGCTTGTAACTTTACCGTCAGGTTTTATATTTGCTTGCAAGAGCTATTGCAAAATACTAGAAAAATAATACTCAACATTAATATATAAGAATTCGCGCGAATTTAACACATCATTCATTACATTGTTTCTACATCTTATATATTTTTTTTTCGACATTTTTTCATTCGACATTTTTTTTCGAGACATTTTTTTTTTCGATCTTTTGTGTTTTCGGCAAATTTTTTTTCGACATTTTTTTTCGACATTTTTAGTTTCGACTTCTTTTTTTTCGACGTATCGTACCAGACCCTTTTCTAATTGAAAAAGAAGAGTAAATTTTTTAAACTTATTTGGAAAAAAATTTTCCATAGCGGAAGTAATATTTCTGTGGTCATAAGCAATAACAGCCTAAGTCGACTTTAGACATTAGATCAGTTGAAATTTTTGCTGGCGAATTTTTGTAACAAAACTGTTTTATAAGTAAGGCAAACTTATTGGATTTAATTGTTTGTAAAGAAAGTAAAAAAGACCAATGAATGTCTTGAAAAATGTCTCGATGTTGCTATTCAAAATCACCAGCAAAAATTTCAACTGGTCTAATTTCTTAAGTCGACTTAGGCTGTTATTGCTTATGACCACAGATTTATTACTATATATTGGAAAAAATTCATCATGACCACCTGAGTAAAGGTACATATTTGAGTTTTGTAGTAGCACAATTTTTTTGTGTTGGTGTTTTTATTTGGAAACCGAAACCGGAACGACACCGTAACAGAAACCGAAATAAATGTTGAAGAACGAAACGGGAACCGAAACCGAAACACGTTATAAAACCGTAACCGAAACCGGAACTTTATTTTAATCGGTTTCATACCTTGGTATGAACTAGTGTATCAACTGGTATAATGCTGATGCAGAGGCTGACTAGTATACCATTTGGTATGGTGCTGAAGCAGAAGAGGACAATTGCTTTTCTTTTTCTCTTGTAACTGCTTCTTTTTTATCTTGTAATTCACAGATGCTTTTTCTTGTTTGGATAAATACAAATAGTCGCTGCTTTCTAAAGAATAAACTGGTATATTGTGGATGTAGAGGCTGACTATGATACTGGTGCATAGACCGACTAGTATACCAACTGGAATGAATATCAAATTCATGGACTGGTATGACAAGTGGTATGATCTGAATGTGCATAATGATTAGGCGCATAGACTGAGTAGTATGTCAACTGGTATGATTCTGATGTATATATGAACTAGTATATCAACTGGTAAGATTCTTATGCATATACATATGAACTAGTATGTCAAATGGTATAATCCTGATTCAAATATGAACTAGTATGTCAACTGATATGATTATGATGCATAAATGAACTGGTATGTCAACTGGTATGATTCTGATGCATAAATGATCTAGTATGTCAACTGGTATGATTCTGACGCATATATGAACTAGTATGTCAACTGATATGATTATGATGCATAAATGAGCTGGTATGTTAACTGGTATGATTTTGATGCATGAATGAACTACTATGTCAACTGGTATTATTCTGATACATATATGAACAAGTATTGCAACTGGTGTGATTTTGATGCATATATGAACTTGTATGTCAACTGGTATATCCCTGATGCAGAGGCTGACTACTCAGCCAATAGGTATGGTGCTGATGCAGAGGAGGACAATTGCCATCTCGTAGGACATCGTCGTGTGAAAAATACCACTTGCTAATATGGAAAAATTACAGAACTCGAACTAGTATTAAACTAGTTCAGTTGACGCATACAAAACACGTAAATTGAACATTTATTCACAAACCATCTGCTTTCGCAGGTGTTTTTTGCATGTGTCAAAGTTACTACTGTCAGTATTTACCTCTTCGTTTGGCACAGCCAAATGGAAAATATTTGTACACCATAGGAGATTCGTTCACCTAATTTTACTCTAACGGTAAAAGATGTCACTTGGTACACACCCTAAATGAAGTAAAGAAAAAATTTGCATTTACTTTATTAATCAAACTTTATTACATACCCAGTGATGGATTTACGCCTAGGCCCGTGAGGCCCTGGCCTAGGGCGGCAAAATTTTTGAAATGCCAAAATTTTAGAGGCCAAAAAATTAAAAACTATTAATTTTAAAAATTGGTTTAGATTAGTTTTTATAAAAAATTTTCCATACCGTAGATTTGCATGTATTGGATATCATTTTGATATTCATTCAAAAGTTTCAAAACATTTTTTGTTTATAAAAATAATTTCCCATGAAAAATAAATCGCGTCTTTTTCCATATTCAATTTTTGAACCATCAAAATAATTGGTAAACAAATTAAAACTCTATGTCAATAAATAAAGTTATTTTTAAAAGAAAAAAGAAAAATTGAATCAAAATTAATGAAATTATTTTTTTTTAAAAGGGCGGCACATCAAACGGGGCCTAGGGCGGCAGCAAGCCTAAATGCGTCACTGTACATACCCGTCAAATTATAATTTTACATTTGTAATACGGAGGCGAAGAGCTGGTAAAAAGCATGCATCAGCTCTTTTGCGGAATATGGTCAGACCAGTGCATGCCTCCGGATTGCAGTTTAAGTGTGCTTTGCCCAATTCACAAGAAACGCGATCCCGCCAAATCCTGGAGAAGACCCATGATAAAAGAATCGACACACACCATCTCTTTGTCGATTTTAAAGCGCAAAAAAAAGTTGCCTGTATGCCGCCATGTCTGAATTTGACTTCCCTGCAAAGCTTATACGGCTTTGCCAAATGACTCTGATCAATACCAACAGCTCCGTCAGAATCGGGAAGGACCTCTCTAAGCCATTTGAGACCAAACGAGGCTTCAGACAGGCCGACTCCCTTTCGTACGATTTCTTCTACCTGATGCTGGAGAAGATAATTCGAGCAGCAGAGCTATCTTTTACAAGAGCGTGCAATTGCTGGCGTATTCCGATGATATTGATATCATTGGCCTTAACAACCGCGCCTTGGTAAGCGCTGCCTTCTCTGGACTGGACAAGGAAGCGAAAAAAGTGGGTCTTGCGGTCAACGAGGACGAGACGAAGTATTTTCTGTCATCAAAGAAAGAATCGGCGCACCTGCGCCTTGGCAGCCAAGTCACCGTTGACAGCTACAAATTTAAAAAGGTGAGAGACTTCGTCTATTTGGGAACCAGCATTAACACCGAAAATAATATCAGTCTAAAAATCCAACGGAGAATCACTCTTGTCAACAAGTGTTACTTAGGCCTAAGTAGGCAATTGAGAAGTAAAGTCCTCACTCGACAAACAAAGATCACGCTCTATAAGTCTCTCATCATACCAGTCCTGATGTACGGCTCGGAATTATGTACAGTGTCAAGAGAAGATGAGATATAAGTACATTCTATGTACAAAGTACATTTACAAATATATACAAAAATAAAATAAAAACCATAATATACCAATGGGGGGAGGGGTGAAATACCCCAAACGGCAATAAACCAAATTTGTGTTATTGCTCAACTGAATGTGAAATAACACAAATTTGTGTAATTGCATCACTTTGAGAAATAAGTCAAATTTTTTTCCCACGTTTGAGCAATAAGGCAAAAAAGTGCACATGAACGCATCACTACTTTTTTTGTGTTCGCACCGCACATTTGTCGTATAAATATGTAGCATAAGTCCAGTAATATATAAGCATACATACATACATTGTAGATACATTTTTTGTTACTCTCAACTGGCCATTGTGTATTAAAACAAGTGTTATACAAAAAGTAGATTAAGGTAGAGTTAAGAGAAGAGAGTGTAGAGTTTTTTAAATGAAATCCACACCTCTGATAGTGATGATTCGGGTGATGAAGAAATATCCGAAACTGTACCTGTAGACGAACATCAACAAAATTATATCCTTACAAGAACGGCAACTTTTGTTTGTTCCATGCAAACATTTTAAAGTTTGCAATGACTGTTTTCAGCAAATGAAAAAGAATGCTGAGGAAGGAAATACAGAAATAATTTGTCCGATTTGCCGAGCAGTTGTTAATGATGCCTTCTATATATTTTACTAAACTTTACATAACTATGCTTATTTCGTGAATTATTGTTGTCTTTATAATTTTTTTCAAAATTTTTGTTAAATCAAATTTATATTAAATATAGATTGTCACAAAGTTAACAAAAAATGTCAAGTGTTGCGTTTGAAGTTAAAAGGGACAAAAGATGTTAAATAAAAATGACGGGGGGCGGCGCGCGGCCCGCGGCCCGCGGCGGTTCGCGCGCCCTTTCGCGACGACCGGGTGCTGCGCGGCGCGGTGCATGTGCCGGATCGCGGCGACCGGTCGCAGCGGGTCGTGGGCGGCTTGGTCCCAGCGACTCAAGCAGGTTTGATATGAGCCCCTTGCGATCCTGTCTGAAATGAAATACTATAATTGAGCAATAAGACAAAATTTGACTTCTTTCCGAGTGGTAATAAACCAAACCTTAAAATTTTGCTACATTTTGTGTTATTTCACATTCAGTTGAGTAATAACACAAAGTTTGTGTTATTACCGTTTGGGGTATTTCACCCCCCTATACCAATATTTGTTTACAACAATGGAATTGTTGTTTTACGGCTTTTTGGTACTAAACTTCATTGTAATTGCAAGCTTGAAGCCAAGAAATAATAATTCTTGTTTTTCATCAAATTTCATTATTGCTGTTGGTATTTTTAATTCTAATAATTCATATTAATAATTAAAAAATTTTGTTAGAATAGAAAAAGTAAGTTTTTGGGTCACACGCCATAGCTTCATAGATCGATTTCGGGAGTTGCTAGTTCCACTCATCAGTATGATTTAGGCAACGCGTCTCTAACCTACCGGCTAGTTACTTGTTATTTTTGTGAACGCCTCACTACCAATTTATTTTTTTTCGTATGTGTCGTGTTTTAGTAATTTTCCCCCATGTGTGTTAGTGCATATTTTGCAAAAATCATGCACGCGCCCACCTCTAATCAGAACCAAGTTTTTTAAAATTATTATTGCTCAGTTTGTTCGTTAATAACAAAAATAGAATAATTTAAAAATAAATTATTCGATCGGTCAAATAGTCCATGAAAATTTTCTACTGTACAATAACATGACCATATCATCAAGCTTTCATAAATAAATTATCGTAAAATTTTGATGTTTCGAAAATTGCTATACCTACGTATACCAGTAAGTCGAAGATTATATTTACAACAGTGTCTATTCGCCACACATACATAGTAAGCGCCATCTAGTGCAGAACTGATCTGTGCAATAAACTAATTTTTTGTGGAAGGTAAATTTTTAATAGCTCTGCAGTTTTTTAAGTTTTAATTATTATTTTAAAATTTATGAATAGTGCCTATCTGGACAATTTTATGTAAACAAACACAATTCGGTATCATTTTATGGTTTTTGGCAGCTTTCAAAAATAGTCATATACCTAAGTTGAAAAGTAAATTTTAGGTATTGATGATTAAGAATTGTGGGTTTGCTTACAATTCTCGTTAAAAAAAGTCGATTTTCTGTATACATACATACGTTCCAAAACTTTTCTGTATTCTTTAATTTGTGCTTATGTAGCTACTAACACCGCAACCTGTCTGAGAACATCTGCTGTGGGTAAACTCAGACTTGATTTGTGTGTTTGAGCCTTAGCCACTTTAATTTCTGGAACTGTTGAGACTAATCTTTTAATTAACACTTAAAATATCACAGAAGTATACCAGAAAATTAATTAATTACTTATGTAAGTTAATTTTCACATTTAGGTATTCACTAAAAGGCTTGATTTACTCATCGATTTTATTTGCTTTGCTCAGATCGAGCTCATACGCACACAATTTGCTCATACATATGCTTGTACTTTTATAATTGCAAAATTTATGTTTTTTTTTAGTTTTCGCCAACTATTGTTATTGAACCAGTTAACATTATTTAGTATGCACTTCTTCAAAACATATCTACACATTGTTTACATGTATTCACTTTAAAATCTCTACCCTTATATTTCATCTTGAGAACTTGAGCGGAAATTCCAGAGCACAAATGCGATGCGAAGCAAATATGATTATGGACTAAAACTAAAGACTACTTAGCAATAGCTGCTGCTGAATAATACAAGTAGAGTAAAAAAAGCTTTTCTGCAGAAGAGAAAACCAGCATTATGTTTACTAAGAAAGAGAAATCTCAGTATGTTGTATTTCTACACATGTTGAGTTACACCTTTCAGTTTTGTAACATTTATATGTTTTATTACAAGAAAAGCATAAGTAATGTTAATACGAATATAGCACCCCCCATAGTCTGGCCTGTAGTGACTGTATATGTGTAGCTCTATTTCAACGTTTCCTATAATTTATAGCATGGAAGCAAAGAGGCTTGACAATAATAAGAGGACCCAACGCAATTCAGCAGGTCGCGGGTAATTTGACAATAGCGATTTGCAAAGAGGCTAGAAACAAATTCACCTCCATAAGAAATACACTAAAGCTACTTTTTTACCACGCGGCGAATTCCTTACTCGCGAATTGCTTTCGTTCCTTTTATTATTTCTAGACTCTTTGCATAAACATTTTTCGAATATTTGAAATTGAGTGGCTAATAGTACATTTAAATCGCACCAAATTTGCCGAACACAAATGAGCCAGTTCGACACCGTTTACACTGGCAAATTTGCATTTGGCTTCACCTTCCCTGCAAGAATCTTCTTCCAGGACAAAAAGGCACCCAAAGAAAATGCACTACCGTGATGTTTTAAACACCTGTAGAGTAATAATAAAAGAAGAGTCAAGAAGGCTTCTGTCCTGGCTTTGCTGGTAGAATTGGCCCATTTTCTTAAAAAAAACTAGTTGCAATTATTATTTACAGGAATTGTGCATAAGTTATCACACCTCCTTTCCTAAAAAAAATCGTGAATACATATGAACGATTTTATAGCTGTGATGTATTATTTAAGTGGTTTTTTTCTTGTACATTTCTGCAATTAATTTATGAGTGTTTCATTTGATACTTTTCAGATTTTTATTGTTTGTCGTTTGTTTACAAAATTTTTCTGTTGTGCCTGGTAATTACTTATGTTACAATGTTTTTCAATTTTGTTTATTTTATTTTCAAGTGTTGTCCACTTGAATAACTCATGTTTTTAGATGTTTGTTTACTTATTTATTTATTCATCTGATACCTTTTCTTATTTTGTAATTTGTTTTCTTTTCTACAATTTTTATAAGTGTCGGTTTTTGTTTATGATGCTAATTACTTAAAACGTAAACAAAGTTTTATAGGTCGTAAAAAAAAATTATATTTGTAAATTTATGAGCTAAAATTTTAGGCAAAAAAAAATTAATTTATTCAAATAGCTTAAGTCTATTCTTATGTATTATGATTTTCTTATTTTCTTTGCTTAAGGTGTTACTATTATTTAAATCTATGTTTTCTATATTGTATGGAATTAAACTATAATTATTTTTATTATCGATATTTACCAAAATACTTGATATAATCATCCCAATCATCTTTGTCAATGGATATATAAGAACGAATGTATTGGTTGAAAGTTCTGTGACTACACTCAAAAAAAATGTATCGGTATCGGTTTCATACCGGTTGGGTTAAAATGAAATTTCTAGAAGTATCATTTTCTTCGTATCAATGAAACAATGCATCATATCAAAAAGATAGTGAAAAGTGTCAAATCTTCATTTTAGTTATTGAATCGCTGAAGAAAAGTATTAGATTGGCACTTCAAAAATGTCAAATTGAGAGTATTAGTATCAATATAGTAGCATAAATCATATAATTGATATTCAAAGATATTAAATTGCAATTATAAAATATCAATTGAATAATACGTTTGATGAAGAAAAATTGATACTCCAAAGTTGCATATTGACACTACTATTTGTACTATTTAGCATCGCCCTGATACCAGCTGTTTTTTGAGTGTACGTTCAACAGTGCCCAAAGTTTGATTGGTGATATGGGGTAGAAGTCTTGTGTTCGATCTTTAAAAGTTTACAAAATTCTTCGAAGGCGTTATTTTTGTATTCAGTCCCCATATCAGTTATGATTGTTTTCATAAAACCATAAATTAAGATAACATTTTCAAAAACTGCTTTGGCCACTGCTATCGCGTGTTTGCTAGCAATCGGAATTGCGATCAGATACTTTGTCAAATCACATACAATTGTTACCGCATATTCATTTCCATTTATCGATCTTGGTAATGGACCGATTGTGTCAATCTGTACTATATCGAAAGCTTTCGTTGGCGCTTCAGTGATAGTCATTGGTTCTTTTAAATTTGTATATATTTTATTTTTACTGCATATTATGCACTTTTAATGTGATTTCTTATGTCATTTTTCATATTTTTCCAATAATATTTCTGTTTTATTTTATTTGTCATTCGATTGATTCCTGGGTGGCCACCATTAACAGGATTATCGTGATATTTTTGCAATATGTTTTTAATTATTTCTTTATTTGTCACTTGCACAACCTCCGGAGTTAATGCTATAGTTAGATTTTTGAGAACTTTGGTACCTATTTCCTTAAATGTGCTTACTCGAGTAAATTTATCTTTAAACAATTTGTCTCCTAAAGACAACTGTATTTTATTTATTTTTAAATTGTCGGCCTTTTTTATTAGCCTGGCAAAGAATTGACCTAAATCAATTTTCGCCTCAACAATTGAATTATCAATATTTTGATTGCCGGTTTCTTTTTGAAGCCTGGCAAAGGATTGACCTGAATCAATCTTCGCCTCAACAATCATATTATTAATATTTATTTCGCTACAAATTTTCTTTCCTTTTCTGAAATATAATTTGGGAGGGTCGAAAACGAGCCGGACTAGTCTTTTTACTTCACATTTATTTAGCGCTTCATATATTTTTGGGTTTTCATTGTGATATTTTTCTTTAATATTAATATTTTTATTATTGGAATTTTTATTGGTTTCCGATCGAGTCGTAACCTTTATTATTTGATTTGCTTTTATTGATAAATCTTTTAAATCATTTATATTTATGCGTGATAGTGCATCCGCAACATAATTTTCCTTTCCAGCTATGTTAGGTTAGGTTCAAGTGGCTACCGTAGAGGCACACCTAGGCCAGTATTAAAAGGCCCGTTGTGATACCACCAACACTAGGAAAGTCAGTTCCGGGACCCTGCCATATGGAAAATCCCGGTATTAACGGAATTCTCCACATAGCAGAATCCCGGGACTGACGTTCCTATACCGACACCGTTACTCCTCCTCGAACCATTTAGATGACTTGATGAAGGCCATCAGGTCCTTTATGTCCAGCTCCGTGACCTGGCGTAGGCTAACCAGGAAGGGAACTCCCAAAAAGCGCATTCTCGCGCTACTTAAAGCCGGGCAGTTGCAGATGAGGTGCTCCACCGTTTTATGATCCCATTTCGGCCGGGTTTCTTTGGATATCCGGCATCCTGGAGATTGCAGCCATCTTTCGTTGGCTTGGCGGAGTGTGTACTCCTTCAGCATAAGCTTGCATGTGGCAAACGGCATACCTAAGCGCTCTTCTGTTGGGCCATCTCTTGTAGAGATCGACGACAGCTGAGCGTCAGTTCAGAGTTGAACGAATAAGAGCCAAGGGATTTGATGGCCGCCTGGCTGTGGCAAAATGCCAAGAATGGCCTGGAGTGCTTCATTGGGCGTTGTTCTTAACGCACCGCTTATACAGATTATGCAAGATCTGTGTACTTTACCTAGCAGATTAAGGTTTGTTGCCTTGCTCAGCGCAGGCCACCATACCATAACTCCATAGAGCATGATTGGTCGAATGATTGCGGTGTAGATCCATTTGAATATTTTGGGGCTGAGCCCCCATTTCTTTCCAATGGCTCTTTTGCATGTGTAGAGTGCAATACACGCTTTCTTCTGGCGCTGAAGAACATTCTCCTTCCAGGTTAGTTTCCTATCCAGAACTGTGCCTAAGAACTTGGCTTGGTCAGCCAGGTTCAGGTGCACGTCATTCAGTTTTGGTAGTGTTAGCGGTGGTATCTTATAGCGGTTGGTGAAAAGAACCAGTTCTACGTTTCCCGGGTTGATGCTCAGTCCGCAGCGCGAGCACCATGAGGAAACCTCTCGCAGTGCTACTTGCATCAAGTCGCACAGGGTTTGTGGGAATTTGCCCCTATATACTATAGCTAAGTCGTCTGCATATGCCACTACCTTCCCGCCCCCCCAGCTTGTGTCTCGCAGCATCGAGTTGACAGTGAGGTTCCATAGAAGCGGGGAGAGAACACCACCCTGAGGCGTTCCCCTTGTGACATAGCGTGATAAGTCAACCGAGCCCAGTGATGAAACTATTCGTCTACCCCTTAGCAGTTGATCAATAAGTCCAATAAGAGACCTGCTTATGCCCAGACTTGTTAAAGCGGTGTTTATAGCATCAGGGCTTATGTTGTTGAAGGCTCCTTCAATATCTAAAAAGGCCGCAAGACAGTACTCCTTCTCATACAGCGATTTTTCAATAACAGAAACTAGGCTGTGAAGCGCAGTTTCTGTAGATTTCCCTTTGGTGTATGCATGCTGATAGCTACAGATCACGTTGCTATCAATAGTAGAGGAGAGGTAGTCATTTATTATCCTCTCGAAGGTTTTGAGCACAAAGGATGAAAGACTGATCGGCCTGTAGTCCTTGGGCTCGTAATGAGACGCCTTCCCCGCCTTAGCAATAAACACTACCGTGGCACTTCTCCAGGAGCACGGAATGTAGCTAAGAGCCAGGCAGGCTGTATAGAGAAATATCAGCCATTTGGCTGATGTCTCCAGCGTGTTTATGAGTTGTGCGGGAATAATCCCGTCTGGCCCGGCAGCCTTGAACGGTTCGAAGCTTTTAACCGCCCACCTAACCTTTTCCTCCGTGATGGGTATGTATACAGCCAGGTTTGTTGTAGGTGCTACGGGTTCCTCATGCAAGTTCCCTGGGAAGTGCGTATTCAAGAGCAGCTCTAGGGTTTCCCTCTCCGTGCTGGTCCAGGATCCGTCAGGTTTGCGCAAATAGCTTGTGGCTGTTTGAGTTTTTGAGAGCACTCTTCTAAGTCTCGCTGTATCGTCGACATTTTCGACCCCACTGCAGAAATTTCTCCACGATACTCTCTTCGCCTGCCTCAGAGCTTTTTTGTAGGCCCTGAGTTTAACTTTATATTCGAGCCATTGAGTCTCCGTGCCAAGGCTCTTGACCTTATTAAATTGTGTCCTACATGATTTTCGGAGCGAGTCCTGGTCGTAGGACCACCAATGCGGCCTATGTTTACCGCGTGGTTTTGGCACTGGGCAAGCCTGCTCTAAGGCATTCGAGAGCGCCGTTGTAAAGGTCTTTACCAGATCCTCCAACTCCCCTACTGATGAGGGGACTTGTGGGGGCAGTGCTGGTAAATCCCTAGATAGTATTTCATTGTGTAGCTGCCAGTTAGTGTTACGTGGGTTGCGTTTCATAACCGGCTGCTCAACAGAAAAGTCTAGAACTATTTCTACGTACCGGTGGTCGGAGAATGAGTGCTCATCGAGAACGCGCCATTTTCTGACCCACTCATAAGCGCCTTCGCTGCAAATAGTGAGATCTATTACCTCCCTACGGGTTTTAGTAATAAACGTAGGTTCGTTACCCACGTTGCAAACTACCAGGTTAGATGTTAACAAATAGTCAAACAACGACTCTCCTCTAGCATTGATATCGGAGCTTCCCCACTGGACGTGATGAGCATTGGCGTCAGTTCCGATAATAAGATGACCCATGGAAAAATTTGCCACCAGGTCTTTTACCTCCCTCTGTGGCGGAGGTTCCTCGGCATCGTAGGGCATATAGACCGACGCCATCGTCAGACTGGTACTGTCGACTGTTAAACTGGCAGCTGTAACGTCACCATTGGTATAGTTGGGCAAGAGAAATGCATTCAGCTCAGACTTAACTAAAATACAGGCTCTAACCCTGCCCCCCTCGCTGGCTCGAATAAGGTTATAACCCTTAGTCCCCAAACCGCAAATCCTTGAGCTGTTGACCCAGGGTTCTTGGATGAGGACCACATCTACGTCGCCTTTAGAGAGACGACTGATTAAAGCAGCCGAGGCTGCTTTAGATTTGTGCAGGTTTATCTGAATCACCACCAACATGACAGTGCTCAGACTTCCCTGCCACCGAGTTCCACCTCGTCTGGAGGCTTATCTTTCAACGACGATTTCTTCAGACCACGGTTTGGCGTGGCAGAGATCCTACTAACTGTGGCAGTGTCAACTGTGGTGCGCTCAGGACTAGCTGCTATCACTGTGACGTTGAGGTCCTCCCCGTCCAGCAGGCTGTCTCCCATCTCCGAGCTGTTCACTGCTCCTACGCCATTTGACGTGGCAGATACCATACTTTCCGAGTCGGACATCTCCGACTCCCCTTCCGGCACTGCGATGTCCGAGTCCTCCGGTGCAGCCGAAATAGCAGCGCGCTGTGCATCGCCGCGGTATACGTGGATCACGATCTGACCCATGCCGTAGTGCACTCGTCCATTGCACCGTTTAAGGGGCTCGAGTGCCTCCTTATTCAAGGTGAAGACCACTTGCCTATCAGGCCCTACCGCGTCCTCGACCAGATTTACACCCCAGTCCTGCGTCGGGAGAGACGGGTTCATGATCCTCAGCATCCTGAGAATTCTCTCAGGTTCAGCAGGGATAGCAGGAATCCACGCTCTTGCGCTTGGCCGAGCCGGGATGTCCTTCCAGTCGACAACCTCGATTCTTGCCCCTTGGTAGATCTCACCTAGTCTTGCAGCTGCTGCCTTGTACAGTGTAACAGTTTTTGCATCCTCGCAAGCGAATACCTTGATTCGGCCCTGGTGCCATCCCGCATCAGAACCCATCGGAGTGGCACCCGGAGACTCATCCATAATGTCGAGAGGGGCATTACCGATAGCGTTCCGGACGTACCGCCACTGGTCCCTAGGGATGGCCCAGTTTTCATTACCTCGGTCAATGACGCCTATGAGGATCCTATCCTTAGTCACTTCAGCAAAGCTGAGTTTACCCATTACGGGGGCGTGTTGCTGCCGCTTCGGGTGAGGTTTTAAATCCACGTCCGATCTCTGGCGTTTGAAGGGATTTATATTAACCTTCTTTGGCGCGTAATCGCTTTGGAAGTTCGGTAAGATAGCTTCAGCCATCTCCACCGTCTTCCTAGCATTCGGCGATAGCGTCTCTTGTGAAATACCCTCGTATTTCTTCAGTATCCTCGCGGCCGCTCTTTTGTCCAAGTACTCAGAGCGACTGGGAGATGTCTTTTGGGGTAAATTTCGACCCGTAGTTGCCATCGCGGTCGTTCCCTTATTTGGATCTCTGGGGCCAGGTCGTGAGACCACTGCCACAGACGTTAAAGACTTGGTTTCGGTACCGGCACTTACTAGGGCTCTAGCATCAGCCGTTGTTGGCTTCACCGTGTTTGTACCGGTACTTACTTTGGGGATTGCCCCCTTATTATCCAGAGCTGATCGACTCGTAGTTGCCATCGCTGTCGATCTCTCGGCTGATAAAGAAATGGAGTTTGTCCTCCGACGTTGCGTTCTCGCTTGCTCCAGCATTTTCCTCCTCTGCTGGGCAGTATACATGGTTGTATCATTAGTTTTAAGGTTTTTATTACTTTTTTTCATCTTGTTCGTACGACCCCTTGCCGGGCAAGGCCAGTTTAGGGTCAAAGGAAGAGTATGGGGAATGTGTCGTCCGCCGCGGCAGAGCCCCATGCCGCGGTAAGGCCATAGTTACTCTCCGAGGCGGCCCGGTATCAGAGAGGCTCCGTTCGATTTCAGCCACGATTTGCCTCCCGGCTGCAAACGTCCAATGGGCACGTGGTCGCATAACACCCTGGATTGGGAGGGGGAAGATCTTAGTCGTCGCGCCAGAGAGGCTTGGCTTCTCTCGTGATGTAGTACCGGCGGCGCTATGATCACAAGGGCAGCGCAGCCCTGTGGCTATCGACTTAAGCCCTCGTACCGCGGCAAGGTGTCAACCCTTCACGAGGCCAGCTATGTACTCCACCTCAAAGTCATATTCCTCCAACTCCAGTCGAACTCTAGTTAATTTTGATGAGGGGTTTTTCATCGAAAATAAGTATGTTAGTGGGCGATGGTCCGTTTTAACTAAAAACTTTCTACCATAAACGTATGGTCTGAAATAAGTGATTGCCCAATGGATTGCCGCCAATTCTTTTTCAATTGTTGCTTTATTACTTTCACCTTTCGTGAATACTCTTGACGCATAGGCAATAGGTAATTGTTTGCCTTCTGTTGTTATGCAAAATTCTTTATCGAAATCTGGATATTGTAAAATATTAGGGTGTATCAATGCCCCCTTCAAGTAGACAAAAGCTTTTTGACATTCTTCTGTCCAATCAAAGGAAACATTCTTATTACACAATCTCGTTAAAATTCTAGAATGTTCTGCAAAAATTTGGAACAAATCTTCGGTAATAGTTACAAAATGCTACAAATCTCTTTACTTCGTCTGCATTTTTTGGGGTTGGATAATTTAGAACAACTTCAAATTTACTAGGATCAGGTAAGATTCCTTTATTTGTGCAATTGTGGCCAAGGTAAGTAACTTCTTGGTTAAAAAATAAACATTTATCCGGATGTAATTTTAAATTATATTTTCTACAAGTTGAAAATACATCTCTCAAATTCGTAATCATGTGTTTTTCGGAACATCCTAATACCACCAGATCATCCATATATAGAAAAGCTTGGGAAGGCTTAAGGCCTGCAAATGCAAGAGTCATCATTCTTTGAAACGAGTTTGGGGCTACTTTCAAACCATATGGCAATCTTTTGAAACGATACGTGTCATCGTCTGCCGTAAACGATGTTATGTCCCTAGAGTCTTTATGCAACTCAATTTGATGAAAGCCAGACATCAAGTCTAAGCATGAAAAATATTTAGCTCTACCCAATTGATCTAATATATCATCAATTCTTGGCAATGGGAATTTATCTGCCGTTAACTTTTTGTTTACCTGCCGGTAATCGAGTACTAATCTCCATCTTTTATCATTTTTGACTGGTAGAGGTTTTCATTTCTTTTCATTTCATTTGTTTATTTGTATGCTTATAATTCAGTACAAAGATTTCATCTTATATAACAGCACTGAATAGTATTATAGTCATATTAAAAATAAAAAAATATTATGTCAAAAAAATAAAACTAAACAACAACTTAGATTTAATTTACAATATAAAATATTAAAAAATAGATAATAAAAAGTCAAGAGTTTAAGTTTTAAAGTTAAAAATATAACAGTGTTATTTAAAATGTTCATATATTAACTTTTTAAATTGCGTTGCGTTGCTGACTAATTGCAAGTAAGGGGGTAATCGATTCCAAATTCGTATAGCGTTTATATAGAAATGTTGATCTGAAAAAGCAGTGTTATGTTCTATTTGAATAATACGGTTTCCTCTTTCTGACCTGAAGAAGTTTAATTTTTGGTAAAGATAATGCGGCTGTTGTGTGTATATTATTCTATGAAGGTAAATTACAGTTTTACAATTTAAAAGATTCTCGAAGGTAACACCAAAAATAAGCTGGGAATAATGAGATATTCTGTCAAGTCGACGTATGCCAAATATATATCTTGCAATACCATTAAAAGCCACGTTTAATTTGCGCCTACTGGTTACGTCAGAACTAGAAAACAATTCACAACCATATAGTAACGTCGGTATTAGGTATGATTTAGCCAGAAGCATTCTGACTTCAAGTGGTATAAACAATTGGCTACACCATAAGCTTCTTAACATCCCGTATATTTTGCCGGTTGTGATGATAACGTGATCATTCCAGTGAAGGTGTTTGTTATATGTGATACCAAGATTTTTTACTTTATCCACGTATTCAATTTTAGACTCACCCAGAACTAAATCGGGAAAAGATGTTACAATTTGTGTTTTTTTGGTTACCAACATATATTTGGATTTGGTTGGATTGAGACATAAGCCTACGGTGACCATACATTTTTTTGGAAAAAACAGAACTCTTTTTATTTAAGGGTTGGTATTTCCTTCACGTAAAAATTTCGCTACCCGGCTATAAACTATTTGCAGAACGAAAAAAAAGTGATATTTGTTGAAAAATATATTTTTAAAATATCATTATTTTAACAATTTGATCGCAAGGGGTGACAAAAATTGCAATATCTTTGGAATGGTATAAATGGACAAAAATTTTTTTTTTATTATTAAAGGTGACTGTTTTACGCGTTATTTTACATATTTTGAAATTTTTTTTGAGCGTGTAGAACGAAAAAAAAAATTATTTGTTTAAAAAAAATGATTTAAAGTATAATTGTTTAAACAATAAGATCGCATAAAATTACTTATAATATAGTAAAAACAATTATCTGTAAGTAACAAAAATTCATTGATTTATCTGCAGTAGTTTTCGAGAAAATAATTTTTCGATATTATCATGATCAGAAAATTATCAAAAGTTCAAGCTCCAATAACATTAACAAAGACACGAATTTTGACGAAATATGTTTAGCACGAGGTTTGAGTCTGGCCCACCATCCAATGAAACGATAGTTTTCAAAATCGTCGATAAAGTGATTTTACCTGTGCACACTTCACATGGCTTTACCATTTAAATTTTTCATAAAGTTTTGAAATTATTGAGCAAACTAACTTTACAGAGCTACTCATTACATTTGTTAAAAAAAGGTTGCCGGCACGAAAAAGCAGAACAAAAACAGAACATTTGCTTAAAAACAGAACATTTCTGTTATTTTCCTAAGAAAAAAAAATACGCCGAACAAGCTCCTTAAAAACAGAACTGTTCTGCCAAAAACAGAACGGATGGTCACCGTACATAAGCCGTTAGTTGCAGCCCAAGTTCTTACATTATCCAAGTCAACATTAATTTTACGTATGCAGTCATCGAACTCTGATGCTTTGCAGCTTATATAGAGTTGTACATCATCAGCATACATTTGAACATTACAGTATTGTAACTGACCCGGAAGATCATTTGCATAAGCCGAATAGAGTAATGGGCCTTAAATAGATCCTTGAGGGACACCTCTTATAAGGTCGACACTACTGGACTCTCCGACAAAATCAACGGCGACGCTTTTTACGACATGGACGCACCAGGTGAGAAATGAATTAGACATTTTCGTTGATGGCACTAAGCTACCAACTGTCAGCCACCCAAAGTTATTAGGGATGACACTGGATAATACTTTCTCATTTGCTAGTCATGTGTCTGCAATGGTCTCAAAGGTACGTGGTCGCAACAAGATCGTCAAGTCACTTGCCGGCAGTACTTGGGGAAAAGAGAAAGAAACGTTGCTGACTACATATAAGGCCATTGGCCGACCAGTCTTTGACTATGCTGCGCCCATATGGTCGCCTAATGTACATAACACCAACTGGACGAAGTTACAAGTCTGCCAAAATACTGCCATCAGAACTGCTACGGGATGTCTCCTCATGTCTTCCGAGTCTCACCTCCATCAGGAGGCAAAACTGCTCAATGTAAAAGAGCATGCGGAAATGCTGAGCAGCAATTCCTTCTGAACTGCCACAAGCCAGCACATCCAAACCGTCATCTTTTGGACATAGATCCGCCCCCGAGAGACATAAGGAGACATCTCCGTAAGCACTATGATGAGATCCGGCATCATATTACCTTGCCGTTTGATCTGCAGAATCATAAGCGGGCTCTAACCGACATCCACACAGAGTCGGTAGACACTTTTGTCGGATCTCTACCTGTGAATCCCGTTCTGAACAGTCCTCCACCGGATATTGCTGAAGAAGAACGCACCTTACCAAGGGAGACAAGAGTGACCTTGGCAGAGCTTAGGTCTGGATATAGTGTAAGGTTAAACTCCTACTTATCCAGACTTAATGATTCAATCTTAAATACATGCCCTGCATGTGGTAGGACCCCCCATGATACTCTACATCTCTTCAATTGTTCATCTGAACCTACTCTTCTAACCCCTCTGTCCCTCTGGACAAACCCTGTTGAAACTGCAGGTTTCCTTGGACTCCCCTTAGAAGAGCTTGATGAAGATCTTCGGAATGATCATACACTCTAGACAGGGCAATGCATTGTTAACAACAACAACAACAACAACAACAACACTACTGGACTTTTTACTCCCATGAAAAACTGATTGTGATCTGCCTGTTAAATAAGAAGTCATCAGTTTCGCAGCTGTAGACGAAAAATTAAGTAACCTGGTCAATTTTAATACTAGAATTTCGCTATGGCGAAACTCATCTATTTTAATTTTTAAACTTTGAGCATTAATAAAAACAACGCTTAAGCCAATTTTGAGTTTATTAAAAACGCGAACCATGCTATATATATTGAATTTGGAATATACCCTCGTATTATTTAAATTGCTCAACATGAGATAAAGAACGGATTGCGACGCAAGCAAATGTGTTTTGTACATTAAATTTGGTTTCATGTTTAGTATTACGACAATTGGTTGTATTACAAAGTAATTTTAATAGAAATATTAGATGTGACAAAATTAGTTTTGATAATAATTTTAGATATGGAGGTCGAGTGGCCAAATACAAGTATAAGGAAAAAAATAATAGAATATTGAAACTGTAAAATGGAAGTAACTTAATATACAGCCTAAATATTACCATCTTGCGGACGAAATAAGTTATAAACATCACCGATCGTGTTAAGACGGTAAGGCTCATCGGACGTGTTGTGAAAACTGAGGCCAGCTTTCTTTCCTTCCAGAGCTTGACAGCTTCAATATATATGCTAAAATTCCGAGGTGTTAAGTTCTCCTTTACTCTAAAAGGGATATCCGATGCAATTCCGATGTCATTCAAACGTAACGGAACTTTGCGTGATCGTGTTAGGCTTGAAATTGATTTTAACAAGCCGTTTCTTTCAAATGGGGTTCCGATTCTAACGATTATTGCAGGATCAGTATTATTCATCCCAGATTTATTTTTCTTAAGATGAAATATTGACTTTACTACTGGACGTTTAAAATTAATTGTTTCACAAAGGTTATTAAAAATTTGATTTACATCGTCATTTTCATGTACAGGTACACCATATATTCGTATATCACAGGCAACTGCAGCATTTTCTTGCTTGTCGAATACATTCTTTAGATCAATTAGTTCTTTCTGTATATATGAGACATTTGCCGCGACTGACTCCAATTGAAGGACTCTTTCTTTAACATCGTTTAGCTCATTCTTATAGCCTTCAAGCTTTTGTTCAACCGCACTGAGTGCCACGCTTATTCTTTGCTCAAGTCTATCTTCATGTTCGCGAAACATACGTTGAATGAGTGTTTGCAAATTTTCTGTTAGATCTGCGCTCAGCTTATCAAAACGTTTATCCATTGTTGTTATTATTTTTAATGGAGATTCAACGTTAGTGAAACGAGGTGATTTTGCTATACTTTCACTTATGGAATTTTGCAATACGTCTCTTACTCGTTTGATTGCAAGATTATTAGCATTATTATCGTTATTTATTGTGTTACCGTTGTCTATTTTTGATGTAGCATTGACCATTGCTGGAGCATCCACTTGCTGATTTTTTGTTGCGGCTTTTCTATTGTTTCTCATGTTTTGGTATTTATCCAATGAGGTGGCAGCACAAAATGTAAGTTTCCGGCAGGTATATCCAGGACACAAACCAAGATCAGATGTTAACTGACAAACAGATGGCGCAGGACACCAGAACTCAGATTCTCGTATCCACATATGTTGGAATCCGTTCACAACTGTGAACATACTGCCCACGTTGAAATGGTTACATTTCAAGACTAAATGCTTTTGATAGTTTTATCCTTAAACATGATATTTAGTTATTATTATTATATTTACTCTAATGCATTTAACATATCTAGAATTTTCTTAATTACAAAAGGCAATGGCAGCAGGAATGAGCCGCGATGACTTTACTTCAAATTTACTGGTTAATGTATACTAAATACTGTTGTCGCTTCAACGATCCAGGTAGTTATATTTAAATGTGACGTATGATGAAATCCAAGGACATAAGCAAAGCGGGACTCATTGGTTGGCTTGGTGATGTGGTACTGTATTTGGGTAAAGAGAGCAGCGAAATGTTTGTTGCCAATAGGTGCATCCAATATTCGGTACCTATGTGCTGTTGAGAAAACAATTTTGATGATGTTGCTACTGATGTTAATGGTGGCTGCAGTCTCAACACTTTCAATATTTATGAGTGTAATTTATTGTTTTTGTAGCGCTTGTGGTGTGATTGGTGTTAACATTGAATTCGTTGATTTTATATGTATATTCACTATAAAATGATTCCTGGACCATCTCAATACGTTGATCGGAGAGCCTTGTGGTTTTTGTTGTTGCTCAGCGGGTTTTATTGAGAATGCTAAACTTTCCTCTACTAATTGCTGCTGGTTTTCTTTTATTATTAAATATTCGTGAGCATGGTTAACCTCACACAGAAGTCATCATGAAGTACTCGATATGGATATAAGTACCATTTGTATAGATGAGTTTTATGGTTGTGTGGTATTTGGACCTTCACCAAACCAAACTCATATCTGATTAAAACAGTAGTTATAGATATATTGGCCAGCTCAAAAGGAGCTTCATCTAATAACCGAATATCTTCTTTTAAATCAGTCTTAATTGCTTTCATTTGTTTGATACACCTTTTGTACAGTAACATTCGCCTAATATGATTCCAACTAATGCCCTTTGTGTCCTTTAACTTTTCAATTGCTCCGTCTTTTATATTTTATTCAGGTGATGATATCGATTTGTGATGGTTTTTACTAACACGTCGCATGTTGTCCTTATCAATGCCATATTGCCTTCCTTTTTGATGGGTATACCTGGCCTATCTCTAAACTTACTTAAGCCTAAGCGAAAGTTATTTATGAACAATATTAACATCGATATTAACATCAATTTTAGACTGTTGAATTTTACGCTTTTGTTCTTAATTTTGTTGTTAGTATTTTTGGTTTGTGTATATTTTTTATTGATTGGATTATCAATGCTACAATCTTCGATAGGAAAAGGACAAACATTAGCTACTGACCTCTTGGTCACGCCAGTGCTTGTCCTTACGTCTATCATTCTATATTTAAGATCTTCCCCAAAGATGGAATTTTCTTCTCTACCCCTCCTCCAAATCAAGGAGGGGAGACTCTTCCTTATGAGCAACACTGAACTTGTCTCATGTGGCTTTTCCCAATTAACCCTTTAGAGCTTACTTAAGTACTCCACTGCTTGCCAGTGATCCCGCACCCCGTGATAACACTGGCTATCACTACGGTTTACTGGTGACAATGTTATTACATTGAATCCTCTATCCGAATTCGTAGTACCTGAAAATAGACTAGATTCTTTATTAAAATCAATAACTTTTACGTTTGATTAAAAACAAATAAAACTCAAAAAGTGATCATTACGCTTAATCAAAAAAATAAAACTTGAGTGTAATGATTATTCTTGATTTTTATTGAAAAAAATCAGAAAATAATGATCAAATGTCGAGTTCTATAATTAAACTTATAACAGTTACGGTCCCTTCTTAATAAACAGCAAGAACAGAATCGGGCCAAGATGGCTACGCTGAGGCACTTCAGAACATACATTAATGACATGAGAGAGTACATTTTTGAAAATTACTCTTTGTGTCCGGAAAATAAGATAAGAGGAGATCCAGCGGGTGGTACTTGTTGATTTTCCTTTACAAAAGCCGTGTTTACACCAAAGGCCGGCAGATATTTTCCTGGGAGTCGAAGTATGTTCGGCCATCTCACGTACACAGTTCGTAATTACACGCACACAGCACGAACGTCAACAAGCAGAGCAGAAAAGAATCAAATTTTATTCAGTTTTAAGCTGGAATTATTGGTGATGTTTGTCGTAACGCTGTAGTCGTATCCAATCAGCTGATTCGACTAACCTTATGGGATTTAATGCAATCGATTATTGGTGCCATATCGTAACGCTAAGGTCGTAACCGGATCGTATCCAACCCATTGGTTTTTGATTTTCCGCGGTAACGATAAACAGCTGATTACCTTTTTTGTTCATTTAATTTATTTGTTTTGCATTAATTTTTCGAATTTATTGGTTTTTGCTATTTGGTGAGTTATCATTTTACATTTGTTAAGAAAATATTAATTAAGATTGTGTTCAAAATATATTGCTTACAAGTTTTTGCAGTTTACGCTGTTTACGGTTACCGCACCAATAATCGATAAAAATGTATCGCATAGGGTTGCGTTAGGGATACGACTACAGCGTTACGACAAACATCACCAATAATTCCAGCTTTATGCTAGCATTGATTGAAGCAGGTCGATACCGCATTGCTTCTATTATTTCTTGCTTATCTTGGCGGCCGCCGTGGTGTAGCGGTTAAGTGTTCGGCCTTCTACACCAAGTCGTGTCAGTTCGATGCCCGGCAAAAGTAACATAAAAAATTATTTAGAAAATAGAGGGTCGCCCCTCGGCAGTAGTTTGGCAAACTCTCCGGGTGTATTTCTGCCATGAGAAGCTTCTCAGCAAAAAATTCATTTGCTTTGCAAGTGCCGTTCGGAGTCGGCAAAAAACTGTAGGTCCCGCCAACTTGTAGGAAAAACTCAAAAGCAACACACCACAAGTTGGAAAGAGAAGCTCGGCTAAAAATCTCGTTAGAGGTTATGATGACCTGTTGGTATATCGCCGCCATTAGTTTTTTTTTTTTTTTTATTGGTACACGGAGCATAAATGCAAAATATATTTTTTTTTTAATAAGATGGAGGTACTTTATTTTCAAAACACCCACATTTGAATTAAAAAAAAACACTATTTTTAATTATTTACCTAACTTAGTTTGTAAACAAATTCATAGTGCACGAAGCACGTAAGCTTTATTTTCTAAACACCCACATTTGAATAAAAAAAAACACTATTTTTAGTTGTTGACAAAAAAAAATTAAAATAAATCAAAAAAATTCTGCTAATATTTAGGTTATGTCGCAAAATTTATTTGTTCAGCTATACCTAGTACAGGTACTTTTCGTATTACAGAACTTACACAAATTTATAGTGGTTGAAGCACCCGTTTATTTCATGGAAAACCAGCATTTTAAAACAAATTCTTATTCATTCTTAAAAAACTTAAAAGAAAAATCCAATAAACACAAATCGTATTTTTTATTAATATGTAAGTTATCTGATAGGTTATACAACATTTACATTTTGAATTTTGAAATTAAATTCATAGTGCTTGAAGCCCGTTTGCTTGATTTCGTTAAAAACCTTCTGAATTCTTTAATAAAAAAAAATTTTAAACTCTTCAAAAATCTTTAAAAAAAAATTCAAGTATACACAAAACATAAGATGCATATATACATATGTTTTCTCATTAAATATAAGTTTAGTGGCCGTCGTCAAGATTTGTGTTAAGTTATACAATATACAAATTTTTTACAGTACAATACCACCAACACACAAGCATTTTTGAGCGTAAAACACTAATACTCCCACATATTGCGTCCTCTCTGTTTGCCGGCTACTGGTTTACACTCTGAAATCAGTGTGGAGATAGGATTTGTAAGTAAATACTTTTGGAATAACGGACAGCTTAGCTATGCCACGATAGTTATAAATGGAGGATCTACTCCCACTCTTATAAAGTGGTATAAGCAAGGATTCTTTCCAAGCGGCGGGTAAGACGCCACATTTTAAAGACAGATTATACAGATTTGTTAGAGGTTGGTAAATGTAGTTAGCACAGTTCTTAAGAAAACATGACGGGATCATTTGAGTGGCTCAGTGCCATCCTTGCCTAACCCTCCAAAATTATTATATGAAGTTTTTATTGTATACTACTTAGAAATACTCCAAAGAGAGAGAATAGAGAGAATAGATTCTTTAAATATTGTTTTTTTTTTCGCATAATAAAGATTGTGAGGGTTAGGCATTTCTGGCCTTAGGCTGTTTAATTTTTAATTACCTATTAACTTTGTCACTAATTATTAGGAAATTACTAAATTGAGGGTTAGGCAAGGATGGCACCGAGCCACTTATATAGCGGCTGCATTTAGATGATTCTTTCAAGGTTTTCAGATAACTTTTATATTTTTGCTCGACAGTAAACGTTATTCTTTGAGCGATATTTTAAAGGATAAAAATTAAGTTCCGATGATACTGTTGACACTGCCACAGTTAGTACTGCTCCGCCACGCCAAATCGTGGTCTGAACAAATCGTTGTTGAAAGATAAGTCTCCAGACGAGGTGGAACTCGACGATACGGCGGTGGCAGGGAAGTGTGAGCGCTCTCATGTTGGTGGTGATTCAGATAAACCTGCACAAATCTAAAGCAGTCTCGGCTGCTTTAATCTCTCGTCTCTCTAAAGGCGACGTAGATGTGGTCCTCATCCAAGAACCCTGGGTCAACAGCTCAAGGATTTGCGGTTTGGGGACTAAGGGTTTTAAGCTTATCCGAGCCAGCGAGGGGGCAGGGTTAGAGCCTGTATTTTGGTTAAGTCTGAGCTGAACGCCTTTCTCTTGCCCAACTATACCAATGGTGACGTCACAGCTGCCAGTTTAACAGTCGACAGTACCAGCCTGACGATGGCGTCGGTCTATATGCCCTACGACGCCGAAGAACCTCCGCCACAGAGGGAGGTAAAAGACCTGGTGGCAAATTTTTCCATGGGTCATCTTATTATCGGAACTGACGCCAATGCTCATCACTTCCAGTGGGGAAGCTCCGATATCAATGCTAGAGGAGAGTCGTTGTTTGACTATTTATTAAAAACTATACTGGTAGTTTGCAACGTGGGTAACGAACCTACGTTTATTACTAAAACCCGTAGGGAGGTCATAAATCTCACTATTTTCAGCGTAGGCGATTATGAGTGGGTCAGAAAATGGCGTGTTCTCGATGAACATTCATTCTCCTGCCCACGTTGAAATGGTTACATTTCAAGACTAAATGCTTTTGATAGTTTTATCCTTAAACATGATATTTAGTTATTATTATTATATTTACTCTAATGCATTTAACATATCTAGAATTTTCTTAATTACAAAAGGCAATGGCAGCAGGAATGAGCCGCGATGACTTTACTTCAAATTTACTGGTTAATGTATACTAAATACTGTTGTCGCTTCAACCATCCAGGTAGTTATATTTAAATGTGACGTATGATGAAATCCAAGGACATAAGCAAAGCGGGACTCATTGGTTGGCTTGGTGATGTGGTACTGTATTTGGGTAAAGAGAGCAGCGAAATGTTTGTTGCCAATAGGTGCATCCAATATTCGGTACCTATGTGCTGTTGAGAAAACAATTTTGATGATGTTGCTACTGATGTTAATGGTGGCTGCAGTCTCAACACTTTCAATATTTATGAGTGTAATTTATTGTTTTTGTAGCGCTTGTGGTGTGATTGGTGTTAACATTGAATTCGTTGATTTTATATGTATATTCACTATAAAATGATTCCTGGACGATCTCAATAGGTTGATCGGAGAGCCTTGTGGTTTTTGTTGTTGCTCAGCGGGTTTTATTGAGAATGCTAAACTTTCCTCTACTAATTGCTGCTGGTTTTCTTTTATTATTAAATATTCGTGAGCATGGTTAACCTCACACAGAAGTCATCATGAAGTACTCGATATGGATATAAGTACCATTTGTATAGATGAGTTTTATGGTTGTGTGGTATTTGGACCTTCACCAAACCAAACTCATATCTGATTAAAACAGTAGTTATAGATATATTGGCCAGCTCAAAAGGAGCTTCATCTAATAACCGAATATCTTCTTTTAAATCAGTCTTAATTGCTTTCATTTGTTTGATACACCTTTTGTACAGTAACATTCGCCTAATATGATTCCAACTAATGCCCTTTGTGTCCTTTAACTTTTCAATTGCTCCGTCTTTTATATTTTATTCAGGTGATGATATCGATTTGTGATGGTTTTTACTAACACGTCGCATGTTGTCCTTATCAATGCCATATTGCCTTCCTTTTTGATGGGTATACCTGGCCTATCTCTAAACTTACTTAAGCCTAAGCGAAAGTTATTTATGAACAATATTAACATCGATATTAACATCAATTTTAGACTGTTGAATTTTACGCTTTTGTTCTTAATTTTGTTGTTAGTATTTTTGGTTTGTGTATATTTTTTATTGATTGGATTATCAATGCTACAATCTTCGATAGGAAAAGGACAAACATTAGCTACTGACCTCTTGGTCACGCCAGTGCTTGTCCTTACGTCTATCATTCTATATTTAAGATCTTCCCCAAAGATGGAATTTTCTTCTCTACCCCTCCTCCAAATCAAGGAGGGGAGACTCTTCCTTATGAGCAACACTGAACTTGTCTCATGTGGCTTTTCCCAATTAAACCTTTAGAGCTTACTTAAGTACTCCACTGCTTGCCAGTGATCCCGCACCCCGTGATAACACTGGCTATCACTACGGTTTACTGGTGACAATGTTATTACATTGAATCCTCTCTCCGAATTCGTAGTACCTGAAAATAGACTAGATTCTTTATTAAAATCAATAACTTTTACGTTTGATTAAAAACAAATAAAACTCAAAAAGTGATCATTACGCTTAATCAAAAAAATAAAACTTGAGTGTAATGATTATTCTTGATCTTTATTGAAAAAAATCAGAAAATAATGATCAAATGTCGAGTTCTATAATTAAACTTATAACAGTTACGGTCCCTGCTTAATAAACAGCAAGAACAGAATCGGGCCAAGATGGCTACGCTGAGGCACTTCAGAACATACATTAATGACATGAGATAGTACATTTTTGAAAATTACTCTTTGTGTCCGGAAAATAAGATAAGAGGAGATCCAGCGGGTGGTACTTGTTGATTTTCCTTTACAAAAGCCGTGTTTACACCAAAGGCCGGCAGATATTTTCCTGGGAGTCGAAGTATGTTCGGCCATCTCACGTACACAGTTCGTAATTACACGCACACAGCACGAACGTCAACAAGCAGAGCAGAAAAGAATCAAATTTTATTCAGTTTTAAGCTGGAATTATTGGTGATGTTTGTCGTAACGCTGTAGTCGTATCCAATCAGCTGATTCGACTAACCTTATGGGATTTAATGCAATCGATTATTGGTGCCATATCGTAACGCTAAGGTCGTAACCGGATCGTATCCAACCCATTGGTTTTTGATTTTCCGCGGTAACGATAAACAGCTGATTACCTTTTTTGTTCATTTAATTTATTTGTTTTGCATTAATTTTTCGAATTTATTGGTTTTTGCTATTTGGTGAGTTATCATTTTACATTTGTTAAGAAAATATTAATTAAGATTGTGTTCAAAATATATTGCTTACAAGTTTTTGCAGTTTACGCTGTTTACGGTTACCGCACCAATAATCGATAAAAATGTATCGCATAGGGTTGCGTTAGGGATACGACTACAGCGTTACGACAAACATCACCAATAATTCCAGCTTTATGCTAGCATTGATTGAAGCAGGTCGATACCGCATTGCTTCTATTATTTCTTGCTTATCTTGGCGGCCGCCGTGGTGTAGCGGTTAAGTGTTCGGCCTTCTACACCAAGTCGTGTCAGTTCGATGCCCGGCAAAAGTAACATAAAAAATTATTTAGAAAATAGAGGGTCGCCCCTCGGCAGTAGTTTGGCAAACTCTCCGGGTGTATTTCTGCCATGAGAAGCTTCTCAGCAAAAAATTCATTTGCTTTGCAAGTGCCGTTCGGAGTCGGCAAAAAACTGTAGGTCCCGCCAACTTGTAGGAAAAACTCAAAAGCAACACACCACAAGTTGGAAAGAGAAGCTCGGCTAAAAATCTCGTTAGAGGTTATGATGACCTGTTGGTATATCGCCGCCATTAGTTTTTTTTTTTTTTTTATTGGTACACGGAGCATAAATGCAAAATATATTTTTTTTTTAATAAGATGGAGGTACTTTATTTTCAAAACACCCACATTTGAATTAAAAAAAAACACTATTTTTAATTATTTACCTAACTTAGTTTGTAAACAAATTCATAGTGCACGAAGCACGTAAGCTTTATTTTCTAAACACCCACATTTGAATAAAAAAAAACACTATTTTTAGTTGTTGACAAAAAAAAATTAAAATAAATCAAAAAAATTCTGCTAATATTTAGGTTATGTCGCAAAATTTATTTGTTCAGCTATACCTAGTACAGGTACTTTTCGTATTACAGAACTTACACAAATTTATAGTGGTTGAAGCACCCGTTTATTTCATGGAAAACCAGCATTTTAAAACAAATTCTTATTCATTCTTAAAAAACTTAAAAGAAAAATCAAATAAACACAAATCGTATTTTTTATTAATATGTAAGTTATCTGATAGGTTATACAACATTTACATTTTGAATTTTGAAATTAAATTCATAGTGCTTGAAGCCCGTTTGCTTGATTTCGTTAAAAACCTTCTGAATTCTTTAATAAAAAAAAATTTTAAACTCTTCAAAAATCTTTAAAAAAAAATTCAAGTATACACAAAACATAAGATGCATATATACATATGTTTTCTCATTAAATATAAGTTTAGTGGCCGTCGTCAAGATTTGTGTTAAGTTATACAATATACAAATTTTTTACAGTACAATACCACCAACACACAAGCATTTTTGAGCGTAAAACACTAATACTCCCACATATTGCGTCCTCTCTGTTTGCCGGCTACTGGTTTACACTCTGAAATCAGTGTGGAGATAGGATTTGTAAGTAAATACTTTTGGAATAACGGACAGCTTAGCTATGCCACGATAGTTATAAATGGAGGATCTACTCCCACTCTTATAAAGTGGTATAAGCAAGGATTCTTTCCAAGCGGCGGGTAAGACGCCACATTTTAAAGACAGATTATACAGATTTGTTAGAGGTTGGTAAATGTAGTTAGCACAGTTCTTAAGAAAACATGACGGGATCATTTGAGTGGCTCAGTGCCATCCTTGCCTAACCCTCCAAAATTATTATATGGAGTTTTTATTGTATACTACTTAGAAATACTCCAAAGAGAGAGAATAGAGAGAATAGATTCTTTAAATATTGTTTTTTTTTTTCGCATAATAAAGATTGTGAGGGTTAGGCATTTCTGGCCTTAGGCTGTTTAATTTTTAATTACCTATTAACTTTGTCACTAATTATTAGGAAATTACTAAATTGAGGGTTAGGCAAGGATGGCACCGAGCCACTTATATAGCGGCTGCATTTAGATGATTCTTTCAAGGTTTTCAGATAACTTTTATATTTTTGCTCGACAGTAAACGTTATTCTTTGAGCGATATTTTAAAGGATAAAAATTAAGTTCCGATGATACTGTTGACACTGCCACAGTTAGTACTGCTCCGCCACGCCAAATCGTGGTCTGAACAAATCGTTGTTGAAAGATAAGTCTCCAGACGAGGTGGAACTCGACGATACGGCGGTGGCAGGGAAGTGTGAGCGCTCTCATGTTGGTGGTGATTCAGATAAACCTGCACAAATCTAAAGCAGTCTCGGCTGCTTTAATCTCTCGTCTCTCTAAAGGCGACGTAGATGTGGTCCTCATCCAAGAACCCTGGGTCAACAGCTCAAGGATTTGCGGTTTGGGGACGAAGGGTTTTAAGCTTATCCGAGCCAGCGAGGGGGCAGGGTTAGAGCCTGTATTTTGGTTAAGTCTGAGCTGAACGCCTTTCTCTTGCCCAACTATACCAATGGTGACGTCACAGCTGCCAGTTTAACAGTCGACAGTACCAGCCTGACGATGGCGTCGGTCTATATGCCCTACGACGCCGAAGAACCTCCGCCACAGAGGGAGGTAAAAGACCTGGTGGCAAATTTTTCCATGGGTCATCTTATTATCGGAACTGACGCCAATGCTCATCACTTCCAGTGGGGAAGCTCCGATATCAATGCTAGAGGAGAGTCGTTGTTTGACTATTTATTAAAAACTATACTGGTAGTTTGCAACGTGGGTAACGAACCTACGTTTATTACTAAAACCCGTAGGGAGGTCATAAATCTCACTATTTTCAGCGTAGGCGATTATGAGTGGGTCAGAAAATGGCGTGTTCTCGATGAACATTCATTCTCCGACCACCGGTACGTAGAATTAGTTCTAGACTTTTCTGTTGAGCAGCCGGTTATGAAACGCCACCCACGTAACACTAACTGGCAGCTACACAATGAAATACTATCTAGGGACCTACCAGCACTGTCCCCACAAGTCCCCTCATCAGTAGGGGAGTTGGAGAATCTGGTAAAGACCTTTACAACGGCGCCCTCGAATGCCCTAGAGCAGGCCTGCCCAACGCCAAAACCACGCGGTAAACATAGGCCGCATTGGTGGTCCTACGACCTGGACTCGCTCCGCAAATCATGTAGGACACAATTTAATAAGGCCAAGAGCCTTGGCACGGAGACTCAATGGCTCGAATATAAAGTTAAACTTAGAGCCTACAAAAAAGCTCTGAGGCAGGCAAAGAGAGTATCGTGGAGAAATTTCTGCACTGGGGTCGAAAATGTCGACGATACAGCGAGACTTAGACTAGTGCTCTCAAAAACTCAAACAGCCACAAGCTATTTGCGCAAACCTGGCGGATTCAGGACCAGCACGGAGGTAGTGGCATGTGCAGACGACTTAGCTATAGTAGTATATAGGGGCAAATTCCCACAAACCCTGTGCGACATGATGCAAGTAGCACTGCGAGAGGTTTCCTCATGGTGCTCGCGCTGCGGACTGAGCATCAACACGGGAAAAGTAGAACTGGTTCTTTTCACCAACCGCTATAAAATACCACAGTTAATACTACCAAAACTTAATGACGTGCGCCTGAACTTGGCTGACAAAGCCAAGTTCTTGGGCACAGTTCGGGATAGGAAACTAACCTGGAAGAAGAATGTTCTTCAGCGCCAGAAGAAAGCGTATATTGCACTCTACACGTGCAAAAGAGCCATTAGAAAAAATGGGGGCTCAGCTCCAAAATATGCAAATTTATCTACACTGCAATAATTCGACCAATCATGCTCTATGGAGTTGTGGTATGGTGACCTGCGCTGAGCAAGGAAACACACCTTAATCTGTTAGGTAAAGTACACAGATCTTGCATGATCTGTATAAGCGGTGCGTTAAGAACAACGCCCAATGAAGCACTCCAGGCCATTCTTGGCATTGTGCCACTCGATATGGAATAAGGGAAACGTCCGGCTGGGGTGCAAGCACTACTGGACACGCCTGTATTTTGGGATCCTATAGCTTTCTTCCGCTGAGCACAGATCGTTGTGCGACCACAACAGTCGGAGATAGCGGTTTTAAAATAAACATTCCCAGCAGGGAAGAATGGGAGAGCACGGATCGGAGTCCCGCCACTCATGGCGGCACTTCCATTTATACTGATGGCTCGAAGTTAGACGGCAGATTTGGAGGAGGGGTTTATTCAAAGAATCTGAACCTTGAGCTCTCCTTCAGACTACCTGATCACTGCGGTGTCCTCCAGTCTGCAGTTTCAGCAATCATGGACGCCGCGGCTTGGATAGGCCAACATACTATCAGACAGGATATTTTTATTTTCAGAGACAGCCAAGCGGCCATCAAATCCCTTGGCTCTTACTCGTTCAACTCTGAACTGACGCTCAGCTGTCGTCAATCTCCACAAGAGATGGCCCAACAGAACCGCGTGAACCTCACATGGGTCCCGGGGCATAGGGACATTGAGGGAAATTGTAGGGCAGACGAACTGGGAGGCAGGGCACGACCAAGCAGGTTCTTCGGGATAAAGAGCGCTCAGGTATGCCGTTTGCCACATGCAAGCTTATGCTGAAGGAGTACACACTCCGCCAAGCCAACGAAAGATGGCTGCAATCTCCAGGATGCCGGATATCCAAAGAAACCTGACCGAAATGGGATCATAAGAGATCAAGACAAATTTATACCCTAAGGAGAAGAGAAATCTCCATACTAATAGGCGTATTAACTGGGCACTGCCTCATTGGTAGGCACGCAGAAAGACTAGGTGTGCCCTACCGAAGATGCTGTAGGAGTTGTAAGGATGATGATGAGGAGGAAACGGTGGAGCACCTCATCTGCAACTGCCCGGCTTTAAGTGGCGCGAGAATGCGCTTTTTGGGAGTTCCCTTCCTGGTTAGCCTGCGCCAGGTCACGGAGCTCGATATAAAGGACCTGATGGCCTTCATCAAGCCATCTAAATGGTTCGAGGAGGAATAACGGTGTCGGTTTAGGAACGTCGGTCCCGGGATTCTGCGGGATTCGTTTTTTTTTTCAAAAATTATATTGATTTCCTTTTTAAGAAAGGTGAAAAAAATACCGTAATTTTTTCAGATTTTTAAATTTAAGTCTAGAGGTCTATCATCGCTAGTTTAGATTTTACAGACTTAACCTTCCATTTGGTATAAAAACGACAAATCACTGTTGAAAAAAAAACATTTACCTGGACATATTGTAGTATGCCAGAGCAAGTCACTAACAACAAAAAAGCCACACGCTGACTTCTAAACGTTATGCTGTGTAATGTACCTACACATTTTGCTTTGTCAACAGAATTCTAATTACGTTCATTTTCTCACGCTAAGTACATGAACGACGCAAGCTAGAGAGTTGTATCAGTTGCATGCGCTAGCTTCTTATATGTAGCTATATGCGACAGCACTGCTAGCATCTCCACGCTTGCTATATGTACGTGTGTGTGTGGATGCATTGAATGTAGCTCCAAGTTAGATATGTTTGCTTATGTGTTGATGACTGCGCTGGTTATGCATTAACTACACACAGCTATACTCAGAGCTATGTCCATATGAATGCATGCCCATATGTGCAAGCGAGACTCTTGTCTTAGGTTTAGCCAATAAGAATATTTCTTACGTTTGTAGTAAATAAGAAGTAAGTATGTATAGGTTATTTTCTAAGATATTTTAAGGTATAAATAAGCCGAATATTCTGAATAAAAGAAGAGATTTTACATCCAGCACTCCAGAGTGCTGATCCATTTAATTTTGTGTGTTTGCTTTTATTACATGGCGATCCTGCCAGTGATACTGATGGCAAATTGCTTATTGTAGCAATTGCCTAAATTCACTGCAGGAAGACCGGCTAATAAGTTGTAATTTTTTAAAAAATATCCTGAAGGATGCAACAATTTTCAATTTCCAACCAGGGCATGAATTAAATTGCCTGGATCGAACGTGTATAAAAATATCCTGAAGGATGCAACAATTTTCAATTTACAACCAGGGCATGAATTAAATTGCCTGGATCGGACCTGCACTGAACCAAAAAGTGTGTATTAATTAACCAACTTTAAGAAGAAAACGTCAGACAAGGCCCTAAGCCGCTGACAATAGAAGAATATAAAAAGAGAAATAAGGTTCAACAAATTCAAGAACCAGTAATTCCGAAGCCAATCAAACCAAAAAGGAAAAGAGGAGGTATTAAATTTACTAATAGAAAAGCTTTGGCTCAATTATATGAAAAATTGAATTTAGCCATCAGCTGGGCTAAAAAAAAGAAAAAAAAATTAATGAAGACAACAATAATAAATTTTCTGTTTAATTAAATATGCCTAAAGATTGCTTTGCTGTTTTGGACGAAGTTCAACAAGAAATTGATAAGGAGTTCGAAACTCCTGATTGTGAAAAAATACTTAAATGGTTAACTGGGTATTGGGAATATTTAGAAATGCCAAGGGCACCAACCCTTGAAGACGTAATTAATCCCACTACCCTTGAAGAAGAAACAGTAAGAGCAATGAGAAAGGCAGGATTACAACCTCCTGGTTGTTAAGAAGGAGAAATATGTAAATAAAAATAAAAAAAATTTGAATAGATGAATTTTGAAAAAAAAAAAAATTTTTAATAGAGTTGATTATTGGAAATTTGTCTCGTAATGGGAGGTAAGGAATCGAAAGTCAGTGACCCAAACGCAAATGTGGTAAACACAGTTCAGATTGTAGACCACACTGAAGCTCTAGACTCAATAAAAATTTACCTTGTAGTTATCGTTGTTATCAACGCGGTGAGTTTATTCTTGAAATTTTATTCAACCCACAATAAATTTCTTAAGAAGAGATACCAGAGCCGCGCAGACGGTCTGGATAAAGTTTAATTTAAATTTGTTTAATACTCAATGGATAAATGGGGAGAAATCTCGAATGAACTCGCTGAAAATAAGGTAAATGCAGAAAAGTCTTATAAATGCATATGCAAGAACACTAAAATTAAAACTGAGACTATAAAGAAACATTTAAGTGTTCTACTTTCTTCATTAAACAATATAGGAAAAGTCATACGTAAAGTAAATAATACCCTAACGAAAGCTCACCAATTGGAATCGTATCAGATATTTTCGAGCGTTAGAGATAACTTGGTATCCTCGTTATCCAGGTATAACGTTGACGTTGAAGTACCAACCTCCTACGAGCAACATATCGATATCGATTTCGACGTTTGGTTGTTCGAAGGTGGATCAGATACCGAGAAAGAACAAAAAGACCCCATAAATACCAATAAATCTGCTCAAACAGAGATTGTTGTGCAAGAAGAAACATCTACACAAACAAATACTGTCACGTCAATTGAACAAAATTCACAAACAGATACAAACATGGCACAAACAACAGTAGCATTTATCAAAACTGCTTCATCGATCTTACCTGAGTTTGATATCCTAGAACAAAATAAAGAGGAACATGAGGCTATTGCAGTTTCAATGATAAAAACTAAATTAAAAGGCACAGCTAGAAACTTCATAAGCTGTGAAACTTCAATTCAAGAAATTAAACAAAAACTAAAAAGTAAAATAAAGGGTGAGTCAGTAGAAGTTTTAACTGCAAAACTCTTAAACATCCAACAGCGTAGTAAAACTGCAAATCAGTACACTGCTGAGATTGAAAAACTCACAAAATCATTGGAAGGAGCATACATATCCGACGGTCTAACAACCGACCTCGCAACTAAGTATGCTACACAAACAGCTGTCAAAGCTATGTGTAAAAACTGCTCCAATGAAAAAGTAAAAACCATTATGCAAGCTGGAACGTTCACCTCAATGAACGAAGCGGTATCTAAATTTACAAACAGTTGCACAGAAGTAACTGGAAACCCAAACTTACTTTTGCACATACGCCAACAAAATTATTTTCGCGGTAATTTCCGCAGAAGTTACCAAAATAACTCTTATAGAGGTAACCAAAGGCGCACATTTCCATCAAGATTAAATAACAATAATAATTATAATAATAATAACAATAATAATAATCGATCTTATCAAAGGTCAGGTCGAAATTTTGGAGCACGAGGCTGTAATCGTAACAATACCAGAACGGTAAGAAATGTAAACCAACAGGAAAACCAGCAGACTCCATCTCAACAGTAAATTCTGAAAATAAAAAATTATATGTTTTTAATTTACATCTCAACAGCTACATATCCTCCAAAACAACTCTAAATAATTATATTTCAACCCTCCTGATTGATACAGGTGCGGAAATTGAATTCCCTACAAAATCTGCCTAGGCTGAAATTTTCTCAGACTAGCCGTTTTCTAGTATTCTGGCCTTAAACATTGCCATGTTTTTTGGATTTCCCGTTTTGGTTTGAAAATTTGCGAAACATGAAAAAATCAAAATTGGCTGCTGAAGCCGAATTCGATATCAGAATTTGTTCGGCCCTAACCTAGCAAAAAAGTCCAATATTATTTTGTGATGGTTTTGTTAGGTTAGATCATGGCTTTGGATTTAGCTCGCCAAAATACATGAAAATTACATTTTGTTTTTTTTTTGGCTGCGCCATTTGAAGACTGTAAAACTGCACCTTCGCAGAGGAAGCATATATTAAGCAAAAATATGTTTGAACGTATATGAGCAATGTATATTTTTGGCTATAAGATTATGATGAATATTATAGCCAAAAATATATATAATGATAATTAACCATGTAGAATATCAATAAACAAAATGTAGTAAAAAAAATGGATCAAAAACACAAAAAAAAAACGGAAATATGAATTTTTTTAATTTAATACTAAATAAGTTTTGAAAAAGTAACTTTACAAAAAAGTTATTTAACCTTTTTTGTAGCCCACTCAATTTCCTTAAAGAATCTGTATCTATCTTTGTTGTATATGGATATTTGCATTTTTGACAATTTTTGAAAAAAAGGGGAAGTCGAAAAAACATGCTAATTTTTGAGGCTAGAATACTAGAAAACGGCTAGTCTGAGAAAATTTTGGCCGATGCATATTTTGTAGGGAATCCGATTTCTTTCAAAAATATGTTCAGGTAAATGATGTTTTACAGCAATGGTTTGTCGTTTTTATACCAAATATGAGGTAAAGTCTGTAAAATCTAAACTAGCGAAGATAGACCTCTAGACTTTAATTTAAAAATCTGAAAAAATTACAGTAATTTTTTTCACCTTTCTTAAAAAGAAAATCAATATAATTTTTGAAAAAAAAAACGAAATTTTGGGTTTTTGGCCCAGTCTAATGTATATGTACAATTCATGTGATTCAAATAAAAAAAATTTGGTTTTTATTTCGGTCTTACCCCCTGAAACTTTAGGTATTGATGAGAAAATAAGCCTTGCAAAAAGTTAGCGCTCTAACTTAACCCTTAGGGGTGGCTATTTTTTCGCCCTTTCCCATACATTTTGTATGGGGAAAATGGCATTTTTTTCAAAGTGAATTTTCTTTAAATTTTTGAAATTTCTTTCAAAATATTTTTGCATACTCTTAAAGTTTAAAGTTGAAGCTTTGAACCTTTTAAAACGGTATGCCATGTGCGATTATCTTGACTATTAAATTAATTATAGCCATTTAAAATTTACTAGATTTTATACGTGTTATGTACTTATTTTATTTATTTTCAAAAAGAGAATTTTTTCTAAGTTTTCAGCAGACAAATTACACCGCAAGTCACTTAGGATAAATTTTAACGCTGAAAAAGAGTGCTCAACACTAACATGGGTAGCTGGTGTACTGTGCACTACTTGTGATAGTGACCACAGTGAATTGTTTTCTCTTCCAATATTCCATTATAGGAACTTCCAAGTCGACCTGGTTTGGAGCATAGTTCTCAATTTCAGAAATTGCCGCTAGTAGCTCAACATCCTGAGGCTCCTCGTCTGACCTTTCATGGGATGGATATACATCTATTGAACTCAAAATATTACGAAGCATTGAAGTTGAACTTTGTGATTGAGCATCCGGAAAAGATACGTCAGCTATCTCATTGCCTGATGACGGAAAAAGGTCCTCTTCGATTTCGGACTTGTCAGCACTGTCAGTGTTATTTATTTCTGCCGCCTGAACTAACGGCTTAAAATATGTTTAAATAATTGAGTACATATGTTGACGACATTATACCAACCAATAATTATGATCAAATACTTGTCAAAAAGCCGCCGCGGCCTTTTGAGTTTTTGATGCGAGGTGACAAATAAAAGGAACTATGCACAGCACTACGTTGTGTAAATATTTAATAGTTCAATTCGTGTTATATACACGCCAAAAGTATTATTTTCACAGATGGTTTGCAAAACAAAACTTATCACAAACCAAGCAGAATGGGGCTATTATATTCTGACATAGACGGCTCTATATTGTCATCTTCAATTAATTTATTGACGTGTTTACTAATTTGGCTTTTATGAGCTTGTGGAATTCTATAATTTTTTACATAAACTGGATTATAAAAATTATTAGTGGTAACGGGTTCTGATTCTAGTGAAAATATGTCAATAAATTTTGCGCATAGTGCATTAAGTTGTTCAGTAACAAATTTTGGAAAGTTTTTATTTAATCTTTTTAATTTTTCTTTAGTATTTTCTACTGTGTCCGGTTTATTTTTTACTACTGTGTAATCATCTAAATTCTCTGTGTTAATTTTGAAGTTTTGAATAGTTGCGTTTTTATCTGTTGTATTTATGACTCTAATAAAGGTTTGCATTGAATTTACTAAGGTGTTTGCTATAAAAATACCTTCGGATAATTTTTGATGAGGTATCAATAATTCAGAATTGCCATTTTCAATATGAACTTGTCGGATTACTTCCGATCTTGCTGGGATTGTTATGCAATTCACGGTTGGTCTATTTGTCATTTGGATTATTATGTTTTCTGGGTAGTCATATGGACGTAGTATTAGGCTGTCCCCGTTTTTATTGTAATCTAAAATGCAATTATATTTTTTAATAAAATCAATAGGTGATCATCCTTTAAATCTGCTGTAACCGTGCCAATAGTGCTTGTTAAACCATGACCAATGCCCTTTAGATCAGTTTTTTTAGAATAATTAATGGTGACATTATTGTCAATTTGACCCTTTTTTATAATTGATATGTCCGCTCCTGTATCAATCAGGAGGGTTGAAATAGAATTATTTAGAGTTGTTTTTGAGGATATATAGCTATTAAGGTGCAGATTGAAGACATATAGTCTTTTATTTATTGAGGTGGAGTTTGCTGGTTTTCCTGTTGGTTTACATTTCTGACATTTCTAGGGTTATTGCGATTAGGACCGCGTGATTGATTTCCGAAATTTCTTCCGGATCTTTGGCTGTTATTTCTATTATTATTATTATTGTTGTTATTATTAAAATTATTGAAACGTGCTGGAAATGTACGCCTTTGGTTACCTCTGTAAGAGTTATTTTGGTAACTTCTGCGGAAATTGCAACAATGAATTAGGGTTACCCGTAATTTCTGTGCAGCTGTTTGTAAATTTTGATATCGCCTCGTTCATTGAGGTGAACGTTCCAGCTTGCATAATTGTTTTCACCTAATCATTGGAACAATTTTTACACATAGCTTTTACAGCAGTTTGTGTAGCATATTTGGTGGCTAGGTCTGTTGTTAAGCCATCAGATATGTATGCTCCCTCTAGTGATTTTGTCAATTTTTCAATCTCTGCAGTATACTGATTAGCAGTCTTACTGCGCTGTTGGATGTTCAGGAGTTTTGCTGTTATAACTTCAACTGACTCACCCTTTACTTTACTTTTTAATTTTAGTTTTATTTCCTCTATTGACTCTTCAGCGCTTATCAAATTTCTAGTTGTGCCTTTTAGCTTTGTTTTTATCATGGACACTGCCAAAGCGAACATGAGGCTCCTTAATTTGTTCGAGGATATCAAGGGCATCCAGAAAACTCGATAAGTTTTCTGGTTTGCCATCGAACTCAGGTAAGATCGACGACGCAGTTTTAATGAATGATGTCGCTGGTTGCGCCATTTCGGTGTCCGTTTGGGAATTTTGTTCTGCTTGGGCGACAATATTTGTTTGAGAAAATGTTTCTTGTTTCTCAGTAATCTCAGTCTGGACAGATTTATCAGAATCAGAATGAACTTTTTCTTCTTGTTCTAGTTCCTCTTCCGAAGTATCTTCCAGCAATTTGGCGTCAAAATCTATTTCAATGTCTTTTTCATAAGATTTTGGCACTATGAAGTCAATTTCAAATCTTGATAATGAGTATACCAATTTGTCTCTGATAGACAAGAATATTTGGTATGCTTCTGTTTGGTGAGCTTTTGATAAATAATGGTTAGTTCTTTTCAATATTTTTCCGCTATTATTTAATGACAATAAAATGATATTCAGATGTTTCTTTATCGTTTCAATTTTAATTTTTGTATTTTTACATATGAATTTTTTGAAAATATCGTCCCATTTTTCCATTTGTATTAAAAATGTATTTATTACTTATACCTTGTCCAGACCGTCTGCGCGGCTCTGGTATTTCTTTTTTAAAAATTTATTGTGACTGAGTATATTTTGAGGAACAAACTGGTACAGGTGCAGATTGTCACAATCAGTAGCAAGATTTTTATGAATTCTAAGGTTCAGTACATTCGCATTTGGGGTATCTACTTTAGAAGTTTTTCCCCATATTAAGAATCAGATAGACAAATGGAAATGGTCTTTACTTACTCTTCTTTGATTGCTTTTGTCGCTTCCAGGCCCAGTTCAACTATACCGGAAAAGACTTTGTCAAATTGTTTTTGTATTTCTATGAACTCTATTGGCATTCTTTTGTTTTTACAATATTTTTTTTTTGAAAATGTGTTATTTGAGAAAAATTTACCTACGCGTTGCAGAAACCAAGCAAATGAAGTAAATTTTGTTTTTTTTGTTGAAATATGTTTTAAATCGTTTGTAGTTGTTTATCCGAAAAAAAAATTTTTTTTTGCTCCGAAGGTTTCGGAGTAATCGATAACGCATGTCAAAAAAAGCCAGAATTCAGGAATTTGAAAGCACTAAAAGTACTTTTCCTACAACTACAAACGACAAAATTGATTGTAGTGAAATTTTTTTTTGTAGCTTTTATATTGTGCAGAAACCAAGCAAATGAAGTAAATTTTGGTTTTTTTTGTTGAAATATGTTTTAAATCGTTTGAAGTTTTTTATCCGAAAAAAATTTTTTTTTTGCTCCGAAGGTTTCGGAGTAATCAATAACGCATGTCAAAAAAAGCCAGAATTCAGCAATTCGAAAGCACTAAAAGTACTTTTCCTACAACTACAAACGACAAAATTGATTGTAGTGAATTTTTTTTTTTGTAGCTTTTATAGTTACTCCGAAAATACAATATATTGTGCAGAAACCAATCAAATGAAGTAAATTTTGGTTTTTTTTTTGTTGAAATATGTTTTAAATCGTTTGTAGTTTTTTATCCGAAAAAAATTTTTTTTTTGCTCCGAAGGTTTCGGAGTAATCGAAAACTCATGTCAAAAAAAGGCAGAATTCAGCAATTTGAAAGCACTAAAAGTACTTTTCCTACAACTACAAACTTTGTGTTATTGCTCAACTGAATGTGAAATAACACAAAATGTAGCAAAATTTTAAGGTTTGGTTTATTACCACTCGGAAAGAAGTCAAATTTTGTCTTATTGCTCAAATATAGTATTTCATTTCAGACAGGATCGCAAGGGGCTCATATCACACCTGCTTAAGTCGTAGGGGCCAAGCCGCGCACGACCCGCTGCGACCGGTCGCCGCAATCCGGCACATGCCCCTCCCCCGGCATTTTTAATTAATATCTTTTGTCCCTTTTAACTTCAAACGCAATACTTGACATTTTTTGTTAACTTTGTTACAATCTATATTTAATATAAATTTGATTTAACAAAAATTTTGGAAAAATTTATAAACACAACAATAATTCACGAAATAAGCATAGTTGTGTAAAGTTTAGTAAAATATAGAGAAGGCATCATTAACAACTGCTCGGCAAATCGGACAAATTATATCTGTATTTCCTTCCTCAGCATTCTTTTTTATTTGCTGAAAACAGTCATTAAATTAAAATGTTTGCATGGAACAAACAAAAGCTGCCGTTTATACGACAAATGTGCGGTGCGAACCCAAAAAAGTCAGTGATGCGTTCATGTCCACTTTTTTGCCTTATTGTTCAAACGTGTGAAAAAAAATTTGACTTATTTCTCAAAGTGATGCAATAACACAAATTTGTGTTATTTCACATTCAGTTGAGCAATAACACAAATTTGGTTTGTTGCCGTTTGACGTATTTCACCCCCCTTAGGCGATATCTCCGAAACCTTTGGAGCAAAAAAAATGATTTTCACTACAATTAATCTCATCGTTTGTAGTTCACAAAAATGCAAAAAAAGTTTGAGTTTTTTCAAAGCGGGTTCCAGCGTGATGTGCATTAGGCGATATCTCCGAAACCTTTGGAGAAAAAAAAATTTTTTTTCGGATAAAAAACTACAAACGATTTAAAACATAAATTTAACAAAAAAAAACTCAAATTTACTTAGTTTGCTTGGTTTCCGCACAATGTATTATATTTTCGGAGTAACTATAAGAACTACAAAAAAATGAGTTTCACTACAATTAATCTCATCGTTTGTAGTTCACAAAAATGCAAAAAAAGTTTGAGTTTTTTCAAAGCGGGTTCCAACGTGATGAGAGAGAAAAAGATATTGTTAGATGTAAATTTGCAACAAGGGTTAATACATTCAAAAATAAATCAAGAAATAGCGAAAAAGAGAAATTTATATTACAACTCTACGAAGAAACGAAGCGATTTTTGTATCAACACAGAGACACCATTATGATCACTAATGCAGATAAAGGGAATAGAACGGTTATGATGTATAAAAAAGATTATAAAAAGAAAATGGAGGATCTCCTAAAAGATAAAGCTACATACAAAACTATAGAAAATGATCCAACCCAGTTTCTACTGAGGAAAAATAATAGAATGGTCAACGAAATCTACAAAACCCATAACATCGACGCAAAACAAAAAAGACATTTAATATGCACAGCAGCCACAGCCCCGCGACTTTATGGCCTTCCGAAAGTTCATAAGGAACACACACCTCTTCGCCCAATATCATCCTCAATGAATGTTCCCTGTTCGAAATTATCCAAATTCTTTTTTTTTACTAAAATTGGCAACACTGGTTAGTATTACTTTTAATTAAATGTTTTTTGTTTTTGCTTTATCAATCTGTTATATGACAACACTGTTATCACCTGATATTTGCATGCTTCTTTTGTTGTCTTCTCTATGACAAATTCTTTCTTTTTCCTATATCATCATCATTTATTGGCGCTTAACCGCCTAAGCGATTTTGGCCGTTTCGTATCAAAGCACGCCAGTCATTCCTTTTTAGCGATAACCGACGCCAATTGGAAACCCCAAGGGAGTTCAAGTCATCCTCCACCTGTTGTTTCCATCTCAGTCGAGGCCTCCCCCTTCCTCTGCTGCCGAATTCAGGCGACGATAGCAAAACCTTCTGTGCTGGAGCTTCTTTGTCCATTCGCATAACATGGCCCAGCCAGCGGAGTCTTTGGGCTTTAATTCGCTGGACTATGGTCAGATCTGCGTAGAGCTCGTACAGCTCATCGTTAAATTTCCTTCTATACTCGCCGTTGGCATCACGGGAAGGACCATAAATCTTCCTGAGAACTTTTCTCTCAAATACTCCAAGGGCCATCTCATCTTCTCTTGACATTGTCCATGAATCTGAGCCATACATCAGGACAGGTATGATGAGAGACTTATATAGCGTGATCTTTGTTCTTCGAGAGAGGACTTTACTTCTCAATTGCCTACTCAGTCCAAAGTAGCACTTGTTGGCAAGAGTGATTCTCCGCTGGATTTCTAGACTGATATTATTTTCGGTGTTGATACTGGTTCCCAAATAGACGAAGTCCCTCACAGTTTCAAATTTGTAACTATCAACAGTGACATGGCTGCCAAGGCGCAGGTGCGCCGATTCTTTCTTTGATGACAGCAAATACTTCGTCTTGTCCTCGTTCACGGCAAGACCCACTTTTTTCGCTTCCTTATCCAGTCCAGAGAAGGCAACGCTTACGGCGCGGTTGTTAAGGCCAATGATATCAATATCATCGGCATACGCCAGCAATTGCACGCTCTTGTAAAAGATTGTACCATTGCGGTTTAGCTCTGCTGCTCGAATTATCTTCTCCAGCATCAGATTGAAGAAATCGCACGAAAGGGAGTCGCCCTGTCTGAAGCCTCGTTTGGTTTCAAATGGCTCAGAGAGGTCCTTCCCGATTCTGACGGAGCTGTTGGTATTGCTCAACGTCATTTGACAAAGCCGTATAAGCTTTGCAGGGAAGTCAAATTCAGACATGGCGGCATACAGGCAACTCCTTTTTACGCTTTCAAAAGCGGCTTTAAAATCGACAAAGAGATGGTGAGTGTCGATTCTCTTATCATGGGTCTTCTCCAGGATTTGGCGTATCGTGAAAATCTGGTCGATAGTAGACTTACCAGGTCTAAAGCCACACTGATAATGTCCAATCAGTTTGTCTACGATGGGCTTCAGCCTTTCACACAACACGCTAGAAAGAACCTTATATGCGATATTAAGAAGACTAATTCCGCGGTAGTTGGTGCGGTTAGCTGGATCGCCTTTCTTGTGGATTGGGCAAAGCACACTTAAATTCCAATCCGGAGGCATGCATTCGTCTGACCATATTCTGCATAAGAGCTGATGCATGCTTTTTACCAGCTCTTCGCCTCCGCGTTTGAACAGCTCGGCGGGTAGTCCGTCTTTTCCAGGCGCTTTGTTGTTTTTGAGCCGGGATATAGCTATCCTCACTTCATCATAGTCAGGTGGTGGGACGACTTTTCCATCTTCAGGGATTGGGGTATCGGGTTCGACGTCTCCCTCGCAATTTAGCAGTGAGGAGAAGTGCTCCCTCCATAATTTAAGTACACTTTGTACGTCGGTTACCAGGTCGCCATTATTGTCCTTACAGGAGCTTGCCCCGGTCTTAAAACCTTCCGTCATCCGCCGGATCTTTTCATAGAATTTTCGGGCATCATTCCTGTCAGCCAGCATCTCAAGCTCCTCACACTCACGCCTGTCGGCCTCACTTTTCTTTTTTCTGAAAAGGCGTCTCTCTTCCTTCTTTGCCTCACGATATTGTTGCCATACACTGCGGGTTGCGCCCGTTCGCAACGTCTCCTTGTAGGCAGCGTCCTTTTTTTTCGAGGCAGTTTTGCATTCCTCATCGTACCAGTTGTTCTTGCGGGCTCGCTGGAACCCTATAGTGGCCTCAGCGGCGGTACGCAATGAGTGAGAGATATGCTTCCATTGCTCGGTTACATCGTTAGGTCGAGGATTGCCCTCTGCTAGCAGGTGTGAGAGTCGAGTTGTGAAATTATCAGCTGTCTGTGTCATGCGCAGCTTCTCGACGTCAAACTTTCCTTCCGTTACTGTGCGCACTTTCTTCGTTGCACAGAGGCGTGTGCGTATCTTGGCTGCGACAAGATAATGGTCAGAGTCAATATTGGGACCACGCAGTGTACGCACGTCCAGAACGGTGGAGCTATGTCTGCCGTCAATCAAGACATGATCAATCTGGTTTCTAGTTCTTTGATCAGGGGACAGCCATGTGGCTTGGTGTATTCGCTTATGCTGGAACCTGGTACTACTGATGACCTTATTGCGAGCAGCGGCGAAGTCAATCAACCTAGTGCCTATATCTATATATATGTAAAAATTATAGTTGCGTGAGTTAGCGACATAGTCTCACATATACAAAAACATACATAAACACACATATTAATAGATAGGTATATATATATATATATATACATACATATATATATGTATAACTGCAACGATGCAGATAATACCTAATAGAACGGCTACACAAGTAAAATGTATTTTAAGGTAGACAACAATTAAAACAATCTTTGTACTTTGTAAACACATACCTACATATGTCCTTGAATACCCATATTATTATTGTTCACACACAAAAACCATTGACCTTGCTCGATAGCATGGTAATAACGTAAACAAGCATATTCTTTGTTCTTCGCATAAAATAAAACATTAAAATATTTTACAGAAACATGTTAACAGTTCAGAGTAACAAATAAAGTATTTTCAAGGACAACTTTATCACAATACAAATAGCATTTAGAAATAGTATAAATAGATGTAAGATTTGAAATGTAAAGACAGTTCTGAAATAAAGGAAGTTGAGAAAAGAGCAGTTGCTCAGAAAAGTGAAGTGAAGTAAAATCAAAAGCAAAAATAAGTTAAAAAAAATCACAAAATGCCGTTTGAAGCGTGTGATATAGAAAAAAATAAATTACCAACAAACCAACAAGTGATGCAATATTTTTACATATAAAGAAATACGGTGCATCAAATATTTAAAAAAATCCAACTTTAGTAAAATATATGCATGTGATTACAAATATGGTTTGTGAGTTGTGGAAATATACAAACATTCCGATAGTATGTAAAACTACAATTAGAAGGTATTTGAAAAGTCTTCTGATGTCATATAAAGATATTGTTAAAAATCCAAGTAAATATGATAGTAACGAGATGTATTGGAATAAATTGTTCGAAATTTCAAAATGCAAGTGCGGCATTGAAAAAAATTCCGAGTGCTTATGTTCCGAAAGTGAAAAAATTCCACCAAATATAGTAGCATTCTTTATCGATCAGAGCGGACCAAGGCTTTTAAACTTTGATGATATCCAAGTTGATAACATGGAGATCGATATGATCGATCAAGGGTCAAGCATTGCCACAGTAAATCAATCTCCTTTTACCGTTTCATATGCACCAGGTTCAAGTGAAGAAAATGAATCTGATGATGAAAATAATGACGTATCGCCGAACGAAGAGCAGCTGAAAGTATCAAACATATCGCTTAATAATTATGCTGTAGCTTTAGATCGCACTAATACTTCGGATCGCACTGGATCTTTACTTGCTGATGTATATACAAACATACTAAAGTGGGACAATATACAAATAAGCGAGCCACCATGTCTCCATTTTTATACAGACGAGATATTGGAACATTATCAATTTTCGGATCATGAAATCATTGAAATACCAGGTAGTAATCTTTAAAAGCTTAAACACATACATAATAAATAAAAAATTATTATTCATTTTATAGAATTTCCATGCCATTCATAAAATACGGAACGTTTTGTGCGTGTTGTAAGTGAATCTGCTGATAAAGTAACAGATGAAAAGCGCATGGGATACATATTTGCAAAGCTTAAAAGTCGCGAACAGTATAGCAAGCTTGAGTCCCGCCAAAATTTAATATAAATAATATATAATACAAATAAGCATTAGTGAGAAGAGAGAAAAAAAATTAAAAATAAATATATTATCATAGAGCAAATTGAGTAAGCATAAACAAAAAACATTTAATTAAAAGTAATAGTAACCAGTGTTGCCAATTTTAGTAAACAAAAATTTCGGCATAATTGCCAAATTTAACACAGAGCTATTTTGGATTTTTGAAACCTTTATAACTTTTTTAGTTATGAACAAAAGTAGTTACTGTTAAAGAAAAAGACAGACTAAAAAAAATTGGAATTTAGGTATGATGTGAAACGAGATACCGACAGTCACTACTAGAATTTGAACTCGGAGTAAAAAATGATCAAGGTAAGAAATGTGGCGGCTGGCAAGCCATGAACAACGATATAAGGCTCATTAAAATCGGACTTAAAATGGCGACGTAGTGTAAAAAAAAGTAAATAGCCCATCGGGGGGCGTGGCAAAAAAAAAAATTTTTTTTTGCGATCGCCTTCAAAATATCTTTAATCCTAGGGGTGGACTGGACAAACTTTTTTTTTCGATCCACCCTAATATACACATTACCCATGCATGGGTAAAGACGGCGAAAGCTGTGACAAGGTTTACATAGGTACAACGAAAAGAGAATTAAAAACGAGGATAAACGAACACAAACTAGATGCCAAAAACAAAAAGAACAACACAGCGTTGGCACAACACTTGCCTGATCAAAAGCACACAGCTGATTTTGACAATGTAAAGATACTGGATGTGGAGAATAGAGTTAGAAGAAGAATGACAATAGAAGGCTTGCGCATACAACAAAACATTTCACGAGCAGTAAACTTTAGAGACGATGTTGACTGCATAAACTGCGCTTATGCTAGCGCAATCACAGTAGATGTTTGACTAGTGAAACAAAAGGGTGTCAGTGATGCATTTATGGATGCGCATGTTTATATATATTTTCAAATATTATGTAATTAATTGTTGTTGTACAAAATAATTGTAAGTGAAAATTGTTATGCAATGTCCAAATTAGCAATTATTAATGTTCTTTGTTTTTCGATTTTTATTATTAATAGATTTAATAAATAAAATCCCTGATGAAGATGCAAAACTGCGTCGAAACGCGTAGGATGGCAACATAAAAAGTTGTTTTATTAAGAACAAAAACCGCGGCCGAAAAGCTCCATTAAAAATATTATTAGAATTTACTTGGCCCAAAATAAATAAATAATTAAAAATAATTTTGGTGTTTGCCTTTGGCGAGGCAGAGCAGCAATTAGTTTATTTGGTATTATTTCAGCTTATTTATAATAATTCTTAACTCTAAAACTAAGAGCGTGGATTCCTGCTATCCCTGCTGAACCTGAGAGAATTCTCAGGATGCTGAGGATCATGAACCCGTCTCTCCCGACGCAGGACTGGGGTGTAAATCTGGTCGAGGACGCGGTAGGGCCTGATAGGCAAGTGGTCTTCACCTTGAATAAGGAGGCACTCGATCCCCTTAAACGGTGCAATGGACGAGTGCACTACGGCATGGGTCAGATCGTAATCCACGTTTACCGCGGCGATGCACAGCGCGCTGCTATTTCGGCTGCACCGGAGGACTCGGACATCGCAGTGCCGGAAGGGGAGTCGGAGATGTCCGACTCGGAAAGTATGGTATCTGCCACGTCAAATGGCGAAGGAGCAGTGAACAGCTCGGAGATGGGAGACAGCCTGCTGGACGGGGAGGACCTCAACGTCACAGTGATAGCAGCTAGTCCTGAGCGCACCACAGTTGACACTGCCACAGGTAGTAGGATCTCTGCCACGCTAAACCGTGGTCTGAAGAAATCGTTGTTGAAAGATAAGCCTCCAGACGAGGTGGAACTCGACGATACGGCGGTGGCAGGGAAGTCTGAGCACTCTCATGTTGGTGGTGATTCAGATAAACCTGCACAAATCTAAAGCAGCCGAGGCTCGGCTGCTTTAATCAGTCGTCTCTCTAAAGGCGACGTAGATGTGGTCCTCATCCAAGAACCCTGGGTCAACAGCTCAAGGATTTGCGGTTTGGGGACTAAGGGTTATAAGCTTATTCGAGCCAGCGAGGGGGGCAGGGTTAGAGCCTGTATTTTAGTTAAGTCTGAGCTGAATGCATTTCTCTTGCCCAACTATACCAATGGTGACGTTACAGCTGCCAGTTTAACAGTCGACAGTACCAGTCTGACGATGGCGTCGGTCTATATGCCCTACGACGCCGAAGAACCTCCGCCACAGAGGGAGGTAAAAGACCTGGTGGCAAATTTTTCCATGGGTCATCTTATTATCGGAACTGACGCCAATGCTCATCACGTCCAGTGGGGAAGCTCCGATATCAATGCTAGAGGAGAGTCGTTGTTTGACTATTTGTTAACAACTAACCTGGTAGTTTGCAACGTGGGTAACGAACCTACGTTTATTACTAAAACCCGTAGGGAGGTAATAGATATCACTATTTGCAGCGAAGGCGCTTATGAGTGGGTCAGAAAATGGCGCGTTCTCGATGAGCACTCATTCTCCGACCACCGGTACGTAGAAATAGTTCTAGACTTTTCTGTTGAGCAGCCGGTTATGAAACGCAACCCACGTAATACTAACTGGCAGCTACACAATGAAATACTATCTAGGGACTTACCAGCACTGCGCCCACAAGTCCCCTCATCAGTAGGGGAGTTGGAGGATCTGGTAAAGACCTTTACAACAGCGCTCTCGAATGCCTTAGAGCAGGCTTGCCCAGTGCCAAAACCACGCGGTAAACATAGGCCGCATTGGTGGTCCTACGACCTGGACTCGCTCCGAAAATCATGTAGGACACAATTTAATAAGGCCAAGAGCCTTGGCACGGAGACTCAATGGCTCGAATATAAAGTTAAACTCAGGGCCTACAAAAAAGCTCTGAGGCAGGCGAAGAGAGTATCGTGGAGAAATTTCTGCACTGGGGTCGAAAATGTCGACGATACAGCGAGACTTAGACGAGTGCTCTCAAAAACTCAAACAGCCACAAGCTATTTGCGCAAACCTGACGGATCCTGGACCAGCACGGAGAGGGAAACCCTAGAGCTGCTCTTGAATACGCACTTCCCAGGGAACTTGCATGAGGAACCCGTAGCACCTACAACAAACCTGGCTGTATACATACCCATCACGGAGGAAAAGGTTAGGTGGGCGGTTAAAAGCTTCGAACCGTTCAAGGCTGCCGGGCCAGACGGGATTATTCCCGCACAACTCATAAACACGCTGGAGACATCAGCCAAATGGCTGGTATTTCTCTATACAGCCTGCCTGGCTCTTAGCTACATTCCGTGCTCCTGGAGAAGTGCCACGGTAGTGTTTATTCCTAAGGCGGGGAAGGCGTCTCATTACGAGCCGAAGGACTACAGGCCGATCAGTCTCTCATCCTTTGTGCTCAAAACCTTCGAGAGGATAATAAATGACTACCTCTCCTCTACTATTGATAGCAACCTGATCTGTAGCTATCAGCATGCATACACCAAAGGGAAATCTACAGAAACTGCGCTTCACAGCCTAGTTTCTGTTATTGAAAAATCGCTGTATGAGAAGGAGTACAGTACTTGCGGCCTTTTTAGATATTGAAGGAGCCTTCAACAACATAAGCCCTGATGCTATAAACACCGCTTTAACAAGTCTGGGCATAAGCAGGTCTCTTATTGGACTTATTGATCAACTGCTAAGGGGTAGACGAATAGTTTCATCACTGGGCTCGGTTGACTTATCACGCTATGTCACAAGGGGAACGCCTCAGGGTGGTGTTCTCTCCCCGCTTCTATGGAACCTCACTGTCAACTCGATGCTGCGAGACACAAGCTGGGGGGGCGGGAAGGTAGTGGCATATGCAGACGACTTAGCTATAGTATATAGGGGCAAATTCCCACAAACCCTGTGCGACTTGATGCAAGTAGCACTGCGAGAGGTTTCCTCATGGTGCTCGCGCTGCGGACTGAGCATCAACCCGGGAAAAGTAGAACTGGTTCTTTTCACCAACCGCTATAAGATACCACCGCTAACACTACCAAAACTGAATGACGTGCACCTGAACCTGGCTGACAAAGCCAAGTTCTTAGGCACAGTTCTGGATAGGAAACTAACCTGGAAGGAGAATGTTCTTCAGCGCCAGAAGAAAGCGTGTATTGCACTCTACACATGCAAAAGAGCCATTGGAAAGAAGTGGGGGCTCAGCCCCAAAATATGCAAATGGATCTACACCGCAATCATTCGACCAATCATGCTCTATGGAGTTGTGGTATGGTGGCCTGCGCTGAGCAAGGCAACAAACCTTAATCTGCTAGGTAAAGTACACAGATCTTGCATGATCTGTATAAGCGGTGCGTTGAGAACAACGCCCAATGAAGCACTCCAGGCCATTCTTGGCATTTTGCCACTCGATCTGGAAGGGCACCGGGTAGCAGCAGCATCGGCTCTGCGTCTAAGGGAAACGTCCGGCTGGGGCGCAAGCACTACTGGACACGCCTGTATTTTGGGATCCTATAGCTTTCTTCCGCTGAGCACGGATCGTTGTGCGACCACAACAGTCGGAGATAGCTGTTTTAAAATCAACATTCCCAGCAGGGAAGAATGGGAGAGCACGGATCGGAGTCCCGCCCCTGATGGCGGCACTTCCATTTATACTGATGGCTCGAAGTTAGACGGCAGAGTTGGAGGAGGGGTTTATTCAAAGGATCTGAACCTTGAGCTCTCCTTCAGACTACCTGATCACTGCAGTGTCTTCCAGGCTGAAGTTTCAGCAATCATGGACGCCGCGGCTTGGATAGGCCAACACACTATCGGACACGACATTTTTATATTCAGCGACAGCCAGGCGGCCATAAAATCCCTTGGCTCTTATTCGTTCAACTCTGAACTGACGCTCAGCTGTCGTCGATCTCTACAAGAGATGGCCCAACAGAATCGCGTGAACCTCACATGGGTCCCGGGGCATAGGGACATTGAGGGAAATTGTAGGGCAGACGAACTTGCGAGGCAGGGCACGACCAAGCAGGTTCTTCGGGATAAAGAGCGCTTAGGTATGCCGTTTGCCACATGCAAGCTTATGCTGAAGGAGTACACACTCCGCCAAGCCAACGAAAGATGGCTGCAATCTCCAGGATGCCGGATATCCAAAGAAACCTGGCCGAAATGGGATCATAAAAGATCAAGACAAATTTATGCCCTAAGGAGAAGAGAAATCTCCATATTAATAGGCGTATTGACTGGGCACTGCCTCATTGGTAGGCACGCAGAAAGACTTGGTGTGCCCTACCGACGATGCTGTAGGAGTTGTAAGGATGATGAGGAGGAGGAAACGGTGGAGCACCTCATCTGCAACTGCCCGGCTTTAAGTGGCGCGAGAATGCGCTTTTTGGGAGTTCCCTTCCTGGTTAGCCTACGCCAGGTCACGGAGCTGGACATAAAGGACCTGATGGCCTTCATCAAGTCATCTAAATGGTTCGAGGAGGAGTAACGGTGTCGGTATAGGAAAGTCAGTCCCGGGATTCTGCTATGTGGAGAATTCCGTTAATACCGGGATTTTCCATATGGCAGGGTCCCGGAACTGACTTTCCTAGTGTTGGTGGTATCACAACGGGCCTTTTAATACTGGCCTAGGTGTGCCTCTACGGTAGCCACTTGAACCTAACCTAACCTAACTCTAAAACTCTTATTTACTAGAATACCTATTTACTCTAATTCTATGTACTGTATGAGGTACAACTCAGTGCAGTCACCAACATGTACACACATATTAGGTATGTAGCTGCAGCACTGCAGTCACATACATACATACATATATGGATAGCGTGTGGCAGCAAGCAATGCAGTCACACGCGCACACACATATATGACAACATATGCAAACTGATATGTTACTTCATAACTTGTGCCGCTCAAACATTTGGTCAGCGTGAGAAAGTGAACGCTATTGAAAATACGGTGACTTAGCAAAATGTAAACATTCCACAGCCTGACACTTAGGTGTTGGCGTGTGGCTTTGTTGTTGTTGGCGACATGCTCTGGTATACTACAACCTACCAAAATGCCCTTCATCCTACCAAGTGCCACAAATTTTTAATTTTTTAGTCAGGTTCTGCAACTCACTTCCGAGTGAAATTTTGTAATTACTATGTAATTTTACAAAATTTTCACAAATTTTACTCGGAAGTGAATTGCTGAACCTGCCTGTTTATATTATTCTTGAAACTTTTTGGTTCAAGCTTGAAATCATTTCGGTCTAAGTTTGTTGTTACGTTTTCATTTAATTTTCAAGTCACTGAATTGAAATTTGCCCACAACATTTATGTATGCGATGTAGCTGAGTGATAGAGCAGTCGAGCATAATGCGAAGAGTCTTGGTTCGAATCCTAGCCAACTAAAAAATGAATTATTTTTTCTTTAAAAAATTCTTAATACATATTTGTTTATACCCTTAGTTCTGATGAAGACTTCAGAATGAAGTCGAAATATCGGCTTAAATAAAGTAGTACAAAAAAAAAAAATTATGGTTTTTTATTTTAAAAAAAATTATTATAAAATCATCATATATTTAATTCTTAAAAAAAAACTAATGGCGGCGATATACCAACAGGTTATCATAACCTCTAACGAGATTTTTTAGCCGAGCTTCTCTCTCCAACTTGTGGTGCGTTGCTTTTTGAGTTTTTCCCGCAAGTTGGCGGGACCTACAGGTTTTTGCCGACTCCGAACGGCACATGCAAAGCAAATGAATTTTTTGCTGAGAAGCTTCTCATGGCAGAAATACACCCGGAGAGTTTGCCAAACTACTGGCGAGGGGCGACCCCGTTTAGAAAAATTCTTTTTCTAAATAATTTTTGATGTTACTTTTGCCGGGCATCGAACCGCCACGACTTGGTGTAGAAGGCCGAACACTAAACCGCTACACCAAAGACATTCTAAATTTGAACCCCTTTATTCCATAAATTTTCTTGAAAACTTGTCAAGTTTAAATTGGAAATCAACGTCATATAACGTCGCTCCCAACGAAGACTAAGACGGTTCGTTCTTAGGTGACAGGTAATAGTGTCACTGCGCTTTTGGAAATAAAAATTGTGTCAATTGACACTATTGCTATTTTAGGCAGCGGTTGTCTGCGCAGCGCAGTGTTTTTAGAGTTTATTATATGATTAATTACAAAATTATGGTTTCTCCTTTTACGAAATATGCACTATTAGTGATTTTAACCTTTTGTAAAAGGAAAAATTCCCTTCTATTATTTTATAATTTACAAAGCTATGGTTTCTGCTTTTACGAAATGTGCACTATTAGTGATTTTAACCTTTCGTAAAAGGAAAAATTCCCTTCTATTATTTTATAATTTACAAAATTATGGTTTCTCCTTTTACGAAATGTGCACTATTAGTGATTTTAACCTTTCGTAAAAGGAAAAATTCCTTTCTATTATTTTATAATTTACAAAATTATGGTTTCTCCTTTCACGAAATGTACACTATTAGTGATTTTAACCTTTCGTAAAAGGAAAAATTTCCTTCTATTATTTTATAATTTACGAAATTATGGTTTACCTTTTACGAAATGTGCACAAATTTCAATGAATGGGCATGTTTTTAGCACTTTTGCATTTCAGTTTGGAAATAGTTTCAATGACTTATTTTCCATTTTCTTGTTGACGCTAATTCCATTTCGAAAGCTAATTCCATTTCCAATTTACCATGGAAATAGTGTCAATTGACACTATTACCAGTGACACTGATTGCCCGAAAACCCTAAAATTTCCCTACAATTTGGGTAGGCTCAGGTTTCATTTGGTCTTCGACATATTTCTATAAATTTATCGATAACTGAGGTGATTGCCCAAAAACTCTTAAATTTACAGATTTTAGGGCAAACACGTTTTTATACCAACCGTACTAGTACGAGGGTATTATAATTTTGTCCACACAACGGTACTATGTAACGGCACAAAATAATCGAGATAGATATAGAGTTCCATATATGAATGTTCTTAGGTTGAAAAGAGGAGTTCATTAAGTCATGTCCGTCTGTCTGTCCCTCTGTCCGTGTACACGATAACTTGAGTAAAAACTGAGATATATGCATGAAATTTTGTATACAGGTTACTTTCTGGCCAAGGTAGGTTGCTATTGAAAATGGGCGAAATCGGATGATAACCACGCCGTTTAGAAACGTTTAGACTCTGGCAAGAACGCTGGGAAACTGAACACCGAGGCAGATGGACAGCCAGACTGATAGCTGACGTTAAGATATGGAGCAATAAAAGCTTTGGTGAGTAGTTTACGTTACCCAAATGCTTTCTGGACACGGTTACTTCAAAAAATACTTATATAGAATGGGAAAAGTCGACGACCCGAAATGCTTGTATGGCGATGCAGATGAAGACGATGTTGAACACACTTTTTTCAAATGCTCACGGTGTAACCGGGAGCGTGAATTACTCGAGCAAGATGTCGGTGATTTCACAGCCGATAACGTCAAAGGGAAAATGTTAAACACTCCAGAAACTTTGAAACAAATAAACCACGCTCAGAGCCAAAAAGCGCGACCTGGACGCAGGCACAATAGAGGGCTCTTAAAAAATTAGAAATATGGAACGCCATCCCGAAGTAATACGAAAGTGACCTGGGATGGGCGACGGTTCCGTAAACAAGAGGAAGTTTTTTTAATCTAAGGACAAACGATTGGTGCGACGGCCCAATTATGGTGCATTACGATTTTTTTCTTCCCCTACCTGAAAAAAACTATGGCTTCGCTTCCCGAGTAGAGTCCCCTTAAACCTGACTAATGTTCGTCTTTAGGTACTTACGTAATTTCCATCCTTCATTCAACTACCCCAACATACCATCAGTTGCCACAAGGACAACGCCTGCAGCAACAATGGAACTGTCTTTAGCAAGACATTTCGTGGATGGAATTACCTATTATGAATGAAAAAATCCTGAACCCATATACTCCAATACAAAAGCTGACTTCAATGAATTTCCAATTCAACACGATGAACAGTATTTATTGATAAAAATATAATAAAGAAAAGCCTAACACTAGATAAGAACATGGAGCTGATGACAATAATATTTATTGAATTTCTTACTAACCTTGATTAAAAAAAGGTATTTTGCTTTTATTAAAAAAAAATCGAGAAAGATATTAAATTCAAAAACGGCCTAATGTATATCCAACTCTTTGTATGCACAAGCCTACTTTATGTTCAAGTATGTAAAAATAGTTAGTTGTGTAAAGAATAAAATATATATAAACGAATTTAATTAAGATTGCGGCGCAAAAAAATCTTTTAAAAAGTGAACGTGAAATGTGACAAAGAAAATTTTACTACGATGTTCGCACAAGTTGTATGGTTTAAAAAAAGACCAAGGCTAAACAAAAAAACGCACAAATACGAAAGTTAGCCTATCGATAAAAGAAAATCGAAGAGATGAAAGTTAATAAAATAAAGGTTCCAAAACTAAAAATTATTAAAATTTGGAACAAAAGTTTAAGGAAATAAACTAGAGGAAAGATGTGACAAAAATCACTGACACGAATGCCAACAAAAATGTATAAAAACTTAATGGTAAGTAAAATGGAACTTTAGGAGCAATTTATACTACTTAATTGAATTATAAAACTTACTTATTTACTTAAAATGCCTCCACTTGGTCATGCCATCGGAGAGGTGGCCTCCCTCTTCCTCTACTTCCACCGGCGGGTGCCGATAAGAATACCTTCTGGGCCGGAGCATCTTCGTTCATTCGCACCACGTGTCCTAGCCAGCGAAGCCGCTGGGTTTTAATTCGCTGAACTATGTCGACGCCTGCGTAAAGCTCATACAGCTCATCATTATATCTGCTTCGGTACTCGCCGTCGCCAACGTTTAGCGGTCCATAAATCTTTCGAAGAATTTTTCTCTCGAATACTCCCAAAGCCGCCTCGTCAGAAGCTGTCAGTGTCCATGCTTCTACACCATATAGCAGGACGGGTACGATGAGTGACTTATAGAGTGATGTTTTTGTTCGTCGAGAGAGGAATTTACTTCTCTCGCATTAATGCTGCTTCCCAGGTATACAAAGTCCCTTACTATCTCGAAATTATTGCTGCCAACAGTCGCGTGGTTGCCAAGACGCGAATGCGCCGACTATTTGCATGATGCCAGCAGGTACTTCGTTTTACCTTCGTTCACCACCAAACCCATTTCTTCCGCTTATTTTTCTAATTTGGAGTACGCAGAAGTTACGGCGCGGTTGTTGAGGCCAATGATGTCGATGTCGTCGGCATACGTCAACAGTTGTACGCTCTTGTAATATATTGTTCCAGCGCGATTAAGTTCTGCAGCTTGAATTATTTCCTCCAACATCAAATTAAAGAAATCGCACGATAGGGGCTCGCCCTGCCTGAGACCTCGCTTAGTTTCGAACGGCTCGGAGAGGTCCTTCCCAATTCTGACCGACCTGGTGGTGTTGCTCAGCGTCATTTTGCACAGCCGTATAAGTTTTGCAGGGAAACCAAAATCAGACATAGCGGCATCCTTTTCGATCCTTTTCTCACGGGTTTTTTCCAAGATTTGGCGTATTGTAAAAATCTGGTCGATGGTAGATTTACCAGGTCAGAAGCCACACTGATAAGGTCCAATCATTCGGTTTACGTCATGCTTCAGTCTTTCGCACAATGCGCTCGATAGGACCTTATATGCGATACTCAAAAGGCTGATTCCACGATAGTTAGCGAAGTTTGCGGAATTACCCTTCTTGGACAGAGAACACTTAGATTCCAATCATCAGGCATGCATTCATCCGACCATATTCTGCACAAGAGCTGGTGCATGCACCTTACCAGCTCCTCGCCGCCGAATTTGAATAGCTCAGCGGGCAGGACATCAGCACCCGCCGCTTTATTGTTTCTTTAGCCGTGATATAGCCATTCGCACCTCGTTATAGTCGGGTTGTGGAACTTCGATTCCATCGTCTTCGATTGTGGGGTCGGGGTCTTCTCTGGATTGTTGCTCTGTTCCTCCGTTTAGAAGGACAGAGAAGTGATCCCTCCGTAACCTTAGTACTCTCTGAACATCTGCCACCAGGTCACCGTTGTCATTTTTACTGGAGTTTGTCATGGGTTTAAAACCTTCCGTCATTCCTCGAGTTTTTTGATAACATTTTTGGATGTTGCTTCTGCTGGCTAGCATTTCAAGCTCTTCGATTTCACGCTTTTCCGCTTCCCTTTTCTTCGCCCGGAAAAGCCGTCTCGCTTTCCTCTTCATCTCACGGTAATGTTCACACACGGTCCTCGTTGCATTCGCTTTTAAAGTTGGCTTATAGGCAACGTCCTTTCCTTTGACTGCGTCTTTGCACTCTCTATCATCGTACCAGCTGTTTTTTTCACTTATGTTCCCACTGCTCATGCACTCCGTTGGGTTGAATTGTGCTCTCAGATAGCAGGTGTGCGAGTCGTTCTGCGAAATCATTGGCTGCCTGTTGTGACTGCAGTTTTTCGACGTCCAGCTTTCCTTGCGGTTTTTGTGGCGCCTCTTTTGTTGCATTTACGCGGGTACGCATCTTGGCTGCTACCAAGTAGTGATCGGAGTCGATGTTCGGGCCCCTCATCGTACGTATGTCCATAACGCTGGAAGCGTGCCGTCCGCCTATCACAAAGTGATCGATCTGGTTGCGTGTTTTCCGATCTGGCGATAGCCATGTTGCGACCATGTTTCGTGCACCGGCGAAGTCAATCAGTCTGAATCCATTTTCTGAAGTCTCATCATGGAGGCTGAACTTTCCGACAGTGGGGCAAATACACCCTCTTTGCCCACACTGGCGTTAAAGTCGTCAAGTATGACTTTGATATCATGACGGGGGCAGCGCTCATAACTTTCTTCTAAGTTCGCATAAAATGCATCATCCACGTCGTCCTTGTCCTCGGTCGGTGCATGCATGCAGATAAACGATATGGTGAAAAATCGTAGTTTAATTCGGATTGTGGCGAGACGCTCATTCACGGCTGTGAAGGACACTACATGTTTTACAAGTTTCTTTCCTACCACAAAACCGACGCCGTATCTGCGCTCATTAGTATGGCCGCTCCAGTAGACATTGCAGGTTCGGATGGTCTTATAACCTTGCCCGGTCCATCGCGTTTCTTGTATAGCGTTGATGTCAGCTTTTGCCTTATTGAGGACCTCAACTAAGCGGGCATCGTCGCCTTCAATAGTAAGGGTTCAGATATTCCAAGAGCATGCCCTGATTTCATTAATCATAGTCCTAGCTCGTTTGCTGTGGTCGTTATCTGAATATAGCAGGACGGGTACGATGAGTGACTTATAGAGTGATGTTTTTGTTCGTCGAGAGAGGAATTTACTTCTCTCGCATTAATGCTGCTTCCCAGGTATACAAAGTCCCTTACTATCTCGAAATTATTGCTGCCAACAGTCGCGTGGTTGCCAAGACGCGAATGCGCCGACTATTTGCATGATGCCAGCAGGTACTTCGTTTTACCTTCGTTCACCACCAAACCCATTTTTTCCGCTTATTTTTCTAATTTGGAGTACGCAGAAGTTACGGCGCGGTTGTTGAGGCCAATGATGTCGATGTCGTCGGCATACGTCAACAGTTGTACGCTCTTGTAATATATTGTTCCATCGCGATTAAGTTCTGCAGCTTGAATTATTTCCTCCAACATCAAATTAAAGAAATCGCACGATAGGGGGTCGCCCTGCCTGAGACCTCGCTTAGTTTCGAACGGCTCGGAGAGGTCCTTCCCAATTCTGACCGACCTGGTGGTGTTGCTCAGCGTCATTTTGCACAGCCGTATAAGTTTTGCTGGGAAACCAAAATCAGACATAGCGGCATCCTTTTCGATCCTTTTCTCACGGGTTTTTTCCAAGATTTGGCTTATTGTAAAAATCTGGTCGATGGTAGATTTACCATGTCAGAAGCCACACTGATAAGGTCCAATCATTCGGTTTACGTCATGCTTCAGTCTTTCGCACAATGCGCTCGATAGGACCTTATATTGCGGAATTACCCTTCTTGGACAGAGAACACTTAGATTCCAATCTTCAGGCATGCATTCATCCGACCATATTCTGCACAAGAGCTGGTGCATGCACCTTACCAGCTCCTCGCCGCCGAATTTGAATAGCTCAACGGGCAGGACATCAGCACCCGCCGCTTTATTGTTTTTTTAGCCGTGATATAGCCATTCGCACCTCGTTATAGTCGGGTTGTGGAACTTCGATTCCATCGTCTTCGATTGTGGGGTCGGGGTCTTCTCTGGATTGTTGCTCTGTTCCTCCGTTTAGAAGGACAGAGAAGTGATCCCTCCGTAACCTTAGTACTCTCTGAACATCTGCCACCAGGTCACCGTTGTCATTTTTACTGGAGTTTGTCATGGGTTTAAAACCTTCCGTCATTCCTCGAGTTTTTTGATAACATTTTTGGACGTTGCTTCTGCTGGCTAGCATTTCAAGCTCTTCGATTTCACGCTTTTCCGCTTCCCTTTTCTTCGCCCGGAAAAGCCGTCTCGCTTTCCTCTTCATCTCACGGTAATGTTCCCACACGGTCCTCGTTGCATTCGCTTTTAAAGTTGGCTTATAGGCAACGTCCTTTCCTTTGACTGCGTCTTTGCACTCTCTATCATCGTACCAGCTGTTTTTTTCACTTATGTTCCCACTGCTCATGCACTCCGTTGGGTTGAATTGTGCTCTCAGATAGCAGGTGTGCGAGTCGTTCTGCGAAATCATTGGCTGCCTGTTGTGACTGCAGTTTTTCGACGTCCAGCTTTCCTTGCGGTTTTTGTGGCGCCTCTTTTGTTGCACTTACGCGGGTACGCATCTTGGCTGCTACCAAGTAGTGATCGGAGTCGATGTTCGGGCCCCTCATCGTACGTATGTCCATAACGCTGGAAGCGTGCCGTCCGCCTATCACAAAGTGATCGATCTGGTTGCGTGTTTTCCGATCTGGCGATATCCATGTTGCGACCATGTTTCGTGCACCGGCGAAGTCAATCAGTCTGAATCCATTTGCTGAAGTCTCATCATGGAGGCTGAACTTTCCGACAGTGGGGCAAATACACCCTCTTTGCCCACACTGGCGTTAAAGTCGTCAAGTATGACTTTGATATCATGACGGGGGCAGCGCTCATAACTTTCTTCTAAGTTCGCATAAAATGCATCATCCACGTCGTCCTTGTCCTCGGTCGGTGCATGCATGCAGATAAACGATATGGTGAAAAATCGTAGTTTAATTCGGATTGTGGCGAGACGCTCATTCACGGCTGTGAAGGACACTACATGTTTTACAAGTTTCTTTCCTACCACAAAACCGACGCCGTATCTGCGCTCATTAGTATGGCCGCTCCAGTAGACATTGCAGGTTCGGATGGTCTTATAACCTTGCCCGGTCCATCGCGTTTCTTGTATAGCGTTGATGTCAGCTTTTGCCTTATTGAGGACCTCAACTAAGCGGGCATCGTCGCCTTCAATAGTAAGGGTTCAGATATTCCAAGAGCATGCCCTGATTTCATTAATCATAGTCCTAGCTCGTTTGCTGTGGTCGTTATCTGAATATAGCAGGACGGGTACGATGAGTGACTTATAGAGTGATGTTTTTGTTCGTCGAGAGAGGAATTTACTTCTCTCGCATTAATGCTGCTTCCCAGGTATACAAAGTCCCTTACTATCTCGAAATTATTGCTGCCAACAGTCGCGTGGTTGCCAAGACGCGAATGCGCCGACTATTTGCATGATGCCAGCAGGTACTTCGTTTTACCTTCGTTCACCACCAAACCCATTTTTTCCGCTTATTTTTCTAATTTGGAGTACGCAGAAGTTACGGCGCGGTTGTTGAGGCCAATGATGTCGATGTCGTCGGCATACGTCAACAGTTGTGCGCTCTTGTAATATATTGTTCCAGCGCGATTAAGTTCTGCAGCTTGAATTATTTCCTCCAAGATCAAATTAAAGAAATCGCACGATAGGGGGTCGCCCTGCCTGAGACCTCGCTTAGTTTCGAACGGCTCGGAGAGGTCCTTCCCAATTCTGACCGACCTGGTGGTGTTGCTCAGCGTCATTTTGCACAGCCGTATAAGTTTTGCTGGGAAACCAAAATCAGACATAGCGGCATCCTTTTCGATCCTTTTCTCACGGGTTTTTTCCAAGATTTGGCGTATTGTAAAAATCTGGTCGATGGTAGATTTACCAGGTCAGAAGCCACACTGATAAGGTCCAATCATTCGGTTTACGTCATGCTTCAGTCTTTCGCACAATGCGCTCGATAGGACCTTATATGCGATACTCAAAAGGCTGATTCCACGATAGTTAGCGAAGTTTGCGGAATTACCCTTCTTGGACAGAGAACACTTAGATTCCAATCATCAGGCATGCATTCATCCGACCATATTCTGCACAAGAGCTGGTGCATGCACCTTACCAGCTCCTCGCCGCCGAATTTGAATAGCTCAGCGGGCAGGACATCAGCACCCGCCGCTTTATTGTTTTTTTAGCCGTGATATAGCCATTCGCACCTCGTTATAGTCGGGTTGTGGAACTTCGATTCCATCGTCTTCGATTGTGGGGTCGGGGTCTTCTCTGGATTGTTGCTCTGTTCCTCCGTTTAGAAGGACAGAGAAGTGATCCCTCCGTAACCTTAGTACTCTCTGAACATCTGCCACCAGGTCACCGTTGTCATTTTTACTGGAGTTTGTCATGGGTTTAAAACCTTCCGTCATTCCTCGAGTTTTTTGATAACATTTTTGGACGTTGCTTCTGCTGGCTAGCATTTCAAGCTCTTCGATTTCACGCTTTTCCGCTTCCCTTTTCTTCGCCCGGAAAAGCCGTCTCGCTTTCCTCTTCATCTCACGGTAATGTTCACACACGGTCCTCGTTGCATTCGCTTTTAAAGTTGGCTTATAGGCAACGTCCTTTCCTTTGACTGCGTCTTTGCACTCTCTATCATCGTACCAGCTGTTTTTTTCACTTATGTTCCCACTGCTCATGCACTCCGTTGGGTTGAATTGTGCTCTCAGATAGCAGGTGTGCGAGTCGTTCTGCGAAATCATTGGCTGCCTGTTGTGACTGCAGTTTTTCGACGTCCAGCTTTCCTTGCGGTTTTTGTGGCGCCTCTTTTGTTGCACTTACGCGGGTACGCATCTTGGCTGCTACCAAGTAGTGATCGGAGTCGATGTTCGGGCCCCTCATCGTACGTATGTCCATAACGCTGGAAGCGTGCCGTCCGCCTATCACAAAGTGATCGATCTGGTTGCGTGTTTCCGATCTGGCGATAGCCATGTTGCGACCATGTTTCGTGCACCGGCGAAGTCAATCAGTCTGAATCCATTTGCTGAAGTCTCATCATGGAGGCTGAACTTTCCGACAGTGGGGCAAATACACCCTCTTTGCCCACACTGGCGTTAAAGTCGTCAAGTATGACTTTGATATCATGACGGGGGCAGCGCTCATAACTTTCTTCTAAGTTCGCATAAAATGCATCATCCACGTCGTCCTTGTCCTCGGTCGGTGCATGCATGCAGATAAACGATATGGTGAAAAATCGTAGTTTAATTCGGATTGTGGCGAGACGCTCATTCACGGCTGTGAAGGACACTACATGTTTTACAAGTTTCTTTCCTACCACAAAACCGACGCCGTATCTGCGCTCATTAGTATGGCCGCTCCAGTAGACATTGCAGGTTCGGATGGTCTTATAACCTTGCCCGGTCCATCGCGTTTCTTGTATAGCGTTGATGTCAGCTTTTGCCTTATTGAGGACCTCAACTAAGCGGGCATCGTCGCCTTCAATAGTAAGGGTTCAGATATTCCAAGAGCATGCCCTGATTTCATTAATCATAGTCCTAGCTCGTTTGCTGTGGTCGTTATCTGAATATAGCAGGACGGGTACGATGAGTGACTTATAGAGTGATGTTTTTGTTCGTCGAGAGAGGAATTTACTTCTCTCGCATTAATGCTGCTTCCCAGGTATACAAAGTCCCTTACTATCTCGAAATTATTGCTGCCAACAGTCGCGTGGTTGCCAAGACGCGAATGCGCCGACTATTTGCATGATGCCAGCAGGTACTTCGTTTTACCTTCGTTCACCACCAAACCCATTTTTTCCGCTTATTTTTCTAATTTGGAGTACGCAGAAGTTACGGCGCGGTTGTTGAGGCCAATGATGTCGATGTCGTCGGCATACGTCAACAGTTGTACGCTCTTGTAATATATTGTTCCAGCGCGATTAAGTTCTGCAGCTTGAATTATTTCCTCCAACATCAAATTAAAGAAATCGCACGATAGGGGGTCGCCCTGCCTGAGACCTCGCTTAGTTTCGAACGGCTCGGAGAGGTCCTTCCCAATTCTGACCGACCTGGTGGTGTTGCTCAGCGTCATTTTGCACAGCCGTATAAGTTTTGCTGGGAAACCAAAATCAGACATAGCGGCATCCTTTTCGATCCTTTTCTCACGGGTTTTTTCCAAGATTTGGCGTATTGTAAAAATCTGGTCGATGGTAGATTTACCAGGTCAGAAGCCACACTGATAAGGTCCAATCATTCGGTTTACGTCATGCTTCAGTCTTTCGCACAATGCGCTCGATAGGACCTTATATGCGATACTCAAAAGGCTGATTCCACGATAGTTAGCGAAGTTTGCGGAATTACCCTTCTTGGACAGAGAACACTTAGATTCCAATCATCAGGCATGCATTCATCCGACCATATTCTGCACAAGAGCTGGTGCATGCACCTTACCAGCTCCTCGCCGCCGAATTTGAATAGCTCAGCGGGCAGGACATCAGCACCCGCCGCTTTATTGTTTCTTTAGCCGTGATATAGCCATTCGCACCTCGTTATAGTCGGGTTGTGGAACTTCGATTCCATCGTCTTCGATTGTGGGGTCGGGGTCTTCTCTGGATTGTTGCTCTGTTCCTCCGTTTAGAAGGACAGAGAAGTGATCCCTCCGTAACCTTAGTACTCTCTGAACATCTGCCACCAGGTCACCGTTGTCATTTTTACTGGAGTTTGTCATGGGTTTAAAACCTTCCGTCATTCCTCGAGTTTTTTGATAACATTTTTGGATGTTGCTTCTGCTGGCTAGCATTTCAAGCTCTTCGATTTCACGCTTTTCCGCTTCCCTTTTCTTCGCCCGGAAAAGCCGTCTCGCTTTCCTCTTCATCTCACGGTAATGTTCACACACGGTCCTCGTTGCATTCGCTTTTAAAGTTGGCTTATAGGCAACGTCCTTTCCTTTGACTGCGTCTTTGCACTCTCTATCATCGTACCAGCTGTTTTTTTCACTTATGTTCCCACTGCTCATGCACTCCGTTGGGTTGAATTGTGCTCTCAGATAGCAGGTGTGCGAGTCGTTCTGCGAAATCATTGGCTGCCTGTTGTGACTGCAGTTTTTCGACGTCCAGCTTTCCTTGCGGTTTTTGTGGCGCCTCTTTTGTTGCACTTACGCGGGTACGCATCTTGGCTGCTACCAAGTAGTGATCGGAGTCGATGTTCGGGCCCCTCATCGTACGTATGTCCATAACGCTGGAAGCGTGCCGTCCGCCTATCACAAAGTGATCGATCTGGTTGCGTGTTTTCCGATCTGGCGATAGCCATGTTGCGACCATGTTTCGTGCACCGGCGAAGTCAATCAGTCTGAATCCATTTGCTGAAGTCTCATCATGGAGGCTGAACTTTCCGACAGTGGGGCAAATACACCCTCTTTGCCCACACTGGCGTTAAAGTCGTCAAGTATGACTTTGATATCATGACGGGGGCAGCGCTCATAACTTTCTTCTAAGTTCGCATAAAATGCATCATCCACGTCGTCCTTGTCCTCGGTCGGTGCATGCATGCAGATAAACGATATGGTGAAAAATCGTAGTTTAATTCGGATTGTGGCGAGACGCTCATTCACGGCTGTGAAGGACACTACATGTTTTACAAGTTTCTTTCCTACCACAAAACCGACGCCGTATCTGCGCTCATTAGTATGGCCGCTCCAGTAGACATTGCAGGTTCGGATGGTCTTATAACCTTGCCCGGTCCATCGCGTTTCTTGTATAGCGTTGATGTCAGCTTTTGCCTTATTGAGGACCTCAACTAAGCGGGCATCGTCGCCTTCAATAGTAAGGGTTCAGATATTCCAAGAGCATGCCCTGATTTCATTAATCATAGTCCTAGCTCGTTTGCTGTGGTCGTTATCTGAATATAGCAGGACGGGTACGATGAGTGACTTATAGAGTGATGTTTTTGTTCGTCGAGAGAGGAATTTACTTCTCTCGCATTAATGCTGCTTCCCAGGTATACAAAGTCCCTTACTATCTCGAAATTATTGCTGCCAACAGTCGCGTGGTTGCCAAGACGCGAATGCGCCGACTATTTGCATGATGCCAGCAGGTACTTCGTTTTACCTTCGTTCACCACCAAACCCATTTTTTCCGCTTATTTTTCTAATTTGGAGTACGCAGAAGTTACGGCGCGGTTGTTGAGGCCAATGATGTCGATGTCGTCGGCATACGTCAACAGTTGTACGCTCTTGTAATATATTGTTCCAGCGCGATTAAGTTCTGCAGCTTGAATTATTTCCTCCAACATCAAATTAAAGAAATCGCACGATAGGGGGTCGCCCTGCCTGAGACCTCGCTTAGTTTCGAACGGCTCGGAGAGGTCCTTCCCAATTCTGACCGACCTGGTGGTGTTGCTCAGCGTCATTTTGCACAGCCGTATAAGTTTTGCTGGGAAACCAAAATCAGACATAGCGGCATCCTTTTCGATCCTTTTCTCACGGGTTTTTTCCAAGATTTGGCGTATTGTAAAAATCTGGTCGATGGTAGATTTACCAGGTCAGAAGCCACACTGATAAGGTCCAATCATTCGGTTTACGTCATGCTTCAGTCTGGCTGATTCCACGATAGTTAGCGAAGTTTGCGGAATTACCCTTCTTGGACAGAGAACACTTAGATTCCAATCATCAGGCATGCATTCATCCGACCATATTCTGCACAAGAGCTGGTGCATGCACCTTACCAGCTCCTCGCCGCCGAATTTGAATAGCTCAGCGGGCAGGACATCAGCACCCGCCGCTTTATTGTTTTTTTTAGCCGTGATATAGCCATTCGCACCTCGTTATAGTCGGGTTGTGGAACTTCGATTCCATCGTCTTCGATTGTGGGGTCGGGGTCTTCTCTGGATTGTTGCTCTGTTCCTCCGTTTAGAAGGACAGAGAAGTGATCCCTCCGTAACCTTAGTACTCTCTGAACATCTGCCACCAGGTCACCGTTGTCATTTTTACTGGAGTTTGTCATGGGTTTAAAACCTTCCGTCATTCCTCGAGTTTTTTGATAACATTTTTGGACGTTGCTCCCTTTTCTTCGCCCGGAAAAGCCGTCTCGCTTTCCTCTTCATCTCACGGTAATGTTCACACACGGTCCTCGTTGCATTCGCTTTTAAAGTTGGCTTATAGGCAACGTCCTTTCCTTTGACTGCGTCTTTGCACTCTCTATCATCGTACCAGCTGTTTTTTTTCACTTATGTTCCCACTGCTCATGCACTCCGTTGGGTTGAATTGTGCTCTCAGATAGCAGGTGTGCGAGTCGTTCTGCGAAATCATTGGCTGCCTGTTGTGACTGCAGTTTTTCGACGTCCAGCTTTCCTTGCGGTTTTTGTGGCGCCTCTTTTGTTGCACTTACGCGGGTACGCATCTTGGCTGCTACCAAGTAGTGATCGGAGTCGATGTTCGGGCCCCTCATCGTACGTATGTCCATAACGCTGGAAGCGTGCCGTCCGCCTATCACAAAGTGATCGATCTGGTTGCGTGTTTTCCGATCTGGCGATAGCCATGTTGCGACCATGTTTCGTGCACCGGCGAAGTCAATCAGTCTGAATCCATTTGCGGAAGTCTCATCATGGAGGCTGAACTTTCCGTCAGTGGGGCCAAATACACCCTCTTTGCCCACCCTGGCGTTAAAGTCGTCAAGCATGACTTTGATATCATGACGGGGGCAGCGCTCATAACTTTCTTCTAAGTTCGCATAAAATGCATCATCCACGTCGTCCTTGTCCTCGGTCGGTGCATGCATGCAGATAAACGATATGGTGAAAAATCGTAGTTTAATTCGGATTGTGGCGAGACGCTCATTCACGGCTGTGAAGGACACTACATGTTTTACAAATTTCTTTCCTACCACAACCGACGCCGTATCTGCGCTCATTAGTATGGCCGCTCCAGTAGACATTGCAGGTTCGGATGGTCTTATAACCTTGCCCGGTCCATCGCGTTTCTTGTATAGCGTTGATGTCAGCTTTTGCCTTATTGAGGACCTCAACTAAGCGGGCATCGTCGCCTTCAATAGTAAGGGTTCAGATATTCCAAGAGCATGCCCTGATTTCATTAATCATAGTCCTAGCTCGTTTGCTGTGGTCGTTATCTGAATATAGCAGGACGGGTACGATGAGTGACTTATAGAGTGATGTTTTTGTTCGTCGAGAGAGGAATTTACTTCTCTCGCATTAATGCTGCTTCCCAGGTATACAAAGTCCCTTACTATCTCGAAATTATTGCTGCCAACAGTCGCGTGGTTGCCAAGACGCGAATGCGCCGACTATTTGCATGATGCCAGCAGGTACTTCGTTTTACCTTCGTTCACCACCAAACCCATTTTTTCCGCTTATTTTTCTAATTTGGAGTACGCAGAAGTTACGGCGCGGTTGTTGAGGCCAATGATGTCGATGTCGTCGGCATACGTCAACAGTTGTACGCTCTTGTAATATATTGTTCCAGCGCGATTAAGTTCTGCAGCTTGAATTATTTCCTCCAACATCAAATTAAAGAAATCGCACGATAGGGGGTCGCCCTGCCTGAGACCTCGCTTAGTTTCGAACGGCTCGGAGAGGTCCTTCCCAATTCTGACCGACCTGGTGGTGTTGCTCAGCGTCATTTTGCACAGCCGTATAAGTTTTGCTGGGAAACCAAAATCAGACATAGCGGCATCCTTTTCGATCCTTTTCTCACGGGTTTTTTCCAAGATTTGGCGTATTGTAAAAATCTGGTCGATGGTAGATTTACCAGGTCAGAAGCCACACTGATAAGGTCCAATCATTCGGTTTACGTCATGCTTCAGTCTGGCTGATTCCACGATAGTTAGCGAAGTTTGCGGAATTACCCTTCTTGGACAGAGAACACTTAGATTCCAATCATCAGGCATGCATTCATCCGACCATATTCTGCACAAGAGCTGGTGCATGCACCTTACCAGCTCCTCGCCGCCGAATTTGAATAGCTCAGCGGGCAGGACATCAGCACCCGCCGCTTTATTGTTTTTTTTAGCCGTGATATAGCCATTCGCACCTCGTTATAGTCGGGTTGTGGAACTTCGATTCCATCGTCTTCGATTGTGGGGTCGGGGTCTTCTCTGGATTGTTGCTCTGTTCCTCCGTTTAGAAGGACAGAGAAGTGATCCCTCCGTAACCTTAGTACTCTCTGAACATCTGCCACCAGGTCACCGTTGTCATTTTTACTGGAGTTTGTCATGGGTTTAAAACCTTCCGTCATTCCTCGAGTTTTTTGATAACATTTTTGGACGTTGCTCCCTTTTCTTCGCCCGGAAAAGCCGTCTCGCTTTCCTCTTCATCTCACGGTAATGTTCACACACGGTCCTCGTTGCATTCGCTTTTAAAGTTGGCTTATAGGCAACGTCCTTTCCTTTGACTGCGTCTTTGCACTCTCTATCATCGTACCAGCTGTTTTTTTTCACTTATGTTCCCACTGCTCATGCACTCCGTTGGGTTGAATTGTGCTCTCAGATAGCAGGTGTGCGAGTCGTTCTGCGAAATCATTGGCTGCCTGTTGTGACTGCAGTTTTTCGACGTCCAGCTTTCCTTGCGGTTTTTGTGGCGCCTCTTTTGTTGCACTTACGCGGGTACGCATCTTGGCTGCTACCAAGTAGTGATCGGAGTCGATGTTCGGGCCCCTCATCGTACGTATGTCCATAACGCTGGAAGCGTGCCGTCCGCCTATCACAAAGTGATCGATCTGGTTGCGTGTTTTCCGATCTGGCGATAGCCATGTTGCGACCATGTTTCGTGCACCGGCGAAGTCAATCAGTCTGAATCCATTTGCGGAAGTCTCATCATGGAGGCTGAACTTTCCGTCAGTGGGGCCAAATACACCCTCTTTGCCCACCCTGGCGTTAAAGTCGTCAAGCATGACTTTGATATCATGACGGGGGCAGCGCTCATAACTTTCTTCTAAGTTCGCATAAAATGCATCATCCACGTCGTCCTTGTCCTCGGTCGGTGCATGCATGCAGATAAACGATATGGTGAAAAATCGTAGTTTAATTCGGATTGTGGCGAGACGCTCATTCACGGCTGTGAAGGACACTACATGTTTTACAAATTTCTTTCCTACCACAACCGACGCCGTATCTGCGCTCATTAGTATGGCCGCTCCAGTAGACATTGCAGGTTCGGATGGTCTTATAACCTTGCCCGGTCCATCGCGTTTCTTGTATAGCGTTGATGTCAGCTTTTGCCTTATTGAGGACCTCAACTAAGCGGGCATCGTCGCCTTCAATAGTAAGGGTTCAGATATTCCAAGAGCATGCCCTGATTTCATTAATCATAGTCCTAGCTCGTTTGCTGTGGTCGTTATCTGAAGAAAGAGTTGTCATATCCGATGCTCGGTTGTTAGATCTCATTGGAATTTTGTTTTATGAGGTGGGTCCCAAACCCTACGCACAACACGTTTCTCGGGGAGAATTATAAAACTATTACACTGTGCAACAAGATTCTACGTAATTGATGAAACCAATTGGAAATGAAACTTTAGCCCTCCCATATCAAAACTTCATACTAGGTTTTTAGTCGACATATACGTCTGGTTTCTTTGTTATTTTTATTCAAAGTTGGTAACCCTGTGTATGAAAAAATTTATTAAAACTTGATTAAATGAAGCAATTTTAAATGGGGTTTTTTGCATATCGCTATTTTTTGGATCGAAAGACTCATTTTTGACATTAATTTTTACCTAAGTTCCACGATAGGAGGCGCTGTCATACAATTTGTCTTATTTTTGGGTTGATTTTTTTGTATATTGCTATTTTTTGGATCGAGAAACTTATTTTTTATATTAACTTTTACCTAAGTCTTAAGATAGGTGGCGCTGTCATATAAATGTCTTATTTTTTTTTAGTTTTTCCTGCAAAAATAGTGTAAAAATTGCTTTTAAAGGGCAAATATAAATATTTGAACCCTGTATTAATAGTAGGATTTAGTAGTGAGCTGGGGGCGGCAAGTTCCCCCCTTTGTGCGCTTCCCAATATATGAATAACCGGCATTCCAAAATAATGCTCATACCACTCTTTCGCACTTAGGTAAAAATTAATGTCAAAAATGATCCAAAAAATTGCGATAAACAAAAAAATCCATCTAAAATTGCTTCATTTGCATGAAAAACTATCAAAAATAAGACAAATTGTGTGACAGCGCCACCTATCGTAGGACTTAGGTGAAAATTAATGTCAAAAATAAGTTCCTCGATCCAAAAAATTGCGAAATACAAAAAAATCCATCTAAAATTGCTGCATTTGTATGAAAAACTAACAAAATAAGACAATTACGGAGAGATGACCCCTCATTTTGTGTCACAGTGTTATCAATGAATAAAAAAACTTCACAAATTCCAGAACAAAAATTCAAGTTCAAAATCTAAAATTTTCTGTATACCTACTGCAGGTCGTAATTTTTAAACGATTTGAAATAGATGAGGCTACGTAGTTGTGAAATGGTATAACTAGAGTGTGATGTCTCAGAGATCTTACTGGTATTAGCTTTTGGAATAAATAATTTGGCGTCTTCCATGTAGGTAACTTATCTATATATTAATACGCTTACACTCTCCGCATACAAGCTTTCACAACCCAATTTCGTATAGTATTTATAGATAGATCCCTATAAAAGTTATATTGGAAACTTAGTATGGACTAATTCTGCTGTCTCGCCAAAAAGAAAGTTTAAAATATTATCCTTAGTTTATTTACTATTAAACAAAAAAGAGGTCTACAAACGCTATTTTGTTATCTCCACTTTCTGTTATACCCGCACTATACATCACTATTCAGCACTCTTATAAAACTCCCAAAGCCACACCCACCCGCTCATTCCCTTACACACACACGTACATATCTATGCTATGATCCAGCAGCCGCCACTTGATTTCACTTTTTGCCTATTGGTAAAGTTTATTTTTTTAACGATATGATTTAATCAAAATTCCACAATGTTAAGATCGGAATTTAAATAACGATACTCGCTCGAAACTCGTTCGTTGCTCAAGTGCTCGAATGTTTGCTCAAAAGTTTCGAGCGTTTTGAACAACTCGAGCTGACAAATAAAAATTGTAAAATTTGTATGTCAACAATAAAATAATAAATTAAAATATTCCACGCACAAATTCAATGCACCGCTAAAAAATGGTTGGATGCAGTTGCCCTCCATATGATGGAGCCCCGGCGGAGCGCAATATATTCTCCAATCAAATTAACGGCAATACGGGTGGCCTGCAGCATTTTTTGATTGGCTTGAACGTCTTGCACGTAGCTCCATATCTGCTTCAAGGTTAGAGATGGGAGCTCAAAGCAGCAAGCTCAGGACGTCAACACCAATACATATATGCTCCTTGACTTCTTTCTGCAGCCCGCACTTCATTTATGTACTATCTCTGCGAAACCATTTACATATGTACATATATGGATATGCTCGTTACTCTCTAAAGCATTGTACATTCCGCCATTTCTGTACAATTTCGTCAATTATCCTCACCTCTGTGGTGTATTTAGGCTAGTGGTCGAGGACTACGAAAAAATCGTTGGCGTATTGCACATTTTCCTTTTCAAAGAACACTTCTGAGACTCCCATATAAACATCTCTAACCAGCAAATTCCAAATCTTACCAAAAAGGTATTTATTCACATTCATGGAATGCATTTATTTTGCCTCTCTCTGATATATCTACTGTGTATTAAAAAAATTGTAAACCTGAAAATGAAGTGCTGACAAAATAATCAAAATCAAATCAAAACAATAAATAAAAAAACGCTCAAATCGCTCGAAAAAGCTCGATATGCTCGAGTTCAAGCTCGAAACTGTGCGAACACGATCTACAGCTCTAATATTAAGAGAGAGTTGAAGAAAATTTAAGTTGGTCGAATTTCGACCACGGGCGATCCTAGTACATTATTATTATTATTATAAGGCGTTATTACACCGCGCCCATTAGTACGATCTATTGCGTGGCCTATCAGCTTATTGCTATATGCGGAGGCTCTATAAATTTGAGCACCTCCTCGGTTTTTTATTCCATATCACGAACGGATTGATACCTAGGTAGCAAACTCTCTTTCTTGCTAACGCAATGCATTCGCAGAGTATGTGAACCGGCGTTTCATTGTCCAGTTCGGAAAACCGACAAATTGTTGTATCTGACCGACTCAATTTACTCAGATGATAACGTAGACTAAAATGTCCCATATAATACCCAGTGAGGGTTCTTAGGGGAGTGTAATGGAGTGTGGTTGCTAAGTGACCTTGCTCAATCCCGACTCTTGCGTCCTCGTTCGTGCACTCTGGGCAACGGGAGCTACCTAGGCTCGCGGCAGAAAGAGAGGGAGCCCCGGTGGGGCCACTCTGACATACTTGGTTTAAGGGCTCACCGAGGTTTTTGCGCAGCGTCTGTTCACCATGAGGTGCGGCTGCAAGCGGGCGTCTGTCTTGAAGCAAGCGGCTCGCTATATAAATGTGTAAATATTTTCCAAAAACCCCGAAACGGGTTGTGCGCTGGGTTTGGGACCCGCCACGTAAAAAATTTAGTCCAATGAAAAATAAATTAAAGCCTCGGATGAGAACCCCCTTTAATGTTGACGACCCGGCAAAACGAATAAGGCATAATGATTTGGATATTAGGGCATGTACCGGGAATGTCCGGACCCTTTCAAGGGACGGTACCGCTGCCCGACTGGTTGATGTCCTCGTTAACGCAAAGGCTGACATCACCGCCCTGCAGGAAATGTGATGGACGGGACAAGGAAAGACGACCATCGGACCTTGTGACGTATACTACAGTGGCCAGACATGCGGCAAAGCGCGTGGTGTAGGATTCGTGGTGGGAAAGAGACTTCGCCGCCAAGTACTAGCGTTCACCCCCGTGGACGAGCGTCTCGCTGCGATCCGCATCAAAGCGAAATTTTTCAACATAACATTTATCTGCGCCTATGCGCCGACTGAGGAGACGGACGACGCAGAGAAGGACTCCTTCTACGATAAACTTGAACAGACTTATGATCGCTGCCCCCAACATGATATCAAAATCGTGCTCGGCGACTTTAATGCGAAGGTGGGCAAGGAAGGAGTCTTTGGTCCAACAGTTGGAAAATTTAGTCTCCATGATATAACATCCCCCAACGGCACTAGGTTGATTGATTTCGCTGCTTCTCGCAATATGGTCATCAGTAGTACCAGGTTCCAGCATAAACGAATACACCAAGCCACATGGCTGTCTCCTGATCAAAGAACAAGAAACCAGATTGATCATGTCATGATCGACGGCAGACATAGCTCCACCGTTCTGGACGTGCGTACCCTTCGTGGTCCCAATATCGACTCGGACCATTATCTTGTTGCAGCCAAGATACGCACACGCCTCTGTGTAGCAAAGAAAGTGCGCACAGTAACGGAAGGAAAGTTTGACGTCGAGAAGCTGCGCACGACACAGACAGCTGACAATTTCTCCACTCGACTCTCACACCTGCTATCGGAGAGCAATCCTCGACCTAACGATGCAACCGAGCAATGGAAGCATATCTCTCACTCATTACGTACCGCCGCTGAGGCCACTATAGGGTTCCAGCGAGCCCGCAAAAACAACTGGTACGATGAGGAATGCAGCACTGCCTCGGACAAAAAGGACGCTGCCTACAGGGAGACGTTGCGAACGGGCGCAACCCGCAGTGTATGGCAACGCTATCGTGAGGCAAAGAAGGAAGAGAGACGCCTTTTCAGAAAAAAGAAACGTGGGGCCGAAAGGCGTGAGTGTGAGGAGCTTGAGATGTTGGCTGACAGGAATGATGCCCGAAAATTCTATGAAAAGATCCGGCGGATGACGGAAGGTTTTAAGACCGGGGCAAGTTCCTGTAAGGACAATAATGGCGACCTGGTAACCGACGTACAGAGTGTACTTAAATTATGGAGGGAGCACTTCTCCTCACTGCTAAATTGCGAGGGAGACGTCGAACCCGATACCCCAATCCCTGACGATGGAAAAGTCGTCCCACCACCTGACTATGATGAAGTGAGGATAGCTATATCCCGGCTGAAAAACAACAAAGCGCCTGGAAAAGACGGCCTGCCCGCCGAGCTGTTCAAACACGGAGGCGAAGAGCTGGTAAAAAGCATGCATCAGCTCTTATGCAGAATATGGTCAGACGAGTGCATGCCTCCAGATTGGAATTTAAGTGTGCTCTGCCCAATCTACAAGAAAGGCGATCCCGCTAACCGCACCAACTACCGCGGAATCAGCCTTCTTAATATCGCGTATAAGGTTCTTTCTAGCGTATTGTGTGAAAGACTGAAGCCCATCGTAGACAAGCTGATTGGACCTTATCAGTGTGGCTTTAGACCTGGTAAGTCTACCATCGACCAGATTTTCACGATACGCCAAATCCTGGAGAAGACCCATGATAAAAGAATCGACACACACCATCTCTTTGTCGATTTCAAAGCCGCTTTTGACAGCGCAAAAAGAGTTGCCTGTATGCCGCCATGTCTGAATTTGACTTCCCTGCAAAGCTTATACGGCTTTGCCAAATGACGTTGAGCAATACTAACAGCTCCGTCAGAGTCGGGAAGGACCTCTCTGAGCCATTTGAAACCAAACGAGGCTTCAGACAGGGCGACTCCCTTTCGTGCGATTTCTTCAACCTGATGCTGGAGAAGATAATTCGAGCAGCAGAGCTAAACCGCAATGGTACAATCTTTTACAAGAGCGTGCAATTGCTGGCGTATGCCGATGATATTGATATCATTGGCCTTAACAACCGCGCCGTAAGCGCTGCCTTCTCTGGACTGGATAAAGAAGCGATAAAAGTGGGTCTTGCGGTCAACGAGGACAAGACGAAGTATTTGCTGTCATCAAAGAAAGAATCGGCGCACCTGCGCCTTGGCAGCCACGTCACTGTTGATAGTTACAAATTTGAAACTGTGAGGGACTTCGTCTATTTGGGAACCAGCATTAACACCGAAAATAATATCAGTCTAGAAATCCAACGGAGAATCACTCTTGCGAACAAGTGCTACTTTGGACTGAGTAGGCAATTGAGAAGTAAAGTCCCCTCTCGAAGAACAAAGATCGCGCTCTATAAGTCTCTCATCATACCTGTCCTGATTTATGGCTCAGATTCATGGACAATGTCAAGAGAAGATGAGATGGCCCTTGGAGTATTTGAGAGAAAAGTTCTCCGGAAGATTTATGGTCCTTCCCGTGATGCCGACGGCGAGTATCGAAGGAGATTTAACGATGAGCTGTACGAGCTTTACGCAGATCTGACCATAGTCCAGCGAATTAAAGCCCAAAGGCTCCGCTGGCTGGGTCACGTCATGCGAATGGACAAAGAAGCTCCAGCCCAGAAGGTTTTCCAATCGTCACCCGAATTCGGCAGCAGAGGAAGGGGGAGGCCTCGACTGAGATGGAAACAACAGGTGGAGGATGACTTGAACTCCCTTGGGGTTTCCAATTGGCGTCAGTTATCGCTAAAAAGGAATGACTGGCGTGCTTTGATAGGCGACGGCCAAAATCGCTTAGGCGGTTAAGCGCCAATAAATGATGATGATGAGGGTTCTTAGATACACCCTTATTAGATTTATGAGCCTGGCCGATGCTCTTTGCGATGGTTCTATAAAGAGTTTGGCCTGCCTCTGTCCTAGGCTGTTAAACTAATGCTGCCTAAACTTTTTGTCTTCCCATTTGCTTATGGTCTCCCTTACGTGGGCCTTGGTGAGCCCACAGAAGGTTTCGGACCACAAAATGCTGTTAGAGCACCGTGTTTTGCAAGGTAGTCCGCTTTTTCGTTGCCGTCTGTCAACTGCTTGTCTTCCCATTTGCTTATTGTCTCCCTTGCGTGCGTCTTGTTGAGCCCACAGAAGGGTTCCGGACCACAAAATGCTGTTAGAGCACCGTGTTTTACAAGGTGGTCCGCTTTTGCCGTCACGTCTTTCATGCCCTGGGACCCAACCGAACAAAACTTTGTTTTTGGCCCCCAGATCATTAAGGACTGCACTCATTCGAAGTTATTGTGTACGACTGCAAGGCACGTAGGGCGGCTACCCATTGGTACCGTTTTTTTGTAGTTGGGTCCATAGATACCAGCTCCCGTTTTACCATCTTCCAGCTTCGATCCATCTGTATACAAAATCTCCGAATCGGATTCAGCATATGGGTTCCCTGTTTCCCATAGAACTCGATCTACGGTTGAAACCTCAAGTTTTCGCGTGATCCTGAGCGTTGTTGTTGTTGTAACGAGGTGTAGTCCTGCTCAACGCGTATTTTACCTTAGCCTAAATTGTCATCAATATCTTCAAACGGGAGTCAAAGGAAACTAGCAGTTTCAATAGGGTTGGACCAAAGAGAGATGGGTGTTAGAAGAGTGGGCTCTGAAGAGCAAGAAAATAAGTGATTTGTATTGTGGGGGGACGAGCCGCATGCCGGACATACATTCGGCACATCAGGGTTCAGTCTGGATATGTAGGAGTTTAACCTTCTACAATATCCAGAGCGTAATTGAGCCAGAGTGACCCTTGTCTCTCGAGGAAGATGACGCTCCTCTTCAGAAATGCCTGGTGTTGCGGCATGTAAGACATTGTTTATCGGACAGAGCGCGAGGTGATGGCCAACTGACGTTGTATGTATTCTAGATCAAACGGCGTTGTTATATAATGCCGGATCTCATCAAAATGTTTACGTAAATGCGACCTTATGGACCTAGGAGGCGGAATGAGTTCAAACAGTTGCCTATTGGGATGCTGTGGTTTACAGCAATTCAATAGGTACTGCTTGTTTAGCATTTCATTGTGCTCCCTAACTGGAAGCATTTCCACCTCATTGTGTATATGAGATATAGGTGACATAAGGACGCACCCCGTAGCGGTTCTGAGCGCGGTGTTTTGACAAGCTTGCAGCTGACTCCAATGAACGTCTGCAAGCCCCGGCGACCATATCGGCGACTCATAGTTCAGAATCGACCGACCAATTGCCTTGTACGTTACCAACAACGTTTCTTTGTCTTTACCCCAAGTACTGCCGGCTAGTGACCTAAGGATTTTGTTGCGGCTCTGTAATTTTGAGACAATTGCAGCTGAATGGGCAGCGAAAGTGTGCATGGTTGCGAAAGTCACTCCTAAAATTTTTGGGTGAGCGACAGTAGGTATTTTATGATCACCTACATAAATTTCTAATTCCATGCCAACCTGCGCCGTCCACGTCGTGAATAAGGTCGCCGAAGACTTTGTTGGCGACAATGTCAAGGTTCGGGCAGTGAAGAACTCGACTAGAGAGGGGAGATAACCATTTATTTTGGAGCACAGCTCATCAACGGAAGTACCAGTTGCCAATATCGCGCAATCGTCTGCGTAAGAAACAATCGTAACTTCTTCTGGTGGAGGAGGAAGCTTCGAAATATAGAAGTTAAACAATAACGAGGAGAGGACACCACCCTGTGGTACCCCTTGTTTTATCTTCCTGGCTTTAGATTTTTTGTTTCTGAATACAACAGACGACCGACGACCACTGAGATAATTGGCGGTCCAACGCTTTAGACGGGGGGGGGGGGGGAGTGACGAGTCTTCCAAATCAGCTACAAGTTGCCCATGATTTACTGTGTCAAAAGCTTGACTCAAATCAAGTGCAACTAGAACCGTCCTGTCATTAGGCCTATTTTGATTTAGACCGTCAGTTATCTTAGTGTTTATGACATTTAGAGCAGATGTTGTGCTCCTACCTTTCCTGAAGCCATGTTGGTGCTCGGCTAACATCAAGTGTGATGTGTAGAGCGGGAGTAGGACCGCCTCAAGTGTCTTTACTACTGGCGAGAGGAGTGATATCGGGCGATATGACTCCCCAACGTTAGCTGGCTTGCCAGGCTTTAATAGTGGGATCACAGTTGCCTGCTTCCATTTGTCGGGTATGACAGCTGTGATCAGAGACAAATTGAAGACGGCAGTTAAATATTTGACTCCCGCTAGGCCGATGTGTTTTAGATGCACCATGGCTATGCCATCAGGGCCGATGGCTTTGGAGTTTTTGGCCTTCCGGATGGCCTCTTGAACCTCTGTAGCGGTGATGGGAACGGGGGCATAGTTTTTGTGGTTATGCGCACGCCTGAAGATTCCACGTCTAGCCCTGTCTTGCGCAGGGTGTGGGACATATTGTCGACAAAAAGCCTGTGCACATTTCCTGGGGTCATTTATTGTCTTGTCACCAAAGGTAATGTCGACATTTTTTGGTGGACCCGAAGGATTCGACAAGGACTTGACGGTGGACCATAATTTCCCAACACCCATTTGGTTTGTATGTGTTCGTTAACCAGCCGTCTGATTTCCATGTTGAGATCACCGATCTGTGGGTCTGAGGGATCGATGTTGCATATGAGGTCACGTTCATTAGCCAAGACTGCGGCCTTAGCTGGGAATTTTGGCCTAATATAATTATACCAGCTGGTATAAAACGGGCTGTAGCCTTTTTAATGGCCTCACGAATGTATCGCTCGCCAACGTGTACATCAGTGGGAATGGGAAGATCACCAAAGGAGCTCTCCGTGAATTCCAAAAAGCCGGCCCACTTAGCCCTTTCGAAATTCACATACTTATGTTCTTTTCTCCGAAGTAATGAAGTCCGTGGCACGGTCGACGGACAGGATGATAGGCAGGTGGTCGGATGACAAGGCCACCATAGGTTGCCAATTTATGCTGTTTATTAACCCCGGACTAACAATAGTTAGGTCCGGGGAGCTACTATAGTTAACAGCCATCCTTGTAGGGGTGTCTCCGTTCACAGTGCAGAAAGGGGAAGCGTCAATTTGCTCGGCTAGTTCCCGTCCACAGAAAGGTGTGAATGCCACATATCATGGTGGGCATTTAAATCGCCCATGATGATACGGTTATCACCACAAAGAAACGCCCTAAGGTCAGGGCGATAACTTCTGGGGCAGCAGGTGACGGGAGGAATGTATATATTGATTAGCTCGAGATCAACACCTCCAGCTTGTATAACTATACCCTAACACTCTAAGGGTAAGTCTCTTTGGTCAGTGTTGATATCAAATTCCCTATACTTACGGTGACCATCCGTTCTGTTTTTGGCAGAACAGTTCTGTTTTTAAGGAGCTTGTTCTGCGTATTTTTTTTCTAAGGAAAATAACAGAAATGTTCTGTTTTTATGCAAATGATTTGTTTTTGTTCTGCTTTTTTATGCCGGCATCCTTTTTAACAATAATTTCAAAACATTATGAAATATTTAAAATCTTTCAAAATATTTTAATAATAATTTAGTTTATGTTTAACGCGGTCAAGTGCTTCAGCGAAATCAAAAACTGAGTACGTTAAAATGGCAAAACGTACCAAAAATGGTACATTTCGGCAACCGTGGTTATGGTAGGTTTTAAGTTAACAAGGAAATGTCGGAAAACGGAATAATATACTTAAAAAATGGCTTTAAATTGATGCACTTTGGTTGAAATTATTTGAGATTGCAATTTCAATCTTTCACAGACGTTGGCAACATTTTTTACTGCAAAGAGATGGTTAATGAAAACACTTTTTTATTCCAAATATTGAGAGTGTAACCCCAAATAGTTTATAGCCGGGTAGCGAAATTTTCACGTGAAGGGAATACCAAGCCTTAAGTAAAAAGAGTTCTGTTTTTTCAAAAAAAAAAAAAAATGTGTGGTCACCGTACCTATACTGCACTGTATGGTGAACAAGGAACGCGAGACCGCCCCCGCCGTCCGTACGATCATGCCGGAGAACGTGGTAGCCTCCACTCGCTCGGAGATTCGAGTGGGGGCCAAGTTTTGTCTCCTGGATTGCAGCAATTTTGATTTTATGTAGCTGCATGAATGTGGTTATCTCCGCTATCTTGCCGGTCAGGCCGTTGCAATTAAATTGCAACAATTTAAATTGCGAAGGAGAGGCATTGGCCACTCTGGGAGTTAGAGACTGATGTGTATACCTAGATGGTGGTAGGCTAGGTCGCGATCGTGATCTCCGTCGCAGTCCTGACGCCGGCGGATTTCGTTCATTATTAGATGAGTGTACATCCGTCGGCGTTGAGGGCTGCGCAGCTCGACAGCAAGGCGCGACGAACACATCAGTCTAGAGATTTCTGTTTGCGAGCCCAGAATATATGCGTAGGTGACATCGGCCTAGGCAGGAGTTGCACTTGACCGATGCCACCGACGCATATATCCAATACCGATATACAGTGCACGAAGAGTGAGGGACCAGAAGCTGATCGACTTGACTCGTATTCGTGCTAGTGCCGGAAGAAGTTATAGCATCGACCGATGTACTACGAAGAAAGTAGCTATGGGCGGATGCTTGAGATGTTGGCGCACTAGGACGCGAGCTACAGCCGGGAACACACATGTTCTGCTGAGCAATATATGTATTGCAGGTCGTGGAGACTTGATTTTTAGAAGACGATAATGCAACATTTGAGCGTCGCTTGCCTCGGGACGTCCTAGGACGTGAGCACCAGGGCGCAACAAAACTTTTGTAGAAACTAGTGGCCCAGTGTGTTTTAGGATCTAGTCCGGAGCAACTAGATTTATGCAACCAACCTTTCCATGACACACACTGGACGGAGTGTGAGCGTCTTTTCTATATTTTCTTCAGGCAAACGCAGGAGAACCATTCTCCTGGACCAGGATTTGGCTCAATGCCAGCCCGGATCATCACTTCGGGGTGTATTGCTCTTGGCTGAATCGTTATAAAAAAACAACCCGGGTCGTTTCGGATTACGGGTTTTATTGAGTTATCCTCTCTTTGGATTTTAGTCGCCTTTTACGACAGGCATACCTACCGCGGGCATATTCTAGACCCCAAACCCGCAGGGTGAACTTATACATAAAAATACAGTTTCTAGCTGTTAAATAATTTTCTAGGCTACATCCAATAATTCGCATTCGATAGACAGAAACATGATCATATCTAGCAATACCATAAGCGTAGCGGGCATATTCTAGACCCCCAACCCACAGGGATGAACTTATACATAAAAATACAGTTTCTAGCTGCTAAATAATTTTCTAGTATACATCCAAAAATTCGCATTCGATAGACAGAAACATGATCGTATCTAGCAATACCATAAGCGTAGCGTGTTACGTTATTAAGAGCTACAGCCAATTTATTATACGACACCGAATCCAATTTGTAGTATATTGTCTCAGAGTATGTTATGAGTGGCATAATTAGCTGCAGCACAAGCTTGCGCCTGGTTTCAACAGGTGTAAAAGGGGATGAGATTCACAATTTCCGCAGCATGGCATACTCACAACACTTTTGGCACTCGATAAGGACGCGACTTTTTGATTTTTGATTCTGTCGATCAGCGGGACCTCCTTTTATACTCCATTATCCTTGCGGCATTTAGGACACCGTAAGGCTCGAATTGCCTGCCTGCTTTGATCAAACACACCCGCGTTCGATCCTTAAGACCCTCATACAGTTCTGCGTGAACGTGAATGACTTTTTCGATGGCCCCTTGTTTGAAAATCCTATTGCCTTCTAAATTACAAGAAGAATCAGCACTCCCATTTTATACAAACAATTTTATTAATAAATCAGATTAAGAAAATCTTATAATCTAAATAAATCTTCAAATCTACGTACATAGTCGCGTATAAATACGACTCAACAAGGAAAGTCTAAAATCATTTTAATAAATAAACAGATGTCCCCCTGAAGAAGCTAGAGAGACTAGCGAAACGTCGGGTAAAAAGATGAAATAAAGTTTTTATTTTGCATCTAATATACATTGGTCAAAAAAGCCTAACCAAGAATTTAAGTTTCTATAAATAAATTGACCGGAAAAATTCATTAAAAAAAAACATGGTTTTTATCCCCACACCCAACTATACCAATGGTGAGGTTACAGCTGCCAGTTTAACAGTCGACAGTACCTGTCTGACGATGGCGTCGGTCTATATGCCCTACGACGCCGAAGAACCTCCGCCACAGAGGGAGGTAAAAGACCTGGTGGCAAATTTTTCCATGGGTCATCTTATTATCGGAACTGACGCCAATGCTCATCACGTCCAGTGGGGAAGCTCCGATATCAATGCTAGAGGAGAGTCGTTGTTTGACTATTTGTTAACAACTAACCTGGTAGTTTGCAACGTGGGTAACGAACCGACGTTTATTACTAAAACCCGTAGGGAGGTCATAGATCTCACTATTTGCAGCGAAGGCGCTTATGAGTGGGTCAGAAAATGGCGCGTTCTCGATGAGCACTCATTCTCCGACCACTGGTACGTAGAATTAGTTATAGACTTTTCTGTTGAGCAGCCGGTTATGAAACGCAACCCACGTAACACTAACTGGCAGCTACACAATGAAATACTATCTAGGGACTTACCAGCACTGCCCCCACAAGTCCCCTCATCAGTAGGGGAGTTGGAGGATTTGGTAAAGACCTTTACAACGGCGCTCTCGAATGCCCTAGAGCAGGCTTGCCCAGTGCCAAAACCACGCAGTAAACATAGGCCGCATTGGTGGTCCTACGACTTGGACTCGCTCCGAAAATCATGTAGGACACAATTTAATAAGGCCAAGAACCTTGGCACGGAGACTCAATGGCTCGAATATAAAGTTAAACTCAGGGCCTACAAAAAAGCTCTGAGGCAGGCGAAGAGAGTATCGTGGAGAAACTTCTGCACAGGGGTCGAAAATGTCGACGATACAGCGAGACTTAGACGAGTGCTCTCAAAAACTAAAACAGCAACAAGCTATTTGCGCAAACCTGACGGATCCTGGACCAGCACGGAGAGGGAAACCCTAGAGCTGCTTTTGAATACACACTTCCCAGGGAACTTGCATGAGGAACCCGTAGCACCTACAACTAACCTGGCTGTATACATACCCATCACGGAGGAAAATGTTAGGTGGGCGGTTAAAAGCTTCCAACCGTTCAAGGCTGCCGGGCCAGACGGGATTATTCCCGCACAACTCATAAACACGCTGGAAACATCAGCCAAATGGCTGGTATTCCTCTTTACAGCCTGCCTTTCTCTTTCACCGCTTTAACAAGTCTGGGCATAAGCAGGTCTCTTATTGGACTTATTGATCAACTACTAAAGGGTAGACGAATAGTTTCATCACTGGGCTCGGTTGACTTATCACACTATGTCACAAGTGGAACGCGTCAGGGTGGTGTTCTCTCTCCGCTTCTATGGAACCTCACCTTCAACTCGATGCTGCGAGACACAAGCTGGGGGGGCGGGAAGGTAGTGGCATATGCAGACGACTTAGCTATAGTATATAGGGGCAAATTCCCACAAACCCTGTGCGACTTGATGCAAGTAGCACTGCGAGAGGTTTCCTCATGGTGCTCGCGCTGCGGACTGAGCATCAACCCGGGAAAAGTAGAACTGGTTCTTTTCACCAACCGCTATAAGATACCACCGCTAATACTACCAAAACTGAATGACATGCACCTGAACTTGGCTGACAAAGCCAAGTTCTTGGGCACAGTTCTGGATAGGAAACAAACCTGGGAAACCCTAGAGCTGCTCTTGAATACGCACTTCCCAGGGAACTTGCATGAGGAACCCGTAGCACCTACAACAAACCTGGCTGTATACATACCCATCACGGAGGAAAAGGTTAGGTGGGCGAAACTGCGCTTCACAGCCTAGTTTCTGTTATTGAAAAATCGCTGTATGAGAAGGAGTACTGTCTTGTGGCCTTTTTAGATATTGAAGGAGCCTTCAACAACATAAGCCCTGATGCTATAAACACCGCTTTAACAGGTCTGGTCATAAGCAGGTCTCTTATTGGACTTATTGATCAACTACTAAAGGGTAGACGAATAGTTTCATCACTGGGCTCGGTTGACTTATCACGCTATGTCACAAGTGGAACGCGTCAGGGTGGTGTTCTCTCCCCGCTTCTATGGAACCTCACCTTCAACTCGATGCTGCGAGACACAAGCTGGGGGGGCGGGAAGGTAGTGGCATATGCAGACGACTTAGCTAAAGTATATAGGGACAAATTCCCACAAACCCTGTGCGACTTGATGCAAGTAGCGCTGCGAGAGGTTTCCACATGGTGCTCGCGCTGCGGACTGAGCATCAACCCGGGAAAAGTAGAACTGGTCCTTTTCACCAACCGCTATAAGATACCACCGCTAATACTAACAAAACTGAATGACGTGCACCTGAACTTGGCTGACAAAGCCAAGTTCTTGGGCACAGTTCTGGATAGGAAACTAACCTGGAAGGAGAATGTTCTTCAGCGCCAGAAGAGCGTGCATTGCACTCTACACGTGCAAAAGAGCCATTGGAAAGAAATGGGGGCTCAGCCCCAAAATATGCAAATGGATCTACCCTGCAATCATTCGACCAATCATGCTCTATGGAGTTGTGGTATGGGGGCCTGCGCTGAGCAAGGCAACAACCCTTAATCTGCTAGGTAAAGTACACAGATCTTGCATGATCTGTATAAGCGGTGCATTAAGAACAACGCCCAATGAAGCACTCTAGGCCATTCTTGGCATTTTGACACTCGATCTGGAAGGGCACCGGGTAGCAGCAGCAGCGGCTCTGCGTCTAAGGGAAACGTCCGACTGAGGCCAAGCACTACTGGACACGCCTGTATTTTGGGATCCTATAGCTTTCTTCCGCTGAGCACAGATCGTTGTGCTACCACAACAGTCGGAGATAGCGGTTTTAAAATCAATATTCCCAGCAGGGAAGATTTGGAGAGCACGGCTCGGAGTCCCGCCACTCATGGCGGCACTTCCATTTATACTGATGGCTCGAAGTTAGACGGCAGAGTTGGAGGAGGGGTTTATGAAAAGGATCTGAACCTTGAGGTCTCCTTCAGACTACCTGACCACTGCAGTGTCTTCCAGCGCTGAAGTTTCTGCAATCATGGACGCCGCGGCTTGGATAGGCCAACACACTATCGGACAGGACATTTTTATATTCAGCGACAGCCAGGCAGCCATCAAATCCCTTGGCTCTTATTCGTTCAACTCTGAACTGACGCTCAGCTGTCGTCGATCTCGACAAGAGGTGGCCCAACAGAATCGCGTGAACCTCACATGGGTCCCGGGGCATAGGGACATTGAGGGAAATTGTAGGGCAGACGAACTTGCGAGGCAGGGCACGACCAAGCAGGTTCTTCGGGATAAGGGCGCTTAGGTATGCCGTTTGCCACATGCAAGCTTATGCTAAAGGAGTACACACTCCGCCAAGCCAACGAAAGATGGCTGCAATCTCCAGGATGCCGGATATCCAAAGAAACCTGGCCGAAATGGGATCATAAAAAATCAAGACAAATTTATGCCCTAAGGAGAAGAGAAATCTCCATATTAATAGGCGTATTAACTGGGCACTGCCTCATTGGTAGGCACGCAGAAAGACTAGTTGTGCCCTACCGACGATGCTGTAGGAGTTGTAAGGATGATGAGGAGGAGGAAACGGTGGAGCACCTCATCTGCAACTGCCCGGCTTTAAGTGGGGCGAGAATGCGCTTTTTGGGAGTTCCCTTCCTGGTTAGCCTACGCCAGGTCACGGAGCTGGACATAAAGGACCTGATGGCCTTCATCAAGTCATCTAAATGGTTCGAGGAGGAGTAACGGTGTCGGTATAGGAACGTCAGTCCCGGGATTCTGCTATGTGGAGAATTCCGTTAATACCGGGATTTTTCATATGGCAGGTTCCCGGAACTGACTTTTCTAATGTTGGTGGTATCACAACGGGCCTTTTAATACTGGCCTAGGTGTGCCTCTGCGGCAGCCACTTGAACCTAACCTAACCTATCCCCACACCCGGTAGTACATAGGTAGATAAGTACCTATTGTTTTGTTTAGCTTTATGTTATTTAGTTACTAGAATATTTATTTATTGGATTATTTATGCATTTATTATTTGATCTTTTATTCATTTAATTAATTAATCATTTTTCTTTTAATCGTTAAAATGAAATTAGAATATGTTTGTTTGTTTTGTCTTATTTTTTAATTCAATTTATTTTTTTATTATAGAATTAGATTCGTTTGCTTGTTCTGTTTTATTTTTATTTCGCTTATTTATTTATTATAGAATAAGATTAGTTCACTTGTTTTGTTCTTATTTCACTTATTTATTATTATAGTGGCTTTTATTTAATTATATTTCTTTATTTAAGGTATTTATTTAATTAAAAGAAACTTTTCGTTTACATTCAATTATTATTTTGACTTTCCCTAAGTTTTCATTTTTCATTTCTCCGTCTTTTCTCTTCCCTCAACTCTTACTTTATTTGGTCTTCTTTTATTTCTATCTTATATACTCGTATTATTATCTAATAGGTAGTACCTATTTTGTTCTTAAATCGAAATTTCACCCTTTTTTTATTTTATCTTTAAGTTTAAATGAGGCGGCCCAACTGTTGTTGTCAAAGCTGGTTGTTGTTGTTGTTGTTGGCGCTTGGCTGTTGTTTTTATTGTTGTTGTTGTTGTTGTTACAGCTGCCGCGGGCCTTTAATAGGGCGGCCCCACTGTTGTTGTTGCTTGCAGTTGTTGGCGCTATGTTGTTGTTGCAGCGGGCCTATGTGAGGCTGGTTGTTGTTGTGCCAGCTGGTTGTTTGTTGTACTAAGCTGATTGCTGTTTTGCCAGCCGGTTGTTGTTGTATCAGGCGGGGTGTTGTTACAGCTGGTTGTTGTACCAACTGGTCATTGTTGTTGTGCCAACCTGGTTGTTGTTGTTATTGCGCCGTGGTGGCTGTTGGCGCTTTGTTGTTGTTGTTGGCGCTTTGTTGTTATTATGCCAGCTGGTTGTTGTTTTTGTCACAGGCGCGTTGTTTGCCTGACGCTGTTGACTTTGTTGTTGCGCGCTGATGTTGTTGTATGGCGCTGTGGTTGTAACAAGAGCTGTAGTTGACATCAGCGCTATTGTTGTTGCAATCACTCTTGCCGCAAGCGAGTTGTTAACCTGGCGTTGTTGTTGCCACAGGCGCGTTGTTTGCCTGGCGCTGTTGTGGCCACAGGCACGCTGCTTGCCGGACGATGTTTTGCCACAGGCGCATTGCTTGCAGGTCGCTGTTGTTTGTTGTTGTCCGCGCTGCGTTGCTCGATCGCGTTGATTACCCTGTACCTGCGCGTTTGGATGGCGCGTTGCGGCTGTTCGTCGGAGCGCTTCGCTGGCTTTGTAACGCTATACCTGCGTGTTTGGGTGGCGCGTTACTAACGCTCGTGTTGCGTGGTCGATATTGCGCTCGTTTGCAGTGCTTTCGCGCGCCTAGAACCAGGCCCATGCCTTCCCGTTTTCCCCTTTTTTCGTCACGTTCGTCGATAGTTGCCCCCACAACAAAGTTTTTTTTTTTTATATCACAAACGATAATTGTAAACTTCACTACAAACTTATTTGACACGTCATTCTCCATTTAAATTACATGCCTAATGAAGTTGCCGGTAAACCTATAGTGAACTCAAGAACAAAGGGTAGACGAGAAAGTGGCCACAAGTTGTAAAATTTGTTTCTTATATGGGGGACTTGACTTGAAGAAAATACACTGAAAGTAGAAAGAAATGCTGTGCATTCGACATGAATTTATTATACTGAGCTTCATTTTATGAAAGTTCTCTGTAAGAATGTTCGACTGTACTCTAACCACAACCATAACTAAGTTTATACAAGAACTACTTTAAGAAATAGAAACAACACTTATAATACATACCCTTTTCAAGTCCTTGTAGGATGCTTTTGTTACGATTGATGGTTCCTACAGCCGCTTGCTAATTTATTCTGCTCCAAGAATCGTGCCCAAAAATGGAATGTGAAAAAGCAGCAAAGAATGTCGAACGTTTTGGCTATTATACTATTTTCCCTTTTGCTACTGGATTTTCAATTTACTCAGTATTTATTGTTTTAGTAAGGTTTTCTTATTTGTTTTAACTGTTTATTTTTACATTTCAACAACTATTTATTATTTTTTTCTTTTTTGGTTCAACTTGGTTAAGTTTATATTTTCATTTTTCACACTTTTAGTTCAATATATATTTTTTTCTTTTTTGAGCTTTAATTTTCTTCCGTGGCACGTCCGGCCCAATCAAGCACGGCACAACTTTGAAATTTAATCGGTTCGGGCGAAGCCATTTCTTTATTTACTTTTCGAATTCACTGCGCAATGGAAAATTCCGCTATGTGTCATGGTGATCTGGTTGTTGTCAGGTGGCGCAATCTGATTGGTGGTTGCCATATGGATCTGAACTTTATTATTTCTCTTTTTGTCCCGAAATTAAACAAAAAAAGTAGTAGGCAAAAGAAAGAATGCTAAATTTGTATAAAAAAATAATAGTTATATTTAAAATTGATTGCCACCAAAACCAAAAAAATAATGCGAAAGCGTTATTATTGTAATACTATTTTTAACCAAATAAATAAAAAAAGGTTAAATTAGTAGAAAACCCGTCTACTACCTTTTTATTGTGAATTATTGATTTTGGATACATATAAATCTGTGGTCATAAGCAATAACAGCCTAAGTTGACTTAAGAAATTAGACCAGTTGAAATTTTTGTAACAAAACTGTTATATAACTAAGGCAAATGTATTGGATTTAATTGTTTATAAAGAAAGTAAAAAAAGACCAATGAAAGTCTTGAAAAATGTCTCGATGTTGCTATTCGAAATCACCAGCAAAAATTTCAACTGGTCTAATTTCTTAAGTCGACTTAGGCTGTTATTGCTTATGATCACAGAAATTTTGTTTCTTTGCTAATTTAGTAACGAAAAATACTTATATTGTCTACTAATTAAAATAACTAATTCTTATTGTTTGTCCCGTTTTAGGACGCAGTAGTTTGACCAAAGAAGAGAAAAAGTAGTAGATTTGGCTAAAGCGTAGAAGGTAGTAGATTTTACTACTATCGTAGTAAGATTCGAGTCCTAAGGCACGCACCAGTTTGCGCGCGCAAAAATTTAGCTGTCCGAACCACGTGAATGGTGTGTTCCCTTAGTAGCCTGAGGGACCCGAAATTCCTGGAATTGGGATAGGAGACCATGAACTCCTCCTAATCCTTCCTAACCATTTAAATCCACATTTATAATGCTTTTAGAACAGGTATCGTCATTTCATGGCACTGAGGTTCATTGCTCAACTCACACCGATTGCTATATTCTCTCGTTTTGTCGTAGTAAGAACGCAAAAGACTGACCATCTGCTAGCGTGGCATCGTTTAGTAGCTTGCGGGCGGGCAAAAAGACAACATGCGCATACTTCGTTTTCATGCGCTTTTATACCACGTCGCACAATATCATATGAAAAAATTATATGATGCCCAATGCTTTCGAACAACTTCAATACTAAGCTATTTCCTTTAAAAAGACATTTTTAGTTTTCCCATAAAAACATAAATGAACTAACACAAACAAAAAATGAAGAATTCTAATCTAATGACGCTTAACCGCCTAGGCGATTTACGCCGATTCGTATCAAAGCGCGCCAGTCATTCCTTTTTAGGGAGTTCAAGTCATCCTCCACCTGTTGTTTCCATCTCAGTCGAGGTCTCCCCCTTCCTCTGCTTCCGAATTCGGGTGTCGATAGGAAAACTTTCTGTGCTGGTGCTTCTTTGTCCATTCGCATAACATGACCCAGCCAGCGGAGCCTTTGGGCTTTAATCCGCTGAACTATGGTCAGGTCTGCGTAAAGCTCGTACAGCTCATCGTTAAATTTCCTTCGATGGCATCACGGGAAGGACCATAAATCTTCCGGAGAACTTTTCTCTCAAATACTCCAAGGGCCATCTCATCTTCTCTTGACACTGTCCATGATTCCGAGCCGTATATCAGGACTGGTATTATGAGAAACTTATAGAGCGTGATCTTTGTTTGTCGAGAGAGGACTTTACTTCTCAATTGCCTACTTAGTCCAAAGTAACACTTCTTAGCAAGGGTGATTCTCCGTTGGATTTCTAGACTGATATTATTTTCGGTGTTAATGTTGCTTCCCAAATAGACGACGGCTCTCACCGTTTCAAACTTGTAGCTATCAACGGTGACCTGGCTGCCAACACGCAGGTGCGCCGATTCTTTCTTTGATGACAGCAGATACTTCGTCTTGTCCTCGTTCACCGCAAGACCCACTTTTTTCGCTTCCTTATCCAACCCAGAGAAAGAATCGCTTACGGCGCTGCTGTTAAGGCCAATGATATCAATGTCATCGGAATACGCCAGCAATTGCACGCTCTTGTAAAAGATTGTGCCATTGCGGTTTAGCTCTGCTGCTCGAATTATCTTCTCCAGCATCAGGTTAAAGAAATCGCACGAAAGAGAGTCGCCCTGTCTGAAGCCTCGTTTGGTTTCAAATGGCTCAGAGAGGTCCTTCCCGATTCTGACGGAGCTGTTGGTTTTGCTCAACGTCATTTGGCAAAGCCGTATAAGCTTTGCAGGGAAGTCAAATTCAGACATGGCGGCATACAGGCAACTCCTTTTTGCGCTGTCAAAAGCGGCTTTGAAATCGACAAAGAGATGGTGTGTGTCGATTCTTTTATCATGGGTCTTCTCCATTATTTGGCGTATCGTGAAAATCTGGTCGATGGTAGACTTACCAGGTCTAAAGCCACACTGATAAGGTCCAATCAGTTTGTCTACGATGGGCTTCAGCCTTTCACACAACACGCTAGAAAGAGCCTTATATGCGATGTTAAGAAGACTGATTCCGCTGTAGTTGGTGCGGTTAGCGAGATCTTTGTGGATTGGGCAAAGCACACTTAAATTCCAATCCGGAGGCATGCATTCGTCTGACCACATTCTGCATAAGAGCTGATGCATGCTTTTTACCAGCTCTTCGCTTCCGTGTTTGAACAGCTCGGCGGGTAGTCCGTCTTTTCCAGGCGCTTTGTTGTTTTTGAGCCGGGATATAGCTATCCTCACTTCATCATAGTCAGGTGGTGGGACGACTTTTCCATCGTCAGGGATTGGGGTATCGGGTTCGACGTCTCCCTCGCAATTTAGCAGTGAGGAGAAGTGCTCCCTCCATAATTTAAATACACTTTGTACGTCGGTTACCAGGTCGCCATTATTGTCCTTACAGGAGCTTGCCCCGGTCTTAAAACCTTCCGTCATCCGCCGGATCTTTTCATAGAATTTTCGGGCATCATTCCTGTCAGCCAGCATCTCAAGCTCCTCACACTCACGCCTTTCGGCCTCACTTTTCTTTTTTCTGAAAAGGCGTCTCTCTTCCTTCTTTGCCTCACGATAGCGTTGCCATACACTGCGGGTTGGACCAGTTCGCAACGTCTCCCTGTAGGCAGCGTCCTTTTTGTCCGAGGCAGTGCTGCATTCCTCATCGTACCAGTTGTTTTTGCGGGCTCGCTGGAACCCTATACTGGCCTCAGCGGCGGTACGTAATGAGTGAGAGACATGCTTCCATTGCTCGGTTACATCATTAGGTCGAGGATTGCTCTCCGATAGCAGGTGTGAGAGTCGAGTGGAGAAATTATCAGCTGTCTGTGTCACGCGCAACTTCTCGACGTCAAGCTTTCCTTCCGTTACTGTGCGTACTTTCTTCGCTGCACAGAGGCGTGTGCGTATCTTGGTTGCAACAAGATAATGGTCCGAGTCGATATTGAGACCGCGTAGGGTACGCACGTCTAGAACGGTGGAGCTGTGTCTGCCGTCGATCATGACATGATCAATCTGGTTTCTTGTTCTTTGATCAGGGGACAGCCAGGTGGCTTGGTGTATTCGCTTATGCTGGAACCTGGTACTACTGATGACCATATTGCGGGAAGCGGCGAAGTCAATCAACCTAGTGCCGTTGGGGGATGTTATATCGTGAAAACTGAATTTTCCAACTGTAGGACCAAAGACTCCTTCCTTGCGCACCTTGGCATTAAATTCGCCGAGCACGATTTTGATATCATGCAGGGGGCAGCGATCATAGGCTTGTTCAAGTTTATCGTAGAAGGAGTCCTTCTCTGCGTCGTCCGTCTCCTCAGTCGGCGCATAGGCGCAGATAAATGTTATGTTGAAAAACCTCGCCTTGATGCGGATCGCAGCGAGACGCTCGTCCACAGGAGTGAACGCTAGTACTTGGCGGCGAAGTCTCTTTCCCACCACAAATCCCACACCACGCGCTTTGCCGCGTGTCTGGCCACTATAGCATACGTCACAACGACCGATGGTCGTCTTTCCTTGCCCCGTCCATCGCATTTCCTGCAGGGCGGTGATGTCGGCCTTTGCGCCTACGAGGACATCAACCAGTCGGGCAGCGGTACCGTCCCTTGAAAGGGTCCGGACATTCCAGGTACATGCCCTAATATCCAAATAATTATTCCTTATTCGTTTTGCCGGGTCGTCAACATTAAAGGGGGTTCTCATCCGAGGCTTTGGTACATTAGTTTTCATTGGAATTAAGTTTTTTACGTGGCGGGTCCCAAGCCCAGCGCACAACCCGTTTTGGGGTTTTTGGAAAATATTTACACATTTATATAGCGAGCCGCTTGCTTCAAGACAGACGCCCGCTTGCAGCCGCACCTCATGGTGAACAGACGCTGCGCAAAAGACCTCGGTGAGCCCTCAAACCAAGTATGTCAGAGTGGCCCCACCGGGGCTTCCTCTCTTTCTGCCGCGAGCCTAGATAGCTCACGTTGCCCACGGTGTACGAACGAGGACGCAAGAGTCGGGATTGGTCAAGGTCGCACAGCAGCCACACCCCATTACACTCCTAGCCATTTGAATCCACATTTATAATGCTTTTAGAACAGTCATCGTCATTTCATGGCTCTGAGGTAAATTGCTCAACTCACACAGATTGCTATAATCTCTCGTTTTGTCGTAGTAAGAGCGCAAAAGACAACTGACCATCTGCTAGCGTCGCATCGTTTAGTAGCTTGCCAGCGGGCAAAAAGACAACATGCGCATACTTCGTTTTCATGCGCTTTTATACCACGTCGCCCCTCGTGAAGGGTGGACACCTTGCCGCGGTACGAGGGCTTAAGTCGATAGCCACAGGGCTACGCTGCCCTTGTGATCATAGCGCCGCCGGTACTACATCACGAGAGAAGCCAAGCCTCTCTGGCGCGACGACTAAGATCTTCCCCCTCCCAATCCAGGGTGTTATGCGACCACGTGCCCATTGGACGTTTGCAGCCGGGAGGCAAATCGTGGCTGTAATCGAACGGAGCCTCTCTGATACCGGGCCGCATCGGAGAGTAACTATGGCCTTACCGTGGTATGGGGCTCTGCCGCGGTGGACGATACATTCCCCTTACTCTTCCTTTGACCCTAAACTGGCTTTACCCGGCGAGGGGTCGTACGAACAAGATGAAATATAGTAACAAAAACCCTATAACTAAAGATACAACACTGTATACTGCACAGCAGAGGAGGAAAATGCTGGAGCAAGCGAGAACGCAACGTCGGAGGACAAACTCCATTTCTTTATCAGCCGAGAGATCGACAGCGATGGCAACTACGAGTCGATTAGCTCTGGATAATAAGGGGGCAATCCAAAGTAAGTACCGGTACAAATACGGTGAAGCCAACAACGGCTGATGCTAAAGCCCTAGTAAGTGCCGGTACCGAAACCAAGTCTTTAACGTCTGTGGCAGTAGTCTCACGACATGGCCCCAGAGATCCAAATAAGGGAACGACCGCGATGGCAACTACGGGTCGAAATTTACCCCAAAAGACATCTCCCAGTCGCTTTGAGTACTTGGACAAAAGATAGGCCGCAAGGATCCTGAAGAAATACGAGGTTATTTCACAAGAGACGCTATCGCCGAATGCTAGAAAGACGGTGGAGATGGCTGAAGCTATCTTACCGTACTTCCAAAGGGATTACGCGCCAAAGAAGGTTAATGGAAATCCCTTCCAACGCCAGAGATCGGGCGCGGATTTAAAACCTCACCCGAAGCGGCAGTAACACGCCCCCGTAATGGGTAAACTCAGCTTTGCTGAAGTGACTAAGGATGGGATCCTCATAGGCGTCATTGACCGAGGTAATGAAAACTGGGCCATCCCTAGGGACCAGTGGCGGTACGTCCGGAACGCTATCGGTAATGCCCTTCTCGACATTATGGATGAGTCTCCGGGTGCCACTCCGATGGGTTCTGATGCGGGATGGCACCAAGGCCGAATCAAGGTATTCGCTTGCAAGGATGCAAAAACTGTTGCACTGTACAAGGCAGCAGCTGCAAGACTAGGTGAGATCTACCAAGGGGCAAGAATCGAGGTTGTCGACTGGAAGGACATCCCGGCTCGGCCAAGGGCAAGAGCGTGGATTCCTGCTATCCCTGCTGAACCTGAGAGAATTCTCAGGATGCTGAGGATCATGAACCCGTCTCTCCCGGCGCAGGACTGTGGTGTCAATCCGGTCGAGGATGGGGTAGGGCCTGATAGCCAAGTGGTCTTCACCTTGAATAAGGAGGCACTCGAGCCCCTTAAACGGTGCAATGGACGAGTGCACTACGGCATGGGTCAGATCGTGATCCACGTATACCGCGGCGATGCACAGCGCGCTGCTATTTCGGCTGCACCGGAGGACTCGGACATCGCAGTGCCGGAAGGGGAGTCGGAGATGTCTGACTCGGAAAGTATGGTATCTGCCACGTCAAATGGCGAAGGAGCAGTGAACAGCTCGGAGATGGGAGACAGCCTGCTGGACGGGGAAGACCTCAACGTCACAGTGATAGCAGCTAGTCCTGAGCGCACCAATGTTGGCACTGCCACAGTTAGTAGGATCTCTGCCACGCCAAACCGTGGTCTGAACAAATCGTCGTTGAAAGATAAGCCTCCAGACGAGGTGGTACTCGACGATACGGTTCCAGGGAAGTCTGAGCGCTCTCATGTTGTTGGTGATTTAGATAAACCGGCACAAATCTAAAGCAGCCTCGGCTGCTTTAACCCTTTCCCGCCGGCTGTACTTTTAAAAGTACAGCAAATTAGGCTCTTTTCCGTGATTTTTTTAGGACACACCTTAATCGATTCCGACTGATTTACCAATCCTGTGGTTAGTTGACAGTCCATTCTAAGCAATTAATTTTTTTTACCGTTATTGGGATCACATTGTGTGACCTGTGATGTGTCAAAGTCAATCAGTTAGAAAAAAAATTAATCTTTTAAGAGTTGTACATCTGTGAAGTGATAAAAAAGTAAACTGTGACTATATAAATATCTTTATTTATTGAAAACGTGTATAGAAAAGCATTAGTAAGAATACTAAAAACAATATTTTTGCAATAAGTTCAGTTTTATACATTTTTTTACGCTCCAAAATCTGGTGTACTTTAAAAAGTACAGCCGGCGTATATAGTATTAACTTTTTGCATTTTTCTACCGTATTCAGAAATTTCTGTAGTACAGGACAAAAAAACTTTCCGTGAGAAAAATAGCTTTAGAGGTCTCCAAGAAGCAGTTGAGGATCTATTGTGTTATAATTATGAAAGAAATGATGTTACAAATTCGGATTTAATCATCACTTCCCTAGGGCAAGACCCCCAAATTTAAACTGAGGAGTGTACATACTAACGCCGGCTGTACTTTTTAAAGTACAGGTTAGGAAATGGGCGTGGCATAAAAAAAAAATTAAAAAAATATTTTTTGGCATCTAGAGGCCAAAATTAGCTGGTCCATGAAAAATCATGACAATCGGTCCACGGGTTCTATACCCCGGCGTTAATGGGTTAATCAGTCGTCTCTCTAAAGGCGACGTAGATGTGGTCCTCATCCAAGAACCCTGGGTCAACAGCTCAAGGATTTGCGGTTTGGGGACTAAGGGTTTTAAGCTTATTCGAGCCAGCGAGGAGGGCAGGGTTAGAGCCTGTATTGTGGTTAAGTCTGAGCTGAATGCCTTTCTCTTGCCCAACTATACCAATGGTGACGTTAAAGCTGCCAGTTTAACAGTCGACAGTACCAGTCTGACGATGGCGTCGGTCTATATGCCCTACGGCGCCGAAGAACCACCGCCACAGAGGGAGGTAAAAGACCTGGTGGCAAATTTTTCCATGGGTCATCTTATTATAGGAACTGACGCCAATGCTCATCACGTCCAGTGGGGAAGCTCCGATATCAATGCTAGAGGAGAGTCGTTGTTTGACTATTTGTTAACAACTAACCTGGTAGTTTGCAACGTGGGTAACGAACCTACGTTTATTACTAAAACCAGTAGGGAGGTCATAGATCTCACTATTTGCAGCGAAGGCGCTTATGAGTGGGTCAGAAAATGGCGCGCTCTCGATGAGCACTCATTCTCCGACCACCGGTACGTAGAATTAGTTCTAGACTTTTCTGTTGAGTAGCCGGTTATGAAACGCAACCCACGTAACACTAACTGGCAGCTACACAATGAAATACTATCTAGGGACTTACCAGCACTGCCCCCACAAGTCCCCTCATCAGTAGGGGAGTTGGAGGATCTGGTAAAGACCTTTACAACGGCGCTCTCGAATGCCCTAGAGCAGGCTTGCCCAGTGCCAAAACCACGCGGTAAACATAGGCCGCATTGGTGGTCCTACGACCTGGACTCGCTCCGAAAATCATGTAGGACACAATTTAATAAGGCCAAGAGCCTTGGCACGGAGACTCAATGGCTCGAATATAAAGTTAAACTTAGGGCCTACAAAAAAGCTCTGAGGCAGGCAAAGAGAGTATCGTGGAGAAATTTCTGCACTGGGGTCGAAAATGTCGACGATACAGCGAGACTTAGACGAGTGCTCTCAAAAACTCAAACAGCCACAAGCTATTTGCGCAAACCTGGCGGATCCTGGACCAGCACGGAGAGGGAAGCCCTAGAGCTGCTCTTGAATACGCACTTCCCAGGGAACTTGTATGAGGAACCCGTAGCACCTACAACAAACCTATTGATAGCAACCTGATCTGTAGCTATCAGCAGGCATACACCAAAGGGAAATCTACAGAAACTGCGCTTCACAGCCTAGTTTCTGTTATTGAAAAATCGCTGTATGAAAAGGAGTACTGTCTTGTGGCCTTTTTAGATATTGAAGGAGCCTTCAACAACATAAGCCCTGATGCTATAAACACCGCTTTAACAAGTCTGGGCATAAGCAGTTCTCTTATTGGACTTATTGATCAACTACTAAAGGGTAGACGAATAGTTTCATCACTGGGCTCGGTTGACTTATCACGCTATGTCACAAGGGGAACGCCTCAGGGTGGTGTTCTCTCCCCGCTTCTATGGAACCTCACTGTCAACTCGATGCTGCGTGACACAAGCTGGAGGGGCGGGAAGGTAGTAGCATATGCAGACGACTTAGCTATAGTATAAAGGGGCAAATTCCCACAAACCCTGTGCGACTTGATGCAAGTAGCACTGCGAGAGGTTTCCTCATGGTGCTCGCGCTGCGGACTGAGCATCAACCCGGGAAAAGTAGAGCTGGTTCTCTTCACAAACGCTATAAGATACCACCGCTAATACTACCAAAACTGAATGACGTGCACCTGAACTTGGCTGACAAAGCCAAGTTCTTGGGCACAGTTCTGGATAGGAAACTAACCTGGAAGGAGAATGTTCTTCAGCGCCAGAAGAAAGCGTGTATTGCACTCTACACGTGCAAAAGAGCCATTGGAAAGAAATGGGGGCTCAGCCCCAAAATATGCAAATGGATCTACACTGCAATCATTCGACCAATCATGCTCTATGGAGTTGTGGTATGATGGCCTGCGCTGAGCAAGGCAACAACCCTTAATCTGCTAGGTAAAGTACACAGATCTTGCATGATCTGTATAAGCGGTGCGTTAAGAACAACGCCCAATGAAGGACTCCAGGCCATTCTTGGCATTTTGCCACTCGATCTGGAAGGGCACCGGGTTGCAGCAGCATCGGCTCTGCATCTAAGGGAAACGTCCGGCTGGGGCGCAAGCACTACTGGACACGCCTGTATTTTGGGATCCTATAGCTTTCTTCCGCTGAGCACAGATCGTTGTGCGACCACAACAGTCGGAGATAGCGGTTTTAAAGTCAACATTCCCAGCAGGGAAGAATGGGAGAGCACGGATCGGAGTCCCGCCACTCATGGCGGCACTTCCATTTATACTTATGGCTCGAAGTTAGACGGCAGAGTTGGAGAAGGGGTTTTATCAAAGGATCTGAACCTTGAGCTCTCCTTCAGACTACCTGATCACTACAGTGTCTTCCAGGAGTTTCAGCAATCATGGACGCCGCGGCTTGGATAGGGCAACACACTATCGGACAGGACATTTTTATATTCAGCGACAGCCAGGCGGCCATCAAATCCCTTGGCTCTTATACGTTCAACTCTGAACTGACGCTCAGCTGTCGTCGGTCTCTACAAGAGATGGCCCAACAGAATCGCGTGAACCTCACATGGGTCCCGGGGCGTAGGGACATTGAGGGAAATTGTAGGGCAGACGAACTTGCGAGGCAGGGCACGACCAAGCAGGTTCTTCGGCTTAAAGAGCGCTTAGGTATGCCGTTTGCCACATGCAAGCTTATGCTGAAGGAGTACACACTCCGCCAAGCCAACGAAAGATGGCTGCAATCTCCAGGATGCCGGATATCCAAAGAAACCTAGCCGAAATGGGATCATAAAAGATCAAGACAAATTGATGCCCTAAGGAGAAGAGAAATCTCCATATTAATAGGCGTATTAACTGGGCACTGCCTCATTGGTAGGCACACGGAAAGACTAGGTGTGCCCTACCGACGATGCTGTAGGAGTTGTAAGGATGATGAGGAGGAGGAAACGGTGGAGCACCTCATCTGCAACTGCCCGGCTTTAAGTGGCGCGAGAATGCGCTTTTTGGGAGTTTCCTTCCTGGTTAGCCTACGCCAGGTCACGGAGCTGGACATAAAGGACCTGATGGCCTTCATCAAGTCAATTAAATGGTTCGAGGAGGAGTAACGGTGTCGGTATAGGAACGTCAGTCCCGGGATTCTGCTATGTGGAGAATTCCGTTAATACCGGGATTTTCCATATGGCAGGGTCCCGGAACTGACTTTCCTAGTGTTGGTGGTATCACAACGGGCCTTTTAATACTGGCCTAGGTGTGCCTCGGCGGCAGCCACTTGAACCTAACCTAACCTATACCACGTCGCACAATATCATATGAAAAAATTATATGATGCCCAATGCTTTCGAACAACTTCAATACTAAGCTATTTCCTTTAAAAAGACCTTTTTAGTTTTCCCATAAAAACATAAATGAACTAACACAAACAAAAAATGAAGAATTATTTAGAAAAAAAAATAAAACATAAATCGGATGCCAAATATTGCAAAAGTTCTACGTTTCAAAAAACTGCACTTATGGCACACTGTGCAGAGAGCGGACACACAGCTAATTTCGAAGAAGCGACAATTATTCAACAGGAGCAACACTATAACAAACGACTAACACTGGAAATGCTCCACATTATTTCCATCCCTGGTGACATTAGACTGAACTACAAAACATATACCGACCAATGCGCGCATATCTACCGAAATTTACTAGCGAACAAAAAGACAGTTTTAAACTCCTCGTCACAGAAAACGGACGTGAATTAAATGTATGTAAATCGTGATTAAATAATGAAATGTTTATATATAGGGATAATGTAAATATGCTAAAAATAATTAAAAATTTGTTTTTGTTTGTAGTTCCTTGAAGACGGTTACCGTAGAGTAATCGAAATATATCGGAGGGGGAAAAAAAACTAAAAGTGGTGTTTTCACTTATTTTTATGACCTTAAGCCGGCAAAACTAAATAATTGTTCAAATACAACAGGTCGCCAAAAACAACATTGTCACAAAAACGGAAGGCACGCCGTAAGCATAAACAACAAAAATGGGTTATGCAACAATCAAACTCAACTACAACAACAGCAAACCGGTAATAAACAAATTTCAATCGGAATCCAAAAAATGTATAAAACTTAAGTCTAGCATAAAATTTTTATTAAAATGTAGGAAATCTAAAATAATACCAAACTTTATTAAAAACACGACCAAATGTGATAAAATATTTGTATTTGACCGTAACACACAACCAGACATTTACAGAATAATAGACAAATACACTTATTTCTACCATACAAAAATATTAAATGCACTAATAAAACACAAACACAACATGCTTAAGATAAAAACGCAACAGATCGAAAAAATAAAAACAACAATACAAAAAAAGCTGAGCTCAGACGACTTTGAATAGTTTATGAAAAGTGAAGAAAATGTAGCCAACAAACTAACAACAGCATTTAAGAAGAAACAACAAATGAAACATGAGCAGCTACGAAGCAGTGAGCTCAACATACTCCGCATGCACAACCATGACGACTGGTTTGTGAACAACGTACAAGTTGAGTTCCCGCAAGATATTAAAGCTCTGCTAGCGAAAGGCCCGAAGTTTGCCATACCAATAGAAAGTAAGAGATTTCCTCTCTACAATTATATAGCGGATGGTGAAGAGTTAATACAAACTCTAAGCGAAAAAGAAGATCAAGAAAAGGCGCGAACCAAATACTCGTTGCTAATAAAAGAATATAAGAAAACAAATACGGTGAGCACATTCGACCGTGCTATAATAGATACAGTGGGACGAACACAGAAATTTCTGAGAGAAAACAATAACATTAAAATATTAACATCCGACAAACACCCGTTGCATTAGAAATTAATGACTACAACAACAAAATGTGTGATATCATAAACGACTTGACGACCTACAGAATACAAAAACAGGATCCTACGTCACGATTGCAGAACAAAAACAATATTTTGGTGGATAAACTTTTTAAAATGGGATTTATCTCGAAAGGAGAGAGAAGAAATCTCACGACAACCACCGCACTAGCGCCAAGAATCTATGGACTTCCAAAAACACACAAAGAGGGAGTTCCACTTAGACCAATTTGCTCAGCTATAGGATCACCATCCCACGGTCTCTGTAAATTCATGGTTAAAATTTTAAAAAATGTGACAGCTAACTCCACCTACAATATAAAAAATGCAATAGAATTCAAAGCCAGAGTTAATAATACGATCATATGCGACGATGAAAAACTTATCTCATTCGATGTGATTTCCCTATTTCCTAGTATACCAACACAGCTGGCACTAGAAATTATACAAAAAAAATGGACGATGATAAAAAACCATACAAATATCCCAAGACAAACGTTCATGGATATACTAAAGTTCTGTATTGAGGAGAACCGGTATTTCAAGTTCAACGACACGGTTTACATGCAATTAAAAGGAATGCCAATGCCGATGGGGTCCCCGTTGTCTCCAGTAATAGCAGATATTATAATGGAAGAGTTGTTGGATAGTTCTTTAGGAAAATTAAAACACCCACCGAGGATGGTCTCTAAGTACGTCGATGATCTATTCGCGATTATACCCGAAGACGAAATACCAAATACACTTAATGCGCTCAATTCATATGACAAGAACATAAAATTTACAATGGAATTACAAGAGGAAGGTCAGTCACCATACCTAGATTCTGTAATAATCAAACGAGGTAACAAATTAAAGTTAAAGTGGTACCAAAAACCAACTGCGTCTGGACGACTCATCAATTTCTTTTCAAAACATCCCAAATCGATGATATTGAATACAGCAACGGGCTGTATTAGACGTATGTTACAGGTATCCGACAAAGTGTTCCACAAGGAAATAATAAAAGAATCATCGTGCTTATTGAAAAATAATGATTTTCCAGAGAAGATCATAAAAAATTTAATTAAGAAATCGAAAATTCAAGAGAATCAAGAAATGCCAAAAAAAACCACAGTATTTAAGTCGGTGACTTATGTACCAAATCTATCAGAGCGCCTAGCAAAATCGGATTGCTACAACGCGGAAAAAATAAAAATAGCTCATAAGCCTACTAATACATTGAAATCCTTATTTAACCAAACTAAATCAAAAGTATCTACATTGGAAAAAAGTAATGTTGTTTACAAAATACCGTGTCAGGGTAAAGCAGACCAGCCTTGTAATAAAATTTACGTAGGAACAACGAAATCGAAGCAAAAACTAGATTGGCACAACATAAATCGGATGCCAAATATTGTAAAAGTTCTACGTTTCAAAAAACTGCACTTATGGCACACTGTGCAGAGAGCGGACACACAGCTAATTTGGAAGAAGCGACAATTATTCAACAGGAGCAACACTATAACAAACGACTAACACTGGAAATGCTCCACATTATTTCCATCCCTGGTGACATTAGACTGAACTACAAAACATATACCGACCAATGCGCGCATATCTACCGAAATTTACGAGCGAACAAAAAGACAGTTTTAAACTCCTCGTCACAGAAAACGGACGTGAATTAAATGTATGTAAATCGTGATTAAATAATGAAATGTTTATATATAGGGATAATGTAAATATGCTAAAAATAATTAAAAATTTGTTTTTGTTTGTAGTTCCTTGAAGACGGTTACCGTAGAGTAATCGAAATATATCGGAGGGAAAAAAAAACTAAAAGTGGTGTTTTCACTTATTTTTATGACCTTAAGCCGGCAAAACTAAATAATTGAAAAAAAATATATATTTATATATATATATATAATTTGAAGGTGTAAGATGTTAGATGTAGCGGGAATGATGTAAGATATAAGATGAAGGGGGTAGGGTGTATAGCAGCGCATAGATTCGAAAAATGTACGCACATACGTTCTCGTCTATTTGCTTGCCCGCAAGCTACTGAACGATGCGTCGTTAGCAGATGGGCACTCAACTACTCGTTTTTCACTAACACTACTGCAGTTACTAACATTGCTGCAGTTAGAGTTTTGGTGACCGCTGTTTTAGAATTTGATTGCCTATTAGTCGTTATTTGCTACTAAAATGTATTCTCGCAGCATATGTACATCCTTCTTAATCGCAATCTGTCAAACCGTGAGGTTAAAAGAACAGGGATCAGGGCATGATTCCATGTGTCTCCCACCCTAGTCATTTGGCATTTTGTTGAATCGTGCATCGTTAAATACAAGTTGATTGTGCTGTCACCTAGGAACAATCAGGCACACTCATGAAAACTATCGATAAAACGTCAAACCGGTGCATGAATCCAAACTGTTAACCAAAACCCCCGAGAAGAAAATTGTACTGGATAGTAGATTTCATTGCTCGAGTTGAGGGGGATATTGTCCAAGTCGTCAAAAAAATGCGATTCACGTCGAAAATTTTAAAAACAACATTCATTCAAGGTGCAGCAGATTATATAAAAACATTGATAGCCGTAAACTTGGTACACATTTATTACGTGAAAAAACGTGCAGATTCCTATCTGAAGAGAAAAATCAAAAATTCGCTATATGTTTTGAGATTTCGCAACGTTATCGTTTTTAAAAAAGTGAGAAAACAACATTTTTGTATTTTACGAAAAATCTCCACCTTTGCTTATCCGATCGAACCCCGCTATTCACCGGTTTAAAGATCTTCTATAAATCTAAAAATCCGCCATATAATGGGTTTCAATCAGATGCCCAGTTTAAGAGCTATTAACAGAGTTATTTGAGAAATTTTACAAATTCCAAGTCACATCGTCATTGTTTGTTAAAAATCGATTATGAATATCGATATACCAAATGTAGCTACATATCCTTACTAAAATGTTTATAACTTTTGAATTTCTGAGCTGATTTGCAAACACTTTTCTCCAATATGATTTGGAATTGATTGAGCTTTGACATCGTATCAAAATAAAGTTAAAAAAGTTATTAGTTTTCCCTCGTGAAGGGTGGACACCTTGCCGCGGTACGAGGGCTTATGTCGATAGCCACAGGGCTACGCTGCCCTTGTGATCATAGCGCCACCGGTACTAGATCACGAGAGAAGCCAAGCCTCTCTAGCGCGACGACTTAGATCTTCCCCCACCCAATCTAGGGTGTTATGCGACCACGTGCACATTGGACGTTTGCAGCCGGGAGGCAAATCGTGGCTGTGATCGAACGGAGCCTCTCTGATACCGGGCCGCCTCGGAGAGTAACTATGGCCTTACCGCGGTATGCCGCGGCGGACGACACATTCCCCTTACTCTTCCCTTGACCCTAAACTGGCCTTGCCCGGCGAGGGGTCGTACGAACAAGATGATAAATAATAACAAAACCCCTAAAACTAAAGATACAACAATGTATACTGCACAGCAGAGGAGGAAAATGCTGGAGCAAGCGAGAACGCAACGTCGGAGGACAAACTCCATTTCTTTATCAGCCGAGAGATCGACAGCGATGGCAACTACGGGTCGAATAGCTCTGGATAACAAGGGGGCAATCCCCAAAGTAAGTACCGGTACAAACACAGTGAAGCCAACAACGGCTGATGCTAAAGTCCTAGTAAGTGCCGGTACCGAAACCAAGTCTTTAACGTCTGTGGCAGTGGTCTCACGACCTGGCCCCAGACATCCAAATAAGGGAACGACCGCGATGGCAACTACGGGTCGAAATTTACACCAAAAGACATCTCCCAGTCGCTCTGAGTACTTGGACAAAAGAGCGGCCGCGAGGATCCTGAAGAAATACGAGGGTATTTCACAAGAGACGCTATCGCCGATTGCTAGAAAGACGGTGGAGATGGCTGAAGCTATCTTACCGAACTTCCAAAGCGATTACGCGCCAAAGAAGGTTAATGGAAATCCCTTCAAACGCCAGAGATCGGACGTGGATTTAAAACCTCACCCGAAGCGGCAGCAACACGCCCCCGTAGTGGGTAAACTCAGCTTTGCTGAGGTAACTAAGGATAGAATCCTCATAGGCGTCATTAACCAAGGTAACGAAAGCTGGGCCATCCCTATGGACCAGTGGCGGTACGTCCGGAACGCTATCGGTAATGCCCTTCTCGACATTATGGATGAGTCTCCGAGTGCCACGCTCATGGGTTCTGATGCGGGATGGCACCAGGGCCGAATCAAGGTATTCGCTTGCGAGGATGCAAAAACTGTTGCACTGTACAAGGCAGCAGCTGCAAGACTGGGTGAGATCTACCAAGGGGCAAGAATCGAGGTTGTCGACTGGAAGGTCATCCCGGCTCGGCCAAGGGCAAGAGCGTGGATTCCTGCTATCCCTGCTGAACCTGAGAGAATTCTCAGGATGCTGAGGATCATGAACCCGTCTCTCCCGACGCAGGACTGGGGTGTCAATCTGGTCGAGGATGCGGTAGGGCCTGACAGGCAAGTGGTCTTCACCTTGACTAAGGAAGCACTCGAGCCCCTTAAACGGTGCAATGGGCGAGTGCACTACGGCATGGGTCAGATCGTGATCCACGTATACCGCGGCGATGCACAGCGCGCTGCTATTTCGGCTGCACCGGATGGCTCGGACATCGCAGTGCCGACGATACAGCGAGACTTAGACGAGTGCTCTCAAAAACTCAAACAGCCACAAGCTATTTGCGCAAACCTGGCGGATCCTGGACCAGCACGGAGAGGGAAGCCCTAGAGCTGCTCTTGAATACGCACTTCCCAGGGAACTTGTATGAGGAACCCGTAGCACCTACAACAAACCTATTGATAGCAACCTGATCTGTAGCTATCAGCAGGCATACACCAAAGGGAAATCTACAGAAACTGCGCTTCACAGCCTAGTTTCTGTTATTGAAAAATCGCTGTATGAAAAGGAGTACTGTCTTGTGGCCTTTTTAGATATTGAAGGAGCCTTCAACAACATAAGCCCTGATGCTATAAACACCGCTTTAACAAGTCTGGGCATAAGCAGTTCTCTTATTGGACTTATTGATCAACTACTAAAGGGTAGACGAATAGTTTCATCACTGGGCTCGGTTGACTTATCACGCTATGTCACAAGGGGAACGCCTCAGGGTGGTGTTCTCTCCCCGCTTCTATGGAACCTCACTGTCAACTCGATGCTGCGAGACACAAGCTGGAGGGGCGGGAAGGTAGTGGCATATGCAGACGACTTAGCTATAGTATAAAGGGGCAAATTCCCACAAACCCTGTGCGACTTGATGCAAGTAGCACTGCGAGAGGTTTCCTCATGGTGCTCGCGCTGCGGACTGAGCATCAACCCGGGAAAAGTAGAGCTGGTTCTCTTCACAAACGCTATAAGATACCACCGCTAATACTACCAAAACTGAATGACGTGCACCTGAACTTGGCTGACAAAGCCAAGTTCTTGGGCACAGTTCTGGATAGGAAACTAACCTGGAAGGAGAATGTTCTTCAGCGCCAGAAGAAAGCGTGTATTGCACTCTACACGTGCAAAAGAGCCATTGGAAAGAAATGGGGGCTCAGCCCCAAAATATGCAAATGGATCTACACTGCAATCATTCGACCAATCATGCTCTATGGAGTTGTGGTATGATGGCCTGCGCTGAGCAAGGCAACAACCCTTAATCTGCTAGGTAAAGTACACAGATCTTGCATGATCTGTATAAGCGGTGCGTTAAGAACAACGCCCAATGAAGGACTCCAGGCCATTCTTGGCATTTTGCCACTCGATCTGGAAGGGCACCGGGTTGCAGCAGCATCGGCTCTGCATCTAAGGGAAACGTCCAGCTGGGGCGCAAGCACTACTGGACACGCCTGTATTTTGGGATCCTATAGCTTTCTTCCGCTGAGCACAGATCGTTGTGCGACCACAACAGTCGGAGATAGCGGTTTTAAAGTCAACATTCCCAGCAGGGAAGAATGGGAGAGCACGGATCGGAGTCCCGCCACTCATGGCGGCACTTCCATTTATACTTATGGCTCGAAGTTAGACGGCAGAGTTGGAGGAGGGGTTTTATCAAAGGATCTGAACCTTGAGCTCTCCTTCAGACTACCTGATCACTACAGTGTCTTCCAGGAGTTTCAGCAATCATGGACGCCGCGGCTTGGATAGGGCAACACACTATCGGACAGGACATTTTTATATTCAGCGACAGCCAGGCGGCCATCAAATCCCTTGGCTCTTATACGTTCAACTCTGAACTGACGCTCAGCTGTCGTCGGTCTCTACAAGAGATGGTCCAACAGAATCGCGTGAACCTCACATGGGTCCCGGGGCGTAGGGACATTGAGGGAAATTGTAGGGCAGACGAACTTGCGAGGCAGGGCACGACCAAGCAGGTTCTTCGGCTTAAAGAGCGCTTAGGTATGCCGTTTGCCACATGCAAGCTTATGCTGAAGGAGTACACACTCCGCCAAGCCAACGAAAGATGGCTGCAATCTCCAGGATGCCGGATATCCAAAGAAACCTAGCCGAAATGGGATCATAAAAGATCAAGACAAATTGATGCCCTAAGGAGAAGAGAAATCTCCATATTAATAGGCGTATTAACTGGGCACTGCCTCATTGGTAGGCACACGGAAAGACTAGGTGTGCCCTACCGACGATGCTGTAGGAGTTGTAAGGATGATGAGGAGGAGGAAACGGTGGAGCACCTCATTTGCAACTGCCCGGCTTTAAGTGGCGCGAGAATGCGCTTTTTGGGAGTTCCCTTCCTGGTTAGCCTACGCCAGGTCACGGAGCTGGACATAAAGGACCTGATGGCCTTCATCAAGTCAATTAAATGGTTCGAGGAGGAGTAACGGTGTCGGTATAGGAACGTCAGTCCCGGGATTCTGCTATGTGGAGAATTCCGTTAATACCGGGATTTTCCATATGGCAGGGTCCCGGAACTGACTTTCCTAGTGTTGGTGGTATCACAACGGGCCTTTTAATACTGGCCTAGGTGTGCCTCGGCGGCAGCCATATGAAAAAATTATATGATGCCCAATGCTTTCGAACAACTTCAATACTAAGCTATTTCCTTTAAAAAGACCTTTTTAGTTTTCCCATAAAAACATAAATGAACTAACACAAACAAAAAATGAAGAATTATTTAGAAAAAAAAATAAAACATAAATCGGATGCCAAATATTGTAAAAGTTCTACGTTTCAAAAAACTGCACTTATGGCACACTGTGCAACAGGAGCAACACTATAACAAACGACTAAGCGTGTCCGCACACGGGGCGATTCGTCATAGACGCGTACAAGATATTTAATGTAGCGACGATTTCGCTACGTTTCAATATGTGCACACGAAGCTGCATGAAGTCTAGCTACACAAATCAAATAAACAAATGTCAAAAGAATTACAATTAATAAATAAAGTAACACGCAAATTCAGAAATGTCCAGCGATGAAGAACTCGTTTTATTAAATTTTTTGCGTAGGCGTAAAACAAAGAAAGGGAAAAGGAAATATTGGATACACCCATATATTCATAAAAATTTTGGCCAGCGTCTGTTTATTTGCGCACAAGAGTTGACTGAAGATGACTCAATATTTAAAACGTTTTATCGCATGTCGAAAGACACCTTTAAGGATTTGGTCATGCTCGTTGGTCCTTCAATACAAAAAGAAAACACAAACATGCGTGAAAGTATTCCTCCAGAGGAAAGAATAATGATAACATTGAGGTATGTATAGAGGAAATGTTTATATGTATGGCAAAATCTTTCCGGGAAAATAAATTATGTTTTTTTGCAATTGCGACTGATCTAGAGCAGGCATTTCAAAAAGGATTAGATAAGAGTGTTAGAAGAGTAGTCTCCGAAAAGCAGGTAAATAGTGGGTTGGTATTGTGACGGGACGAACCGCATGTCGGACATTCATTTGGCACGCGGAGTTCTAGGCGATTTTGGCTGTTTTCTATCAAAGCACGCCAGTCATTCCTTTATAGCGATAACTGACGTCAATCGGAAACCCCAAGGGAGTTCAATTCATCTTGTGCTGGAGCTTCTTTGTCCATTCGCATAACATGGCCCAGCCAGCGGAGTCTTTGGGCTTTAATTCGCTGGACTATGGTCAGATCAGCGTAGAGCTCGTACAGCTCATCGTTAAACTTCTTTCGATACTCGCTGACGGCATCACGGGAAGGGCCATAAATCTTTCGCAGAACTTTTCTCTCAAATACTCCAGAGCCATCTCATCTTCTCTTGGCACTGTCCATGATTCCGAGCCGTACATCAAGACTGATATGATGAGAGACTTATAGAGCGTCACCATTGTTTGTTGAGAGTGGACCTACGTAGTCCAAAGTTAGACTTGTTGATAGTTGATCTTCTTTGGATTACGCCGGACAATACGCAAAATTCCCATAGGTGGCGCGCTGAATCAGATGACGTTCCTCCTCAGCGACAAAAGGTTCTGGGATCTGCAATACGGCATTGGCAAAAAACGCTCAATACAGTCAAAGTTGTTTTGGATGGGTATAGCATAGCCCGTTAAAGAGCGATCATAGGTTTCCACAAAATTAATATTTATCATTAATCGTGCCGACTTTCTGATGTATCAGCAGAAACTGCAGAGTATATTCGCAGAGAAAGTGATGTCATCTCCAGACGAATGGCTAGCTTTCTGGGCTCACTATGGCCAGAGAATAAGAATGTGCAAACATATTTAGCTTCAGGCGATATCTGAACTATCATTTCCTTGGTTATAAGCAGGTAGAATAGTGTCAAACTTTTGAAATAATGTCACTACCTAGTTGGTGGGGAGTATGTCTGAAGTCATTGGTATAACTTTTTCGTAACTTTTTAGGTATCTGGCAACTGGATGCACGTTTACTGCACTGGCAATTTACTTCCAAAGAGGGGAACGGACAGTTGGGACAATAGTGCAGAAAACAACAAAGGCCATCTGGACAGCATTAAAAGACACATACATGCTGTTGCCTAATGAGGATCGATGGAGAGATATTGCCCAAAGATTTTCCGATTTATGGCAATTGCCAAATTGTTTAGGAGCCATCGACGGCAAACACATAAGAATTGAAAAATTTCCAAAACCTGGTTCAGCTAATTTTAACTACAAAGGCTATCATTCTGATTGTAAAAAAACTTGGAGTTTTTTCAACACCTATACGGAGTCGTAAATACGAAACCATAATTTCAATAATTCAAAGTGCTTGCATCCTTCATAACTTCATAAGAGAAAAAGATGGCATACCATACACGACCTTTCTACCCGATATCGAAAACCAGCAAGTTCCGCGGAGCACGAGTACTTTTCCAGAGTTTGATGACGTCAACATAACAGAAAATTCTTCCCCACAAAGTTTACGGCACTACTTAAGCAATTATTTTTTGTTACCAAACGTTTCTTTGCCCTGGCAATGGAATTATTGTATATAAAAAATAATAAATCCCTTTCCCTATACATATCAATATCCATATCCCCATCTCTATTCCTGTCCCTATCAATATTCCCATCTGTGTCCATATCCCTACCAATCCATATCCCCATACCTGTTTTCATATCTTCATCTTCTTCCCTGTGTCCATATCCCTTGCTCTATCCCCATCCCAGTGTCCATAACTCTATCCCTATCCCCACCCCGATCCCTACCCCTATCAATATTCCTATTCCAATCCCTTTCCCTATATCAATATCCTAACAGCCTCTTGGTCCATATCCCAATCCCTATCCCCAAACCTGTGATCATATCCCTATCCCTATCCACATCCCTGTGTCTATATTCCTATGTCTATCCCTGTCCTTATCCCCACTACCATCCCCTTGTCCATATCCCTTTCCCCATCCCTATCCCCATCCCTGTGTCCATAATTATATCCCTATCCCCATCTCTACCCCTGTCCCTATCAGTATCCCTATTCCTATCTCTTTCCTATAAATATCACTATCCGTATCCGTGTGTCCATATCCCTTTACGTATTTTTCGCATACATCATACGTACTTTTTTCCAAAAATGTATTCAACCGTATGTATAATACTATAATATCTAGTAATAAAATAGCTTGTACACATATTAGTTTAGCAAATGAAAATATGTTGTTTTAATTCTGGTTTATAGCGGGCTACTCACCTGCCAAGAAATGCCTCAAGAAAAAAACGAGCATATATTTCTTATGCCTGGTCAAGAAATTTTGACGTTTACGGCATTTTCCATTTTAAGGCAGATTACTATTATAAAAATGTATGAAACATGTGTAGCGAAGAATATACTCATCTTTGCCGTGAATCTGCACGTTTACCTCAAGAAATATATACGAGCATATTTATTTCTTGAGGTAACCCGGCGTTGCCAACCATCGAAAATTTTAGTATTTTTTCTTATGAGCTGAGTATTGGCTCAAGAAAATTTGACGTGTGAAAACATTTCTTGACCAATTCTTGAGCGTTTTTTTATATGGAGTTTGACATTTCTTGGCAGGTGAGTAGCCCGCTTAAATTGGTAAACTAAAAGAATTTTCACATAGTTATGTTAAGTAACTTAAATCATCAATATAGCTAGAAAAAAAATATTTTAACTGCGAGTATAGTAAGCTATTAAAGTTTACAAACTACATATAGCCACTATACTACACCCACTAAAAGGCAAAAACTTGGCATAAATTCGTAGTCACCCATCGATAAGCCTTTTAAATGGCTGTAATTAGTATAGTAGTTATGATAATCGCAACTACACTGACCGAAGTAGCCATATAGGGCACTATTTTCACAAATTTCCGCTTCAGCAAAATTGTTTTTGTTGAAATGTTACTTTAAAATACAACCCTGTGGCAATGCATATGTTTACGATCCAAATATAGAACGTAACGTTGTTGTTGTTGTTGTTAACAGCAAAACACTCCCCGAAGGTTTTGGGGAGTGATGCCGAAGTTGACAGTCCTTGGCCGGTACTCCCTTGCGGTACTGCCCGACTGTCGTGGTAGCGATTTGGTATGACCAGTGGAACCTTCTAGGTCATGTCATCCCTCCATCCGTGAGAAGAAGAAGATGGGTAATGAGAGGTGAGAGGAATCATATCCGTAGATCAACCATCGAGTAGCACGTCATTACCTATGTGTATATTAGTCGCCTCTTACGACCGGTATGCCTACCTCGGGCATATTCTAAACCCCTAACCCGCAGGGCACTAGAACGTAACGTCAAATTAATGATTTCAAAATCTATTCATTTTCTCAATCTCAATAAAACTGTCAATCTGTTAACATCGTAAAAAGGCTTTTTTATTTTAACCAACAGTTTTTACTAACTTTTTATAAAAGTGCGTATCAAAACTTTATAATGATAAATAATATTTAAAAAATGTATACAGTTTTTCAAAAAATTTTTAGAATTTTTTTAGTATGCATTTTTGTAGCCCGTTCAATTTCAGTCTCACAAAGTGTAAATCTCAAGTACCTTAAACATATCCTTTAATTGTTAATTTTTTTTTTTAAAGGCTACAAAACTGTATACTCAAAAAAATTCTAAGAAATTTTTTAAAAAATTGCACATTTTTTTGGAAATTTGTCGAAATTTCGCGAGTTTGTGTATATTTTTTTAATATTTATCATTTATTATAAAGTATTGATACGTACTTTTATAAAAAAAATAAAAACAATTTTCTGAAGCGGAAATTGATGAAAATAGCGTCCTATATACATAGCTACTTCGCACAGTGTATGTAAAAAGTTTTAAAAACTTCAAAGTTAAGTTTTTCGAAAAAAATTTGAATTTAATAACTTTACTTTGAAAAATGAATTTTTTTTCCTACAATATTAAGGGAAATAAAAAAATAATAGCGGCTTCTAGCGGTTAAATTACACTGCTTATTTTTTGCAAGGCTTATTTCCTACTAACTTTTTACGAGGATAGACCTAGAATACACCTCCTCCCTCCGCCCCTGTGCACGGGCCTGCTCGGCACATATCAAAGTTGCTTAAAAATTTACCCCCTTATTCATAAAAAATATAAAAGGTTTATTAAGCTCTTATTATTCAAAATTTTTATGAAAATGTCATTTTAAAAAGCTTTATAAGCCAATTTTATTTTTTATGAATATGGCGTTATAGTTAAAATCATAAAATAATCAACAGATTAATGAAACTAAGAAATTAAAAAAATTGTGAAACTCGGCGAATTCATGTTTTTCTTTCCATTTCAAGGAGTAGGACATTCATTGGTTCCATGTGGTAGGTACTATTGGCCTAGGTATAAAAAAAACGCGTTAGTTCTTGTTCAGATAATTTATAGATTTTTCACATTACTTGATCTTGGTTATGTTGACTTGGCCCTTTGTAATCCATGCGAATGCTGTATCGAGTTGGCATTAAAGACGGAAGTCGCTGTTATTGTTAAAGTTGACGCTGTAGTTATTATTTGATTTCAATTTATTATATTTGGTATTAATTTATTCTATCTAACATTATTTTAATTTAATTTTCGCCAAAGGTCTCATATACGACTGTAGCATAGTTTGGCGCATCATTGGGCGTAGGAGCGGGGGTGCATAATTGCACATTTTGATAAGATAAGGGGGCTTCATTATACAACTCCCTCCTGGCAGAAGGTTGTCTATGCTCATTTAAAAGCTCCTCTAAGAGCATCATAACCCGAATCTTGAAACTGCGCAAATTCGCATCAGAAAGACTCCTTACGTCAGGAAGCAAGCTCATGAGAAACATTTGTTGGGAATCTTCTGGTTTACTCTCCTTTTTTTTTTTAACATAATCCAGGATACCTATGTCGACTTCGTCTTTTTGCTGAGTTGACTTTCTTTTCTTAGCACTTGATGTTGTGCATAAAGATCGCCCATTGCTTTCGTTGGCTGGATGCGATTCCGGGTTGTTGTCGTGATTAGACCCAGATGGCGTTGGAGCGACTTCCCAGGAGTCGTCGTCAAGATATGAGTTAGAATTACCTTCTATAAGAAACTCTTCTTCCATTTCGGACATCGATATGTTGCTTGTATTCTCCATATGTTGCACTGCACGTACATATGGTAGAACAAATTGCATAGCATCATGCAAATAATACGGCTTCTTCGCTTTAGCAGAAGAACCACTTGCAGGTGGCTTGAGGCTTCTTACAAAACCATTTCGCAAATTCTTCCACTTATCTTTGCAATCAGTAACTGAAAAAGGTATGAAAAAAAATAAATTCGCTATATTTATACTCCTAGTTTTCCTCAAAAGGGGAGTAAACAAAACGGTGTGACCTCGGTATCAGCAATATTAGGCTAGGCTAACACTGCAACCGACTTTTGCCGTCCGACAGCAAAAACACGTCTACACACATGTGTTTTAAATGAGCCCAGCCGATGTAAAAAGTTTCATCCCATTCACCCGGCTCATTTAAAACACATGTGTGCAGATGTGTGTTTGCAGTCGGACGGCAGAAGGCGGTTGAAGTGTGAGCGTAGCCTTAAGGGCTCGACTGCCTGTTAACGATCCCGAAACGATCCCAAAACAATTCCAAAATGATCCCAAAACAACCCCGAAACGATCCCAAAACGATCTCGAAACAGCCTCGAAACGATCCCGAAACAATTCCGAAATAATCCCAAAACGATCTCGAAACAATTCCAAAATGATCCCAAAACGATCCCGAAACGATCGCGAAATAATTCCAAAATGATCCCAAAACGATCCCAAAACAACTCCAAAATGATCCCAAAACAACCCCGAAACGATCTCCGAAATAATCCCGAAACAATTCCAAAATGATCCCAAAACAATTCCGAAATGACCCCAAAACAACCCCGAAACGATCTCGAAACTACAATGCCTATACAAACAGGGGCCAGAGCCAAAGCCAAGTAACTGGGGAGGATGCTTTGTTTAACAGCAGCCGCCCAGGCCATCTTGACCGCTGCTTACTTTCCGGGTGATGAGGAAACAACCCCAACTGCTGAACGTGGCCAAAATAGTATGACCTCCTCTACTGTGGACCCTAGACATAGACGAGCAAAATGTGCTCTTGCAGCATTTTATGGTCCACAACACTTCAGCGGGCTCATTAATTTGAGGTGGGACGATCTAAGAACCCTCACTGGGTATTATAAGGGGCATTGCTGTCTACGTAAGCAGCTAGGTAAGATGAATCTGATGACAGGACATTGCAGATACAACAATCTGTCGGTTTTGAGAACTGGACGATGAAATGTCGGTTCATTTTCTTTGCGAATGCATTCCGTTAACAAGAAAGAGAGTTTGCTACCTACTTGGTGGTGATATGGGGAAAAAACCTGAAACCTGATCGCGGTGTATGTATAATAATAATAATGAGGAAGTGTCTATTTGCACATGACCGTACATTTATGTCCCTAGCGCAACGGAAATTTGCCGTATGGGAGACCACACGAAATATACGGGTTCGTACAAGATATACGGTCATGTGCGAATAGCCACAGGTTAATAATATATTATTTACTTACCTGACCACTTCATTTGCGCACTAATGGACGCCCAGGCTCTTTCGGTAACATCCTTTTTGGAGTAGTCGCCCAAACTATTTTTGTATACGCACGAATAGCTTTCAACAAGTTGTACAAATTTTTCCACGTCTGCCATTGGGTATTTTAGTATAATTACTTATTTGCAAATATAGGTAATTACTAATTCGCTCTTGTGAATGAAATCACAAATTTTGCAAATATTTCTGTGTCAGGAAAATTTTAATTTAAAGAATAAAAAGCGAAGCACACTTAATTACTTCATTTGAAAAATGTAAACAACTTCTTCTTCTTCCTCTTTTCTTAGCGTAAATACGCCTAGCTACCGGCATTGTTGTACGCTAGGTGACTTGAAGCTTTCATGCTTTGTCGCTTTTGTGCAGCTGACGATTCGTGTGCAGTTCTTCATTTAAATATATGTGTTCAGCAACAAAGCGTACAAATATCGAATGTAGCGTCTAATACGCGTCTATGACGAATCGCCCCGTGTGCGGAAACGCTAACACTGGAAATGCTCCACATTATGTCCATCCCTGGTGACATTAGACTGAACTACAAAACAGATACCGACCAATGCGCGTATATCTACCGAAATTTACTAGCGAACAAAAAGACAGTTTTAAACTCCTCGTCACAGAAAACGGACGTGAATTAAATGTATGTAAATCGTGATTAAATAATGAAATGTTTATATATAGGGATAATGTAAATATGCTAAAAATAATTAAAAATTTGTTTTTGTTTGTAGTTCCTTGAAGACGGTTACCGTAGAGTAATCGAAATATATCGGAGGGGGAAAAAAAAACTAAAAGTGGTGTTTTCACTTATTTTTATGACCTTAAGCCGGCAAAACTAAATAATTGTTCAAATACAACAGGTCGCCAAAAACAACATTGTCACAAAAACGGAAGGCACGCCGTAAGCATAAACAACAAAAATGGGTTATGCAACAATCAAACTCAACTACAACAACAGCAAACCGGTAATAAACAAATTTCAATCGGAATCCAAAAAATGTATAAAACTTAAGAGTAGCATAAAATTTTTATTAAAATGTAGGAAATCTAAAATAATACCAAACTATATTAAAAACACGACCAAATGTGATCAAATATTTGTATTTGACCGTAACACACAACCAGACATTTACAGAATAATAGACAAATACACTTATTTCTACCATACAAAAATATTAAATGCACTAATAAAACACAAACACAACATGCTAAAGATAAAAACGCAACAGATCGAAAAAATAAAAACAACAATACAAACAAGTAAGGAAGTCTAATTTCGGGTGAAACCGAACATTACATACCCAGCTGTGCACATAAAGTGGGCGTGATCGTTCACCGATTTTTCTTATTTTCTGTGGTAGTACTCTACATAAACATAACATGGCTGGTACCTAGTTTCGTAAATCTATCTCACACCGTTCTGAAGTTGTTAGCAGTCGAATTTAAAAATTGCTTGACTCATAAGTGGGCGGTGCCACGCCCACTTTCCAAAATGTTGAAAAAATTATGTAAAGAATATGAAAGTTGATGTATGTACCAAATTATATTATTATAGCGAAATCAGTTAATTAGATATGGACTTTTCAATATTTCCACCTCCTTTCAATATAACTTTTATGAAAAAGTAGGCGTGGTCGCGAAGCGATTTCGTTTATTTTCTATAGCTGAATTTACCACAACAATAGTATGTCCTCTACGAAATTTCGTTATACTAGCATAAACTGTTCTGAAGTTATTAAGAGTCAAAATTTTAAAATTTCTTCAAATATACGTGGACGGTACCACGCCCCCTTTTCAAAAATTTTTATAAAATCGGCCTTAGAACATCTAAATCAATACATATTGCAAATTTTATCATTGTAGCTGCTTCTAATATTGAATTAACCCATTTTATACGTTTTTCGAAATTTTCGATATCGAAAAAGGAGCGTGGTTACGGTCCGATTTTACCCATTTTCAATAGCAATCTATTCTGAACCCAAATAAGTACGCATGCCAAATTTGGTGAAGATATCTCATTATTTGCTCAAGTTATCGTGTTAACGGACAGACGGACGGACGGACGGACGGACGGACATGGCTCAATCAAATTTTTTTTCGATCCTGATCATATTGATATATGGAAGTCTATATCTATCTCGATTCCTTTATACCTGTACAACCAACCGTTATCCTAACAAAGTTATAATACCCTGTGTACAAGTACAGCTGGGTATAAAAAAGCTGAGCTCAGACGACTTTGAAGAGTTTATGAAAAGTGAAGAAAATGTAGCCAACAAACTAACAACAGCATTTAAGAAGAAACAACAAATGAAACATGAGCAGCTACGAAGCAGTGAGCTCAACATACTCGGCATGCACAACCATGATGACTGGTTTGTGAACAACACACAAGTTGAGTTCCCGCAAGATATTAAAGCTCTGCTAGCGAAAGGCCCGAAGTTTGCCATACCAATGGAAAGTAAGAGATTTCCTCTCTACAATTATATAGCGGATGGTGAAGAGTTAATACAAACTCTAAGCGAAAAAGAAGATCAAGAAGAGGCGCGAACCAAATTCTCGTTGCTAATAAAAGAATATAAGAAAACAAATACGGTGAGCACATTCGACCGTGCTATAATAGATACAGTGGGACGAACACAGAAATTTCTGAGAGAAAACAATAACATTAAAATATTAACATCCGACAAAGACCCGTTGCATTAGAAATTAATGACTACAACAACAAAATGTGTGATATCATAAACGACTTGACGACCTACAGAATACAAAAACAGGATCCTACGTCACGATTGCAGAACAAAAACAATATTTTGGTGGATAAACTTTTTAAAATGGGATTTATCTCGAAAGGAGAGAGAAGAAATCTCACGACAACCACCGCACTAGCGCCAAGAATCTATGGACTTCCAAAAACACACAAAGAGGGAGTTCCACTTAGACCAATTTGCTCAGCTATAGGATCACCATCCCACGGTCTCTGTAAATTCATGGTTAAAATTTTAAAAAATGTGACAGCTAACTCCACCTACAATATAAAAAATGCAATAGAATTCAAAGCCAGAGTTAATAATACGATCATATGCGACGATGAAAAACTTATCTCATTCGATGTGATTTCCCTATTTCCTAGTATACCAACACAGCTGGCACTAGAAATTATACAAAAAAAAATGGACGATGATAAAAAAACCATACAAATATCCCACAACAAACGTTCATGGATATACTAAAGTTCTGTATTGAGGAGAACCGGTATTTCAAGTTCAACGACACGGTTTACATGCAATTAAAAGGAATGCCAATGCCGATGGGGTCCCCGTTGTCTCCAGTAATAGCAGATATTATAATGGAAGAGTTGTTGGATAGTTCTTTAGGAAAATTAAAACACCCACCGAGGATGGTCTCTAAGTACGTCGATTATACCCGAAGACGAAATACCAAATACACTTAATGCGCTCAATTCATATGACAAGAACATAAAATTTACAATGGAATTACAAGAGGAAGGTCAGTTACCATACCTAGATTCTGTAATAATCAAACGAGGTAGCAAATTAAAGTGAAAGTGGTACCAAAAACCAACTGCGTCTGGACGACTCATCAATTTCTTTTCAAAACATCCCAAATCGATGATATTGAATACAGCAACGGACTGTATTAGACGTATGTTACAGGTATCCGACAAAGTGTTCCACAAGGAAATAATAAAAGAATCATCGTGCTTATTGAAAAATAATGATTTTCCAGAGAAGATCATAAAAAATTTAATTAAGAAATCGAAAATTCAAGAGAATCAAGAAATGCCAAAAAAAAAACCACAGTATTTAAGTCGGTGACTTATGTACCAAATCTATCAGAGCGCCTAGCAAAATCGGATTGCTACAACGCGGAAAAAATAAAAATAGCTCATAAGCCTACTAATACATTGAAATCCTTATTTAACCAAACTAAATCAAAAGTATCTACATTGGAAAAAAGTAATGTTGTTTACAAAATACCGTGTCAGGGTAAAGCAGACCAGCCTTGTAATAAAATTTACGTAGGAACAACGAAATCGAAGCAAAAACTAGATTGGCACAACATAAATCGGATGCCAAATATTGTAAAAGTTCTACGTTTCAAAAAACTGCACTTATGGCACACTGTGCAGAGAGCGGACACACAGCTAATTTGGAAGAAGCGACAATTATTCAACAGGAGCAACACTATAACAAACGACTAACACTGGAAATGCTCCACATTATTTCCATCCCTGGTGACATTAGACTGAACTACAAAACATATACCGACCAATGCGCGCATATCTACCGAAATTTACTAGCGAACAAAAAGACAGTTTTAAACTCCTCGTCACAGAAAACGGACGTGAATTAAATGTATGTAAATCGTGATTAAATAATGAAATGTTTATATATAGGGATAATGTAAATATGCTAAAAATAATTAAAAATTTGTTTTTGTTTGTAGTTCCTTGAAGACGGTTACCGTAGAGTAATCGAAATATATCGGAGGGAAAAAAAAACTAAAAGTGGTGTTTTCACTTATTTTTATGACCTTAAGCCGGCAAAACTAAATAATTGAAAAAAAATATATATTTATATATATATATATAATTTGAAGGTGTAAGATGTTAGATGTAGCGGGAATGATGTAAGATATAAGATGAAGGGGGTAGGGTGTATAGCAGCGCATAGGTTCGAAAAATGTACGCACATACGTTCTCGTCTATTTGCTTGCCCGCAAGCTACTGAACGATGCGTCGTTAGCAGATGGGCACTCAACTACTCGTTTTTCACTAACACTACTGCAGTTACTAACATTGCTGCAGTTAGAGTTTTGGTGACCGCTGTTTTAGAATTTGATTGCCTATTAGTCGTTATTTGCTACTAAAATGTATTCTCGCAGCATATGTACATCGTTCTTAATCGCAATCTGTCAAACCGTGAGGTTAAAAGAACAGGGATCAGGGCATGATTCCATGTGTCTCCCACCCTAGTCATTTGGCATTTTGTTGAATCGTGCATCGTTAAATACAAGTTGATTGAATGTTATTGTTCGTTTATATTCCGCACCTATTTCGTATTCTTTCTCTTTTTCACGGGCATAGTACTTAAATTCAACCATAAAAATTAAGACACCAATAGGTGTATTCCCCCATTACTGGCACGTATACGGTCACCCGTAGTTTTATTCTGGCCACTCCAGCAACAGACCAAACACTTATTAAATTAAAAGTTCCGTTATTGGTTCCTTTTCCATTCTATGGGCAGATTTGGTGCTGTCACCTAGGTACAATCAGGCACACTCATGAAAACTATCGATAAAACGTCAAACCGGTGCATGAATCCAAACTGTTAACCAAAACCCCCGAGAAGAAAATTGTACTGGATAGTAGATTTCATTGCTCGAGTTGAGGGGGATATTGTCCAAGTCGTCAAAAAAATGCGATTCACGTCGAAAATTTTAAAAACAACATTCATTCAAGGTGCAGCAGATTATATAAAAACATTGATAGCCGTAAACTTGGTACACATTTATTACGTGAAAAAACGTGCAGATTCCTATCTGAAGAGAAAAATCAAAAATTCGCTATATGTTTTGAGATTTCGCAACGTTATCGTTTTTAAAAAAGTGAGAAAACAACATTTTTGTATTTTACGAAAAATCTCCACCTTTGCTTATCCGATCGAACCCCGCTATTCACCGGTTTAAAGATCTTCTATAACTCTAAAAATCCGCCATATAATGGGTTTCAATCAGATGCCCAGTTTAAGAGCTATTAACAGATTTATTTGAGAAATTTTACAAATTCCAAGTCACATCGTCATTGTTTGTTAAAAATCGATTATGAATATCGATATACCAAATGTAGCTACATATCCTTACTAAAATGTTTATAACTTTTGAATTTCTGAGCTGATTTGCAAACACTTTTCTCCAATATGATTTGGAATTGATTGAGCTTTGACATCGTATCAAAATAAAGTTAAAAAAGTTATTAGTTTTCCCTCGTGAAGGGTGGACACCTTGCCGCGGTACGAGGGCTTAAGTCGATAGCCACAGGGCTACGCTGCCCTTGTGATCATAGCGCCACCGGTACTACATCACGAGAGAAGCCAAGCCTCTCTGGCGCGACGACTAAGATCTTCCCCCTCCCAATCTAGGGTGTTATGCGACCACGTGCACATTGGACGTTTGCAGCCGGGAGGCACATCGTGGCTGTGATCGAACGGAGCCTCTCTGATACCGGGCCGCCTCGGAGAGTAACTATGGCCTTACCGCGGTATGCCGCGGCGGACGATACATTCCCCTTACTCTTCCCTTGACCCTAAACTGGCCTTGCCCGGCGAGGGGTCGTACGAACAAGATGATAAATAATAACAAAACCCCTAAAACTAAAGATACAACAATGTATACTGCACAGCAGAGGAGGAAAATGCTGGAGCAAGCGAGAACGCAACGTCGGAGGACAAACTCCATTTCTTTATCAGCCGAGAGATCGACAGCGATGGCAACTACGGGTCGATTAGCTCTGGATAACAAGGGGGCAATCCCCAAAGTAAGTACCGGTACAAACACAGTGTCACCAGGGCCGAATCAAGGTATTCGCTTGCGAGGATGCAAAAACTGTTGCACTGTACAAGGCAGCAGCTGCAAGACTGGGTGAGATCTACCAAGGGGCAAGAATCGAGGTTGTCGACTGGAAGGTCATCCCGGCTCGGCCAAGGGCAAGAGCGTGGATTCCTGCTATCCCTGCTGAACCTGAGAGAATTCTCAGGATGCTGAGGATCATGAACCCGTCTCTCCCGACGCAGGACTGGGGGGTCAATCTGGTCGAGGATGCGGTAGGGCCTGACAGGCAAGTGGTCTTCACCTTGACTAAGGAAGCACTCGAGCCCCTTAAACGGTGCAATGGATGAGTGCACTACGGCATGGGTCAGATCGTGATCCACGTATACCGCGGCGATGCACAGCGCGCTGCTATTTCGGCTGCACCGGATGGCTCGGACATCGCAGTGCCGGTAGAGGAGTCGGCGATGTCCGACTCGGAAAGTATGGTATCTGCCACGTCAAATGGCGAAGGAGCAGTGAACAGCTCGGAGATGGGAGACAACCTGCTGGACGGGGAAGACCTCAACGTCAGAGTGATAGCAGCTACTCCTGAGCGCACCAATGTCAATACTGCCACAGTTAGTAGGATCTCGGCTACGCCAAATCGTGGTCTGAACAAATCGTCGTTGAAAGATAAGCCTCCAGACGAGGTGGAACTCGACGATACGGCGGTGGCAGGGAAGTCTGAGCGCTCTCATGTTGGTGGTGATTCAGATAAACCTACACAAATCTAAAGCAGCCTCGGCTGCTTTAATCAGTTGTCTCTCTAAAGGCGACATAGATGTGGTCCTCAACCAAGAACCCTGGGTCAACATCTCAAGGATTTGCGGTTTGGGGACTTAGGGTTTTAAGCTAATCCAAGCCAGCGAGGGGGGCAGGGTTAGAGCCTGTATTTTGGTTAAGTCTGAGCTGAATGCCTTTCTCTTGCCCAACTATACCAATGGTGACGTTACAGCTGCCAGTTTAACAGTCGACAGTACCAGTCTGACGATGGCATCGGCCTATATGCCCTACGTCGCCGAAGAACCTCCGCCACAGAGGGAGGTAAAAGACCTGGTGGCAAATTTTTCCATGGGTCATCTTATTATCGGAACTGACGCCAATGCTCATCACGTCCAGTGGGGATACTCCGATATCAATGCTAGAGGAGAGTCGTTGTTTGATTATTTGTTAACAACTAACCTGGTAGTTTGCAACGTGGGTAACGAACCTACGTTTATTACTAAAACCCGTAGGGAGGTCATAGATCTCACTATTTGCAGCGAAGGCGCTTATGAGTGGGTCAGAGGAAAAGGTTAGGAGGAAAAGGTTAGGTGGGCGGTTAAAAGCTTCGAACCGTTCAAGGCTGCCGGGCCAGACGGGATTATTCCCGCACAACTCATAAACACGCTGGAGACATCAGCCAAATGGCTGGTATTTCTCTATACAGCCTGCCTGGCTCTTAGCTACATTCCGTGCTCCTGGAGAAGTGCCACGGTAGTGTTTATTCGTAAGGCGGGAAAGGCGTCTCATTACGAGCCCAAGGACTACAGGCCGATCAGTCTCTTGTCCTCTGTGCTCAAAACCTTCGATAGGATAATAAATGACTACCTCTCCTCTACTATTGATAGCAACCTGATCTGTAGCTATCAGCATGCATACACCAAAGGGAAATCTACAGAAACTGCGCTTCACAGCCTAGTTTCTCTTATTGAAAAATCGCTGTATGAAAAGGAGTAACGTCTTGTGGCCTTTTTAGATATTGAAGGAGCCTTCAACAACATAAGCCCTGATGCTATAAACACCGCTTTAACAAGTCTGGGCATAAGCAGGTCTCTTATTGGACTTATTGATCAACTGCTAAGGGGTAGACGAATAATTTCATCACTGGGCTCGGTTGACTTATCACGCTATATCACAAGGGGAACGCCTCAGGGTGGTGTTCTCTCCCCGCTTCTATGGAACCTCACTGTCAACTCGATGCTGCGAGACACAAGCTGGGGGGGCGGGAAGGTAGTGGCATATGCAGACGACTTAGCTATAGTATACAGGGCCAAATTCCCACAAACCCTGTGCGACTTGATGCAAGTAGCAATGAGAGAGGTATCCTCATGGTGCTCGCACTGCGGACTGAGCATCAACCCGGGAAAAGTAGAACTGGTCCTTTTCACCAACCGCTATAAGATACCACCGTTAATACTACCAAAACTGAATAACGTGCACCTGAACTTGGCTGACAAAGCCAAGTTCTTGGGCACAGTTCTGGATAGGAAACTAACCTGGAAGGAGAATGTTCTTCAGCGCCAGAAGAAAGCGTGTATTGCACTCTACACGTGCAAAAGAGCCATTGGAAAGAAATGGGGGCTCAGCCCCAAAATATTCAAATGGATCTACACTGCAATCATTCGACCAATCATGCTCTATGGAGTTGTGGTATGGTGGCCTGCGCTGAGCAAGGCAACAAACCTTAATCTGCTAGGTAAAGTACACAGATCTTGCATGATCTGTATAAGCGGTGCGTTAAGAACAACGCCCAATGAAGCACTCCAGGCCATTCTTGGCATTTTTCCACTCGATCTGGAAGGGCACCGAGTAGCAGCAGCATCGGCTCTGCGTCTAAGGGAAAGGTCCGGCTGGGGCGCAAGCACTACTGGACACGCCTGTATTTTGGGATCCTATAGCTTTCCGCTGAGCACAGATCGCTGTGTGACCACAACAGTCGCAGATAGTGGACGCCGCGGCTTGGATAGGGAAACACACTATCAGACAGGACATTTTTATATTCAGCGACAGCCAGGCGGCCATCAAATCCCTTGGCTCTTACTCGTTCAACTCTGAACTGACGCTCAGCTGTCGTCGATCTCTACAAGAGATGGCCCAACAGAATCGCGTTAACCTCACATGGGTCCCGGGGCATAGGGACATTGAGGGAAATTGTAGGGCAGACGAACTTGCGAGGCAGGGCAAGACCAAGCAGGTTCTTCGGGATAAAGAGCGCTTAGGTATGCCGTTTTCCACATGCAAGCTTATGCTGAAAGAGTACACACTCCGCCAAGCCAACGAAAGATGGCTGCAATCTCCAGGATGCCGGATATCCAAAGAAGCCTGGCCGAAATGGGATCATAAAAGATCAAGACAAATTTATGCCCTAAGGAGAAGAGAAATCCCCATATTAATAGGCGTATTAACTGGGCACTGCCTCATTGGTAGGCACGCAGAAAGACTTGGTGTGCCCTACCGGCGATGCTGTAGGAGTTGTAAGGATGATGAGGAGGAGGAAACGGTGGAGCACCTCATCTGCAACTGCCCGGCTTTAAGTGGCGCGAGAATGCGCTTTTTGGGAGTTCCCTTCCTGGTCAGCCTACGCCAGGTCACAGAGCTGGACATAAAGGACCTGATGGCCGTCATCAAGTCATCTAAATGGTTCGAGGAGGAGTACCGGTGTTGGTATGGGAAAGTCAGTCCCGGGATTCTGCTATGTGGAGAATTCCGTTAATACCGGGATTTTCCATATGGCAGGGTCCCGGAAATGACTTTCCTAGTGTTGGTGGTATCACAACGGGCCTTTTAATACTGGCCTAGGTGTGCCTCTGCGGCAGCCACTTGAACCTAACCTAACCTATTAGTTTTCGCTGTATATCAATATATACTACGAGGTATTCATTAATCTACTAATAGCTCCTAATTTGGTCATTTGATTGAAAACCATTATATGGCGTGTTTTTAGAGTTACAGAAGATCTTTAATCCGGTGAATAGAGGGGTTCGATCGGATTGTGTACCAAGTTTACGGCTATAAATATTTTTATATATTCTGCTGCACCTTGAATGCATATAGTTTTCAAAATTTTCAAATGCAACGTGCAAGTTCTAAAAGTCATCCAATTCGACTGAAATTTTGCACAGCTTATTATTAGGGCAAACAAAATTTTTTCTTAGAAAGGTCCATTTAATATATATAACAAAAATATCTGAAAACTAAAATGGCGTTTATTTTTTTTTTTAATTTATTTAAGTAAATGCATCTCTTTGTTATTTTCTTTCTAACGGTATACAAATTTTTGAAATCGGTTGATTAGTTTACGCGTGATATCAAAATATAAGAAAATAACCAAGAGATGCATTTACTTAATATATATTAAAAATACCTTTCTAAAAAAAATTCTTATTTCTCAGAATCGCTTGATCTTTGAAGTGTTTTTCAGTTTCAAATTTTATTTTGGAAAACATTTTTTTTTCAGTGTAATAAAAAGTTTTTACAGTGTATTTTTTTGAAAGCAAATTTTAATAACTTTCTAATGATATGAAGATCTTTGAAATCGCAGTATCTAGCCCTCACCTACCCTAAAGCAGTCTGGCCCATAAAACTTTAGAGCTAATTTGCATAGAACTTTTAAGGATCCACTTACATTACGGTGACCATCCGTTCTGTTTTTGGCAGAACAATTCTGTTTTTAAGGAGCTTGTTGTGCGTATTTTTTTTCTAAGGAAAATAACAGAAATGTTCTGTTTTTAAGCAAATCTTCTGTTTTTGTTCTGCTTTTTTGTGCCGGCAACCTTTTTTAACAAATGTATTGAGTAGCTCTGTAAAGTTAGTTTGCTCAATAATTTCAAAACTTTATGGAAAATTTAAAATCTTTCAAAATGTTTTAAAAATAATTTAGTTTATGTTTAACACGGTCAAGTGCTTCAGCGAAATCAAAAATTGAGTACGTTAAAATTTCAAAAACTTACCAAATTTGGAAGTTCCGTACCCGGAAAAAAATTCGTACCAAAAATGGTACATTTCGCCCAAAACGGCAACCGTGGTTATGGTAGGTTTTAAATTAACAAGAAAACGTCTCTCACCCTCAGGAAATACTATTCACAAAACGAAAAAATATACTTAAAAAATGATTTTCAATGGATGCACTTTGGTTGAAATTATTTGAGATTGGAATTTCAATGTTTCACAGCCGTTGGCAACATTTTTGAATGCAAAAAGATGATTACGCAAAGAAAAACACTTTTTTATTCCAAATATTGAGAGTGTAACCCCAAATAGTTTATAGCCGGGTAGCGAAATTTTCACGTAAAGGCAATACCACGCCTTAAGTAAAAAAGAGTTCTGTTTTTTCAAAAAAAAATTATGGTCACTTACATACAAAGTTTGTGGTACACATTACGAAGCAAACATGTTAAATCATTTTTAACCTATGGAGCGGCTATCTGTCAAGGTTCCATGCATTTCAGCCTTTATTGTTCTACTCCCCTCGACCGACCAATAGCAAAAGAAAATCCTCTACATCGCCAAACTGCTATGGTCTAGTAGGCCAGTGAGTATTATTTTGTTTCAAAATAACTAGATTTAGAAAGTCCGATGTTGCGTGCCAGACATAGCTGAGCTTACCCCTGTCCCCCCTACTAGTCCAACCCCGCATGCTGGACCCAGGACAGGCTGTCCTAAAAAGAACACTTGCTCTGTGGTTTCTCGCACCCCAGAATTGGGCTTACAAAAATGTAGTTTGCTTTTTGTTTCTTAGTTTATATGGCTTAGACATTTTTTATTGGAGAACTCGTCAAAGCTCCGAAAGAAATTAGTTCTAGTGGATTCACCTCCAGAGAAAACCCTGCAGCGAAAGCAACTAGTTCAAAACTACTTTACAACTAGTTGGTGCACCGGGCCCAACTAGTCAGTGTTCTGTCTTTTTTCCATATAAGCAACTGGTATTTTTTACGTGTTGATCTCCTACGAGATGTCAATTGTCAGATTTCGACCAGAATATACCAGTTATCTACTAGTCAGGAAATACCAGTTTCATACTAGTTGTAAAATACCAGTTCGATACTAGTTCAACCTGGACTAGTATAATTTCCATAAAATGAACTAGTCCAAAAAGTACTAGTATAAAAATACTAGTCCAAAAAGCATTCAACCTGGACTAGTATGATTTCAACCAGAATTTTCCTGACTTACCCTTTATTTTATGTTTATTCATGTTTATTCTTAAGAAAGCAGCGGCTATTTGTATTTACCCTATCACGAAAAAGCATCTATGAATTATAAGAGAAAACGAAACGAATGAATTTTGTATTTTTCAACTGGTATAATTTCATCCAGAAAAATCTAGTTGTATACTAGTATGAAACTGGTATTTCCTGACTAGTATGAGTTCTGCCAGAAAATTATAGTTGTATACTAGTATTTTTCTGACTAGTTTGAGGTTTCGCTGCAGGGAAAGGTAAGAAAAAATTAACATGCCAGCGGGCCCGCTAACTTGGTTTCCTAGTTATAAGCTTCGCGGCCGGCAGACATTTTGATTATTTAGAACTCGTCAAAACTCCGAAAGACAAACCGATTACCAAGGATTGTCAGGTCATCCACTGCTTCCGATGAAAGTAATGTGGACTCACTATGAAATTGATGCTCGGGGAGAATACGAGGCGAGTTATCCCCGACCGCCAAAACGCCCAGATGGAAGTAGTTAGTTTGGAGAAGAAAAAAATGTTTAATATCTTGGTTATTGTGGACGAATTTTCGAAGCATGAAAATGGCCTATCAATTCTCCTGTCAGGTCTTCTAAGCCATACAACGCGGATATTTGCTAACTTATCAACTCCGCTTGCTCTAATATAGTATAATCCATATCCATATCCATTCTTCCAGAGATATGAACTATGATGTATGGGAGGTTCCACGCCCCCTTTTTCGTTATCCCCAGTTTTTTTGGAGGTGGTAGGGATCGATTTCATATAACCCCTTACCAAATTTCAGTGGTCTAACATAAGTACTTCCAGAGATATCGACTACGAAGTATTTCATTTGTATGGGAGGTGCCACGCCCCCTTTTTCGTTATCCCCAGTTTTTTTGGAGGTGGTAGGGATCGATCTCATCTAACCTCTTACCAAATTTCAGTGTTCTAACCTAAATACTTCCAGAGATATGGACTATGAAGTATTTCATTCGTATGGGAGGTGCCACGCCCCCTTTTTCGTTATCCCAAGTTTTTTTGGAGTTGGTAGGGATCGATCTCAGCTAATCTTGTACCACGTTTGAGTGGTCTATCATAAGTACTTCCAGAGATATAGGCTACTTATCTCATATAACCCCTTACCGAGGCTGGCAGAAATCCTTGGGCTGAACCCTCCCAGAGGGTGCCGGCTGGTAATAGACACTACAGAAACCCCTACGCAGGGGAGTGCTAGCTAAGTTCAGAAATCAGTGCCATTGGTGCCTTAGCTATTTAATAGCTCTGGCATATGGAAATGATTCTTGAACGTGGCCTCAAGGTGGGAACCGGGCCACACCCAGATAAAATGGTGCCCCCCCCCCCCTAATCCAGGGTGTTATGCGATTCCGTTCCCATTGGATGGTTTGCAGTCAGGGGTATCCGACTGTATTCTTACGGAGCCTCCCGGATATCGGTCCACCTCCGGGAGTAGCGGCGACTTGCTGCGGCATGGGGCTCTGTCGCAGTCGACCGTTTCATATCACCCTTTCACATACTTTCAGGCTGCTGAACGGTCTCATCTCAGTAGGCAGCCTACGAATCAGGTATATAATTTTTACATGAATAAAAATCAAGCCTCGGAGCCCTGCACGGGTAAAGATGCTGCCTCTGGCACAGGCGTTAAAAAGGCCAACACTTACAAAACCCTGGACAATTGGAAGGATGTCCTGAACGGCCTTCTCAGGCAGTTCAAGGACATTATGGACAAGAACCCGGGTGCTGCTCCCATAATCCGCGATGCCGGCTGGTATCAGGCAGGATTAAACTAGTTTCCTGCGCAGTCGAGCGCTCTTGCCGTCTGTACACACTCGCCATAGCTTCGGTGGGGAGCTGTGGCCCGGGGCTAAGCTGGATGCCGTCAGTGTGGAAGAATTTCCAAACAGACCGAGAGCTTGGGCCTGGGTCCCAGACGAGCTGGCGGAGCCTGGCGAGATTCTGGGCACCATCGCGCAAAGCAACCCGGGACTACCTTCAAGCGATTGGAGGATAGTCCGCGTGGGCGAGGCAAGGGAGAAGCAACGCTATGTCGGTTTCGTCATTAGTGAGGCGTCTCTCCCTTGGCTTGCTAAATATGATGGAGTGTTAAGCTACGGCTTCTACTCCATCACGTTGAAAGTCAAGCGGGATGGTACCCAGAGAGAGGAGCCGGAGGAGATGGAGACGAAGCCCGAGCTTCAGAGTGATGTGATGGCAGGAAACACCTTGAGTGCACCTGTTACGCTTGACTCTGAGGCAGCAGCTACCTCCATCGAGTCGGCTCCGATGAATTTGGAGGAGGTGGGCAGCGCCTCGAGTGTACCCACCTCCACCGCAGCAATTCTCACTCAGGAGGTGGGCAGCGCCCTGAGTGTACCCACCTCCACCGCAGCAAATCTCATGACCCCATGCAACACCTCGAGTGTACATGAGGTCGATATCGAACTGGCACGTAGTGCTCCAGAGTCGCGAGTGATACACTCTCGGTATCTGAGCTGGCAGGGCACTTCTCTACCAGCATGGACGAACACCTCCTCCTGGAATCCGACCAGTCAGATGTTGGCTTCGACGATACAATCGTTGAGGTGGCATCGGGCGGGACGGAGCAGGGGGAGATGGACGTCGATGCTGAGTTTTCAGAACGGTCCTAATGGTTCGGGTACTGCATATTAACCTGCATCACTCTAAGGCAGCCTCCGCTGCGCTAATCTTACGCCTCGACCTCGGAGGCGGTCGTTCTAGTCCAAGAGCCATGGGTCGTCGGTACCAGGGTCTGTGGGCTGAATACTGATGAGTACCAGCTGTATCAGCCTCGAGCTGCAGGACTATACCTTCTGGCTGATGTCTGCATACTTTGCGCACGATCGCCCCATCTCTGCACAGGATAGGCTCAGCAAGGCGGTAAAGGAGGCCCAACTCAAGGGGCTTCCGATACTCATTGGAGCCGACGCCAACGCGCACCTCCTCGCATGGGGCTCAACCGACACAAATACAAGGGGTTAGTCTCTTTTTGATTTTATCATAAATAACAACCTCTATATCTGTAACTGTTGTAAAGTTATAATATTTCAGGCAGTAAATAAAACACGACACTTTCAATGGTAATACAAACCGGAAGAGGAAAAAAAAGAATTGCATTTTATTTGACATAACATATATGATAGTATACACAACAGTGTTGTATTTAATAGTATGAGGTATCATTCAATTTTATATTTCAACACCTTTCCTGAAAGATACTTCATTTATTAAATAAACGAAAAGAAAGAATTCATTAAATCATTTAAATACGGTATTTGCAAATGAAGTTAAGGCATAATACACAACGTTAAGTTAATTTGAATTAAGACCAAGTGACTTACAAAGATTAATATGAATAACTTTAGATACACCTTCTGTCAGGATATCAGCTAACATCTCCTTGGTTGGTATGTAGACCAGCTTGATTTTGCCACTTTCCAAATGTTGACGGATAAATTTGTCTTTTATATCGACATGCTTTGTGCGAGGTGAATAAGAGTTATTCAAAGCCACTTGTATTGCACTCTTGTTGTCGCAATGGAGTACTAGAGTTTCTGCAGTGTCTGGTGTTAACTCCTTCTGTAAGCGCATTAACCACGTTGCCTCTTGAATTGCCGACGTCATGGCCATAAATTCTGCCTCAGTAGAAGAAAGAGCTATAGTTCGCTGCCTTCGGGTGCACCAAGAGATCGGGCCACCTTGCAGCTTGAATAAATAGCCGGTTGTAGAACGTCTCTCATCGAGATCGCTCGCCCAATCCGAATCACAAAATCCAGTCAGATTGCAAGCTTCTTTGTTATACGATATGCCGTAGTTTATGGTACCCTTTAAGTATCGCATCACACGTTTCACTGCGACCCAATGCGCCTTTCCTGGGTTTGTGGAGGAACGACTAAGAAGATTTACCGCAAAACTAATATCAGGGCGTGTTGTTTGTGCAGCGAATAGCAGACACCCAATTGCTTGCATATAGGGAACTTTCGCCATCTCTTGTTTATCAACTTCGCTTGCTGGGGACATTTTAGCACTTATTTTCTGATTTAAGTCGATTGGCATCGCGACTGGATTGCTATCAAGCATCCCGAAGCGTTTCAGCATAAGCGTGATATATTGTGACTGGTCAATTTTTATATTTCCCTTACTTGAGTCCCTCGTAACACGCATGCCAAGAACTGTTGACACTTCTCCAAGGTCTTTCATTTCAAATGTCGATGCCAGCTGTTTCTTTAGCCTACCTAAGCTTAACTCGTCACTCGAGAATAGCAACACATCGTCCACATAGACTGCTACGAATAACATCATACCATCTCCAACCTTATAGTAGACACACTGGTCCACGTTGCTGCGTATCAGGCCTAAATTTATTAAGACGTTGTTGAACTTCTCGTTCCACAGTCGGCTTGACTGCTTCAGCCCATAAAGAGATTTATTAAGTCTACAAACACGACCAGAACCATCATCAAAACCATCGGGCTGCGACATGTAAAATTCATCTTTAAGCTCAGCATTGAGTAAAGCTGTAACCGCATCCATTTGATGGACTACAAGGTCATGCTTAGCCGCTAGCGCCAAAAGAAAACGTAAAGAGGTATATCGGACTACGGGGGCAAACGTTTCCTCATAGTCGATCCCTTTTTTTTTTATTATAGCCTTTGATTACTAACCGGGCTTTACGTCGAATGACCGTGCCATTGCTATCAATTTTGGTTTTGAATACCCGTCTGGACCTAATCACCTTTTTGCCAGGAGGTAACTCACATAGCTGCCAAGTTTTGTTCACATGTAAGGAATTTATTTCAGCGTCAACTGCATCTCTCCAGTCTTGTGTATGTTCACTTGACATTGCTTCAGCAAGAGTTTCAGGTTCATTAAATACAAAGTCAGTCACTGAAAAGTTTGCGCCAATCTGTTTTGCTGCCATTCTTTTCGAACGCCTTAGACCATTAACATCCTCGAAGTCATCCGAATCGTTTGCGCTTTTATAATCTGGAGAATCGAACCCTGTTGTGTCGGGAGTAACTTCATTGGCTTTCTGATCATCAGTCTCTATCTTAACTGGCATGAGTGTATCACCTTGTTCGCATTCTATATCTGACGGTTTGTGCTCAATAATTGATGATTCTTTCACATCTGACGGTTTGTGCTCAATAATTGGTGATTCTTTCACATCTGCCTCATCTGAATCAACTATTTTTGAGAAGTCACACCCCCTCTCCAAATCGAATATATAGTTATTTTTAGTGTTATTATTTTGCGATTCAATGAAAACAACATGTCGACTTATCAAAATTTTTTGCGTTTTAGGGTTAAATAATCTATACGCTTTTGAGTCACTACAATATCCAACCATCACGCACTCAATCGATTTTTCGTCAAGCTTTCTCCTCTTTTCGCGAGGCACATGCACCATGGCCCTACACCCAAAGACTTTTATACACTTCAGATTCGGCTTTTTATTTGACCATAGTTCTAGAGGGCTTTTTTCATTTAAGGCGTATGGAATTTGATTAAGAATGTATGCAGCTGTATTTGCAGCTTCAGCCCAAAATTTGTGCTTTAAACCAGAATCTATTAACATGCACCGCACTCGTTCAATTATTGTGCGGTTTAGCCTTTCGGCAACTCCATTTTGTTCTGGAGTGTACGGCGAGGTAGTTTGGTGCACTAAACCTTCTCTTTCACAAAATTTTTTAAATTTATCATTTATATATTCTGTGCCATTATCCGACCTAAGCACTTTTATTTTTCGCGAACATTGCCTTTCTACTCTTTTTTTAAACTTTACGAACTCATCAAACACTTCTGATTTGTGTTTAATTGGCACCACAAAAAGCACCACAAAAAGATTTTTCTGCAAACGGACCCATTACGTCCGAGTGAACCATATCAAGCAAAGCTTCCGCTCTAGTTCCACAATTCTTAAACGAACAACGCGTCTGTTTCCCTTTAACACAAACAACACATGTTTCATCGCTGACTTTCCCGAATTCAATGCCAACAGAAGCGTTTTTGGCTTTCTTCAAATGTTGAGCGCAAATATGACCCATTCTCCTATGCCACAATTCATAATCATTTCGAGTTAGAAGAGCATTTTGTGTATTTCCCTTTTGATTGGATGGAATGTCACAATTTAAACGATAGAGATCATTCACGGCGTTCGCGGTTGCTATTAAATTTTGCTTATTGTTATATATTTTACATTGATCGCCTTCAACTACAACGCTATTACCATTTTTGGTCATTTGTCTCACTGATAGGAGATTTGCACACAACTCCGGCACGTACTCAACGGGGCCTATTATGAATTCCGTCGGAACTCGTAACTCGATAGAAATCATAAAACTTATCGGAATTTAGTAGATAATTTTGATAAATGTCGTGATTTCTATCGACTTTCCCGTACCGACGGAATTGATAATAGGCCCCAACATTTTTTATTACTGCTTCAGTTTCTAAGTTATTTGCGTACAAGCGCATATTTATGTCACCTTTTGCTTTTACTTTTATAGCTTGATTATTAGCAACTAAAATATTTTTATTTTCCACAGGCACTTTGTTTACAATCGCATTGCAATTTTTCGTCATATGCGACGTCGCGCCCGAATCAACAAACCATTCATCTTTGCAAATGTCATTTGAAAGCAGAGATGCAAACAATACATTGTTGCCTTTTTTTGCGCTGCCAGCTCCTTTTGATTTATTAGGGCAGTTTCTTGCAAAATGACCAAGTTGTTTGCATGAGTGGCACCGATATTGATTAGGTTTGTTTTTAAAGCCACACTTTTCTTTTGAGTAAAGTGCATTTTCAGCATTTTTATCGTTGTTGTCAAACTTAGCGTCTTGTAACAATAAAGTTTTTACACTATCAATAGTGAGTTTCTCTTGACTATTTTCCACGGCTAACACTAGTGGACGAAAATCATCAGGCAGCCCTGCCAACATTAACGATGCTGTCAGTTCATCGTTTATGTTGAGTCCAGCATTCTTCAATTTGAGTGACGTCATAATAATAGAGTTCACATACTCTTGTACTGATACGTGGTCAGAAAGCTTACACTGAACTAGTTGTTTCAGTAATTCCACTTTTCGAGTGAGACCCGTGTCTTCATAAGCAGCAAACAATGCTTTCCATGCTTGATGTGCGGTAGTCGCAGTAGCAATGTGAGAAAAATTGTTTGGTTCTACCATTAATGTTATTTCAGCCAGGGCACGTTCATCATTATTTTTATCCTTTTCGCAAGCTTCTGCAGATAGTTCACTTTCAACTACCTCCCAGCAGTTCTTTATGATGAGATAGGATTTTGCGTGTCGCTTCCATGTGTCGAAATTTTCACGACCCTTCAGCTTTTCAAAGGGAAAGGTTACAGCGTTTGTCGCCATTTTCGCGAGCTCAATCTCCGCTTATTTTTTTAAAGACAGTCGATCCGCGTGTAACTCTTAATAAACCGTATATTACAAACTTTATTCCTCTAGATATCAGTGTTATTTTCGCGTATTAAAGGCCCATAACCTGTTGTAAAGTTATAATATTTCAGGCAGTAAATAAAACACGACACTTTCAATGGTAATACAAACCGGAAGAGGAAAAAATAGAATTGCATTTTATTTGACATAACATATATGATAGTATACACAACAATGTTGTATTTAATAGTATGAGGTATCATTCAATTTTATATTTCAACAGTAACTCTGGGGACAAGCCGACTTTTGTCATCTCGAATAGGAGGGAAGTTCTAGACATTACTCTGGTTTCAGGACCTTTCTCTGACTTAGTTAAGGAATGGAAAGTTTCCGATGATAACTCCTACTCTGACCATATGTACGTAACTTTTAATCTGCTTTTGCGACCTCCGCCTATGGCGGTTTATAGGAACAGGAGACGTACGGACTGTGACCTTTACAAAGTGGTCCTGTCCTCTACCCTCCAAGAAAACACTTCTCACGGTAGGTCTTGCCTACCGATAAGATCTGATGAAGCGCCTCTCTCAGGCATAACGTTTGCTTCTCTCGGTGAGCTAGACTCACCTTCTCCAAAGGCAAGTCCGTAGAGACGGCTCTACACGCTATCACCTCTGGGATAGAGAAGGGACTTGCTTTCAAGGAGTTTACGCTCGTCATTTTTCTTGACATAGTAGGGGCTTTTAACAACGTTCTTCCAAAAGCGGTAACGAGCTCCCTGCGTTTGCTGGGAGTGGAAGAGCCTCTAGTGGAGTTCGTTGAACTCCTTCTCCAAAGAAGAACCATTATTTCCGAAATGGGCAATTCTTCACTTACAAGGTTTGCCAACAGAGTAACCCCCCAGTGGGGTGTTCTCTCTCCTCTACTTTGGAACCTGACGGTGAACACTCTTTTATCTAGACTAAAGCACACCGGCTGCCAGGTCATTGCCTATGCAGACGACATAGCCCTGACGGCTACTGGCAAGCATCCTTCGGTGCTTAGCGAACTCTTGCATAATGCGTTGAATCTAACAAAAACCTGGTCTGAGGAATGTGGACTAAGCAGCAGCAGTGAAAAAACTGCGATGGTGCTCTTCACCCGCAGACGCAATATACCAGATTTCACCGCCCCATCGCTGAATGGGAGGGTGATCAAACTCTCTACCGAGGTTAAATACCTTGGCGTAATTCTTGACAAAAGGCTGGACTGGAGGCGTAATATGGAGGAACGCTCCACGAAAGCCACAATGGCGCTCTACGCCTGTAGGTCGGCAATAGGAAAAAGTAGGGTCTTCAGCCCCACATTGTCCACTGGATCTACACGGCAGTGGTGCGACCTATACTTTTCTACGCTGTCACCATATGGTGGCCGGATCTCGAGATCGAATCTAACAAAACCAAAGCCACAAAGGTGCAACGGATGGCAGCAATGCTTATTAGCGGTGCCCTCCCCTCCACTCCCACCAAGGCTCTTGAAACCATACTTTTTCTTCTTCCCACTGACCTGTATGGGAAATTTACTGCCAGTTGCAACGCAGCTAGGCTCAACGCACTAGAACCCTGGAGGGACTGCAGGTTTGGGCATACCCAAATCCTAAAGCAACTCCCCAACTCTTACTTAAAGCTGGACCACGCAATACCACTGCCTTGCTGGGATAACAAGTTCGAAACGTGGATCCCAAAGAGGAGCGAGTGGAAAAATTGCGTGGAACCGGGAAGTCAAGAAATCTCCGTTTTCACGGACGGCTCTAAACTAGACAACAAAGTTGGCAGTGGAATCTTCTCAAGTAAGCTCGACATTAATATGAGCTTACGCCTTCCAGACCACTGCAGTGTCTTTCAGGCTGAGCTTATAGCTATCTGGGAAGCTGCTCGCTATCTGACTAACCTGCCGGTGACTAACTCTATCTCCATCTTTTCCGACAGCCAAGCTGCCATAAAATCCCTGCAAAGTAGTAAGACGTCGTCACTAGTGGCATTCAGTGCAGGGAAGCTCTAAATAAGCTAGCCGATAAGTGCAACCTGAGTATAATACGGGTCCCAGGCCATAGTTTTGTATCGGGTAACTGCGCTGCCGATGAGTTAGCAAGGAAGGGCACCTGTCTACATACAATCACCTCCGGCAGCTGGGTGAACCCCCCTCTAAATACATGCAAGCACTGGCTGCGTTCCCGGTTCATAGAACAATCCGACGCAAGATGGGCCATGGAGCAGACTTGCAGAACGTCCAGGCAAATTTGGCCCAAACTTAACGAAAAAAGGTCGCAATCGGTAATTCATCTGAATCGCCTATTCATTAGCCCACTAGTGGGCCTTCTTACAGGACACTGTCTTTTGGGAACCCATGGCGCTCTCATGGGCCGCTATGCAAATGACTTCTGCCGCAGCTGCAGGGACGAGGAGGAGATATAAAGTGTAGAACACTATCTATGCCACTGTCCCGCTCTGTCGAAAACCAGGTACCGATGTCTCCGCAAACACTCCTTTGGATGCCTCGCGGAGCTAGAATCTGCAAATATAGATGATATTCTGCGCTACATCAGACAAACGCGCTGGTTTAGTTTCATGGGTGTATGGACTCCGGCCCTAAACATATGGAACCTTGGGGGATCCGTCTGTCTGTCATCACCATTTAGAGTTGCAACGTATACGTTGTACTTTGTATGGGGGTGACGGACGGACGGATCCTTTCAAGGTTTTTATGTGTTTTGAGGCCACCTACCTCGACCCGTCCCAGCGGAGCGGCCGTATCTCAGAAGGTTTCTTACAAAACTTTTTGGGGGATGCGACCGTTCTGCTGGGTTAGGTCGATCTACAGAAAGGGAAATTAGGGCTCTTTTCGTGGTAACACAACGGACCAAACTAAGGCCCACGTGAGCCACTTTAACATACATACATACAACCCCTTACCAATTTTCAGTGCTCCAACATAAATACTCCTTTTTTCGTAATCCCCAGTTTTTTTTGGAGGTGGTAGAGATCGATCTCATTTAACCTCTTACCACGTTTGAGTGGTATATCATAAGTACTTCCAGATATATGGACTATGAAGTATTTCATTCGTATGGGAGGTGCCAGCGCCCTTATTCGTTATCCCCAGTTTTTTACCAGAGTGGTCTATCATAAGTACTTCCAGAGATAGGGGCTATGAAGTATTTCATTCCTATGGGAGGTGCCACGCCCCCTTTTTCGTTATCCCCAGTTTTTTTGGAGGTGGTAGGGATCGAGATCATCTAACCTCTTACCACGTTTGAGTGGTCTAACATAAGTACTTCCAGATATATGGACTATGAAGTATTTCATTCGTATGAGAGGTGCCACGCCCCCTTTTTCGTTATCCCCAGGTTTTTTGGAGGTGGTAGGGATCGATCTTATATAAAACCTTACCAAATTTCAGTGGTCTAACAAAGTCCTTGCAGAGATATCGACTATGAAGTATTTCATTTGTATGGGAGGTGCCACGCCTCCTTTTCCGTTATCCCCAGGTTTTTTGGAGGTGGTAGGGATCGATCTCATCTAACCTCTTACCACGTTTTAGTGGTCTATCATAAGTACTTCCAGAGATATGGACTATGAATTATTTCATTCGTATGGATGTAGCCACGCCCCTTTTTCGTTTTCCCCAGTTTTTTTTGGAGGTGGTAGGGATCAATCTCATAAAACGCCTTACCAAATTTCAGTGGTCTAACATGAATACTTCCAAAGATATCGACTATGAAGTATTTCATTTGTACGGGAGGTGCCACGCCCCCTTTTTCGTTATACCCAGTTTTATGGGTGAGAATGGTGTTGTTATCCTATAGCTCTGTACCAGTTTCCAGGTCCCTACCTTAACCCCTTTTAGAGATATTCACCTTGAAGAAAAAAGTTTGTATGGGAGGTGCCACGCCCCCTAATATTATGTTCTCATTTTATAACATGACCTGCGCGTGGTAATAACAAACAAACCCCCAAAGGAAGTATATGATTGGGTTCAGCCGTTTTCGAGTTTTAGCGTGACGACTGAACACCATTTCATTTTTATATATATAGTAACATATTAACACACCCACTATCAATACCACGTATTCTTATTCTCAGTTATCTTTTCACACCTCTCTTAATCTCATTTCCTCCAAACATAACAAGCAACAACAACACATACTACATTTGTTATTATTAGTTTTAAGTTCATCTCTTCCCTCGTGAAGGGTGGACACCTTGCCGCGGTACGAGGGCTTAAATCGATAGCCACAGGGCTACGCTGCCCTTTTGATCATAGCGCCATCACGAGAGAAGCCAAGCCTCTCTGGCGCGACGACTAAGATCTTCCCCCTCCTAATTCAGGGTGTTATGCGACCACGTGCCCAGTGGACGTTTGCAGCCGGGAGGCAAATCGTGGCTGTAATCGAACGGAGCCTCTCTGATACCGGGCCACCTCGGAGAGTAACTATGGCCTTACCGCGGTATGGGGCTCTGCCGCGGCGGACGGCACATTCCTCTTACTCTTCCCTTGACCCTAAACTGGCCTTGCCCGACGAGGGGAGGACAAACTCCATTTCATTATCAGCCGAGAGATAGACACCGATGGCAACTACGGGTCGATTAGCTCTGGATAATAAGGGGCAATCCCCAAAGTAAGTACCGGAACAAACACAGTGAAGCCAACAACGGCTGATGCCAAACCTCCAGTAAGTTCCGGTACCGAAACCAGTGGCAGTGGTCTCACGACCTGGCCCCAGTGATCCAAATAAGGGAACGACCGCGATGGCAACTACGGGTCGAAATTCACCCCAAAAGACATCTCCCATTCGCAATGAGTACTTGGACAAAAGAGCGGCCGCAAGGATCCTGAAGAAATACGAGGGTATTTCACAAGAGACACTATCGCCGAATGCCAGAAAGACGGTGGAGATGGCTGAAGTTATTTTACCGAACTTCCAAAGCAATTATGCGCCAAAGAAGGTTAATGGAAATCCCTTCAAACGCCAGAGATCGGACGTGGATTTAAAACCTTACCCGAAGCGGCAGCAGAACGTCCCCGTAGTGGGTAAACTCAGCTTTGCTGAAGTAACCAAGAACAGGATCCTCATAGGCGTCCTTGACCGAGGTAACGAAAGCTGGGCCATCCCTAGGGACCAGTGGCGGTACGTCCGGAACGCGATCGGTAATGCCCTTCTTGACATTATGGATGAGTCTCCGGGTGCCGCGCCGATGGGTTCTGATGCGGGATGGCACCAGGGCCGAATCAAGGTATTAGGGGTCTAAGAGTAGGTCGCCTCCCCGTTGGTGCACCCTGGGTAACGCTAAATGACTTACATGGCCTACACGGCTAGTTTCTTGTATTACCGGTTGTTTAGACCACCGGTCTAAATATATCGGCCGCCCCTCGTAGCAAACCGTAGTATCTTCCGCGCTATTACCTTTTACTTTTTATCTTTATACCGATAACAGCTCTTACCCCTTCGAATCCTACAAATGTAGGCTTTCGGCGGCGGTACAGAGCTGATATTTATCTAAAGACTCGATCACTTCTTTTCCGAGCATACGAGAGTCATCAGCTGCCAAACCAAGGTAAATTACCACTTAAATTTCCACATAATAATTTATTGTGCACTTTGTAAATATTTCCATTCGATTACATTTCATTTCCACATACAAGTTACATTTAATAAAACTATTGTATATATTTACTTTCGAATCACTTTGTTTATTCCCTTATTCACTCGCCGCTCTTTTCATTTCTTTGCATATTATTACGTGCGAGCATCCCGCCATTGCCATTGGCCGCACGTAACATTGGTCCTTCGAGCCGGCACATGGCATATACTGGTGCGTGCCACAACAATAAATTTTCGTGCCACAAGGCATATACTGGTGGGGCATATATGAAGCTGCCCCACCTCACCAATAAATTTGCGTGCCACAAGGCACTCACGATGGGGCATATGTTTAGCTGCCCATTGATGGGGCATATGTTTAGCTGCCCATTGATGGGGCATATGTTCGGCTGCCCATTGATGGGGCATATGTTCAGCTGCCCATTAAAACCTGAAACGAAAAAGAAAAATTAATACGCATGTCTAAATAGTTTGTTCAGGTATGTATCCATCGCTGGGTGCCGGCTACCACAGCGAGTGATACATACACTTACAAACATATACATTTTACGATACACTTACCTTTTTCCATGTATACTTACCTGCAACTCTCCGACCACGTCCACAATCCTCGGGCTTCCAGTCCTTGCACCTCACCTGAAAATAAAAGAAATAGGAAATATTAATAAAATACAATTACCAATAAAATTAACAAATTGCATAACTTACCTCGTGTAAAATTTCTTCAATGACATTTATTCATTGAGAGCGCCGGTTTTTGCGCTGCGTAGTCCACAGTCATTTTAATAAGCGCGGCCGAAGGCTGCCATCTTAGCTAAGTATTTCGGACATAAATACCATGGAGTCTGCCCCAATTTTGGTATCGGATCCGGGTCATTTTCCGGGTTTTAAACCATAACTTCCCCTAATACAAAAAGATAAAATAAGCGCTTCGTGATCCTGAGACCAAAATCCGTCTTTTGAGCTATCTCCCATAATTGTAGCTAACTTATTAGCAGTTGACCCATAAAGTATACAATACCAATAAAAAATTTTTCGGATCCGGATACGTGATCCTGAGGCCAAAATCCGTCTTTTGAGCTATCTCCCATAATTGTAGCTAACTTATTAGCAGTTGACCCATAAAGTATACAATACCAATAAAAAATTATATCGTGGCAAATATCGATTTCTGACAGTTACTACCTTCACAGTCGTAATCATACAACACCGTACACCATTCCCCTAAATTAGTTTCCCCAAATCGTGACACGGTATGGGAAATGTCACCACAATGACGGGGTGAACAGTGTAAATGTACTATTAGCAGCTGCGGTGGAGCATCTGCCTGGGCCTTAACATCGCAAGAGTACTAGTTACCATCGATGCGATGTGGCAGCACAAAGCGTGTCAGCTGTTCGCGATCCGTTTGGTGAAACTTAAGGGTGGGTGATTTTAGCCGGAAATCAACGACAGCGCGATCAGCTGGTTACGCGGTCCCCACTTGGACCGACTTTAATTATTGAAATGGCCGCTTCTTATTTGCAGCTATGCACACACATGCTAAAAATGCATTAGCTCAGAGGCGCAAGTGCTAAACTTTAACCATCCAGGCCAAAAACAAGTCATTTAGGACTATTGCAAAGGGCGCGCGGTCGCTAAAGTTACGGCACATATTAAGTGTCCACGCTTCTATTTCCGGTTTCCCTTGGGTGGTAGGAAATTGTCCAATGACAAACAATACCAGATGGGAAAAATGGGCCAGAATCCGAATGGTCCTGCCAGATGGGGGTAAATATCCAAACCTACCCAAAATTCACTGAAGTGTAATAATACATTTACACCGCACCCAATTTGGTAAATTAAGGGTAATCGCACATTTCCACCGCACCCAATTTGGTAAATGAAGGGTAATCGCACATTTACATCGCACCAAATTTGGTAAATTAAAAAAAAAAGGGACAAAATACCAATGTCGAATTAAATTAAGAAAATATCCACGTAAATTCAAAGCCCATAAGTCAAAACCCACATTAGGGACACAAGCCACCCAACCATCCAAAAATTCACATAAAATAACGGGCTATTAATTTTTAGAATGACTCGTTACACCGCGACACGCGTCAAGACGGAGGGAAGGTCCCGTCCCTTCAGCATCCCGTGCCGCTTATGTGGCAATAACCACGGCATCCGATTTGGCCAACAATACCGTGGGATGGCGGTTGAAGGGCGGTTACGGGTGGTACTTATCCATAAGTACTGCCCCAACTGCCTATCGCCATTCCACGGTCTAGGAACTTGTCCGAGCAAGGACCGATGCTACCGGTGTAGCGAGACACACCACACGACGTTGCACATGGACGACGCCACCACCCGTCTCTCTCCATATATCCGGGAAAACATCGAACAGCTAGAGGACGGGGAGAATTCCGATGACGCCTTGTCCACCGCCATCACAGAAACAACGAAATCCTGGGCAGAACAGGTGGCCGAAGAAGAGGAAGAAGAACAGGCAGCCAGGGCCAATCCGACTCCACAGCTCAGCGGCGCGGAAATACGTTCTTTCCGACCGCTACTACGGCAAGAGCTGTGGAGAAGCCACGAACCAGCTCCAGCAGAAAAAAGAGGAAAGGGTGGCTCGGAAACCCGTACTTTCCGACCACTTCCCGGGCCCGGTAAGGTGAACCCTGGTGGCTTGGAAACGCGTCCTTTCCCACCATCTCGCCGTCCCACCGATGTAAGACGGGGTGACGCGGAAACGCGTCCTTTCCGCTCATCACGCCTCACAGCGGGTCGGACGGCACCTTATCCGGCCCATTCCACCGTCAGCGATACCAAAGTAGTACGCCACAGACATCTGCCCGCCACGTTTCGGTCATATTGCGGTCATTTGTCGCTATTGCCCCCACCGCTTTAGTATCCATTGAAGCCGGAGGCAGACTTCACATTGTGCGTGCCCTGATTGACCCGTGTTCTCCCACGTCGGTCATTGATAGCGAGCTCGCCATTGACCTCGACTTGGAGCGACTTGGGGGAACGCGGCCGATGAGGTGCACGCTGGTCCTACGAGGACAACATGGGGTAAACCGAAGGATCACTACCCAGGCGACGGTCGTCGCACGCCATCATCGGTTGACGCCATCGTCGAACATCGATGGCACAGTGGCAAGTCATTTTCAGTTCATGAAACTGGCGGACCCTGAATTTTTCCGCGCCTCGCCAGTGCGCCTCGTGTTAGGCGCCGACGTCTACGCCAACATCATGTTGAACGCCACACCGCCATCTCAAATCAACGGATTATTAGCCCAGGCCACAATTTTCGGCCTAACAGTATCTGGTTCGTACCAGCAATAAAATTTCCCAATTATAATTATTATCCTCTACACACCATGGAGAAACATCGAAACACTAATAGTAAGGTGCAATGAACTAGGCATAACCACGTCCATATTCTAATCTTTCCTTTTCATCCACAACAGGACAATTGTAGCAGCTAGCATGGAGAGCCTATGGGGCCATAGCACACATTCACCATCCATAGAGTCGTCGTGTTAGCTTAAGCCTTAGATTGGAGCGGTTGCTGGTGACTCCTACTTTTTTTTAGCGTTGCTTGTCGCAAGGGGGCCGGCATGTTTAGACCACCGGTCTAAATATATCGGCCGCCCCTCGTAGCAAACCGTAGTATCTTCCGCGCTATTACCTTTTACTTTTTATCTTTATACCGATAACATCTCTTACCCCTTCGAATCCTACAAATGTAGGCTTTCGGCGGCGGCACAGAGCTGATATTTATCTAAAGACTCGATCACTTCTTTTCCGAGCATACGAGAGTCATCAGCTGCCAAACCAAGGTAAATTACCACTTAAATTTCCACATAATAATTTATTGTGCACTTTGTAAATATTTCCATTCGATTACATTTCATTTCCACATACAAGTTACATTTAATAAAACTATTGTATATATTTACTTTCAAATCACTTTGTTTATTCCCTTATTCACTCGCCGCTCTTTTCATTTCTTTGCATATTATTACGTGCGAGCATCCCGCCATTGCCATTGGCCGCACGTAACACCGTTTCTACGAGAACGGTACCAGTACTTGTGCTGTACCCATCGTGCCGACACGACCCGGGCCGTTTTCTTATATCGACTCGGCCAAGAGCAATACACTCGGGGTGACCCTGTCTGACATTTAGGCGGGGCTACACCTCGCTACAACAACAACAACAACAAGGTATTCGCTTGCGAGGATGCAAAAACTGTTGCACTGTACAAGGCAGCAGCTGCAAGACTGGGTGAGATCTACCAAGAGGCAAGAATCGAAGCTGTCGACTGGAAGGACATCCCGGCTCGGCCAAGGGCAAGAGCATGGATTCCTGCCATCCCTGCTGAACCTGAGAGAATTCTCAGGATGCTGCGGATCATGAACCCGTCTCTCCCGACGCAGGACTGAAGTGTCAATCGGGTTGAGGATGCGGGAGGGCATGATAGGCAAGTGGTCTTCACCTCTCACTCGAGCCCCTTAAACGGTGCAAGGGACGCGTGCACTACGGCATGGGTCAGATTGTGATCCACGTATACCGCGGCGATGCACAGCGCGCTGCTATTTCGGCTGCACCGGAGGACTCGGACATCGCAGTGTCGGCAGAGGAGTCGGAGATGTCCGACTCGGAAAGTATGGTATCTGCCACGTCAAATGGCGAAGGAACAGTGAACAGCTCGGAGATGGGAGATGGGAGACAGCTTGCTGGACGGGGAAGGCCTCAGCGTCACAGTGATAGCAGCTAGTCCTGAGCGCACCAATGTTGATACTGCCACAGTTAGTAGGGTTTCCGCCACGCCAAATCGTGGTCTGAACAAATCGTCGTTGAAAGATAAGCTTCCACACGAGGTGGAACTCGAGGATACGGCGGTGGCAGGGAAGTCTGAGCGCTCTCATGTTGGTGGTGATTCAGATAAACCTGCACAAATCCAAAGCAGCCTCGGCTGCTTTAATCAGTCGTCTCTCTAAAGGTGACGTAGATGTGGTCCTTATCCAAGAACTCTGGGTTAACAGCTCAAGGAAGCTCAGCCACAGAGGGAGGTAGAAGACCTGGCGGCAAATTATTCCATGGGTCATCTTATTATCGGAACTGACGCTAATGCTCATCACGTCCAGTGGGGAAGCTCCGATATCAATACTAGAGGAGAGTCGTTGTATGACCATTTGTTAACAACTAACCTGGTAGTTTGCAACGTGGGTAACGAACCTACATTTATTACTAAAACCCGTAGGGAGGTCATAGATCGCACTATTTGCAGCGAAGGCGCTTATGAGTGGGTCAGAAAATGGCGTGTTCTCGATGAACATTCATTCTCCGACCACCGGTATATAGAAATAGGTCTAGACTTTTCTGTTGAGCAGCCGGCTATGAAACGCAACCCACGTAACACAAACTGGCAGCTACACAATGAAATACTATCTAGGGAACTACCAGCACTGCCCCCACAAGTCCCCTCATCAGTAGAGGAGTTGGAGGATCTGGTAAAGACCTTTACAACGGCGCTCTCGAATGCCCTAGAGTAGGCTTGCCCAGTGCAAAAACCACGCGGTAAACATAGGCCGCATTGGTGGTCCTACGACCTGGAATCGCTTCGCAAATCATGTAGGTCACAATTTAATAAGGCCAAGAGCCTTGGCACCGAGACTCAATGGCTCGAATATAAAGTTGAACTTAGGGCCTACAAAAAAGTTCAGAGGCAGGCGAAGAGTATCGTGGAGAAATGCAAGGGGCATGGGGTCGAAAATGTCGACGATACAGCGAGATTTAGACGAGTGCTCTCAAAGACTGAAAAAGCCACAAGCTATTTGCTCAAACCTGACGGATCCTGGGCCAGCACGGAGGGGGAAACCCTAGAGCTGCTCTTGAATACGCACTTCCCAGGGAACTTGAATGAGGAACCCTTAGCACCTACAACAAACCTGGCTGTATACATACCCATCACGGAGGAAAAGGTTAGGTGGGCGATTAAAAGCTTCGAACCGTCCAAGGCTGCCGGGCCAGACGGCATTATTCCCGCACAACTCATAAACACGCTGGAGACATCAGCCAAATGGCTGGTATTTCTCTATACAGCCTGCCTGGCTCTTAGCTACATTCCGTGCTTCTGGAGAAGTGCCACGGTATTGTTTATTCCTAAGGCGGGGAAGGCGTCTTATTACGAGCCCACTATAGGCCGATCAGTCTCTCATCCTTTGTGCTCAAAACCTTCGAGAGGATAATAAATGACTACCTCTCCTCTACTATTGATAGCAACCTTATCTCTAGCTTTCAGCATGCATACACCAAAGGGAAATCTACAGAAACTGCGCTTCACAGCCTAGTTTCTCTTATTGGAAAATCGCTGTATGAAAAGGACTACTGTGTTGTGGCTTTTTTAGATATTGAAGGAGCCTCCAACAACATAAGCCCTGATGCTATAAACACCCCTTTAACAAGTCTGGGCATAAGCAGGTCTCTTATTGGACTTATTGATCAACTACTAAGGGGTAGACGAATAGTTTCATCACTGGGCTCGGTTGACTTATCACGCTATGTCACAAGGGGAACGCCTCAGGGTGGAGTTCTCTCCCCGCTTCTATGGAACCTCACTGTCAACTCGCTGCTGCGAGACACAAGCTAGGGGAGGCGGGAAGGTAGTGGCATATTCAGACGACTTCGCTATAGTATATAGGAGCAAATTCCCACAAACCCTATGCGATTTGATGCAAGCAGCACTGCGAGAGGTTTCCTCATTGTGCTCACGCTGCGGACTGAGCATCAACCCGGAGAAAGTAGAACTGGTCCTTTTCACCAACTGCTATAAGATACCACCGTTAATACTACCAAAACTGATTGACGTGCGCCTGAACTTGGCTGACAAAGCCAAGGTCTTAGGCACAGTTTTGGATAGGAAACTAACCTGGAAGGAGAATGTTCTACAGCGCCAGAAGAAAGCGTATATTGCACTCTACACGTGCAAAAGAGCCATTGGCAAAAAATGGGGGCTCAGCCCCAAAATATGCAAATGGATCTGCACTGCAATCTTGCATGATCTGTATAAGCGGTGCGCTAAGAACAACGTCCAACGAACCACTCCAGGCCATTCTTGGCATTTTGCCACTCGATCTGGAAGGGCACCGGGTAGCAGCAGCATAGGCTCTGCGTCTGAGGGAAACGTCCGGCTGGGGCGCAAGCACTACTGGACACGCCAATATTTTGGTGTCCTATAGCTTTCTTCCGCTGAGCAAAGATCGTTGTGCGACCACAACAGTCGGAGATAGCGGTTTTAAAATAAACATTCCCAGCAGGGAAGAATGGAAGAGCACGGATCGGTGTCCCGCCACTCATGGCGGCACTTCCATTTATACTGATGGCTCGAAGTTAGACGGCAGAGTTGGAGGAGGGGTTTATTCAAAGGATCTGAACCTTGAGCTCTCCTTTGACTACCTGATCATTACAGTGTCTTCCAGGCTGAAGTTTCAGCAATCATGGACGCCGCGGCTTGGATAGGCCAACACACTATCAGACAGGATATTTTTATTTTCAGCGACAGCCAAGCGGCCATAAAAACCTTTGGCTCTTACTCGTTCAACTCTGAACTAACGCTCAGCTGTCGTCGATCTCTACAATAGAACCGCGTGAACCTCACATGGGTCCCGGGGCATAGGGACATTGAGGGAAATTGTAGGGCAGACGAACTTGCGAGGCAGGGCACGAACAAGCAGGTTCTTCGGGATAAGGAGCGCTTAGGTATGCCGTTTGCCACATGCAAGCTAATGCTGAAAGAAAGATGGCTGCAATCTCCAGGATGCCGGATATCCAAAGAAACCTGGCCGAAATGGGATCATAAGAGATCAAGACAAATTTATGCCCTATGGAGAAGGAAATCTCCATATTAATAGGCGTATTAACTGGGCACTGCCGCATTGGTAGGCACGCAGAAAGACTAGGTGTGCCCTACCGACGATGCTGTAGGAGTTGTAAGGATGATGAGGAGGAGGAAACGGTGGAGCACCTCATCTGCAACTGCCCGGCTTTAAGTGGCGCGAGAATGCGCTTTTTGGGAGTTCCCTTTCTGGTTAGCCTACGCCAGGTCACGGAGCTGGACACAAAGGACCTGATGGCCTTCATCAAGTCATCTAAATGGTTCTAGGAGGATTAATGGTGGCGGTTTAGGAACGTCAGTCCCGGGATTCTGCTATGTGGAGAATCCCGATAATACCGGGGTTTTCCATATGGCAGGGTCCCGGAACTGACTTTCCTATTGTTGGTGGTATCACAACGGGCCTTTTAAGACTGGCCTAGGTGTGCCTCTGCGGCAGCCACTTGAACCTAACCTAAGTTCATCTCTCTAAACTTAGCTGTAAGCATTTTTGTAAGCTATTATTGAAATCATTAATAAAGTTTCATTCGAAAAGAACGGACTTGTTTTTGGCGCAGTCACTCGCGAACTTAATACGCAAAATTCTACAAAGTAAAAAAGTTAAATTTTTACAAAAAGTAATCAGCCTATTTTTAAATACGAAAAGTGTTTAAGAAACCGAAAACGTAGTCACGAAAAATCTAAATTGGTGAAATTTCAAAGAAACAAAAAATTCCTTCTTCATAGGAGGAAATGGCTAAAAAAAACTTCTAACCGACAGTACCTACAAATCTTTCACAAAAGCGTGAATTTATTATAACAAGTATTTACAAAAACAAACATTTAAAGTTCAAGTGAATTTAATGTAAATAAATAGCACACATAAATATATGTACACACAACATTCAACAAGAAAAAATTTGTGGTCCAGAAAAATTCTGAAGTTAAGGTCACTTGATTGGAGTGTATTGGGGTGTGGTTGCTGTGTGACCTTGCCCAATCCCGACTCTTGCGTCCTCGTTCGTACACTCTGGGCAACGTGAGCTATCTAGGCTCGCGGCAGAAAGAGAGGGAGCCGCGGTGGGGCCACTCTGACATACTTGGTTTAAGGGCTCACCGAGGTCTTTTGTGCAGTGTCTGTTCACCATGAGGTGCGGCAGCAAGCGGGCGTCTGTCTTGAAGCAAGCGGCTCGCTATATAAATATTCTAAAAAAAAAAAAAAAACCCCGAAACGGGTTGTGCGCTGGGCTTGGGACCCGCCACGTAAAAAACTTAATTCCAATGAAAATAAAAAGTACATAGCCTCGGATGAGAACCCCCTTTAATGTTGACGACCCGGCAAAACGAATTATGGACTACGAGAAGGATATTGATGCCCTCGCGAACGCAAAGGCTGACATCACCGCCCTGCAGGAAATGCGATGGACGGGGCAAGGAAAGACGACCATCGGTCCTTGTGACGTATATTACAGTGACCAGACACGCGGCAAAGCGCGTGGTGTAGGATTTGTGGTGGGAAAGAGACTTCGCCGCCAAGTACTAGCGTTCACTCCTGTGGACGAGCGTCTCGCTGCGATCCGCATCAAGGCGAGGTTTTTCAGCATAACATTTATCTGCGCCTATGCGCCGACTGAGGAGACGGACGACGCAGAGAAGGACTCCTTCTACGATAAACTTGAACAAGCCTATAATCGCTGCCCCCTGCATGATATCAAAATCGTGCTCGGCGACTTTAATGCCAACGTGGGCAAGGAAGGAGTCTTTGGTCCTACAGTTGGAAAATTCAGTCTCCACGATATAACATAATATATAATCCCGAAGTAGTCCTAAAGTTGTTCATCAATTGTTCTGAAGTGATCCTTGAAAGGTCCCTACATGAAGCCTACTTCAGGATCATATAGGCCCTACATGGACATGAACAACACCAATTAGTCCCGAAAAAAGCCTAATTTTCTCCAGCAATGAAAAAAGCATGAATATACCAAAATTTACACTGTGAGCAAAATTGAAATGTTTTGAAAGTGTTTTTAAAAGTTGACTGTTGCCAAAAAATCATACTTTTTTATACATTACCATTTTGTTTTTAAACATACTGGCTTCCAGTTAATTATTCTATTAAATATTTCGATATAACATACATCTTTCAAAATTCGGAAATTTGATACATTTATGATTTATGATATATTTTTTTTTTTTTTTCAAAGTGACCCAAACCTAATACACACATATGTATCTTCCTTTTTTTAAGGTCTAAAAACAATTTTAGAATTTCGAAGCGTGTTTTTAAAATTATTTTGGACGAAATGTCAGGCTATATGTCGATTGGATAAAGGAGCACTAAAATAACTTCAACACATAAGCTTGCAGTTTTCCTTACATTTTTGGGAATGGGAAGCTACCAAAAGGGCATAGGTAACCAATTTATATGCAGCATGTCTCAGACAATGATCAGTACTGTAATTACGGAGTGCTTAGATATTTTTGAGAGACATTTCTGTCCCAGATGGATAACGCTAAGGACGACAACACAAGAAGAAGCCGATACAAGAGAAAGTTTTTTTACGAAATGTGGGATTTCGGGCGTAGTTGGGACACACATTAAAATTAAATGCCCAAGTGAAGACACGAAGAAAGTACGCACACGGAAGGAAAGTTTGACGTCGAGAAGCTGCGCGTGACACAGACAGCTGATAATTTCTCCACTCGACTCTCACACCTGCTATCGGAGAGCAATCCTCGACCTAACGATGTAACCGAGCAATGGAAGCATATCTCTCACTCATTACGTACCGCCGCTGAAGCCACTATAGGGTTTCAGCGAACCCTACACCCCACAGCCTCGGACAAAAAGGACGCTGCCTACAAGGAGACGTTGCGAACGGGCGCAACCCGTAGTGTATGGCAACAATATCGCGAGGCAAAGAAGGAAGAGAGACGCCTTTTCAGAAAAAAGATAAGTGAGGCCGAAAGGCGTGAGTGTGAGGAGCTTGAGATGCTTGCTGACAGGAATGATGCCCGAAAATTCTATGAAAAGATCCGGCGGATCACGGAAGGTTTTAAGCCCGGGGCAAGCTCCTGTAAGGACAATAATGGCGACCTGGTAACCGACGTACAAAGTGTACTTAAATTATGGAGGGAGCACTTCTCCTCACTGCTAAATTGCGAGGGAGACGTCGAACCCGATACTCCAATCCCTGACGATGGAAAAGTCGTCCCACCACCTGACTATAATGAAGTGAGGATAGCTATATCCCGGCTCAAAAACAACAAAGCGCCTGGAAAAGACGGACTACCCGCCGAGCTGTTCAAACACGGAGGCGAAGAGCTGGTAAAAAGCATGCATCAGCTCTTATGCAGAATATGGTCAGACGAATTCATGCCTCCGGACTGGAATTTAAGTGTGCTTTGCCCAATCCACAAGAAAGGCGATCCCGCTAACCGCACCAACTACCGCGGAATCAGTCTTCTTAATATCGCATATAAGGTTCTTTCTAGCGTGTTGTGTGAAAGGCTGAAGCCCATCGTAGACACACTGATTGGACCTTATCAGTGTGGCTTTAGACCTGGTAAGTCTACCTTCGACCAGATTTCCACGATACGCCAAATCCTAGAGAAGACCCATGATAAAAGAATCGACACACACCATCTCTTTTGACAGCGCAAAAAGGAGTTGCCTGTATGCCGCCATGTCTGAATTTGACTTCCCTGCAAAGCTTATACGGCTTTGCCAAATGACGTTGAGCAATACCAACAGCTCCGTCAGAATCGGGAAGGACCTCTCTGAGCCATTTGAAACCAAACGAGGCTTCAGACAGGGCGACTCTCTTTCGTGCGATTTCTTCAATCTGATGCTGGAGAAGATAATTCGAGCAGCAGAGCTAAACCGCAATGGTACAATCTTTTACAAGAGCGCGCAATTGCTGGCGTATGCCGATGATATTAATATCATTGGCCTTAACAACCGCGCCGTAAGCGCTGCCTTCTCTGGACTGGATAAGGAAGCGAAAAAAAGTGGGTCTTGCCGTGAACGAGGACAAGACGAAGTATTTGCTGTCATCAAAGAAAGAATCGGCGCACCTGCGCCTTGGCAGCCATGTCACTGTTGATAGTTACAAATTTGAAACTGTGAGGTACTTCGTCTATTTGGGAACCAGTATCAACACCGAAAATAATATCAGTCTAGAAATCCAGCGGAGAATCACTCTTGCCAACAAGTGCTACTTTGGACTGAGTAGGCAATTGAGAAGTAAAGTCCTCTCTTGAAGAACAAAGATCACGCTCTATAAGTCTCTCATCATACCTGTCCTGATGTATGGCTCAGATTCATGGACAATGTCAAGAGAAGATGAAATGGCCCTTGGAGTATTTGAGAGAAAAGTTCTCCGGAAGATTTATGGTCCTTCCCGTGATGCCAACGGCGAGTATCGAAGGAAATTTAACGATGAGCTGTACGAGCTCTATGCAGATCTGACCATAGTCCAGCGAATTAAAGCCCAAAGACTCCGCTGGCTGGGCCATGTTATGCGAATGGACAAAGAAGCTCCAGCACAGAAGGTTTTCCTATCTTCGCCTGATTTCGGCAGCAGAGGAAGGGGGAGGCCTCGACTGAGATGGAAACAACAGGTGGAGAATGACTTGAACTCCCTTGGGGTTTCCAATTGGCGTCAGTTATCGCTAAAAAGGAATGACTGGTGTGCTTTGATATGCAACGGCCAAAATCGCTTAGGCGGTTAAGCGCCAATAAATTATGATGAATCACAACTCTTGATTACAACAACAGTTTCCGGTTCCAAAAGCAAAGTCAGTAGAACTGAGAGCGGCATCACTAACTTCCGTTCAAACCATTGTGTATAACATAAAGTGTGAAATGTAGCTTTGACAGAAATGTCAAAACACACTTCAACGTCAATCAAAACACACATCCATGTCAAAAATCTGGGTTGGTATTGTGGTTTCTGCAAACCAGGGTTTTGTGCAGGACCGTAAAACATTGAGACAGGGTTCTTGTTTGCAAAAAAGTGTTGCTGTGTTTCACAACTTTTTTATTCCTTACACTTTTATCATATTTTGCAAAAAAAATACAAAACTTAAAACGATTTAATTTTATTTATTTTACAGGAAAAATTTTAATGTTCGAAATAAGAAACCAGAAAATGAGAACACAATTTTTTTTAGATAGATTGTTGTTAATTTATTAAGCCAGGTACCAACACCAAAGCCGTGGAATTTCGCCAGCATAATGCAACTGGCGTGTCCTGAAATGTTGTTAGCAGTTTTCATTTTTTTGTTGCCTTTTGCAGTACGTTGTTAAGGGCCACTTGCATAAAAGCCGATAATCGGTGATTAACTTGACAGCTAACTATACAAAATACGTCAATTAAACTCCGATTAGTTGTTATCGGCTTTTATGCAAGCGGCCCTAAATAAAGATTCATTCTAAGAAGTAGCAAACAATTTCTGAAAAGAGAGTGCTACAAATTCAAAATGTAAAATAAACTTTATAAATTACCACTTTAAAGGCTGGTTTTCATTAGGTCAAAAGGTGTCAAATTTCATCGACTATATCGAGATTCGGTTGCTTATTTGGTAATTGTCTACTTTACCTGTCAACTGCTAATAAATTAGCTAAAATTATGGGTGGGGGGGGGGGGGGGGGGCTCAAAGGACCGAGTTTGGCCTGAGGTCACGAATCCGGAAGCGTTTTTTTAATATTTTGCTTCTAAGAGGAGATATTTGCAATCCAAGTTTCAAGTTTTCATGTGGTTGTTGTATTTACATTAGACTGCGCCTAAAAACGCCCAAAAAAGTGCGTACCGTGGCACGGTTCAGGCAACACCCTGGACTTGGGATGGCGTAGCCCAGGTTATTTTTTTATAAGCGCGGCCAAAAGCCGCCAGCTCATTATGTTCTGCACATAAATACCATGGATTCCGCCCCAATTTTGGTATCAAACCCGGGTCAGTTTTCGTTTTTTTTACCATAACTTTTCACTGAAACCAAAAATTAAAAAATCGCTACCGGATTCGTGATCCTGAGGCCAAACCCCGTCTTTCGGGCCCCCTTCCACAATTTTAGCTAATTTACTAGCAGTTGACAGCTAATGTAGACAATTCCCGCTTATTTCGATAAAGTCGATAGAAATTATCAAAATTTGACCTAATGAAAACCAGACTTAAGAAGTTTTCAACCATTATTTTTCACCTTATTTTATAAATTTAGAGAACTATTACCCCTTTATTTACTACTAATTTTTTACGCAATCGAATGCAACTCGGCGCTAAATGATACTATTTTCCAAAAAAGCAACTCTGATCATCAGGTGTTAAACTCACTTTGCAAATTTTACGTCTATGCAGAAGATTCCACACTTGTACTGATACACAATGGTTCAAACACAGCAACATCAGCTACTCCGATTCAACGCAAACCAAATGAGAAAAAGTAAAGTGAGTTGTATAGAGAGCAGCATCACCTACATCCGTTCTAACACTAGTAAGAGCAACATCTGCATGCGAGTAAATTATATAAAGAGCAGCATCACCTACTTCCGTTCCAACACAAGAAAGAGCAACACCAGCTACTCCGACCTAACGCAAACAAATTAATAAAATCTAAAGTGAGTAATATAGAGAGCAGCATCACCAAGTTCCGTTTCACCATAAGTAAAGCGTTCAGCAGAATCAGTACGTCAGTACGTTGAAACAACTGACAGAAAAGTAGACTGCGGTTGTTTGTATGCGTAACGCCAGATACGACGGATGCGTCAAAGTAGAATTTGTTCTAAAATAGACGTACGTCACACAGCTGACGTATTGGCGGAGTGATTCTGTTTCCCGCTTAAGAGCAATATGAGATATTTTGAATCTGCACAAGCAAATTGACAATTACAATTAAATTTCGTTTAACATGGACATTTAGATTTAAATGGTAAATTTAAGCTTATTTCTACTAACCTCAGTAGTATTCCACCATATGACGGAGATGAAAATGCTTTGCTAGGGTTTATACAGCGAATAGATTCCATGCAAACAATTTTATTATCTTTTCCAGAAGAGTTGCAAATTCTGCTTATTGGAAATATAAAAGATAAAATTATAGGTAATGCTAGGCGTCATTGTTAATTAATGGCAATGCTGAGACTTGGGAGCTGATTAAGAGAGTTTTAATTGATAATGATGGGGAAAAGAACTCTGTTGATGAAATCATTGATAAGATAAGGTCATGCAGATGCGAGTCAACAATAGAAAATTTTTATAACCAGCTAAACACTTTGCTATGTCGCTTAAATAACGCGTTGTGCTTTAGTGACAAAAAATGGTGTTAATTTTGAAAGTAATGGGCGGATCGCTTTGAACTCTTTCAAACACGGCTTACCGGAGCCAGTTAAAGTATTATAGTTAGTAGGCATCCTAAAGATTTGAAAAGTGCTTACGATATTATAAAATCTAATGGGTACTTAAAGTATAACTATCGTCAAAACTTTTTTAGTAAATATAATAGCAATAATACACGTCAAAATAGAACAAGTAGATTTTCAAACATGCACCAGTTTTCCGACAACAATATGCAAAATAACGTGAGTAGCAACAATGACTTACAGTTCAACAACAATGCTAGCAGAGGTATTAACTACAGTAATAACGATAATGTTCGACCTCAACAACTAAGTCAACATGGTAGTAATAGTTTGTATCCAAATTTTTCAGTACAGTCAAGGCTAAATTCTAATAGCAGTGGCGAAACAAATCGATCACAAAATCAATATCGCGGTAATGGTTTTATTCCGAATAATAATAATCGTTTTAATGCTCATCTTGGCCAGTCCACAGTTGAACCAAAGGAAGGATGGTGTTAATGAAAATAATCCAAATTTTCAATTACCCCAACAAGAAAATTACCCTATATAGTTGTACAAACCCCTATAAGAAAACTTAGTAATAGACACCGGAGCAGAATGTAGTGTAATTAATCCCAACATTTGCAACCCAAAATATACAGCAAAGCCGACAATATTTTCTCTGCGAGTTTTAGGAAGAAAAATATCAACCAAAAATCAATTTAATGTACCGCTTTTTAAAGAATTCAATAAAAATAACCACTTTGTACATTTCGTAGAGTATCCATTTCACTTTTATTTCGATGGAATTATAGGGAACAACATTTTATTATATCTTAAAGCAATAATCGATTAAAAAGACAGAAAAATAATTACATTTAACGAAAGTGAAGAAATTTCACTAGAGGACTATGAAAAAAATGCAAGCTTACAGGTTTTAAGTTGTGAAGAGGAATTAGAAGTCAATCCCATTGAAAGATTTGCCCAACATTTAAACCCTAAAGATAAAGAAATTTTGATGATATTTTTGAATAGGTACCAAGTAGGGATGTAAATTTTGAAAAACTGTGAAACTGTCAACTTTTAAATAAATAACGAAAAATTGAATTATCACTTATATTTTTTATTAACATACTTTTAATGTATTTCATTTGAATGAAAAAAAAAAAAATAATACACTTCAATAGAAAGTTATAAATTATAAATAACTTATTAAGTATTCTTTGGTAGTTGAATTCCTACATGCTCAAAAATTCGTTGTACTTTTTTAACTTTATATACCTCAACGCAGATATAAGTGCAACCATGACTTAGAAATCTTGCAGTTCAGAAAAATTTTTTTAGCTCATTTCTTATAGAATAATTAGGGTACTCACAGTTCCCTTTTAAATTTAGAAGGTTTTAAAATTGCCACATTACCACTTTGGATCTGTGAGCACCCCTGCTCCGCTTCTTACGTTGGCCTTGGCAAATACGGTCAATTTTCAGCTGAAATTATAATAACATTTAAATTAATTAAATAAATTAGAAAATGTAAACAAAACTAACTTTTTTTCTTTTTCTGTTTTTCTGAATTTATATTTGAAAAGAAAGCAAAATGACAATTTTAAATTTTGCCACAAATTTAAACATAGGAGTTAAATTTTGTGAAGTGAGCCACCTACAATTTTTTCGACGGCCATGTATTTTATTAAAAGTTGGTAGTATGGCTCACAACGATTAAAGAAAAATACGTATATAACAATTATTCGAAATTCGAATTATTTTGAAAGTTATAGCTATCAACACTTTTCGAAATTCCTCACTTTTTAATGACTTTCTCACGATTGGTCAAACCGATTTTGCTAATTTTTTAAATATATATAAAAGATAGTATCTTCTACCAAACGACGATTCTAATTTTCGCAAACAATTTTTTTTTGCAAACATTATTCGCAATTTTTAACTTCTCTATCGTGGCCAGATGGCGCTTTTGTATGATGTTGTAGGGCATTCGATTAGTAACTATTAGCAACAAAAAAAATTTTTGGCACTTTAAGGAAGCGGAAGTTATTTACATTTCCGGGATCCCGGGATCCCATCCCTAGTACCAAGATATTTTTTATAAGGAAGGAGAAACCCTACCTTTTACCACTGAAATTCAGCACAGAATACTAACAAAAACGGATACTCCAATATATAGCCGTCTTTATAGATACCCGGTAGTACATCGTGCTGCGGTAGATCGCCAGATCAAGGACATGTTTGCGCAAAAGATTATCGTTCCCAGTAATAATCCATATAATTCGCCTTTATAGGTCGTACCTAAAAAGGCGGATGCAAGCGGAAAGCCACAATGGCGTGTAGTTATTGATTACCGGAAATTGAATGATCAAACGATCGATGATAAATTCCCAATTCCAAATATGCAGGACTTATTTGACAAATTAGGAAAATGTTGCTATTTTAGCACTATCGATCTGGCGAAGGGCTTCCACCAGATCGAGGTGCACCCTAATGATAGAGCCAAAACAGCGTTCTCGACAGCAGATGGCCACTATGAGTTTACAAGAATGCCTTTTGGCCTAAAAACGGAGAGATCATATAAACAAAATTTGTGTGGTCTACTTAGATGACATATTAATCTTCTCAACAATCTTTGATGAGCATATCCTTTCTATTCAAAAAATTGTCGATACTTTACGCTCATCTAATCTCAAAATTCAATTCAATAAATGCCAATTCGCTGATTTAAACACAAAATTTTTAGGGCATGTTATTTCGAAAGAAGGTATAAATGCATAGAAAATATGAAACCACCAAAGTCTATTAAAGAAATAAAACAATTTCCTGGAATGACGGGATATTACCGCAAATTCATACGGGACTGCGCAAAAGTTGCTTACCCTATGATGCGGCTTTTAAAGAAAAATGATATTTTAGACTTTCAAAATATTGATTTTTTTAATTCTTTTAAAAATTTGCAAAAACTTATAACCGTTTACAGCCTCCAGATTTCAATAAGAAATTTGTACTCACGACAGATGCATCCCCATTTGCCATCGGTTGGTTTAAAGTCAGAATAGTCATCCTATATACTACGCTTCTCGCACTTTGTCAGATCACGAAATACGCTACTTTACTACGAATGCGCTACTCACATGGTTTGGTCTGTGAAGCATTTACGTAGTTATTTATATGGTCGAAGATTTGTTATACAAACGGATCATAAATCTTTGACGTGGTTGCATAACATCAAGGAACCCAACATGAATCTTCAAAGATGGAAAATTCTCCTGAATGAATACGATTTTGAAATCACATATATAAAAGGAAAAGATAATGCAGTTGCGGATAGTAGATATTTTGACCAACTTGAGGTTAATTTACAATGTAGGGATGTATTCCATAATTTAGAAGAGTTAATTAAAATAGAAAATCAGCAAGTAGACCAAGAAGCTATGTCTGTTGATGCAACGGCGCACAGCGCATTAGAGGACAACCTAAAATATATATTTACAACCGAGAGGTGCATCAATTGCTATAAAAATCAAATTTATTTGAGCTATGGCCCAGAGGAAAAATTTTATATAAAAATAAGTGTCTGATAAATAGGGCAACCAAAAATATGCTCTAAAAAATTAAAATATGCCAAAAAAAAGGTTAAATATGCTAAAAAAATATGCCTTAAAAATTAAAATATGCAATAAAAATATGCACTAAAAATCCGAAAAAGTAAAAAAAATCACTCAAAAGTAAGCCTTGCAAAAAAGTAAGCGGTGTAACTTAACACTTCGGGGTGGCTATTTTTTTGGCCTTTACATACTCTTAAAGAGTACTTGACTTTTTTACCATTGCACACACATACACAGACCCATACAAAAATTACACAAACAATTTATTTTTTTTTTTTTTATTACAAGCTAGGTTTTTTTGTATACCATTTTTGTTTTTGATTTTATGTAGTTTTATCCCATACTGTATTTATATATGTATATACCAGGTATATTATACCTACATATATCTATTAAGTCAAAGTACAGATTTCAGTTAATGTTATTGTTACAATATATGATAAACATTTTGCAAAGGTTTTCAAAGAGAAAACTCTGTCTGTTTAAACGTAACACACTTTTATACATGGAAAAACTTCGTTCGACATCAACTGAAGAGAGCGGCGCAAACTTAAAAGAACAAATTTCGGAAATAGTATACTTTCGATCGCATGTATTAGTTGCAGAGCCACGGAAGTACTCCGCAATGGTTTTAAATACTTGTATTGATGCATTTTTCTGAATAACAGCACACAGTTTTTGCTTAACGCGTAATCCAATTTCTCCATTCACGGCTTCAAAGGCTTGTTGAGCACTTCAAGGTATTTCTAATTGATCCGAAAGAGAGTTATTTGAGGTTTCTACCTTGACAATGGAAGACGGCAAAAATCCATAATTTGACGCTATGTAAATCAAATCTTTTTTAATACTGGAACCTCCAAAAAAATTTTTTCGCATTCGTAATTGAGGTCGTCTCTTCTTCGTCAAAAGTTTCAACTACTTCAACAAATTTTTCATAATATTGAGAATAATAGCAAACAGCTTCAATCCATATTATTGGTTGCGGTGGTAGGGGAAGCTCAGGATGCATTGTTTAAAACTTTACGACCCTTTGAGGAGCCTTGAGAAATATTTTTTTACATTCGATATCAACTGATCCACTTCCGAAAACTGACTTCGTATAAATTCGCATACTCTGTGGAGACCGTGAATAATACAAGTTACATGGGTTATTTTAGGGTAAAAAATTTGTATAGCCCGTGCGGCTTTTACCATATAACGAGATAGAAATAAAAGAATCGAGTCTTTATTGAAGCTTTCCCCCAAAAGTTTCACAGATTCATCGAAAAGTCTAGCGATAGTTGTGTGATTTGTAGCTTCCAGACGTTTAGACAAGAATTCACTGAATTCCAAGGATGTGAAACAAGTACCACGGTCGCTGATAATTCGTCTAGGTCGGCTATAATAATTGAAATATTTTTCAAGGGCACAAGTTACCTCTCGAGTGCTAGTCGAATTAGCTGGATAGAGTTTCACGAACTTGGTAAAAGCGTCAACCACTACTAGAATATGTTTCCGCTTCGAGTTAATAGACGGCAGTGGACCGAAGTGGTCAATATGAAGTGTATCGAAAGGCAGGGGAAATTTGGGAATTGGATACAGGCTTTTCTCTCTGGCCCGAGGGGGCGAAGCGTACATGAGGCACTTCAGACAGTTTCGGATAAAAACTTCCACTTTTGCTCTCATACCAGGGAACCAGTAGTATGTAGCAAGCTTCTCAACAGTCTTATCAACTGACTGGTGGCCAAGCTTCTCGTGAATCAACCGTATGATGTTGGATTCCATTTCACCAGGGATATACAACATCTTCTTTCCATTAGGCGTGCATCTATACACAAGGCCATCCAGCAAGTCATAATCCTTTACCGGACTATTTTCAAGGCGGCTTCGGAGAAGGCTTATAGTTACGTCACGTTCTTGAGCTATCTGCACTTGGAATTCAACTTCCTCGGTGTTAATGATGTTTGCGATCTGCGTCCTACTCAAAGCATCTACATGGCTCATTGACGTCCCTTTCCTATGTTGTATTTTATAATTATAATTCTCAAGCTCTAGAGCCCATCTGGCGATTCTAGGGTTTAACTGTTTCTTCTCAAGGGTCATAGTTAACGAGTTACAATCCGTTACTATTTTAAAAGGCATCCCCTCAAGATAAGTTCTAAATCTCCGTAAGGCATAGATTATTGCTAGAGTCTCCAGCTCGAAGCTATGGTATTTGGATTCGGCACTAGAAGCAGTTTTTGAGAAATAGGAGATAGGATGAAATTTTTTGTCATCCTGCCGTTGCAAAAGGACAGCACCAAATCCGATGGAGCTCGCGTCACAGTGCAATTCGGTTTCCTTATCCCGATTATAAATAGCCAATACTGGACTATTAGTCAGTCGATTTTTCAATTCATTGAACGCAGTAAGGCACTTAGCATCAAAATTAAAGTCAGTGTTTCTTTTTAACAGATTTTGTAGGGGCTTAGCGATTTGGGAAAAAGACGGAACGAAACGGCGAAAATAAGAAAATAATCCTATGCATGATTGCAGTTGCTTATGAGTAACAGGCACAGGGAAGTTAGCAATACTTCGGATATGGGAACCATTGGGCCGTATTCCAAATTGGGTCACCTCATATCCAAGATAGTCGATCTCCAGATATCCAAACTTACTCTTATCTAGATTAAGTTTCAGTCCCCGCGTAGACAGCCTTTCTAAAACTGTTTTCAACAAAGCCTTATGCTCTTCGAATCCGAGTGTGGCTATAACAATATCATCCATATATATAATAATGGTCTTACTATCTATCAGATCTCGGAATACAGTATTTATAAATCGCTGAAACACGGCGGGAGCATTCTTCAACCCGAATGGCATTTTCAGATACTCGTATTGCCCATTAGGGGTTACAAAGGCAGTGTATGGAATAGATTCGGGGGACATTTCTACTTGGTGAAAACCACTTTTTAGGTCTAAAATGGAAAAATATTTTTTGTTTTCTAAAAACTCAATGCAATCATCGATTAAAGGTAAGGGATAGTTGTCTCTAACAGTAATTTTGTTTAAAGGGCGATAATCAACACACATGCGAGTCTTGCCATTTTTCTTCCGTACTAGCACAATAGCCGACGCATATGGTGAATTGCTCGGCCTTATAATTCCTTCCGTCTGCAATTCGTTTACTATTGTTTGCACATCATTTCGTTCGGCATAAGATAGGCGTCGGGGGGCACAATGAAACGGCACGTCTGTTGTCAGATGTATTTTCATATGATATTCAAGTGGTTCGACCTTAATGTTCGTACTAACATAGCTACTTTCTATTAAGTGTTTCAGGTTTTCATATTCTTTCTTTGAAAGTTTATGATTTATATCAAGGGAATTACTATCTTTTGCTATACTCGAATCGATACTAAAAATATCTGGCATTTCAGTATCGACTACTTCACTATTAGCCAAAGGGTCATTGGACTTAATATTGGGCACATTTTCATTAGTTACGACATTTTGTACGTTGGAGGCACTAACGATGTTCGTTTGTTCTTTGACAATCGATCCAACATCCGAATTATGCTTTAAAAACTTCTTTTCACGTAGAAATGGCTTATTGATTCTAGTTAACCTTATATTAAATAACTTTAAGAAGTCACGTCCCAAAATAACCGGAAGATTCATATGATCGTCAGATAGTACTTTCAATTCAATTTCATTTAATTTTCCAAAAAATTCAATTTTACATTTAATATTTCCAAAGTATTTAATTAAATTTCCACCAATAGCTCTGTACTTGGATGTAATTTCCGCCTTCCTCTCGATTAGTTGTTTTGGGACAGCTGACTTCTTGATAAAACTAACCGGGCTACCGGTATCAAAAAGAGAAAATAAAGTATTAGATTGTACTCTCCCACCCAACTCAAATATTATGCTTACATAATTAAATGCGGTAACCGTGGCAAAGTCCTCGTCAACGTCGGCATCGGCATCAGCTACTGCAGCTACTTCGTCCTTTCGCTTCAAAATTTTCTTTGCGTTCGGGCAACTTCGATGGTCATGCCCCATCCTCCAGCACCTAAAGCAGGACCCGTCTGGTCGTAGCGGGTATGGGCAATTTGGTTTCATGTGGCCATTTTGTGAACAATTAAAACACAATGGCTTTGCTTCACTTTTAATTTTCACTCCTGCTTGACTTCTTTGTGAGGCCGCTGCTTGTGAGCTTCCTTGCGTAAAATATTTGTTCTGGTAGCGGCTTATAAGTCCTTTCAGCTCTTCGATGCTACGAGCCGTCAACAAAAGGTGGGCGTTCGGCACAGCGTTCCCAATGCCGTCGATGACAAAATCAATGATTTCTGCTTCGGATATGTTAGCCCGTTTTGCAATCGACTGCATATGAAGGACATAGCAGTGTAACGTTTCGTCCTTTTTGCGCCATTTGCGCTGTGAGAGCATCTTATAAATTTCTTGTCTAGTCACAGAAAAGTTGAACTCTTTGATTACAGCATTTTTGAGGCTGTCGTATGACAATGCAACTGTAGTATTCAAAAAAACGCGTGCAGTGCCAGTCAAGCAACGGCGAAGAGCTAACAGTTTGAAGTTTTCGTCAGATGAAGTGGACTCCAGAATTTCCTCCAGGTCCCGAATAAAATGATGCACGGGGTAAGCCACATCGTCCCCATTAAATTTTGGCAGTGCATGCTCAATGTCGGCTAGGTCTAACCTACGCTTGCTTTTGGTGACTGAGTGAACCTCGAGCTCTTCGATTTCTTTTACTAATTTAAGCATTTGCAGCCTCTTTTGAAGTGATGCTATTTCCTCGTCGACCCTACCTAATGCAATTTTTGCGGCAGCAGAGGTAGATGCAACGGCATTGTTATTAGTTACAACGGCAATAGTCTCAACATTATTACGGGCACCAGCATTACTGAAAGTTTCGGCATTATAAGCAGCATAGGCATTTTGGGCGGAATCGGCATTGGTGACGGCATCAGGATTGGCACCAGCGTTTGCATTGGTGGCGGCATCAGCATTTATGGAGGCATCGGCATTGATGGCGGCATCATCATTAGTAACAGCATTAGAATTACTGGCGGCATCAACATTGTTACCAGCATTAATATTGGTTGCGTCATCAGCATTATTGAAAGCGTCGGCATTAGTAGTAGCATCAGCATTGGAATCATCATTTTCGTCGATCGTTGCCCATAGTCTGCGTAGTTGGGCTGTTGTGGCCGATGGTGGAAAAGCCACGCCGGCCTCAGTAAGGGCATCAATAATTGTTTGCCTCGGACTAACCATTGTAATTTTATAACAAATTGATTAAAAAGGTTTGTGTCCACACCTGAAAGTTAATAACGCTCTTTATTTGTTTTGTGGTAAGTAGATGTTCTTCGATTTATTTATTTGCGTGTTCGACACGTCGTTTTGTTTTTTATCTCTTTTCCGGAAGTGACAATCTTCTTCTTTTAGAGTTGCCAGCACTCCCTTTTTCATAATTGATACATAGAGTTACCTTAGAATTGTATTAAGTTCACACATGCCTAATAGTCTTATACTAAGTTTACACTTACATATACTAAGTTTACATTTACATTTACTAAGTTTACACTACGTTTAAAAGAAATCTTTATTTCGATATTTCGGCGTTTTCATGTAAAATACCAACGACGACGTTTGCCACATGTCTGCCTGTAGAATCTGTAGTTTCGTCAATGGCTATCCAAATAAAGTGGTATTTTACGAGCGATTGTATCCTTTCCAAAGTATTAGTATAAATATGGCTGTGAGCACCATTTCTCAAAAAGTTGTATTATATTTTTGTTGCGTATTTTAAATAGTGGTATAACTGCACAGGCAAATGCATTACATAAATCGTTTGCAAATTCAACATGCAAATTCAAATTGCAGTTCAATCCATCGACCACGAGGTTTTGTGATTTGTTATTTTTCGACCTTTTGAGCTGAATATGTTTTTCGCATTGCAAATGCTGCTTTACCAAAAATGTTTTCTCAAATGATACAGCCTCGTTGTATAGGCTGCAAATCAGCACCTTACCGTCCGTTTGCAAATCAGGAAACTCTCCAACGCTCTGTTTCAGCTTTTGAGAAATGGTTGATTTTGCTTTCGGCATTATCTGTAAAAAGAAACATATAAATGTACACAAAGACACAAACGAATACAAGTCAATTTTAACCTTTATTTAACCAAACGCTTACCTTTTATTGAAATGAGTGAAAGTTTGCAAACGTTTATGAAAATTTATTTAACTGCCGTTAGAAAGTGAGATGTGGATATCATGAACGAAAGATGCCGATATACTATATTGTTTATCGATAACTCTATCGAACCAGTTACTTTCGAGCTACCAAACCGATCAGACATAGCAAAAAGTATAAGTAAAAATCTTCCGTGCTCAACAACGTACAGTTATGTTATAAACTGGTTTTCTCCGAAATATACACAATTGAGCAAAATAAACAAAAACAATATATATATAAAAAAATAAAAAATAAATAAAAATTTGAACAAAACCAAAAAGAAACAAAAAAAGAAAAAATGCAGGCTCTCCACGATGCTCAGCTGAGCACTAATAGTTATCAATCATTATTCCAAACCAGCAATGAGGAAACTTTAGACACCACCTCTCTCAGGCCGAAATTTTTAGTAATCAGCCGAATAGATTCGAATGAGACCTTAGCATACGTGTCACCGTTTCTACTAAAAAAAACTATAGACAGTGTATGTATGTGCTGAAGAAGGTGAAATAGAAGCTTGTAAAAAACTAAGAAACGGAACAATTTTAGTCAAAACTAAAACATTCCAACAAACTGAAAAACTCCTAAAACTCGCAGCAATTACTAAAAATATTAAGGTCGAAGTTAGTGTCCAGTCTTCACTCAATTACAGCAAAGGAGTTATTTATTCTAACGACCTCCGGGAAATAAGTGAAGAAGAAATTCTAAGTGAACTAAAGGAACAAAATGTCATCGAAGTTAAGAAGATATTAAAGAAAACCGATGGCACCCTAAATGAAACAGGGCTTATAATCCTAACGTTCCGTACCTCTAACTTGCCCAAACGTATCAATATCGCCTACGAATCATTGTACATAAGACCCTACATTCCGCTACCTCTCCGCTGTTCTAATTGTTTAGAATTCGAATACTCAGCAAAATTTTGCAATAATGACAAGCGTTGTATCAACTGCGGCCTCACGGCACACACCAACGAAGAGCTCAATGAAAAATGCACCAACGCTACAAGCTGCTTTAACTGCGAAAAAAAAAATGAAGGGCGATACCAAACACTTTGTACTAAACAAAAACTGTCCAACTTTCGTCACTCAGAAAGAGTTAGAAGCAATCAAGACACTTCAAAAAGTTGACGGGAGAACAGCAAAGCAGATTTATCACGAGCGCCATCAACACGACCCTGCTATAGACACATCAACATCCAAAACAAGTACTTCTAAATCATCCACTGGCCGAAACTTAATAATCTACGAAGAGGAGAACATAACACCCTCTCATCCAACGACCACGCAAATAGAGACACTGCTCTTAAAAAACAAGAAAGCAACAGCACTCACAATTAACAATCAAGATAATATACCATCCACATCTGAACCAAAAACAAAGAAAACAACGGAGAAATCACCAAAAAACTGTCAAATTCTCCCGAGAACCGCATCAAACTGGTTAAAGAGACAACTCAAGGCAAAACAAAAACCACAAGAAAAAATAAAAAACAACACTATTGAAAACGCATTAAAGTCAAAGAGCGAAGTTTACGACTTCGCTATTACAGATTCATCCGATATGGAGGCGCTTTAAGTTAATTTTAAGTAGAATAATAAGAAATCACTCACACACTCCCGTTCCTTTTTCTCTCCTTTCTTCTCTACCTTTCCTCCCTTATCTTTCTAAATGTCACTAAAACTAATCCAATGGAACATACGGGGCTATGTAAATAACTATAACGAACTCCTTATATTAATAAAGACCCACTTCCCTAAAATTATTGAACTACAGGAGACTCATTTGCAATCGATCTCGAATGTACCAATACCAATTAACTACAATATATACGCATCGAAATCCAACAATTCATACGGAGGTAGCGCGCTACTCATTCACAAATCTATACAACACTCCCCCCTACACATACTAACACCCCTTGGCACAGTCGCGGTTACAGTCTCCTCTAAAATTAAATTCACCGTGTTCTCCATATATATACCACCTTCTGTATCTTTCAACTTAAGAAATCTTGAAAACATTTTCCTTAACTGCCACTCCGCTTGCATAGCAGCAGGCGATTTCAACAGCTGGCATAAAGACTGGGGCTCTCCCCAAAACAATAAAAGAGGTAAAATAGTCTCAAAATTTGTTAATCAATCACAATTTATTTTGCTTAACGACGGTTCACCTACGCACCTTAGCACACATGGTACCTTCAGCCACATCGATTTAACATTCTGTTCACCCTCAATAGCTATTCAAGCCAAATGGCATATAGAAACCACCTTACATTGCAGCGACCATTACCCCATCATCACAACCCTTCTTCTTATGTCAACTGCACCTCCACAAAAACAACGACCACGATACAACCTGAACTAAGCTAACTGGCCTTGGTATCAAAAACTGACCAACCAACTAGACACCGAAACACCGTCAAGCAACAACATTAACCAAGAAGCGGGAAACATACATAAAATTATCTTAAAGTCAGCTAACGTATCTATTCCACAGACAACACCATACAGACGAAACCAACAAGTTCCCTGGTGGAATTCACAACTTCAAGAACTTCGTCAACTAAAAACCAACTTTGGCACGTATTCAAACGCACCATTACACAACACAACTTAATAAACTACAAAAAGGCGAACGCAAAATTTAAAAGGGAAGTCAAAAATGAAAAAAAAGTCAATAAACAAATTTACTTCTGAAATTAACCCCACTTCTTCCCCCTCCAAAATCTGGAAAAATATACGGACTTTTTGTGGATTGAAAACACGTCACAGCATACACGCTATTAGCCAAACTAACAACCCTGACCTACAAATTTTAGACAAAACCGAAATAGCTAAGGAATTCTGCAAACATTGGTCAAGCGCATCTTCAGACAACAAATTTTCTACACACTTTTTACAAGCTAAGTCTAAAATCTCTCCCTCACCTCTTTAAATAATACATCAACTAGCGAGCAATCACAAATAATTAATGACAAAATCAACTTCACAGAATTTACTACAGCACTTAACCAACTAAAAGGGAAAACCCCTGGATTCGACCGAATATCGTATCCCATGATAAAAAACTCATCACTCTGTTAAGCTTAGACTATTAAAATTATACAACAACATTTTCAATAATTTTATCCCTCAGATGTACAAAAACAGCACCATAATTCCGATTTTAAAGCCTAACAGCAACAAAACAACCCTTTCGTCCTACAGGCCTATTTCACTTAACCCATGCTGTTCAAAACTTTTAGATAAAATTATAGCCAACAGACTATGGTGGTTTGCCTCATATGGCTATCTACTCAATAGTCGACAGATTGGCTTCAAAAAAGGCAAGTCCACAATTGACCCCCTACTCTATCTGGACCACCAAATCACAAGTACATTATCGAAAAAAGGCCACATTTCAATACTTTCGCTAGACTTTGCGAAAGCATTCGACAATGTGGGTATTCATGCTATCGTCGACCAGCTGGTAGAATGGAGAGCGGGTCACAAGATCATCAATTACGTTAAACATTGCATGAAAAATAGAAAAATAAGAGTTAAGGTCGACAACCATTATTCTGACAACCTTCCCTTGTACAACGGCGTACCTCAAGGTTCTCCTCTCTCAGTCGTGCTATTCTTAATAGCCTACAACAAGCTGAGCGACACTATCGCACTACATAAAGAGGTAGAGTTTTGCGCAACATAATAAAATGCCTGGATAGCAACAAATTTAATTCCAATCCGGCAACACTAGTTACGGCGGTTAATGCCCTACTTATGTCGAAAATAGATTACTGTCTATTTCTATATGGATACAGGTCAAAATCTCAAACCAACAAATGAAGAACAATATACCATTCAGCGATACGATCAGCTTTAGGAGCTTTTCGGGCCACTCCAGTAACTAGTCTACTAAATGAAGCAAATATCAAGCCAATAGAAATTCGCAGAGATCTAATAACTGTCAAATTAAGTAAACATATATTAAAAAGCAAAAATAGTCCCATCTTTTCCATCATAAAACTCGTACACAAAGCAAAAAATACTCCAAAAATACCATCAGCGATACACAAAGCTGTCAATATAGCCAAATCTTTAGGAATACCATGTCTGCCAATAAACGCTGCCAAGACAAATATCCCCTTTGGTCCCTCAACCCAACTTCCATAAACACCAGCCTTCGTAGATTCAACAAATCAACCACCGCTCCCCAAATATACCGTAGTAATTTCCTGGAAATACAAAACAGACTCACTAATAACAAGTTTATTTTTAGTGATGGATCCAAATCAACCAACGGTGTATCCTTCAGCATAACCACCTCTAATACCATTCTAAAAACCTCCCTTCTTCCAGAATACACTTCAGTTTTCACAGCAGAAATTATTGCCATAGCGGAAGCACTTAACATAACGAAACGTAACCCTGGACACTACGCCATCTGTAGCGATTCACTCTCAGCAATCGATGCGATCTCGAACACAACTAACAACAACTACTACGCCGTTATGATTAGAAATATCCTACTATCTTCACACCCCAGACTAACTCTCATTTGGATACCGGGACATGTAAAAATTCCTGGCAACGAACTCGCAGACTTAACTGCCAAACAAGCCACGAACTCACCTTTAACAGTCTCCGCGAACTACAATCACAAGGGCTTAGACTAGGACACACAAAACTAACACATCAGTATAGATTTGACCACAACCAATCCCCAACATGCCCCTACTGCAACCATTCCACACCAATCCATGTTCCACACATCCTTAACGACTGCAGAATGTTCCACATCCAGCGCACCAACATGTTAACTCAAGATCCAAATTGCCTCCTTTCTAACCCTACACCCCAAAACATATCAACAATAATCCGATTTCTCAAATCATGCCATCTCTACTTTAAAATCTAGAATTTAAGATAATAAACTTATGTACATATATACAATCATAATCCTCGAAATCATATCAGAAGTCAGCTGATGGCCATCGTTGCTATAGCTGTTTCGCTAGCCTATAATTTTAATTATAAGTTAGCGATAAAATAAATAAAAAAATAAATAAAACTCTATCGAACATTTGCTAATGACATGGTTGCATTTTTCAGTAGCACTTATTCGTTATTTTTTTAGAATTTCATAAAATGTGGAAAATATGAAAAAATTTGCTTTTATAAAAAAAATATGCATAAATATGCATTAACAACTAAAATATGCTAAAATATGCCTTAACAACTAAAATATGCTAAAATATGCCCTAACAAATATGGCTCAAACTCTTTGCTTTTTCTTCAAACGCCTTTATATTTTAGCCATTATGCAATAGCACGCAAGGAAAAAAATATGATTTTGCATATTTTTGGTTGCCCTACTGATAAATACGGATGTTATGTGTATTTATTGCGACAATACTGAGCTTTTTGTAAAATTTCAGTGTCTGTACGTAAATTTCTTTGAAATTGGCAACCTTAAGCTTTACAAATCAGTTATATAACTTAATGAAATTACTGACAAAAATGAAATTTTAGCATTAATAGAAAATGAGCATCAACGCAACAATCATAGAGGTATACAAGAAGTCTTCCTTTACTTGAAGAATAAGTACTTTTATCCGAAGTTATATAGGGTGATAACATATGTAATAAACAATTGCTCAATTTGCCAAATAGCTAAGTTTGATAGAAACCCAATTAAAATTCCTTACCAACATAGAGCAAAAAGTCACATAAAATGCCCTGTAAATCAGAACAAAGTTTAGCGGATTTCTCTATGATATTTTTCCAATATGATGCCGTCTTATTATGACTGGGTGTCTCTTTTTAATAAAACTGAGTAATAATCACATCATATTAAGAAGATTTTCTTTTTAATATTTCAAATTAAAAAAAAAAAAAATGAACGCTCAACCCGGATGTCTAGTCTAGTCTAATCTACACTACCATGCCATCGTATACTTAACTTGCCAACGTCTAATTACACCTTTGCTCTTTTTGCCTCACCACATGTCCACTTGCCATATTGCCTTCACCGCGAATCGAACTAAGAATTATTAACTGCTGAACGGAGATCTCTACCATGATGCTATGTTGTTGTTGTTATTGTTGTTGTTAACAGCAAAACACTCCCCGAAGGTTTTGAGGAGTGATGCCGAAGTTGACAGTGCTTGGCCGGATATGACCCCGGTACGCTGCGGTACTCCCTTGCGGTACTGCCCGACTGTCGTGGTAGCGATTTGGTATGACCAGTGGAACCTTCTAGGTCATGTCATCCCTCCATCCGTGAGGAAGAAGAAGATGGGTAATGAGAGGTGAGAGGAATCATATCCGTAGATCAACCATCGACTAGCACGTCATTACCTATGTGCATATTAGTCGCCTCTTACGACCGGTATGCCTACCTCGGGCATATTCTAAACCCCTAACCCGCAGGGCCATGATGCTATCGTGTACTTGTGCTTGGTAGCTTCGAATTACACATTTGAAGAAGGTATACTTTTAAACAAAATTAAAAAGATTACCTCCCAAAAATAAGAAGAAATCTCTATGGAAATGTCTTCGAAAAATAAAAGTTTTCTATTTATTCTAAGATGGTATACTTTTTAATAAATTTAAAAAGATAACCACTCAAAAATAAGAAGAAATCTCTATGGAAACGTTTTCTAAAAATAGACTAAGAAGTTTTTTATTTATTCTAAGAAGGTATACTTTTTAATAATTTTATATTGATGAGCTAAGAAAATTATACCAAAAACAAAAGCTTGAAAGAGTTCAAAAGTTAAATAAAACCAGAGAATCAAAAGAGATTGTAGACAATATTGTTTGTGACAGACAAATTCCTAAAAATAAACCAAAATACAAAAAACTAACGGAATTTAATGGGGATGGTAATTATTTTGGTATTATTCAAACAATCGAAAAACTAGATACTATAAGACACAATTAAAAAGGCGTTACAAATTTCAGGAGTCATAAGACATTTTTTTTTCATATATAAGATAAAATTTTTTCGAGGACGCAAAGGTCTTAGGGGCGGAGGAGTAACATATCGGCACACCCACTATCAATAACACCTATTCTTATTCTCAGTTATCTTTTCACACCTCTCCTTCCGTTTCCTTACTCGCACTCTTCATCCTTATTTCCCTTAACAACTTCCTATAACTTAATCTCATTTCCTCCAAACATAACAAGCAACAACAACACATACTACATTTATTATTATTAGTTTTACGTTCATCTCTTTAAACTTAGCTGTAAGCTATTATTGAAATCATTAATATAGTTTCATTCGAAAAGAACGGACTTGTTTTTATATAGATTACAAAAACCACACGAAATAACACTAATTGGATTGATATTGCGGTCTACAATTGTTTATTAAATTTAGTGAACCGTCTTGTAAATGGCACCATCTTAATTAATAACCACATATGTATGTTTTAAACCTTTTAAAATATCGTAAACACTTCAGTTTTCAATGCCTGTAGCACAGCTAGCAAATCAATTTTGTTTTCCATTACGAATTAATTTTCGAGTTAGTTTCTTGCAAAATTCACTTCACACATTTCCCCGTAAATTTCAGCTTTGTTCTAAGTGGCGTCGGACCACGTTTTAACGAAATTATTACCTGTATTAAGGAAATTGAGTTCTTAAAGTTAAAGACAACATTAACTTAAATTGAGAAAAAAGTCTTTAAATAAAGGATATTTTTCCTGAAATTAAGTAAATCGGAGTAAGGAAACAACATGCCCTTGCGATGTTCCATGGTCCTCAAAGTTCGTGCTGCATACCATCAGATCATCTAGGTAGACGAAGACATTCCCCGCAAACGCGAGGGAATTGCCTTGTCCATCAGTCGGCTCATTGTCTGTGGTCCGTTGCATAACCTAAATGACATCACTTTATAGTGGTAGAGATGGAAAAACGCATCCTTCAGATCAATACCACTGATAAAGTTCGACTAGCTTGGTTTGCCCAGGCCTAACTTCTCAAACGACGGAAACATATCCACTACTCTCTGCAGTCTGGCTTTTTGGGCTTGTGTCAAATCATGAAAATTATGTTACTCCCCCTTTTCGTCGATATCCTCTAGACATGCTCTTCTTGGAACTTTTTCAGGAGCTAACGCGAAAGCTCTCCAGAAGTCAACTCCGAAGTAGGCTTCTTGAATAAGAGAAGGAACAAGATAAAAAAGAATAATTTCGGTAGTAATTTTGAAAGTCACTGGTACGGAAATCTAATCTAATCTTGGCTTGCGTCATAATGACGCTTAACCGCCTAGGCGATTTTGGCCGTTTCGTATCAAAGCACGCCAGTCATTCCTTTTTAGCGATAACTGACGCCAATTGGAAACCCCAAGGGAGTTCAAGTCATCCTCAACCTGTTGTTTCCATCTCAGTCGAGGTCTCCCCCTTGCTGCTGCCGAATTCGGGTGTCGATAGGAAATTTTTCTGTGCTGCTGCTTTTTTGTCCATTCCCATGACATGACCCAGCCAGCGGAGAGTTTGGGCTTTAATCCACTGAACTATGGTCAGGTCTGCGTAAAGCTCATACAGCTCATCGTTAAATTTCCTTCGATACTCGCCGTTGGCATCACGGGAAGGACCATAAATCTGACATACTTGGTTTAAGGGCTCACCAGGGTCTTTTTCGCAGCGTCTGTACACCATGAGGTGCGGCTGCAAGCGAGCGTCTGTCTTGAAGCAAGCGGCTCGCTATATAAATGTGCAAAACTTTTCCCTCCCAATCCAGGGAGAGACCGCGATGGCAACTACGAGTCTGAATCCCCCCCAAGAGGCATCCCCCCGACGCTTTGCGTACTGAGAAGCTGTCGCCGGAAGAAAGGAAGATGGTGGAGGAAGCGAAAGCTCTGATAACAAATTTCCAGAGGCCCTATGTGCCTAAGAGGGTGAACGGTAATCCCTTCAAACGCCAGAGATCGGACGGAGAGGTAACCCCCCATCCGAAGCGGCATCAGTTCAACCCCGTAGTGGGAAAACTCAGCTTTGCTGAAGTAACCAAGGACAGAATCCTTATAGGTTTCATTGACCGAGGTAACGACCGTTGGTCCATCCCCAAAGACCGGTGGCTGTATGTCCGGAATGAAATGGGCAGGGCCCTCCTCTACTTAATGCGTGAGTCTCCGGGTAGTCCGCCGCGAGGTACTGACGCGGGCTGGCACCAAGGTCAGATCAAAATATTCGCATGCGAGGATGCAAGAACTGTCGCACTGTATAAGGCAGCAGTTGCAAGACTGGGTGAAGTCTACCCAGGGGCAAGACTAGATGTCGTCGACTGGAAGGACATTCCTGCTCGGCCAAGGGCAAGGGCATGGATTCCTGCCGTCCCTGCAGAATCCGAGAATATTCTTGAGATGCTGCAGGTCTGGAATCCGTCTCTCCCGACGCAGGATTGGGGCGTCAATCTGGTCGATGATGTGGTTGGGCCCAATAGACAGGTGGTTATCACTCTGAATAAGGAGGCACTCGAGCCCCTTAAACGGTGCAACGGACGAGTGCATTACGGCTTGGGTCAGATCGTGATCCACGTATTCCGTGGCGATGCACAGCGCACTGCTATTCCGGACGCTCCGGAGGACTCGGAGATCGAGGCATCGGAAGGGGAAGCAGAGGAGTCCGACGCGGAAAGTATGTTATCCGCCACGTCAAATTGCGATGGTGCTGCGAACAACTCGGCGATAGAAGAAAGCCTGCTTGACGAAGAAGGCCTCGACACTAACGTTGATGCTGCTTCAGACAGCAGGGTTCCCGCCACGCCAAATCGTGCAGGTGCTCTGAACAACTCCTCGTTGAGAGACAGCCCCCGGAACAGGCCAGACCTCGACGACACGCTGGCGGCGGGGAAGTCTGAGCTCTCTCATGTTGGTGGTGCTTCAGATAAATCTGCACAAATCTAAAGCAGCCTCGGCTGTTTTAAGCAGTCGTCTTTCTAAAGGCGACGTAGACGTGGTCCTTATCCAAGAGCCCTGGGTCAATAGCTCTAGGATCTGTGGATTGGGGACTAAGGGGTACAAGCTCATCCAAGCCAATGATGAGGGCAAGGTCAGAACCTGTATTTTGGTAAAGTCTGAGCTAAACACCTTTCTATTACCCAACTACTCAAATGGTGACGTTACAGCTGCCAGCTTAACAGTCGGCAGCACCAGCCTAACGATGGCGTCGGTCTATATGCCCTATGACGCCGAAGAACCTCCTCCACAAAAGGAGGTGAAAGATCTGGTGGATAATTTCTGTACGGGCCATCTTATTATTGGAGCTGACGCTAATGCTCATCACGTCCAGTGGGGAAGCTCCGATATTAACGCTAGGGGCGAGTCTCTGTTTGACTACCTACTAACAACTAACCTGGTGGTTTGTAACGTGGGTAACGAGCCTACTTTTATAACTAAAGCTCGTAGGGAGGTTATAGACCTCACTGTTTGTAGCGAAGGCGCTTATGAGTGGGTCAGAAAATGGCGTGTTCTTGAAGGCATTCATTTTCTGACCATCGGTACATAGAAATTGTGTTAGACTTTATTGTTGAGCAGCCAGTTATGAAACGAAATCCACGCAACACTAACTGGCAGCTACATAACCAAATATTAGCTAGGGACCTACCAGTATTGCCTCCACAAGCCCCCTCATCAGTGGGAGAACTGGATGATCTGGTAAAGACCTTTACAACGGCGCTCTCAAATGCCCTAGAGCAGGCTTGTCCAGTACCAAAACCACGCGGCAAACATAGACCCCACTGGTGGTCTTACGACCTGGATTCGTTCCGTATATCATGCAGGAAGCAATTTAACAAGGCCAAGAGCATCGGTACGGAGCCTGAATGGCTCGAATATAAAGCTAAACTGAGGGCCTATAAAAAGGCTCTAAGGCAAGCGAAGAGAACTTCGTGGAGAAATTTCTGCACCGGGGTCGAAAAAGTCGATGATACAGCGAGACTTAGACGAGTGCTATCAAAAACTCAAACAGCCATTCGCTATTTACGGAAGCCTGACGGATCTTGGACCAGCACGGAAGGGGAAACCCTGGAGCTGCTCCTAAACACACACTTTCCGGGGAACTTGTATGATGCACCTGTAGCATCTGCAACAAACCTGGCGGTAAACATACCCATTACGGAGGAAAGGGTAAGGTGGGCAATCAAAAGCTTTGAGCCGTTCAAGGCAGCTGGGCCAGACGGGATTTTCCTCGCACAACTCATAAACACGCTGGAAATATCAGCTAAATGGCTGGTAGTTCTCTATTCAGCCTGCCTGGCTCTTAATTACATTCCGTGCTCCTGGAGAAGCGCCACGGTAGTCTTTATTCCAAAGGCTGGGAAGGCCTCACACTATGAGCCTAAAGACTACAGACCGATCAGTCTCTCGTCTTTTGCACTTAAACCCTTCGAGAGGATAATTAGCGATTATCTCTCCTCTACTATTGATAGCAACCTTATTTCTAGCTATCAACATGCATACACCAAAGGTAAATCAACGGAAACTGCGCTCCACAGCCTAGTCTCTATTGTTGAAAAATCATTGCATGAAAAGGAGTACTGTCTCGTGGCCTTTCTGGACATCGAAGGGGCTTTCAACAATATAAGGCCGGAGGCTATTAACACTGCTTTAACAAACCTGGGCATAAATAGGTCTCTTATTGGACTAATTGATCAACTACTAAAGGGAAGGAAAATAGTTTCTTCACTGGGAACAGTTGATCTTTCACGCTATGTCACAAGAGGAACGCCTCAGGGTGGTGTTCTCTCCCCGCACAAGGTGGGGGGGGGGGGGGGGGGGGGGAAGATAGTGGCATATGCAGACGATTTAGCTATTGCATATAGGGGAAATTCCCACAAACCCTGTGTGACTTGATGCAAGTAGCACTGCGAGAAGTTTCTTCATGGTCCTCTCGCTGCGGACTTAGCATCAACCCGGGAAAGGTCGAGCTTGTCCTTTATACCAGGCGGTACAAGACACCACCGTTGAACCTACCAGAACTAGATGGCGTGCGCCTAAACTTAGCTGACAAAGCCAAATTCCTAGGCACAGTTCTAGATAGAAAGCTTAACTGGAAGGAGAATGTCATCCAGCGCCAGAGGAAAGCGTGCATTGCACTTTACACGTGTAAAAGAGCCATTGGCAAAAAATGGGGGCTCAGCCCCAAAATTTGCAGATGGATCTACACTGCGATAATCCAGCCAATTATGCTGTATGGAGTCGTGGTATGGTTGCCTGCGCTAAGAAAGGCAACAAACCTAAATCTGTTTGGGAAAGTCCACAGATCGAGCATGATCTGTATAAGCGGGGCGTTAAGAACAGCGCCCAATGAAGCTCTCCAGGCCATTCTTGGCTTTTTGCCACTCGATCTGGAAGGGTACCGGGCAGCAGCAGCATCGGCTGTGCGTCTAAGGGAAACGTCCGTCTGGGGCGCAAGCACCATTGGGCACTCCTGTATTCTAAGATCTTACAGCTTTCTCCCTCTGAGCACAGATCGGTGTGCGACCACAACAGTCGGAGATTGTTGTTTTAGAATAAACATTCCCAGCAGGGAAGACTGGGAGAACATAGATCGGTGTCCCGCTACTAATGGCGGCACTTTTATATACACCGACGGTTCGAAGTTAGACGGCAGAGTCGGAGGAGGGGTTTACTCGAGGGATTTGGACCTAGAACTCTCCTTTAGACTACCTGATCACTGCAGCGTCTTCCAGGCTGAAGTTTCAGCAATCATGGACGCCTTGACTTGGATAGGTGAACGCACCATCGGACAGGATATCTGTATTTTCAGCGACAGTCAAGCGGCCATCAAATCCCTTGGCTCTTACTCGTTCAACTCTGAACTGACGCTCAGATGTCGTCGATCTCTTCAAGAGATGGCCCAACAGAACCGCGTGAACCTCACATGGGTCCCGGGACACAGGGACATTGAGGGAAACTGTAGGGCAGACGAACTTGCCAGGCAGGGCACGACCAAGCAGATTCTTCAAGACAAAGAGCGCATAGGTATGCCGTTTGCCACGTGCAAGCTAATGCTGAAGGAGCATACACTCCGCGAAGCCAACGAAAGATGGCTACAAGCCCCAGAGTGCCGGATATCCAAGCAAACCTGGCCAAAATGCGATCTTAAAAGATCTAGACATATATACGCCCTAAAAAGGAAGGAAATCTCGGTACTGCCTTATTGGTAGGCACGCAGCAAGGCTAGGCGTTCCCTACCGACGATGCTGCAGGAGTCCCGACAGCACTGGGATTTTCCATATGGCCGGGCCCCGGGACTGACTTTCCTAGTGTTTGGTGGTATCACAACGGGCCTTTTATTACTGGCCTAGGTGTGCCTTTGCGGCAGCCACTTCTACCTACCTACCTACCTACCTAATGCTGGTTCCCAAGTAGACGAAGTCTCTAACCGTTTCAAACTTGTAGCTATCAACGGTGACTTGACTGCCAAGACGCAGGTGCGCCGATTCTTTCTTTGATGACAGCAGATACTTCATCTTGTCCTCGTTCACCGCAAGACCCACTTTTTTCGCTTCCTTTCCAACCCAGAGAAAGCAGCGGAAATATAACCCAATATTTTTTGTTTGCCGCCACCAGCAGTGTACACAAAAGCCTGTACTTAATTCTATTTGTATCCAAAAACTTTTGACAATCTTTGCCGAGGATAGAAACATTTCATTTTCAATTTGCATACGTACTAGAGGTCTTTCATACTCCGTAATCATTAACGTTGTGCTTTGCAAAAGCTTACGCTCCTGAACTCGCCTATGATATCTCTTCCAACACTTCAAAATAATTTCGGACCTGACCAGCTCGTAGTTTTTGACTATATGCTCCAAACTAGGGGGAGATTGCGCTTGATAAGCGACATCCGTACATGCTAACCAAATATTTAATTATTATAGAATTATAAATTTACAATTCTATATTATTTTTGTGTAAAATTCTTTGTACTTTAACTGTCAATTCCTTGTAGGGTAAATTGAAGCAGTAAACATTATTCAATCCGGGTCAAATGGACCAAAAATATTAAATTAATACTGTCAACCCCTTACCACTGGTGGGGGGAAGTTGAACAGTTTGTTGAATTTAAAAAGAAAACCAACAGTTTAATAGTTGTAAGACTACTCGTGAGAGTCCAAAAGACTACTGGTGAGAGTCCAAAAGACTACTGGTGAGAGTCCAAAAGACGACTGATTTATTAAAATATGTACAAAGGTTTTTATACAAGATCTTAAATCTATGTTCCTATTTTAAATAAATGTGTTTGTGTGAAGTAACAAAAGAGCAATTAAAAAAGGAACTGATTCTAATCATAGTTCTCAATCAGTTGGTCTTTGTAAATTTGTTTGCTTTTTTATTACTTCTGTGTATTCCTATTTTGGATATTAAATATACTCCCTTTGAATATCAATGCATCTAGCATAATTGAATGTGTGTAGTAAGTCGATCTTAAGCGTTCTTATCCTACTTTTAGTGTAAGTGTGTATGTATATACATATGTATGTAGCTAAGCATGTTCATTGAACACCTACTATGACTCTTCAAAATGCAGATTGGTTTCGAAATATTAGATGACGACATTGGAATATCAGAATCGGAGCTATCTGTTACGGCAGCCTACACCCTGACTACTCTCCTGTTCGCATGCTTACCTGTGTGCGCAGCAATACCCCTGCAGATAATCAAACCAATTATCTGCTGACATCCTTTACACTAGGTGTCTGTGTGCGTGAGTATAAAATGCTGTTGCACGCAACAGGTTCGACTTCGACCGCGTTAACCATCAAATACAGGTTGTCGATCAGTCGAATAGTTGTTTACACGGTGAAATGATAAAAAATTGACAAGGGAATCGACTCGTGTAAATCAGCCTTTACGCTAAAACTAAAATACAGTACACAAATTTTGATTATAAAAAAAATTTATAAAAATGAGATAAAATTAATGTTAATACATTAAAAACTATATATAATAAAACAAAATCAAAAATTCCACATACGGAAAAAAGCAATATAGTATACGAAATCCCTCGTGAAGGGTGGATACCTTGCCCCGGTACGAGGGCTTAAGTCGATAGCCACAGGGCTACGCTGCCCTTGATCGTAGCTCTGTAAGGCACTTCATCACGAGAGCAGCCTAGCCTCTCTGGCGCGACGACAAAGATCTTCCCCCTCCCAATCCAGGGTGTTATGCGAAACCGTGCCCATTGGACGTTTGCAGCCGGGAGGCAAATCGTGGCTGTATTTGAACGGAGCCTCTCTGATACCGGGTCGCCGGGACGACACATTTTCCCCTACTCTTCCCTTGACCCTAAGCTGGCCTTGTCCGGCGATGGGTCGTACGAACAAGATGAACTCAAATAACCCAAATAAAAACGATAAACCTAAAAAACAAAAAACGCCAAATTTCACTCCTCAGCAAAGGAGAGCTATGGAGGAACAGGCGAGAAAGCAACAACAACGCCGGAGGACAACCTCCGTTCCACAATCAAGGGGGGATCGACAGCGATGGCAACTACGAGTCGGTCAACCAACCCTCTATCGACTAAGATTGACTTGATGGGAGCTAGCAGCAATGCGGTTGCCAACGCAGCTAAGCGGACAACGGCGGATGCTAAACTCCCATCAACCGCTGATATGAAAACCAGTATCTTTACGTCTGTGGCAGCGGTCTCACGACCTGGCCTCGGAGTTTCGAAGGAGAAGGAAGCTGCAACTGAGATTTCGGCAAAGAGAGCGACCGCGATGGCAACTACGGGTCCGCACTCCCAGGAGACATCTCCCCGCCGCTTCACATACCACGAGAAAAGATTGGCTGCAAAGATCCTGAAGAGGTATGAAGGGGTACCGCAGGAGTCGCTGTCGCCGAATTCCAGTAAATCGGTAGAGTTAGCGAAAGCTGTGATACCGGATTTCCAAAATTCTTACGTGCCAAAGAGGTTAAAAGTGAACCCTTTCAAGCGCCAGAGATCGGACCTGGAGTTAAATCCCCCTCCCAAGCGTCATCAGAATACCTCTGGAGCGGGCAAACTAAGCTTTGCCGAGGTAACCAAGGACAGGATCCTTATAGGCGTCCTTGACCGAGGCAATGACCGTCTGGCCATCCCCAAGGACCGGTGGCGTTACGTGCGAAATGAACTCGGCAACATTCTTCTCAACGTTGCTCCGGAGTTTCCGGGTAGTTCGGCGGGAGTAACGAATGCGGGTTGGCACCAGGGTCAGATCAAATTACTCGCATGCGAGGATGCAAAAACCGTAGCACTGTATAAGGCCGCAGCTGCTAAACTGGGTGAAGTCTACAAGGGCGCAAAGATAGAGGTCGTCGACTGGAAGGACATTCCAGCTCGTCCAAGGGCAAGGGCGTGGATTCCGGCCATCCCTGACGAGCCCGACAGAATTCTCGGGATGCTACGGCTAATGAATCCGTCCCTCCCAACGCATGACTGGAGTGTCAATCTGGTCGGGGATGCGGTAGGGCCCGACAGACTGGTGGTGTTCACCATGAATAAAGAATCAATCGAGCCCCTCAAAAGGTGCAATGGCCTAGTACACTACAGCGTAGGCCAGATCGTAACCCACGTATATCGTGGTGATGCTCAGCGCGCTGCCTTCTCAGCTGCTCCGGGGGAACCGGAAAACGAATTACCAGAAGAGGAAGCGGAGGATTCCGATGCGGCAAGCATGTTATATGCCACGTCCCTTGGTGAAAGTGCTGTGAACAACTCGGAGATAGAGGACAGCCTACAGGACGAGGAAGTCCTCGACGTCACGGTGGTAGCAGCCAACGCTGAGCGATGAACATCTAACGCTACAGATAGCAAGACTCCTGCAACGCCATATCGGGCAGTTAATCGGAACAACTCGTCGTTGATAGGCAACCTCCGGGATGGGGCAAACCTCGACGATATGGGGACGGCAGGGAAGTCTGTGCGCTCTCATGTTGGTGGTGCTTCAGATTAATCTGCACAAATCTAAAGTGGCTTCGGCTGCTTTAAGTAGTCGTCTTTCTAAAGGCGACGTGGATGTGGTCCTCATCCAAGAACCCTGGGTCAATATCTCGAGAATCTGCGGACTGGGGACTAAGGGCTTCAAGCTCATTCGAGCCAGCAAGGAGAGCAAAGTCAGAACGTGTATTTTGGTCAAGTCTGAGTTGAACTCCTTTCTCCTACCTAACTACTCCAATGGTGATATTACCGCTATAAGTCTAACGGTCGACAGCACCCGCCTGACGGTGGCGTCTATATGCCCTACAACGCCGAAGAAACCCCACCACAAACGGAGGTGAAAGACCTGGTGTCAAATTTCTGCACGGGTAATCTTATTATTGGAGCGGACGCTAATGCTCACCATGTCCAATGGGGGAGCTCCGACATCAATGCCAGGGGCGAGTCTCTGTTTGATTACCTCTTAACAACCAACCTGGTGATTTGCAACGTGGGTAATGAGCCTACTTTTATCACTAAGACCCGCAGGGAGGTCATAGACCTCACTATCTGTAGTGAAGGCGCTTATGAGTGGGTCAGAAAATGGCGGGTTCTGGAAGAACATTCATTCTCCGACCACCGTTACATAGAAATGGTTTTAGACTTTATTGTAGAACAACCAATCATGAAGCGCAATCCACGTAACACTAATTGGCAGTTACACAATGAAATATTAGACAGAGACCTACCAGTTCTGCCTTCACAAGCCCCCTCATCAGTAGATTAGCTGGAGGATCTTGTTACTACATTTACATCGGCGCTCTCAAATGCTCTAGGACAGGCTTGTCCAGTGCCAAAACCACGCGGTAAACACAGGCCACATTGGTGGTCCTACGATTTGGACTCGCTCCGCAAATCATGCCGGAAACAATTTAACAAGGCCAAGAGCTTCGGCTCTGAGCCTCTTTGGCACGAATATAAAGCTAAACTAAGGGCCTACAAAAAAGCTCTGAGACAGGCGAAGAGAACCTCGTGGAGAAATTTCTGCACTGGCGTCGAAAAGGTCGACGACACAGCGACACTTAGACGAGTCCTCTCGAAAAGTCAAACAGCCATCAGCTATTTGCGAAAACCTGACGGATCCTGGACCAGCACGGAAGAGGAAACCCTTGAGCTGCTCTTGAATACACATTTTCCGGGGAATCTGCATGACGCACCACTAGCACCTGCAACAAACCTGGCAGTAAATATACCCATCACTGAGGAAAGAGTAAGGTGGGCAGTTAAGAGCTTTGAACCGTATAAGGCTGCCGGGCCGGATGGGATTGTCCCCGCGCAACTTATAAACACGTTGAAGACATCAGCTAAATGGCTGGTATTTCTCTTCACAGCCTGCCTGGCTCTCAACCACATTCCGGGCTCCTGGAGAAGCGCCACGGTAGTGTTTATCCCTAAGGCTGGGAAGGCATCCCACTACGAGCCAAAAGACTACAGACCGATCAGTATCTTGTCCTTTGTACTAAAAACCTTTGAGAGGATACTAAGCGACTACCTCTCAACGACTATTGATAGCAACCTTTTATCTAGCTATCAGCATGCATACACCAAGGGTAAATCAACAGAAACCGCTCTGCACAGCCTAGTGTCTGTCATTGAGAAATCGCTGTGTGAAAAGGACTACTGTCTGGTGGCCCTCCTAGACATTGAGGGAGCTTTCAACAATATAAGCCCGGAGGCTATCAACTCCGCTCTAACTAATCTGGGCGTAGATAGACCTCTAACTGGTTTAATTGACCAACTTTTAAGGGGAAGGAAAATAGCTACTTCACTTGGTACGGTTGAGTTATCACGTTATGTCACAAGGGGAACACCTCAGGGTGGTGTTCTTTCCCCGCTTTTATGGAACCTCACAGTCAACTCGTTGCTACATGACACAAGCTGAGGGGGCGGGAAGATAGTGGCATACGCAGACGATTTAGCTATTGCATTCAGAGGCAAGTTCCCACAAACTCTGTGTGACCTGATGCAAGTAGCACTGCGAGAAGTTTCGACGTGGTCCTCTCGCTGCGGACTTAGTATCAACCCGGGGAAGGTGGAACTCGTCCTCTTCACCAACCGGTACAAAATACCGCCACTAAGCCTACCAGAAGTACCTGGGCTTGTCGGATAAGGCCAAGTTTCTAGGCATAGTTCTGGACAGGAAATTGAATTGGAAGGGGAATGTTCTTCAGCGCCAGAAGAAAGCTTGCATCGCTCTTTACACATGCAAAAGAGCCATTGGCAAAAAATGGGGGCTCACCCCTAGAGTATGCAGTTGGATCTACACGGCCATCATTCGTCCAATCATGCTGTATGGAGTCGTCGTATGGTGGCCTGCGCTGAGCAAGGCAACATACCTGAATCTGTTGCGGAAAGTCCATAGATCCAATATGATCTATATAAGCGGTGCGCTAAGGACAACGCCCAACGAAGCCCTCCAGGTCATGCTGGGCATTTTGTCACTTGATCTGGAAGGGTTTCGGTCAGCGGCGGCATCAGATCTGCGCCTAAGAGAAACCTCCAGTTGGGGTGCGGGTACTATTGGACACTCCAGTATTCTGGAATCTTACAGCTTTCTCCCTCTAAGCACAGATCGTTGTGCGACCACTACAGTCGGGGATAGCTGTTTCAAAATAAACACTCCCAGCAGAGAAGACTGGGAGAGGACGGATTGGTGTCCCGGAACAAATGGTGGCAATTCCATATACCCCGACGGCTCGAAGTTGGACGGCAGAGTTGGAGGAGGGGTTTATTCAAGGGATTTGGACCTTGAGCTCTCCTTCAGACTAACTGATCATTGTAGCGTCTTCCAGGCGGAAGTCTCGGCAATCCTGGACGCCGCGGCGTGGTTAAGCAAACGTGTTATCGGAGAAGATATCGCTATTTTCAGCGATAGCCAAGCGGCTATCAAATCCCTTGGCTTATACACTCTGAACTGACGCTCAGCTGTCGTCGATCTCTTCAGGAGATGGCCCAACAGAACCGCGTAAACCTCATATGGGTCCCGGGACATAGGGACATTGAGGGAAACTGTAAGGCAGACGAGCTCGCCAGGCAGGGCACGACCAAGCAGGTTCTTCAGGATAAAGAGCGCTTAGGTATGCCGTTTGCCACATTAAACTAATGCTGAAGGAGCACACACTCCGTCAAGCCAACGAAAGATGGCTGCAATCCCCAGGGTGTTGGATATCGAAACAAACCTGGCCAAAATGGGATCTTAAAAGGTCTAGACGCATTTATATCTTAACTAGGAGGGAAATCTGCATATTGATAGGGTTATTAACCGGTCACTGCCTCATTGGTAGGCATGCAGAAAGGCTAGGTGTGCCCTACCGACGATGCTGCAGGAGTTGCAAACATGATGAGGAGGAGGAAACAGTGGAGCACCTCATCTGCAACTGTCCGGCTTTAAGCGGCGCGAGAACGCGCTTTTTGGGAGTTCCGTTCCTGGATAGCCTAAGACAGATCGCGGAACTGGACATAAAGGACTTGATGGGCTTCATAAAGTCATCTAAGTGGTTCGAGGAGGAGTAACGGTGTCGGTTTAGGAGTGTCAGTCCCGGTATTCTGCTATGTGGAAAATCCCAACAACTCAGGGATTTTCCATATGGCTGGGTACCGGGACTGACTTTCCTTGTGTTGGTGGTATCACAACGGGGCTTTCAAAACTGGCCTAAGTGTGCCTCTGCGGCAGCCACTTGAACCTAACCTACGAAATCCCTTGTAATGGAAAAAACAACGAGTCATGTCACAGCGTATATGTTGTACCATGGTACTTCCCGCAACCTCAGCCATTTCCCTTCTATCAAGAATTAGCAATAATATTTGACCACCGTATCAGGCTTCCTTCTGTTAGAATTTTATTATCGCCACTACTGTTATATTTTCAACACTACAATGAACAGAGACAATTAAACTCTCCACTCCATATGTCAAAGTCATAGGGACGGTAATCGAATTTTCGATACATTTTGAAGACCATGAGGGCTAAGTGAAACTTCCGGATGAGCCTCGCTTTCTTTTTCCCTTGGAACCTGCGAAGAGTAAGCACGCTTTCTATTATTGGCCAGTGTTTAAAGTTAAAGTCTACTTAAATATTTTCAAAGTATAAAGTATTAAACAATTATTGTGACAGTAACGTAGCTAAACCTTGAAGTTCGGCAAAGAAAACGCAGTTCCAAGGGATTACTTTGGGACATACTACGAAGCCGCATCAATTCATTGTTCCTGGCTAGCAGCTCATCATATTGTGGATCATCATTTTTTCTGGAGTCAGGCCACGTTCGCTCTCATCAGTTAATCCCTTTAACCTCCAATAGAGCGAAAGGAAAACAACCAATCCGCGAAATCAGCCATAATCCCAAGAATTAACTTCTTTAGATTATCTCCGTTAATAAGAGGATATTTTCACAATCACCGCCTAAATACAAAATTAACATAAAAGGCGATGTTTAATCCGTTTTTAATTTCTTTCAACCACTTCAAGAAAAGATTTACAAAGATAAATCCATAGGGCATTCACTGTGGAATTGCCCATTGATTTGCTTGCCATCGAATAAATAGTTAAAGTTGTCAGAACAAAAAAAGTTAAAGTTAACAAAAACAAAAAGGAATAGAAAAATAAGAAGAAGAAAAAAAATCAATAATATTTTTTAGCTGTTTATACTACATGAATTAAATATAAAAAAATTGTTTAGTGCATTGCTAATAAGTCTAATATGTGTAGATATGAGTGAATCGAAATTTAATACTACTTTTTTTTGTTGTTGTCCTGCAGTCTCTCAAACCTGTTTAGAGAAAAATTAAATATACTACAAAATTACATTCATAAAATAATTCATTCATAAAGAGAATTGCCTAAACTAGTTTTTTTTTTGCAAGCGCAAGCAAAAGAAGAAAAAAAAACAAATTTAAGAAAACTGAGAATAGAACATGTTTGAGAGAAGGCGGTATGACGGCAAACCCAGCAAACTTTTTTGTTGTAAATTTTAGTAGTAAACTTTAAACTAAAAAGAAAAAAAAAGGAAGGGAAGATTAGAAACCAAAAAGAAAATCAAGAAAAATAATAAACCCAAATACTCTTGTACATATATAATAATAAAGTTCTTAGCGCTTCGAGGGAGCAACAACACGATGCGAGGAGGCCTTCGACGCAGCGAGTAACTCCAGTAAAAACCGTAAGTGCATTTTTTAATTATTATTAGACCCCAATAAGCATGAAGTTGGTGTAAATTCACACATATATATCTTTATTAATATCAGTAAAATTTAGGGCATACAGCCACATTAGTCATGCCCTTAAATCATGTTGTAATGGATTTTTAAGTATCCTTTACTTTCTTTTTGAGTTTTGGAGATTTTCATATTTTTATTTCATGTAAAGATTAAAATTTCCACATCATTTTGTATAGTTTTCCCATGTCTCAAGATTTCTGAATATAAGCGTATATAATCACTGTACAAAAAAAAAGAGAATTATTGAATCAGTAGTGAAGTTTATTAAATTAGCCTTTATTAGATTAAGATGTCCTGAATTATTACATTAAAGATACTTATTGTGAAATTATCATGGAAGCCTAAGTGATTTTTATTTGGTCTGGTACCTAAGGTGATCGTGGTGGCTTACAGGGGCTTCAATTACATCCATGAAGCCAAAGGTGGGTGGGTGCACATGCGGTTCCAAATAATTTTCTGAGCTGCATGGCTACTGTTGGTTTGGCTTGAGGGGTAAAGATCGTTGAGAGCGTTTCAGTGTGCAATTGATCTTATTCTTGTTAGGGCTGTTGATTGCGTGGGTGATTTGTCTGGCGGTTGTATAGGAACCACACGAAACTGAAGCTACGGGTATTTAAGCGAGTGCACAAGCCGCGATTGTCAGACGATACCACAAACTTGTCACCACTTCCAGCCTGGTGTATGGTAAGTACAACCAATCAACGCTTTTATGAATCGTGGCTCCATTGATAGGATTCCCTCTTGGAATCCGCTCGTCCGTCTGGTTGAAAGAAAGTTAACAGGCGTAGATAATGTTGGAATCTCAGACAAGCTGAGAGCTTTGTCTTTGACCATGTTATTGTTTGTTAACTTAGTTAGTATACACTTAAGTTTTTCTTGAGGATACCCCGTAGACTTATTTAAGCGTTGTAGTTTTTTTTTGTTTATTGTCGTTTTCATCTTTAGTGTCAAGCTAATAGGAACGTAGTTTCAAATCGACCTATGTATATGCTGGTTGACTAACCTTGGCTTAACTCACTTTGTAAAGCAACAAAAACAAGAAAAGGGTAAGTAAAGTTCGTGTTTCCGAAAACACAAATGTCTCAACTTTATTTAGAGATATGTACCTTTCTCGAATTCTTATGTTTCGATTTCTTTCAATGAAGTTTTTGGAACTTTATATTCTCCAATTAAATGGATTATAACAGATTTCTTCAGAAACAGAAAGGATCTTTAGTTTTTTTTTAAATCATGACCTTATCCCGCACCTAATTCTGCAAATAGCCACACAGTTGGTCCACCACATCATATCTGAGGGACCAGACCATCTTTTGTTTATGATTTTTTTTTTTTAAATTAGCCTACTCATTAGTTTTACTATTGCTTATTTTTTTTGCTAGGTTGAAATATTATCGAGTTATCTACTGATACGAAAAGATTTGCTTGAGATAAATTTTATTTTGCTCTTTGGACTCCCGGAGCAGAGTTTCATATTATTGTTTTTGACGAATTTGGAAGCATTTTTAGAATTCTTTTTTTCTTTTTGAGCTGTTTGCTAGAGTTAACAATGTCAATGCGTACTAGTAATGAGCATGTACCCTTTGGGCTCTGCACCATTTGCAGGGACAAGTTTTCTGAGCGCGATGATGTGCTCATCACAGCGTGCTCTCACCGATTCCACAGACATTGTTTGTTGGCTTGGTTGAAAAAGAATTCTTCTTGCCCACAGTGTAGAGCGGTGTGTAGTAGCAGTCAATTCAATATACACACAGGTGCTCGTAATAAGAACGGGGCTCCTTACCAAACCAATGCCCCAAATAACAACAGAGGTGCTGGAAGCACGCAAACAGGGAATGGAAAGGTGTCGCAACCGACACCTCCACAACCAGAACCGGTCGGCAATTTGGAGACTGAAGGAGCACATGGGGGTGTAGCACCGCCTGGAAACGATGAGGATACACGGGTTCGGAATCTAGTTTCCGCCGTAATATCGGCGCGACAAGCGTCCATCTTCGAAGACGTAGAGACTCGTATTACCCAGATGATAGAGCAAACGCTCGAGCAAAGGCTCGAAAATACTCTATCCAATTTAGTGGAGAGACTCAATATCAATCCTGCTCAACCAGCACCGCCCGGCAACGATATAACTTCAGCCGGTAGTGTGTCTGTAGTACAGGGTCGCCCAGGTGAGTCCACACCTGTGTGGCCAAGAGAAATTCCTACCCTTCCCAGTCACAGCAACCTTAACTTCCATGACCAAATTGACCAGCTAAGATTTAGTGACCTTTCGAGTATCCCAAATTCAGGTAGAATAGCCCAGCTAATTTCCAGTTGGGGTGTAAAATTCGATGGTTCGCCTCGGCTGTCTGTTGATAGTTTTTTGTCACGCATCGAATTGCAAGTAACCGATACATTGGGTGGAAACTTTAACCTTCTTTGCGAACATGCACAAGGCATGTTCATCAACGAGGCTAAAGATTGGTACTGGCGGTATCGGCGGTCAGTTGAACGCGTTACTTGGCCTTCTCTATGCCAAGCCTTACGCACCAACTTCCAACAACACAAAACTGATTTCGAAGTAAAGGAGGCTCGAAGCAAGGTCCTCACAATTTATTTGACGATTTCCGCAATGCGATATTGAAAATTGCTGAACCCTTACAATCGCCTTTGTCTGAAACGGAGTTGGTAGAAATAATGCAGCACAATTTGAGACCAAGTGTCCGCCAGCAGCTTTTGTTCGTGCCTATAACCTCTCTTGCTGAATTACGCAGACTTTGCTTACGGGCTGAAAGCCTTGCTAACGAGATATCAAAAGCAAATTATTCTGCACTAGCCGCCAATCCTCGGCAATCGCAGAAGCGTTCGTTAAATGAAATTCAATTTGACTCCAGCCCAGTTGAAAATTGTGTATCCGACTGTGAAGTCGATGAGATTTCCAAGCGGGCAGATAAATTAAAAGTCGCCTGTTGGAACTGCAAAAAAGAAGGCCCCAGATACTTTGATTGCCTCGAAGAACGCACTGTGTTCTGCTATGGGTGTGGAGCCTCTAATACATATCGTCCGAAATGCCCTAAGTGCAACCAGGGAAACTCGAAGACGAGCGAGGAGTCTCGGCAGAACCCTCGCAAGGACAGCCAGCACTAAGTCAAAACAAGATATTGGTACACCGAGAAGAGCTACTTGATAATCCTATAAAATTCAAACCTAATGAACACCGGCCTTCTCTTAAACATATTATTCCCTACAACGATCGTCTGAAATACTATAATGAAGTTAGAAACAAAGTTTTCAACCCTGAGGTTGTGATTCCCAATCCCACAACTCGTTCATCAGCCCGTATAAAACATTTTTGGAAAAACGTTAAAAGCAATCGTAAGCGTTTAGTGAAGTGAAAGTTATTTCCTCTGTGCAGAATACTAATCACGATTTAAGACCGTATGCACAAATCGAGCTGCTAGATGAAGAATATCTAGGATTGCTGGATAGCGGAGCACACACACACAAAATGTCATTTGGGAGTAGGTTTTTGGATACAGTTTCAAATCGCCCCCAACATAGTTTCAGAACTCAGCCTTGATGCGAAATACGAGCTTGATGAAAACACTCTTTCCTTGAGTTTAGAGCAACAACAGCAAATAGTTTTGATCAAAAACAGATTCCCCAACTTTGAAAAAGAAGGTATGGGGAAAACATCCTTATTAGAGTACGAGATCCAGCTCGAACCTACTGTCCGTTCGATTAAACAACGCTATTTCCCAATTTCAGCCGCTGTCGAGAAACTCGTATATGCCGCAATGTTACGATTGGGTGTAATCGAAGAAACAAGAAGTTGTGTAAGATCTTTAATTGCTTTGCTTGCTCTCATTACACTTGCATCTTTAAAAAGATTGGCAGCAAAATTATCCATTTTGAAATAGTCATAGGTAATAATTTTGATGCTAAGTTGAGTGTACTTAGTATAGTTGTTCCACTATTAATATCTCTAGCATGAATATCATGTGTTATTGGGTTTATTTTTTGCACCATCTTCAATAAATTATCACTTTCACTTTTTTGTAAATACTGCATGATGACGCTAGTTATAAGTGTAGTGGGATCATAGTAATAATATTTTTATCTTTTTTTAAAATCTTAAAGTAAAAACCGTACATGGAAAACTCTTCATTTTCTTCAGGAATGCGCTCTATCTCGTTTACAATCATACCTGCTAGAGTTGTAGCTTTTTCATCAGGAAGATCCCAATGTAACTGTCTAATAATATCCCTAATAGTAGATTTTCCTTCAATGTGATACATATTATCGGATATCTTTTTTTTTAAATTCTCTGTGATCAAATCATGTTCATCTGAAATTTCTCCAACTATTTCTTCCAGTATATCCTCAAGAGTTACGATTCCCTCATCAATAACAAATGCAAGGTGTTTCCTGTTTTTACGGAAGTTGTGAAGTTGTACACTGAGTGGAGTACTTTCTGGTATAAGCCAAGGCTTTGACATAACTTTGGCAATCTCTATTTTATTATCCTTTTCACGCAAGGCATTTATTAGATTTTTCACGTGAACCACTGCAACAATATTATCTGGTTCTGGTTGTGAAGGTGCCGGTTGCGACACCTTACCATTCCCTGCTTGCGTGCTTCCAGCACCTTTGTTGTTATTTGGGGCATTGGTTTGGTAAGGAGCCCCGTTCTTATTACGAGCACCTGTGTGTATATTGAATTGACTGCTACTACACACCGCTCTACACTGTGGGCAAGAAGAATACTTTTTCAACCAAGCCAACAAACAATGTCTGTGGAATCGGTGAGAGCACGCTGTGATGAGCACATCATCGCGCTCAGAAAACTTGTCCCTGCAAATGGTGCATAGCCCAAAGGGTACATGCTCATTACTAGTACGCATTGACATTGTTAACTCTAGCAAACAGCTCAAAAAGAAAAAAAAAAAGAATTCTAAAAATGCTTCCAAATTCGTCAAAAACAATAATATGAAACTCTGCTCCGGGAGTCCAAAGAGCAAAATAAAATTTATCTCAAGCAAATCTTTTCGTATCAGTAGATAACTCGATAATATTGCAACCTAGCAAAAAAATAAGCAATAGTAAAACTAATGAGTAGGCTAATTTCAAAACAAAAGATGGTCTGGTCCCTCAGAAATGATGTGGTGGACCAATTGTGTGGCTATTTGCAGAATTAGGTGCGGGATAAGGTCATGATTTAAAAAAAAACTAAAGATCCTTTCTGTTTCTGAAGAAATCGGTTATAATCCATTTAATTTGAGAATATAAAATTCCAAAAACTTCATTGAAAGAAATCGAAACATAGGAATTCGATAAAGGTACATATCTCTAAATAAAGTTGAGACATTTGTGTTTTCGGAAACACGAACTTTATTTACCCTTTTTTTTGGTTTTGTTGCTTCACAAAGTGAGTTAAGCCAAGGTTAGTCAATCAGCATATACATAGCTCGATTTGAAACTACGTTCCTATTAGCTTGACACTAAAGACAATAAACAAAAAAAACTACAACGCTTAAATAAGTCTACGGATACAGCCCCAATACAGTGTTTGGTTTACATGGCATATAGCCAAATTAATCGCAATTTCCATCTACAAAAAAAAACGGTATCCTCAAGAAAAACTTAAGTGTATACTAACTAAGTTAAACAACAATAACATGGTCAAAGACAAAGCTCTCAGCTTGTCTGAGATTCCAATATTATCTACGCCTGTTAACTTTCTTTCAACCAGACGGAGGAGCGGATTCCAAGAGGGAATCCTATCAATGGAGCCACGATTCGTAAAAGCATTTAAAATAACTTTGCAACGTGTGCCCCACGTTGGGCGCCAATTTCTGTTATGAGCCCCGTTGATTGGTTATGCTTACCATACACCAGGCTGGAAGTGGTGACAAGTTTGTGGTATCGTCTGACAATCGCGGCGTGTGCACTCGCTTAAATACCCGTAGCTTCAGTTTCGTGTGGTTCCTATACACGACCGCCAGACAAACAAATCACCCACGCAATCAACAGCCCTAGGTTAGGTTAGGTTAAAAGGGCAGGACAGAGTACACCGACCCCGTCCAACACTTAGGCCAGAAAAAATAGGCCCATTGTGATACCCCACACGGTCACTACACCACCCCCATGTCCGAAAAACCCAAGCTCACATTCCAGGCAGAGGAACAAACCAGTTCGTGGAATCAATAAATTTGGCTAACGCCTTAATTTCCATTTTTGATACCTCGGCGAGGTCGTCGAGGAACGGTTGGCCGAGTATAGCCAAACGTCTTCTACTAAGTGCGGGGCATTGACACAGCAGATGCTGAACGCTCTCTTCCTCCTCAATACATCTGCAGCTGCGACAGTAGTCGTGAGATGTGACGCCCATCCTAGCACCATGCGTGCCTATTAAACAGTGTCCTGTTAAGACCCTTACCAAAGAGGAAATGCCCGATTTATTAAGGGTCAGCAGGCAATTAGTACGCCCTTTATTATAAAAAGGCCAAGTTGACCTGGATATCTCGCACGTCGAGAGACTTGACCAGAGCGTATTTGCTCTTTGTATGGTATTTGTGCTCGCACGAAGTTTGAAAGAGGCCATGGGAATGCCTACCAAATCATTTCCTGGAAGGAGATGAGTGGTGGTACCCTTCCTGGCCAGCTCATCCGCTTTGCAGTTGCCTTCAATATCCCTGTGACCAGGTACCCAAATAAGGCTGATACCGAAGTGCTGAGCCATCTCGTTAAGAGATCTGCGGCATTCAGTTAGCGACTTTGTGTTGTCGACATATGAGTTCAGTGCCTTTAGCGCGGCCTGACTGTCTGAGAAAATAAATATTCGTTTGCCGTTTCGGGGCGTAGACACCAGACTTTTAACTGCACCGTGTATAGCCAGCATTTCCGCTTGGTACACGCTGCAGTGATCGGGAAGACGAAAAGAGATCTCTAGTCCCAGATCCGGTGAAAAGATACCTCCTCCCACCTTCCCATCAAGCCTAGAGCCATCAGTGAATATGTTAATGGCGTTCTGGACAGTATGTGGTCTGTTATCTCATTCTTGTCTTGTTGGTATTTTTACCTCGTAATTCCTGACAAACACGTTATTTGGCGTGCAATAGTCAGTGTGTGATGGTATGTTAACAGGAGCGTGAGAGCCTAAGATTGTGGCGTGTCCACTTGTTCCGTGCATCCAAACGCCTGTTTCCCTTATTCGCAGAGCCGTGATCACAGCTACCTCCTTCGCCACCAGATCGAGTGGTGGAAGATGCAGCATGGTATTTAGTGCTTCTGTTGGGGTGGACCCGAGGGCCCCGGTTATGCAGAGCTCCGAACTCCTTTGAACTTTTTGTAGTTGCTTAAGGTACGTGTTCTTAGTTAGTGCCGGCCACCAAACCAGCACTCCGTACAGTAGAATTGGGCGAACAATGGCTGTATATATCCAGTGTATTACTTTGGGGGAAAACCCCCACGATATACCAATTGCTCTCTTACAGGTAAACAACGCGCACGTAGCTTTTTTGACTCGTTCCGCTATGTTGTCGCTCCAAAGAAGTTTTCTGTCCAGAATAACTCCTAAGTATTTGACTTTGTCACTAAGTGTCAAAGGTGTTCCCAATTGTTGGAGGTGAAAGGTTCGGTATTTTGCACCTTCTAGTGAAGAGGACCAGTTCGGTTTTCTCGGGATTAACTTCTAAGCCCGAAGAATTCGCCCAGTCGCATACTTTCGACAGAGCTGTCTCCATTAAATTGCAAAGAGTTTGAGGGAATTTTCCTCGCATGATAACGCAGATATCATCAGCGTACGCAATTACTTGGTAGCCTTCAGCTTCCATAAGACGTAGGAGTTGATTTACAGTAACCAACCAAAGTAGCGTGCAATTGCTGGCGTATGCCGATGATATTGATATCATTGGCCTTAACAACCGCGCCGTAAGCGCTGCCTTCTCTGGACTGGATAAAGAAGCGAAAAAAGTGGGTCTTGCGGTCAACGAGGACAAGACGAAGTATTTGCTGTCATCAAAGAAAGAATCGGCGCACCTGCGCCTTGGCAGCCACGTCACTGTTGATAGTTACAAATTTGAAACTGTGAGGGACTTCGTCTATTTGGGAACCAGCATTAACACCGAAAATAATATCAGTCTAGAAATCCAACGGAGAATCACTCTTGCGAACAAGTGCTACTTTGGACTGAGTAGGCAATTGAGAAGTAAAGTCCTCTCTCGAAGAACAAAGATCACGCTCTATAAGTCTCTCATCATACCTGTCCTGATGTATGGCTCAGATTCATGGACAATGTCAAGAGAAGATGAGATGGCCCTTGGAGTATTTGAGAGAAAAGTTCTCCGGAAGATTTATGGTCCTTCCCGTGATGCCGACGGCGAGTATCGAAGGAGATTTAACGATGAGCTGTACGAGCTTTACGCAGATCTGACCATAGTCCAGCGAATTAAAGCCCAAAGGCTCCGCTGGCTGGGTCACGTCATGCGAATGGACAAAGAAGCTCCAGCCCAGAAGGTTTTCCAATCGTCACCCGAATTCGGCAGCAGAGGAAGGGGGAGGCCTCGACTGAGATGGAAACAACAGGTGGAGGATGACTTGAACTCCCTTGGGGTTTCCAATTGGCGTCAGTTATCGCTAAAAAGGAATGACTGGCGTGCTTTGATAGGCGACGGCCAAAATCGCTTAGGCGGTTAAGCGCCAATAAATGATGATGAACCAAAGTAGCGGAGAGAGAACACCTCCTTGTGGGGTACCCCTGTTAACAGGTCTGCGAATCGAAATTCCACCTAACCCTGTTGTAATCCTTCTGCTAACAAGTAGTTTGCGGATAAACTCAACGAGGCAGGTGTCGACCCGCAGCTCCGTCAACGCCGAGGTAATAGCTTCCGGTAGAACGTTATTGAAGGCACCTGCTATATCAAGGAAAGCCACCAGTGTGTATTCCCTAATGTCAAGTGACTTTTCTATAGTGTATACCAGGGAGTGCAGGGCAGTATCGGTAGATCTGCCCTTGCTATAGGCGTGTTGGGCCCGCGAAAGATGAGTTGCGTCTATCGATCTTCTAACATAGTCCTCCAAGAGTCTTTCCAGAGTCTTAAGAAGAAAAGAAGATAGGCTTATAGGCCTAAAATCATTAGGTTTAGAATGGGAGGGTTTCCCGGATTTAGGTATAAAAACGACCTTAACCTCTCTCCATGATGCAGGTACGTAGTTGAGCCTGAGGCAGCTTACAAACATAGTTATCAGCCAATGCTTAATAATCTCGGATGTTTGTTGTAGCTGGGCCGGGAATATTCCATCCGGACCAGGCGACTTAAACGGCTTGAGCCTGCATAAGGCCCAGTCCAGCTTTTTCTCATCGGTAATTTTCTGTATTAGCTGATCAGAGAGAGTTTCTCCACAAATCGTTGTAGTAGACATGTCTATGCATGTCGGAAAGTGTGTATCCAAAAGCAGGTTCATGGTATCCCTACTTGAATCGGTCCAATTCCCATCCGGCTTTTGCACGTAGCTCAGCGTTGCTGGCGATTTAGAGAGCACCCTCCTAAGGCGCGACGCTGCGGATGTTGATTCGATATCACTGCAGAAGTTCATCCAAGAGACCCGTTTGGCCTTGCGGATTTCCCTTTTGTAATTACTTAGCTTAGTTTTGTGAAGTGCCCAGGATGCTTCGCAGCCATCCTGTTTGGCTTTGTTAAAAGCTGCCCTACATGTCCTTCTGAGATTATCTAGAGCGGACGACCACCCCGGTGGTTTATGTGCTTCAGCTATCTTTCTAGGCGGGCACGCTTTATCTAAAGCGAGCTTGCGTTGTTCATTGAAGGAGCTGACGAGATCGTCTAACTCTTTATCGTTTCTAGGTGTTACCAGCTTATTTGACAAGTTTTTGCCACAGATCCTATTACCAGTGATCCATGGCTCTTGGACCAGAACAATGTCTACTGCACCTTTTGAGAGCTGCAGCAGAAGTGCAGCCGAAGCTGCTTTGCTATGATGTTATGATATTTGGAGGACCCTCATCATGCTTTTTGCCGCTCTCCTCCGTGAGCGTCGCGTCCGCATCGTCCTCGCTCAGAAGCTGAATCTCGGAGTAAAGCCTCCTGAGAGTCGAGCTACCGTCCGAGCCAGACGAGGCGTAGCCGCTCCGTTTTTCTGACGCAACTGACCCATTGTCGTCCACGTCCATTTCATTGTCGCTGGGGGAGGGGTCCACCTCAGCAAGAGATGCAGAACTGGCAACAGCTTCAGCATCGGCCTTATAGACTTTGAGTACAGCCTTTCTGTACCCATATCGTACTGTATAATTGCACCGGGCCAGAGCCTCGATACTTGCCTCATCGAGTAGCAGTACTATCTGCATCGTTGCCTTGTCGGTCTTGTCAACATTGACCACCCTCCAGTTCTGTGTGGGTAACTCCGGGTTGTATTCTTGCAGAACTTCAAGAATTTCGGCTGGTTCCGAGGGTGTCGCTGGAACCCAGGCTCTAGCCCTTGGGCGTTGCGGGATATCGACCGCGTCCACTACCCTCAGGCGCGCGCCAGGATGCGCTCAATTCCGATCCTGTATAGGTCCACGGATCTACTGTCATCGCAGGCAATGAGTTTGACATTGCCTTGATACCACCCGGCGTCGGTGTAGTTGGGTGGCGGTCCAGGGTTATCCCTTTTCACCTGGACTGCAACCTTGGCGAGCGCGGCCTCGATCCACTTCCACTGTTGTTTGGGGATCCTGCCGTCAACGTTGCTCTCGTCGATGATGCCAATGATCTTGCGATCCTTGGCTATGTCAGCGAAAGACCTTGTCCAGCCTCCTTGTGTTTTGGCCCTTTTCGGTGCCGTAGGGGTAGTCTCCTCTACTGAGCGATTGCGCTTAGAGGACTCCCCCTTGTTTGCGCCATACAGCTCCACCCTGAAATCAGGGACTATACGCCAAGCCCACGCAAGGTCTCGCTGGATCTTCGCCCAGGCCTCCGCAGAAACATCTTCCTCCCTTGTCGGTGAGGTCGCATTCCTGTAAAGGATCCTGGCTGCAGACCGCTTGTCTTGGTGGCTGGCCTTTGTGGGTTGCCTGTCCTTGGCCCCAGCGCTAGTGCCTCCAGCACCCTTGGAGCCCCCAGCCAAGGACTCACCAGACGCTGTACGCTGACTGGCAAACCCGCTGGTAGAGGCTACAGGGTTGGAGACACCTGCATTGCTGGCCTCCCGAGCGCCACCTCTAGAAGAGGCGCCGCTCACTGGACTGCTCGGACCGGTTTTGCACTCGGCCCTATTTTGTCTTGGCACGTCCTTGGCCCCAACGCAAGTACCTCTAGCACCCTTGGAGCCCCCAGCCAAGGACTCACCAGATGCTGTACGCTGTCTGGCAAGACCGCTGGTCGAGGCTACAGGGTTGGAGGTACCTGCTATGCTGGCCTCCCGATCGACACCTCTAGAAGAGGCGCCGCTCACCGGACTACTCGGACCGGTTTTGCACTCGGCCCTATTTTGTCTAGCTGCCGCAGCAGCATTGAATCGCTGGGGTGTCCTATCAGCTTTTTTGTTTTGGTTTGGGCCCGGTTTGACCGTGACCGTCTTAGCGGAGCGAGCTCCTGTTGGCTTCTTTACCGGAGAGCCAGACTCCTTGTTTTTATTTTCTGTACTGTATTGCTCCATAATTCGTACCCACGAGTGGCGGAGAGGGGGATGGTCCACCCGGGCAGAGATCCGCCCCCTCAAGCCAAACCAACAGTAGCCATGCAATTCAGAAAATTATTTGGAACCGCATCTGCACCCACCCACCTTTGGCTTCATGGATGTAATTGAAGCCCCTGTAAGCCACCACGATCACCTTAGGTACCAGACCAAATAAAAATCACTTAGGCTTCCATGATAATTTCACAATAAGTATCTTTAATGTAATAATTCAGGACATCTTAATCTAATAAAGGCTAATTTAATAAACTTCACTACTGATTCAATAATTCTCTTTTTTTTGTACAGTGATTATATACGCTTATATACAGAAATCTTGAGACATGGGAAAACTATACAAAATGAGTGGAAATTTGAATCTTAACATGAAATAAAAATTTAGAAAGCAATCCAATATGAAAACCTCCAAAACTCAAAAAGAAAGTAAAGGATACTTAAAAACCCATTACAACATAATTTAAGGGCATCACTAATGTGGCTGTATGCCTGAAATTGTACTTATATTAATAAAGATATATATGTGTGAATTTACACCAACTTCATGCCACGGTTTTTACTGGAGTTACTCGCTGCGTCGAAGGCCTTCTCGCATCGTGTTGTTGCTCCCTCGAAGCGCTAAGAACTTTATTATTATATATGTACAAGAGTATTTGGGTTTATTATTTTTCTTGATTTTCTTTTTGGTTTCTAATCTTCCCTTCCTTTTTTTCTTTTTAGTTTAAAGTTTACTACTAAATTATATTATGAACGATTTATAGTGAAAAGCAACAACAAAAATATCAAAACAAAATCGATCAATTAAAATTTACAAAAAAAACGTTTGCTGGGTTTGCCGTCATACCGCCTTCTCTCAAACATGTTCTATTCTCAGTTTTCTTAAATTTGTTTTTTTTTTCTTCTCTTGCTTGCGCTTGCAAAAAAAAACTAGTTTAGGCAATTCTCTTTATGAATGAATTATTTTATGTATGTAATTTTGTAGTATATTTAATTTTTCTCTAAACAGGTTTGAGAGACTGCAGGACAACAACAAAAAAAAAGTAGTATTAAATTTCGATTCACTCGTATCTGCACATATTAGACTTATTAGCAATGCACTAAGCAATTTTTTTATATTTAATTCATGTACTTTAAACAGCTAAAAAATATTATTGATTTTTTTTTCTTCTTCTTATTTTTCTATTCCTTTTTGTTTTTGTTAACTTTAACTTTTTTTGTTCTGACAACTTTAACTATTTATTCGATGGCAAGCAAATCAATGGGCAATTCCACAGTGAATGCCCTATTTATTTATCTTTGTAAATCTTTTCTTGAAGTGGTTGAAAGAAAATAAAAACGGATTACAGATCGCCTTTTAGGTTAATTTTGTATTTAGGCGGTGATTATGAACATATCCTCTTATTAACTGAGATAATCTAAAGAAGTTATTGCTTGGGATTATGGCTGATTTCGCGTATTGGTTATTTTCCTTTCGCTCTATTGGAGGTTAAAGGGATTAACTGATGAAGGCGAACGTGGCCTGACTCCAGAAAAAATGATGATCCACAATATGATGAGCTGCTAGCCAGGAACAATGAATTGATGCGGCTTCGTCGTATGTCCCAAAGTAATCCCTTGGAACTGCGTTTTCTTTGCCGAATTTCAAGGTTTAGCTACGTTACTGTCACAATAATTGTTTAATACTTTATACTTTGAAAATATTTAAGTAGACTTTAACTTTAAACACTGGCCAACTATAGAAAGCGTGCTTACTCTTCGCAGGTTCCAAGGGAAAAAGAAAGAGAGGGTCATCCGGAAGTTTCACTTAGCCCTCATGGTCTTCAAAATGTATCGAAAATTCGATTACCGTCCATATGACTTTGACATGGAGTGGAGAGTTTAATTGTCTCTGTTCATTGTAGTGTTGAAAATATAACAGTAGTGGCGATAATAAAATTCTAACAGAAGGAAGCCTGATACGGTGATCAGATATTATTGCTAACTAGTATGTAACCCCCGATAATCGGGTGTGTTCGCTTATTACCCCTGCATTGCTTTTGTAGTCAAAGTAGCGCAAAATCATATGTACTTACATACATACATATTTACATTTTTTTTTTCAATATTTGTCTATTTCGACTGAAATCCATGCGAGCATTGTATGTACATATGTATGTATATACATTTACAAAGCATGTTAATAGTGCCATATAAAGAGCTTGGGTACAAACTTTAAACGCTAATTTCTCATGAACAAATTAACCTATTGCAATTGTTATAATTTTATGGAAACATGCTCATGATAAGCTTTCATCTGATATACATTTCGTTTATATACGTATTGTAGTTTAGTCTAGCTAAGCGCGATGTTTTAGAATAATAATATACATCGACTGTATTTGATGGTTAACGCGGTCGAAGTCGAACCTGTTGCATGCAACAGCATTTTATACTCACGCACACAGACACCTATTGTAAAGGATGTCAGCAGATAATTGGTTTGATTATCTGCAGGGGTATTGCTGCGCACACAGGTACGCATGCGAACAGGAGAGTAGTCAGGGTGTACGCTGCCGTAACAGATAGCTCCGATTCTGATATTCCAATGTCGTCATCTAATATTTCGAAACCAATCTGCATTTTGAAGAGTCATAGTAGGTGTTCAATGAACATGCTTAGCTACATACATATGTATATACATACACACTTACACTAAAAGTAGGATAAGAACGCTTAAGACCGACTTACTACACACATTCAATTATGCTAGATGCATTGATATTCAAAGGGAGTATATTTAATATCCAAAATAGGAATACACAGAAGTAATAAAAAAGCAATCAAATTTACAAAGACCAACTGATTGAGAACTATGATTAGAATCAGTTCCTTTTTTAATTGCTCTTTTGTTACTTCACACAAACACATTTATTTAAAATAGGAACATAGATTTAAGATCTTGTATATAAAGCTTTGTACATATTTTAATAAATCAGTCGTCTTTTGGACTCTCACCAGTAGTCTTTTGGACTCTCACGAGTAGTCTTACAACTCTCAAACTGTTGGTTTTCTTTTTAAATTCAACAAACTGTTCAACTTCCCCCCACCAGTGGTAAGGGGTTGACAGTATTAATTTAATATTTTTGGTCCATTTGACCCGGATTGAATAATGTTTACTGCTTCAATTTACCCTACAAGGAATTGACAGTTAAATTACAAAGAATTTTACACAAAAATAATATAGAATTGTAAATTTATAATTCTATAATAATTAAATATTTTGTTAGCATGTACGGATGTCGCTTATCAAGCGCAATCTCCCCCTAGTTTGGAGCATATAGTCAAAAACTATGAGCTGGTCAGGTCCAGAATTTTCCAAAATAATACAGAGTAACTTGTGTCCGAAATTATTTTGAAGTGTTAGAAGAGATATCATAGGCGAGTTCAGGAGCGTAAGCTTTTGCAAAGCACAACGTTAATGATTACGGAGTATGAAAGACCTCTAGTACGTATGCAAATTGAAAATGAAATGTTTCTATCCTCGGCAAAGATTGTCAAAAGTTTTTGGATACAAATAGAAATAAGTACAGGCTTTTGTGTACACTGCTGGTGGCGGCAAACAAGAAATATTGGGTTATATTTCCGCTGCTTTCTCTGGGTTGGATAAGGAAGCGAAAAAAGTGGGTCTTGCGGTGAACGAGGACAAGATGAAGTATCTGCTGTCATCAAAGAAAGAATCGGCGCACCTGCGTCTTGGCAGCCAAGTCACCGTTGATAGCTACAAGTTTGAAACGGTGAGAGACTTCGTCTACTTGGGAACCAGCATTAACACCGAAAATAATATCAGTCTAAAATCCAACGGAGAATCACCCTTGCCAACAAGTGTTACATTGGACTAAGTAGGCAATTTAGAAATAAAGTCCTCTCTCGACAAACAAAGATCACACTCTATAAGTCTCTCATCATACCAGTCCTGATGTACGGCTCGGAATCATGGACAGTGTCAGGAGAAGATGAGATGGCCCTTGGAGTATTTGAGAGGAAAGTTATCCGCAAGATTTATGGTCCTTCCCGTGATGCCAACGGCGAGTATCGAAGGAAATTTAACGATGAGCTGTACGAGCTTTACGCAGACCTGACCATAGTTCAGCGGATTAAAGCCCAAACGCTCCGCTGGCTGGGTCATGTTATGCGAATGGACAAAGAAGCACCAGCACAGAAAAATTTCCTATCGACACCCGAATTCGGCAGCAGAGAAAGGGGGAGACCTCGACTGAGATGGAAACGACAGGTGTAGGATGACTTGAACTCCCTTGGGGTTTCCAATTGGCGTCAGTTATCGCTAAAAAGGAATGACTGGCGTGCTTTGATACGAAACGGCCAAAATCGCCTAGGCGGTTAAGTGTCATTATGACGCAAGCCAAGATTAGATTAGATTTCCGTACCAGTGACTTTCAAAATTACTACCGAAATTATTCTTTTTTATCTTGTTCCTTCTCTTATTCAAGAAGCCTACTTCGGAGTTGACTTCTGGAGAGCTTTCGCGTTAGCTCCTGAAAAAGTTCCAAGAAGAGCATGTCTAGAGGATATCGACGAAAAGGTGGAGGATCATAATTTTCATGATTTGACACAAGCTCAAAAGGCCAGACTGCAGAGAGTAGTGGATATGTTTCCGTCGTTTGAGAAGTTAGGTCTGGGCAAACCAAGCTAGTCGAACTTTGTCAGTGGTATTGATTTGAAGGATGCGTTTTTCCATCTCTACCACTATAAAGTGATGTCATTTGGGTTATGCAACGGACCACAGACAATGAGCCGACTGATGGACAAGGCAATTCCCTCGCGTTTGCGGGTGAATGTCTTCGTCTACCTAGATGATCTGATGGTATGCAGCACGAAATTTGAGGACCACCTAAATTCATTGGCGGAAGTTGCGAAATGTTTGAAGAATGCGGGCCTGACCATCAATGTGAAGAAGAGCAAATTTTGTCAGAAGGAAATTCGATACTTTGGGTGCTTGATAGGTAGCGTATGCCTGAAGGTAGAAGCAGTGAAAAGTTTACCGATTCCTAAGTCTTCTCGTCAGGTTCGGAGGTTCGTGGGCATATCGAATTGGTATAGGGCATTTATTACAAATGATTTAGCAGGCCCTATGACCGATTGCCTTCGGAAGTCGCTAGGCCCTTTCAAACTTACTCCTGACGCAATAGAGGCTTTTGAATAGCTGAAGGTGGCCTGAGTTCAGCTCATGTCTTAGCCCAACCCCATATCTCTAAAGAATTCGTTATACAATGTGATGCTTCGAAAATAGGCGTGGGAGGTGTGTTGTTCCAGGTCGAAGGCGAGGGCGCTGAGCTTCCAATCACATTTGTTTCAAAGAAGCTGGACAAAGCTCAGCGCAATTATACAGTGACCGAGCTGGAATGCCTTGCAGCCACAGTCAGTGTCAACCGCTTCCGGCCATACGTTGAGGGTTGCCATTCCGAATTATCACTGACCACTCAAGTCTCAAATGGTTGATGTCTCAAAATTACTTGAGTAGCAGGTTGGCTAGGTGGTCCCTTATGTTGCAGCGCTACGACTTTTCGATGGAACATCGCAAGGGCACGTTGAATGTTGAAACAAGGAACCAGTTTCCTTACTCCGATTTACTTAATTTCAGGAAAAATATCCTTTATTTAAAGACTTTTTTCTCAATTTAAGTTAATGTTGTCTTTAACTTTAAGAACTCAATTTCCTTAATACAGGTAATAATTTCGTTAAAACGTGGTCCGACGCCACTTAGAACAAAGCTGTAATTTACGGGGAAATGTATGAAGTGAATTTTGCAAGAAACTAACTCGAAAAATAATTCGTAATGGAAAACAAAATTGATTTGCTAGCTGTGCTACAGGTATTGAAAACTGAGGTGTTTACGATATTTTAAAAGGTTTAAAACATACATATGTGGTTATTAATTAAAATTGTGCCATTTACAAGACGGTTCACTAAAATTAATAAACAATTGTAGACCGCAATATCAATCCTATTAGTGTTATTTCGTGTGGTTTTTGTAATCTATATAAAAACAAGTCCGTTCTTTTCGAATGAAACTATATTAATGATTTCAATAATAGCTTACAGCTAAGTTTAAAGAGATGAACTTAAAACTAATAATAATAAATGTAGTATGTGTTGTTGTTGCTTGTTATGTTTGGAGGAAATGAGATTAAGTTATAGGAAGTTGTTGGGAAATAAAGATGAAGAGTGCGAGTAAGGAAACGGAAGGAGAGGTGTGAAAAGATAACTGAGAATAAGAATAGGTGTTATTGATAGTGGGTGTGTCGATATGTTACTCCTCCGCCCCTAAGACCTTTGCGTCCTCGAAAAAATTTTATCTTATATATGAAAAAAAAAATTTCTTATGACTCCTGAAATTTGTAACGCCTTTTTAATTGTGACTTATAGTATCTAGTTTTTCGATTGTTTGAATAATACCAAAATAATTACCATCCCCATTAAATTCCGTTAGTTTTTTGTATTTTGTTTTATTTTTAGGAATTTGTCTGTTACAAACAATATTGTCTACAAGCTCTTTTGATTCTCTGGTTTTATTTAACTTTTGAACTCTTTCAAGCTTTTGTTTTTGGTATAATTTACTTAGCTCATCAATATCTTCCTTACAAAAATTTTTATTATAAAATCTATGAGACTTTTTTTTGTTGTTGAGTGAATAGTATTAACGTGTGATAGCGCTGCTCACTCGCACTCATTTAGAAACGCCATAAGAAAATAATATAGCTGCACTCCTCTAACTAAAAATTTTCCCTTTGCATTTGAATAGTATTGCCAGAGCTGAAATTTAAAATGCCCACAAAATACCCAAAATTTTCTCCAAAATGCGCAAAAAATACCCAAATTTTTCTCCAAAATGCCCAAAATAAATGAAACACGTTTGGTTTTTTTAATCTTGTTTTAATGAAAAATAAGACATAATTTAAAAAAACATAATGGCACTATGCATTTTTCTGTTTTTTCTTGTTAAGTGCAAGAAAAATACATGGAAAAAAACGTATTGTCATCAGCACATACATGTATTTCTAAAATTTACATCAAATTGTTTCCCGACTTTAGTTATAGTTACATCAAATTAAATGTAATTAAATGTTATTTCTTTTGATGTAAAGCTACATTTACACTGCACCAAATGCCGTCACTTTGGCCAAGTTTTTTCAAACCGTTCATCCGCATATTGAATTTCATCACCAAATTAGGTCAAATTAAATCAAAGTCGTCTAATTTGGCAAACAAATTCATTCTGCGGACAAACATTCTCGAAATAACTTCGCCAAAAGCGACGCATTTGGTGCAGTGTAAATGTAGCTTAAAATAACTTTGTATGTACTTCTAAAATTGAAAAATTTACATCAAAATGTTTCTCGATTTTAATCCTATTTACACCAAAGGAAAGGTAACTAAATACAGTTACTTTTGATGTAAAATAGCAATCCAAATCGAGAAACCATATATAAAAAAATTCAACTTTCTTACAACTTAGAAAATTTCATGAAATTTTTTAACCCAATTTATATGTACATCTAAAAATCAAAAATTTACATCAAATTGTCAAATCGATTTTAACCATAGCTACATCAAGTGAAAGGTAATTAGATAACCTTTACTTTGATGTAAATAGCAATACAAATCGACATGCTATATGTGAAAGAAATTCAACTTTCTTACAACTTAGAAAATTTTATAAAATTTTTTAACACATAATTGTATTTCTAAAACTAACAAAAAAATATTTATTATCGCCGGCTCCTCCCCCTCAAATTTTCATGACCCGATATGAGCGGTGAATGCATCGGGCATGTGTATTCATGTTGTCTATATGAAAGCCAGCTAGTGGAGAGATAGAAGAGGATAAATAAAATAACATTGATCATTAAAATATCATATAACTTACCATCTGGTGACCACAAACATTCTTTGGTGTCCTTACTTCCGGTAACTTCATCCACATTTCACACACATATCTGGCAACTGTTCAGTTAAATCCTGAATCCTAAAAATTAAAATCGAATAATTAAAAATCCGTGGCACGATAAAAAGTGATTTAAAACATCCCGTAAAAGTTCGACAAATTTTGGAAATCCAAGATGTCATCTTTGTTGTATTATCTTCTTGTCTATGGCGGTGGAATCAAACCTTGTTACAATGAAAAACTAATAACGATAATTAGCAATTTTTTTAGCAGGGCAATTTTAAATAATTGTTCATTTTGCGGATTTTTTCATTTTCATATAATTTTTGAAAAAATTCGCTGTGAGAAGATCTTTAGAATTAGCAGGTGTTTTGTAGTGCTGAAAGATTTATAAGAAGTTAATTTAAAATAGAATTCATGCATTTCAATAACAAAAACTTTTACTGAAATTTACGAATTTTTGATTTTTTATATGGGAAGGACAGAAATTACTTCCAGTAAATTTTTTATACCCAGCTGTACTTGTACACAGGGTATTATAACTTTGTTAGGATAACGGTTGGTTGTACAGGTATAAAGGAATCGAGATAGATATAGACTTCCATATATCAATATGATCAGGATCGAAAAAAAATTTGATTGAGCCATGTCCGTCCGTCCGTCCGTCCGTCCGTCTGTCCGTTAACACGATAACTTGAGCAAATAATGAGATATCTTCACCAAATTTGGCATGCGTACTTATTTGGGTTCAGAATAGATTGCTATTGAAAATGGGTAAAATCGGACCATAACCACGCCCCTTTTTCGATATCGAAAATTTCGAAAAACGTATAAAATGGGTTAATTCAATATTAGAAGCAGCTACAATGATAAAATTTGCAATATGTATTGATTTAGATGTTCTAAGGCCGATTTTATAAAAATCTTTGAAAAGGGGGCGTGGTACCGCCCAGGTATATTTGAAGAAATTTTAAAATTTTGACTCTTAATAACTTCAGAACAGTTTATGCTAGTATAACGAAATTTCGTAGAGAACATACTATTGTTGTGGTAAATTCAGCTATAGAAAATAAACGAAATCGCTTCGCGACCACGCCTACTTTTTCATAAAAGTTATATTGAAAGGAGGTGGAAATATTGAAAAGTCCATATCTAATTAACTGATTTCGCTGTAATAATATAATTTGGTACATACATCAACTTTCATATTCTTTACATAATTTTTAAAAAATTTTTGAAAGTGGGCGTGGCACCGCCCACTTATGAGTCAAGCAATTTTTAAATTCGACTGCTAACAACTTCAGAACGGTGTGAGATAGATTTACGAAACTAGGTACCAGGCATGTTATGTTTATGTAGAGTACTACCACAGAAAATAAGAAAAATCGGTGAACGATCACGCCCACTTTATATGCACAGCTGGGTATGTAATGTTCGGTTTCACCCGAACTTAGACTTCCTTACTTGTTTTTTGTTAACTTATGCTGATTATTTAAAATGCAAGTGTGTCGTTCAATGCATTTAAAGTGTCATTAGTTTCGTTTATCGCTATGCGAAAGGAATGCAACTAGCAAGCTGTTTGTATTTTTGTAAGGTGTTTTGTTTATTCAAGAAGCAATAAAAATGAAATGTTATGTAATAAAAAAGTCGCAAACTTTCATAGTCGGCTTCGGCCAAATTTCAAACAGGTTTCTGTAACTTTTTAACGAAATTCATTATTGTCGTTAACATCGATTTTAACAAATTTTGTACAGAAAATTGTGTCAAAATTGCGATTTTTATGTAACGAACTTCGTTAAAAAATTACAGAAACCAGACCTCTTAAATTTTACATAACAATCATAATGCATATCCATGGCTTCTTTTATTTTAGTGATTAATTTATTCATATTGGGGGCCTTAATCAGAAATTAATAATGAATTAATTCAAATAATATAATAATAATCAAAAATAATCATGATTAATAGCCATTAGAAAAATAATCAATAATAATTGAAAAAAATCGTCTATCTTTTTTAATTAAAACAATAAAAGAATTTAATTTTAATTTAATTTAAACTCTTTGTTGCTTTTGACTTGTAGTCTATTGCTGTAAATACCGACGGTATTTATAAGCAATTTTCGGGATTGTATGAAAATGTGTTTTTTGAGAAAAATTTACCTACGCGCTGCAGGAACCAGACAAGCCGACATATGTTTCGATGATACTGGAGTTACATCTCTTCAAGGACTTTTCCTCCCGGCATTGTGAGAGTCGAACTCACAACACTGTAGTGACTTGTATGCTAGAAGGTCTAGCACCTTAGGCCACTACCCAGCTTGAGGTAAACCCTTCTCAGTGTCCATTTATGCATATATTTATACTTCCATATATAAAATTCTTTCATAGGTTTCACACCAAGTCCTAAAATTCGCAAATCTTTCATATAAGTTAGCATTGAAATTAAAGAAATGTATATCTGAGACCTGGTTCAGTGATTTACAGTGTTGCATCGACAACTATAATGTCATTAGAAATGATAGAAAGAACAAAAGAGGGGGTGGTGTAGCCATTTTTTCCAGGAAAACGCTGAAAATTAAACTACTAGCTAAGTCTGAAGGTTCGGAGTCAGAGTATATCATTTCAGAGGTTTCAGACGGTTTAACCAATGTACTGGTTTCTTGTGTGTACAACCCGCATAAATGTTCATTGTTAGATTGTTACTTTTGTGATTTATCTATTCATGTTATTGAGTATATATGTTATGTTATATGTGGTGACTTCAATGTAAACTTACTTGTCAATGATTTATACAGCACAAAACTGCGTGATCAAATATCAGCAGCGGGCCTTACCATTGTTAATGAAGTAGTACCGACTAGATACGCAAATAATGCTAGACCAAGTCTCTTAGATTATTTTATTACCTCAGACCTGACCTAAAATTTGATCAACTATTCTTTATATCAGACCATGATCTGCTTTTTTGTACGGTTGATGTTGAGTTCACACGTTCTCCTGTTGGCGCCAATTTCCTGTATCGTGACTTCCGTTCTGTAGACACCAGTGCTCTGTTTTCTGAATGCAACTCTTTTTATTGGAATCAATGCTGGAGTTATGACTCAGTAGATTCAAAACTTCAGTTTCTTAATAACCAATTGTTAAGCCTTTTTGATCGACACGTCCCTCTGCGCAATGCTAAAATTATTAATAAATCCTGCCCATGGTTTACCAGGAAAGTTATTGCTGCTATCCAGAAACGGAACAAGTTACATGCCAAGTGGAGAAGATTGAACACAGACTCGTCATGGCGTGAATATAAAGCTGCACGCAACACAGCAACAGTTGTCATTAGGCAATCAAAAAGATGGTACTGCCAACAAAAACTGAATCCATCTCTCCCATCAGAGAAGCTATGGAGCAATTTAAAAAGTCTGCACATCCATGGTAAAAATAAGGTGCAATGCGAAATGGACCCTGATGCTTTGAATGAATATTTTACTGGGCACGATAACCATCCTACATTAGTGCCCCTGAGAATTTGACCGCTGAACTTCTCAATGAAAATCCCTTTGAGTTTCTCTGCGTCAGTGAGCATGTAGTATATAAGGCTGTTATGGCCATCAAATCTCATGCAGCTGGAAATGATGGTATTCACTTAAGGTTTGTGAAAATGATACTTCCGTTTATTCTTAGTACTCTCACTCACATCATAAATGACTGCTTCACCAGTGGGTGTTTCCCGGATGCCTGGAAAAAAGCAATTGTTTTGCCAATTGCAAAAAAACCCCTTGCTTCCATTATGTGTGATTACAGGCCTATTAGTATCTTACCATCATTTCCCAAAGTGTGTGAAAAGTTGATGGCTGATCAAATTGCAGTGAACATTCAACAAAAGAACTTGCTTTCTCCATTGCAGTCTGGGTTTAGGCCCAAACACAGTTGTGCAACTGCAATGGTAAAAATTTTAGATGACATTAGACTACCATTTGATAACGGGGATCTAACCATTCTCTGCCTCTTAGATTTCTCGAAGGCATTTGACTCAGTGAACCATTCCCTGCTGTGTTGGAAACTCAGGCACTTTTTTGGATTCTCCGAAAGCTCGTCTAAACTCTTGTTTAGCTATCTAACGGGACGATCTCAGCGAGTTAAATGTGAAAATGTATCATCTCAGCTCAGATCCATCAAAAAACCGGGGTACCGCAAGGATCGATCCTAGGTCCACTATTATTCTGTTTATTCATTAATGATGTCTTCTCGGTGTGTAATTATGTTAGTGTTCATGCATATGCTGATGACATTCAGTTATATCTGTCCAATCGTATTGGTCTTGCAGAAGATTTGTGTTTTAAAGTGAATAGTGATCTGTCTGCTATATTGTCTTGGGCTCAAAAAAATGTTTTATGTTTGAATGCATCTAAATCCTATGTCGTTCCTATATGTAAAAATTCTATCATGATGACATACCGCCACTGAAAATTGGTTCATCCGCCCTCCAGACCGCTGATAAAATAAGGAACCTTGGATTTGTAATTAATAATAAATTAAGCTGTTGTGATCATATTAACAAACTAGTAATAAATGTTTATGTTATCTTGCGTAGGTTAAGAATATCAGCCGCGTTCACGCCACAAGAAACCCGTCGTAAACTCGCCATGCAATTAATTTTGCCCCGTTTCACATATTCTGAAATAGTCTACAGCAAACTAGACTCACAATCAGTAAACAAGCTAAATATGGCTTTTAACAATGTCACAAGGTACGTATATGGTATAAGTCGATATGCCCATATATCACCATGGCATGATAAAATTTTAGGATGCAGTATCATGCACTATCTGGCCGCCAGAAACTGTATTTTTATGTTTAAATTGCTAGAGTGGAAAACCCCTAAATACTTATACGATAAGCTTCAACTAACCAGATATCAGAGACTAAACAATCTGATAATTCCCAAACATAAAACACTAACATCTAGCAGACTATTTTTCATTAGCGCTGTCAAAATGTGGAACGCGTTACCGGAAAGTGTAAAAGCAAAATTAAACCGAAGCAACTTCAAAAAGCTAATACATGCATATTTTAGTGACCCTTATATGACCACGGCCTTCTGACTACAAATAATCTACTAATTTCTTCTTTTCCGACTTCAACCTTTTTCTATTTCTTCTTTTCCGACTTCAATCTTTTTCTATTTCTCTAAATTTTATATTTATAATATTTATCTTGTTTACTGTTTTAACTTGTAATATGTTGTACTAGTTTTAGCTTTTTAAGTTTTGTTAAATATTAATACATAATAAGATTACTTTTTTCTCTGTTGATGTACATAAAAAAGACTGATTAGTCTTAGTTGTACAAAAAGATTAACTAAATAAATGAAATGAAATGAAAAATGAAAAAATTACCACAAAATAACAACGAAATTAGTCCAAAATGACCACAAAATAACCACAAAATGACACCAAAATATTCCAAAAATGACCACAAAATAACGACTAAAATTTCCTCGAAATTAGTCCAAAATGACCCCAAAATATTTCAAAAATGACCACAAAATAACAAAAAATATCATCAAATTTAGTCCAAAATGACCACAAAATAACTTCAAAATATTCCCAAAATTACCCCAAAATGACACCAAATTATTCAAAAAATGACCACAAAATAACAACAATATATCCCCGAAATTAGTCCAAAATGACCACAAAATAACCCCAAAATGACCACACAATGAGCCCAAAAAATCCCCAAAATGACAACAAATTTTTCAAAAATGACCATAAAATAACAACAAAATATCTCCGAAATTAGTCCAAAATAACCACAAAATGACCCCAAAATGACCACAAAATAACAACGAAAGTACCACAAAATGACCCCCAAATAATCCCAATATGACCATAAAATCAAATTTTTGACACTCCCGGCGAACGAATTTGGATCGAGTCGCAAACAGTAATCACTTCATTTTTGACATTCGCTTAATTTTGAAGTTTGAGGCGAATGTTACCGGGCGACTCGCAGTCGGTAATACAAATGTAGGCGACTCGCAGTCGGTAATACAAATGTAGGCGAGTCGCCCATATTTTTGTTCGACTCGCAAACCGTAATAGACCCCTAAATTTCTGTTTTTGAGATAAGGGAAAATTGGGATTACTGATCTGTTAATATTTTCGCTATTAAGTACCTTCTCGATTTTTATGAAATTTGATTTGGTTTTGAGGAGTTGAAATAACCTTTTAACCAATGCAAAAATAATCAAAATCGACATTAAGGTGATTGAGTTATTACAAAAAAACAAAAAAAAAAATTATTTGTTTATCCACATTTTCAATACTTTTTCGACCAACTGCTATACCAAGGACTTCGGGAATAAGCTATCATAGGCGATTTTGGTTGGTTTATTTTTTGGGAAGCATAAAATGTAACAAAAAGGTGAAAAATATCAACTTTTAAACACTTAATAAAAATAATTTTAACTTATCTCAAAAACAGAAATTTCAAAATATCTCGAAAACTATTATACTTTGAAACCAAATGATTACATTTTTGGAATCAGCATAAAATTCTACATCTGTATCAAATGTCGAGGATATGGAAATTTCGGAAAATTTTTTGGGTAAAAACAGAAAATTTTTGATTGAGAACCTCCAGTATAACAGGGCTTATGAAGTCGAGAGCACATCACAATTTTGTACTGGTATTGAATTTCCTACAACATAGGATGGCTAAATTTTTTTCTTCCGTGGACTTTTCCTGATTTAAAAGTGGTTAAATCTGAACTTTTGTAAAAATTTGGTTGTTTTTTTTTTTAATTTTTCAAAGTTTTTTGCAATAGCGGCCAAAATACTGAAGATACCTATAGAGATGAAGGCAATAAATGTTTAAGGGAATAAGTATAATGTATAATTCAACAGTTTAAACCGAAAAAATGAAAAATAAAATTTTTTTACGTACCTATATGAAGTATTGATTTCCAAAATTGGGAATTTTCATATTTGCAGCGATATCTGGGGAACCAGATCTGCCACAGAAAAATGGATGTGATATTCGGAATCAGGAGAATATTTTACATTAAGAAAATGTACTTTCATTCTTGGAGATTTTTTTGTCGAGTAGTTTTATTAGCATAAATTGCAAATTTAAGTATGTATCAAAATAATCTGAAAATTTTATGTTAATTATACATTTACAATTAATTGATCTTTAACAATTTTCAGTCATTAAAATTTTTAATCATCATTTAAGAAGTCTTATATACCTAGACTTGGTTTTAGTGTCACCATAATATACAAATGTATTATACACATTTTTCATTTTATATTCAGAATTTTATTTCATATTCACACAATTACAATTCATGTTCAGAACTTCCATTCGATATTCAGAAATTTACAATTCATATTCCTTTGAAATTTTTTAATATAAAATTTTTTAATATGAAGTTGGCTTTCTGAATATGAATGGTAATTTTCTGAAATCAAGTGGAAGTTCTGAATATGAATTGCAATTTTCTGAATATAAATTGTAACTTTCTGAATATAAGTTGAAAAAGGTGCCTGACTAAAATCATAATATATGCGCTTGTGCATTTGCATACTATGGTGCTCTTTACATAATATGGCGTTTGCCAAAGTGAGTTCAGAGTAGTGTACCTGTTACAATACATATAGAGGAGTTCCAAACCAAACAGCATATACAATATATACAAATGTATATGCCTTTGTGCATTTGCATGGTATGATGGTTGCCAAAATAAGTGCAGAATAGTGTACATGTCACAATACCTTACATATGAGGAGCTCCAAACCCAGCAGCAATAATTGTAGACTGATTCACTGTGTACTTAATGCGTTTTGGTTTGGATAATATACAGGCGCACAAGAAAAAAAACCAACGGTATTTCTTTCCTTTAGGGGTCAACTGGTAATAAATTAGCTAAAATTATGGGAGATAGCTCAAAAGACGGGTTTTGGCCTCAGGATCACGAATCCGGAAGCGCTTTTTTAATTTTTTGTTTTAGTAAAAAGTTATGGTCAACAAACCGTACGTTTTTAGGTACAGCCCAATAAAATTACAGCAAAAACATGATAGCAAATATCTCTTCAGAGAAGCAAAATATTAAAAAAGCGCGTCCGGATTCGTGGTCCTTAGGCCAAACCCCGTCGTTTGAGCTATCTCATATAATTTTAGCTAATTTATTAGCAGTTGACCCCTAAAGGAAACAAATACCAAACCAACTTCTGGCCATACAAACTCCGATCATTGCCAGGTATACACTCCTTTTAATTTGTTAACTTCCCAGTCGGCACTTTTGTAGCTAGCCTTACAAAAAAATAACTTTAAGCTAATTTATACAGCTTGGCTTTTAACTAACCCTAAAGTCATGCAGAAATCAAACAGTTGAGAAAAATTTCTTTGACTTTGTTTAAATTCTTCTAACCTGACTTCTAGCTAACCCCAAAGTCATGCAGAAAGCAATCAATTGATTTTTAGTTGACTCCAAAGTCATGCAGAAATCAACCAGTTTGAAATAAAATTTTTGGTTTTTGTCTAATATTTTTAGGCTGACTTTCAGCTAAGCACAAAGTCATGCAGAGGTAATTCATTCAATAATAAAATGTATCACCTTTTATACATTTTCCCAGACTAACTATTAGACAGCCCCAAAATAATGCAGAAAACAATCACTTTATACTTTGCTTTCTTTTGTTTGTTGATTTTGAGAAATTCTTATTGCTTTATCATTCAGAAAATTTTCATAAAAACAAATTTTCTGGAAGATTTAACAGATTTATTGATGAATATCAACTATTTGTATAAGGCAAAATGAGTATAAATAAAGAATAAAGGTAATTTAAAAGTTGAAATTATAATTATATTAATAGTAACTTTTATTTAACAGAGGCAGAGATTCAGTATCCACAGAAGATCCAGAAACTTTTCTAAGCACTTTCAAGCTAGCTGAGGTCTGAATATTTAAGTTAAAAACACCGTCAAGTTAACCACGCAATGGATGTTGTCCAAAAACCGTCATGTTGAAAATAAAACTTAAATTTAATTTTTATATTTTAAGATTAATTTACAAGGGTCGATTTCCTGGTCGATTTTTGTCGTTACACCTTGTAAATAGCACCGTATAAATGATAAATTTACTTTCAACCATTAACTACAGGTTGTCGATCGATCGAATTGCTATTTACACGGTGGAACAACTAAAACCGACCAGGAAATCGACTCGTGCAAATCAGGCTTTATATAAACTAGCCATTTTGTTATACATATGGGTGCCCTTATTCAAAAATAGTTCAATTAGATTATCTTTGTTTTTTAAATTAAACAGTCTCACATATGTATATTTGTACAATATTTTATATATGTATGTATGCCCATACGAAATTTTTAAAAATAAATGTGAGAAAGTATACTAGATATGCGTGCGTACTTTAAGGACTGTTTTTAGTGGCAATAAAATCTGGCAAAAGAGGTTCTAGTATAAGTTAACGCAAAGTAGGGATAGGGACGACTGACTACCTCATAGGCCATCGCCATGTAAAAATAGCCAGTCTGTTCCATACAAAGTAGTTAGCTTTTCAAACAGTACTGGGTGCGATGTAGTCAACTTAAAATGCATTTGTGGTTAGCCAAATTCCCGACTGTGTTACTAAATTATTGTTGTTGTTGTTGTTGCAACGAGGTGTAGTTCATAAATATCTTCAAATTATTGTCGCCGTAGTTGCTATTGGTTGTGTTGTTGTTGTCGAGTCTTCTTTTTTTGTTGTTTTGAAAATAAGTTGCTGGAAAATTCAAAGAAGATTAATTAAATAAAGATAAAAATTTATATGTATACCCTTGTACATTTTTATAGTATGTATTGAGTTTTTCAAAGTGAGTTTGAAATAGTTCACCTGACGATTGCCTGTCTAGACCAATTCACTGCAACTATACTTAATGCGTTTCGGTTTGGATCTCCTCAAATATATATGCGGCCATGGTCAAGAGTAAACATACAAATGTATGTACACTTTTCTGAACTGACTTCAGCAAACGCCTTAATATGCGAATGCACAAGGGCATGGACATACATTTGTGTTTCTGGTTATACTATAAAAAATTCCAGACCATGGTGTAATGCGAAAACATAAAATGTAAATGTATTGCAATGCGAAAAGATAAAGTGTAAATGTATTGTAATGCGAAAACACAAAGTGTAAATGTACATATCATACGACTTTTACTTTGTACCTAAAGCTGGAATTATTGGTGATGTTTGTCGTAACGCTGTAGTCGTATCCAATCAGCTGATTCGACCAACCTTATGGGATTTAATGCAATAGATTATTGGTGCCATATCGTAACGCTAAGGTCGTAACCGGATCGTAGCCAACCAATTGGTTTTTGGTTTTCCGCGGTAACGATAAACAGCTGATTACCTTTATTATATATTGCTTACAAGTTTTTGCAGTCAATCAGCTGTTTACGGTTACCGCACCAATAATCGATAAAAATGTATCGCATAGGGTTGCGTTGGGGATACGACTACAGCGTTACGACAAACATCACCAATAATTCCAGCTTAAGCTTTCAAACTGTTGATCTATGACAATAGTTATTCAGCAGCACAACCGCAGCCAACTTAAAGATAATTGATATAGATAAGTTGACTGGGCAGAGAATGCATTTTAAGCAAAGAGAATATATCAACAAGAGCCACCACTCGTTATGAAAGCAGCGATGCCGTTTTCTTTCAGGGTTTCGGTAATTTCGATATAAATATGTTATTGTCTAATCAAAACAAAATGTGTAAAAGAAAATAGACGAGAACTGAAAGAACACAAGAATCGAAACAAAAATTTACCAGCTGTCGAATTTACAAAACTGAAAACAAAATTACCGAAACCCTGAAAGAAAACGGCATCCATCTTTTTCCTTGCATTTATAACGAGTGACGGCTCTTGTTGATATATTCTCTTTGCTTTAAGCTGGAATTATTGGTGATGTTTGTCGTAACGCTGTAGTCGTATCCAATCAGCTGATTCGACCAACCTTATGGGATTTAATGCAATCGATTATTGGTACCATATCGTAACGCTAAGGTCGTAACCGGATCGTAGCCAACCAATTGGTTTTTGGTTTTCCGCGGTAACGTAAACAGCTGATTACCTTTTCTGTTCATTTAATTTATTTGTTTTGCATTAATTTTTCGAATTTATTGGTTTTTGCTATTTGGTGAGTTATCATTTTACATTTTTATGAAAATATTAATTAAGATTGTGTTCATAGCTGAGTTTTTGCAGTCAATCAGCTGTTTACGGTTACCGCACCAATAATCGATAAAAATGTATCGCATAGGGTTGCATTAGGGATACGACTACAGCGTTACGACAAACATCACCAATAATTCCAGCTTTAGATAAGTTGCAGCGACTGCGAAAGAGTTTAGTTTGGTGTGAGATATCTAAGTGGCAGGTTGTGCGCTAGAGCTGCAAAACTATCGATAGTGGTGTCATTATATATTTTCGATAGTTGCAAAAATACTATCGATAGTTCGAAACTATCGTATACTATCGTAATTTAAGTTTGGAGGAAATTCAACTCCGATCATATCCATACATAATTTACATGTACACGTGCCAAAAAAGTAAAAAATTACAAATATTGCAATTTGAGCGTTAATTTCTAAATAAGTACGATCACAGCGTCACTTAATATTGTGGCGAATGTTCTCAAGAATCGCTCATCTCCCAACTCTATCGTATTTCCATCACTAGCGTCACTACCACAACTACAGCTGTTTAGATACATGATGTGAGAGCGACAGAGGGAGAGGTAGCTCGCGTGTTTGCGAATGTGGCACAAAGAGGAGATGACGATAGCATTGTGCATCAATAACAAGTGTGAACTCTTCTTTTGACAACACACATTAAAATGTCGGTTTGTTTACATCCTGCACATATTAAAATGTCGCCAGCACCGAATAACAGAAAAGCAATGGCGTTGTTTAACATCCTGCACACATCAACATGGCGGTCTCCTATCTTTTACCTAATGGTAGAAAGAGATGGGAAGATGGAAAGAAGTGAGACAAAAAAGGAAATTAAAAACAGGTGACTAAACTCACTTTGAAATTTTCACGCTTATGCCTATGATATCACACTTGTTATTAACCACACTCTCAAACAGGTGTTAAACTCATTTTGGAATTTTGACGTATATGCAGAAGAGTTTACACTTTGTATTGATACACAATGGACGATAGATAAACGCTTCGAGAACACTGTTGCACGAATAAACCAGAAAGGTGTAGACATTTCTAGGTTGTGAAGCTGCTGTTTGCTAGGGTATATAAACCGCGCAAAGACAACGCACATCAATCAGTTTATTTTGAAGTGTTGTACAGTGAAGTACTGAACAGTGAATTAACCCGCGATCTTGTACTACGGTTTTTAGTACTGAATAAAGCGTACTACTTATTAAGCAGAATCGGAGTGTTTTATTTAACGTACAGTGATCGAACTCAGGGAAAATAATCAAGGAATCGTCGAATTCGGCACAATTGGTGTCAGAAGCGGTATTGTTAAATAAATACAAGACCATTGAAAAGAATAACAAGGACATTGAAAATGATAACAAGGACATTGAAAAGGATAACACGGACATTGAAAAGGATAACTAGGACATTGTAAAGGTAACAAGGACATTGCAAGGATATGGCAAAGTTTAATGACTTGAAGATCCAACAACTCAAAAACGAGTTGGAGAAACGTGGAATGGTAACAAGAGGCAATAAGCCAGAGCTACAATCACGTCTACGGGAGGCTATGGAAGCGGAAGGAATCAACGTTGACGATTATGTTTTTCAGCTTTCGGAAGAGGGAGCGACGAAAATAGAAGAGCAAAAGGATACTCCGGATTCAGTGGCAAATGTGGACACAAACTCGCTGTTGGCTGTATTGGCTCAGATGTCGACGAATATAACATCAAAGTTTGAAGAACAAGAGTTGGAACAACAAGAGACACGCAGATCAAGGAAGAGTTGATGGAACAGGAAACACGCATAACGTTAAAACTAGAGGCACAAGAGCAAAGAGTCTCATCGCAGCTAGAAGTTTTCAGGGGACGACAAGATAAGATCGAGGCCGAGGTGGATGCGTTAAAATCTCGTACCCAGGAGTTGCAGCTGAATCGTCCAAGTGTTTCCACAAGCACGCCCAAGGTAAAAACCCCATCCTTTGACGGTTCTGTTCCTTTCCAGGTATTTAAACTACAATTTGAGAAGACAGCAGCTGTGAACAACTGGGGCGCTGAAGACAAAGTCGCTGCTTTATTTGTGGCATTTAAAGCACCTGCAGCCGAAATCTTACAGACTATTCCGGACGCTGAAAGAAACAACTATGAAGCGTTGATGGGAGCCGTTGAAAGACGTTACGGCAGCGAGCATAGAAGGCAGATACATCAAATAGAGCTACAGAATCGCTTCCAGAAGGCTAACGAAACATTACAGGAGTTGGCATCGGACATCGAGAGGTTGGCTCATCTACCAAACGCAGACGCACCAGTGGAATACATCGAGAGGGTGAAAATACAAAGTTTCATAAATGGAATACGCGACGTGTAGACGAAGCGGGCCACCTATGCAAATCCAAAGAGATCATTTGCGGAGACGGTATCACATGCTCTAACTCAAGAAACCGCATCTCTTTTGAACAAACCATTGTACAAAGCTCATCGTGTGGAAGTGGAGACGCCAGACTTGGTCAACAAAATCGACAAAATTTTGGAAGCATTGAATGGGGTACAGAAGAAAAGCGATGGCTCCATTAAGTGCTTCAAGTGCGGAAAACCTGGTCATATTGCACGTTATTGTGGGTCTGGCTCCAATAATTCCAGTAATGCAAGCGGACGTAAGCGCAAGGCTGAAGGAGATGAGCAAGTCTCCCAATCCAACAAACCGTTAAACTAAAGAGAGTCAGCCGCAAGGGGCGTAGTCTGGCTCCCGCAATTGGATGCCCCATAATCTCTGTCTCACAGATCGGAAGGAAGTCGAGTAATGTTACTGTTGGAGGACTCGTGGACGGAAAGGAGCGTTTACTGACTATTGATACAAAGGAGTGAGGCCATTACATGGAGCAAAGTTGCGTACGGCGACTGGTGAGGACACCCAAGTTCAAGGAGAAGTAACATGTGAAATCGCAATTGGAAATGTCACCGTACTGCACAATTTTATAGTGGCAGATATTGTTGATGAGATGATAGTTGGTGTGGATTTCTTAAGCAACCACGGCATCAAGATCGACTTGCAAAACAGGACTATGAGCTATAAGAATATGGATGTGCCACTCAATTTTGGTTACGAGAACAAGTACATCAGTAAGCGGGTACTCGTGGAAGATAGCCAACAAATTCCACCGAAGTCGGAGGCAGTCGTGTGGGCAAGGATTGATGGAGATTATGGGACAAACAAATTTTGGGTTGTCGAGGCAGCAAAAAATTCAAAGACGGATATACTAGTGGGAAAAACACTGGCTATGACAAAACAAGATGGACGTATACTGGTAAGAGTACTAAATGAGTTTCGATCGCCGATCAAGCTTTCCAAAGGAGCTCTATTGGGACAATGTCAGGAGGTGGAGGTGATTATAAACTGTGAACAGCTCCAGGAAAATGTCTCTACCAGCAACATTAATCTATCAGATAATATCACAGCGTGGACGCAAGAGCTCGAAGAAGACCACCAGAGTAAGGCAAAACAACTTCTACTAAAGTACTCTACCATATTTGACAAGGATGGCTCCAAACCAGGTCGGACCAATGTAGTGAAGCATCACATTGATACCGGTGACGCGAGACCAATCCGCCAAACTCCTCGAAGTGTTCCATTGGCCAAACGCCAAGTGGTAAGAGAAATTATACAAGAAATGAGTGACAGCGGCGTGATCGAACCATCAGCTAGTCCATGGAGCTCACCGGTAGTGCTAGTGAAGAAAAAGGATGGAAAAATGCGGTTCTGTGTGGATTACCGGAAGCTGAAATAGGACATCTATCCACTACCAAGAATTGACGATACTCTGGACTCACTATCTGGTACGAAATGGTTCTCTACACTGGACTTGAAAAGCGGCTATTGGCAAGTGGAGGTTAAAGATGAGGATAAGGAAAAGACAGCCTTCAGCGTTGGAGAGGGGCTGTGGCTAAAGAGAAGATCGAAGCAGTAAAGGATTGGCCAAGACCGAAAAATTTACATGAGCTACGAAGTTTCCTCGGACTGTGCACGTATTATCGTCGATTTGTGCCGAATTTCGCTAGCGTAGCCAGTAGCCTTCATGAGTTGACCAGAAAGAATATGTCATTTGATTGGAAGAAGGAACATGAAGTGGCTTTCCAAACCTTGAAGGAACGGCTGTGCACTGCCCCAATGTTAGCGTATCCAATCCCAGGTTCAACGTTTATTCTGGATACAGATGCAAGTGGTTATGCGATTGGAGGAGTTTTGTCACAGATTGTCGATGGGCAGGAGAAGGTAGTGGCGTACTATAGCCGCACAATTGGAAAGCCCGAAAGGAACTATTGTGTAACATGAAGAGAACTACTGGCATTGGTGGAGTGCATCAAACATTTCCACAAGTATCTCTATGGACAGCGATTCCACGTCAGGACAGACCATGCAGCGTTGAAATGGCTTTTGCAGTTCCGTAATACGGAAGGTCAATTGGCACGGTGGATAGAGAGACTACAAAGTTATGACTTTTCCATAGAGCATCGCAAAGGCAGCAACCTCGGCAATGCTAATGCAATGTCCCGGCGACCATGTAACCTAGAATGTAAGCATTGTTCGAAAGCTGAGGCCAAGGAAGATGTTATAGATGTGCGGCTGATGACTATAACATCCAAGGACGAATGGAACATGGATCAACTAAGGAAGCATCAGCTACAGGACCCAGATCTGGTACGTGTGATGCAAGGAATCGAGCAAAACGAACGACCAACAAGAGAGGAGATGTCAGCAGAGAGTCCTGTTGCCAAGTCATATTGGGCACAGTGGAACAGTCTGAAATTGGTATCCGGTTGCTTACATAGAGTATGGGAAAGCGAAGATGGTCAATGCGCTCGGAAGCTGGTAGTTGTCCCAAGGAAGAAAATCTCTGATGTTTTGAATGAGCTACATAATGGTCCAAGTGGAGGTCATCTCGGAGTCACGAAAACGTTGGAGAAAGTCAAGCAGAGATTCTATTGGGTTGGTTGCCGGCAGTCGATCGCGGAGTGGATTGCCAACTGTGAGGTGTGCATCAAAGCAAAGGGTCCGAAGTCGAGAAGCCATGGACAGATGAAGCAGTAAAACACAGGTGCACCGTTTGAGAGGATTGCCATGGATGTAGCTGGTCCATTTCCTACTAGCAAACTCGGGAACAAGTACGTATTAGTTGTTATGGACTATTTCAGCAAATGGCCAGAAGTTTACCCGATTCCAAATCAAGAGGCAGAAACCATTGCAGAGGTGTTCACTAACAATTGGATAGCGAGGTTTGGTGTACCGATGGAGTTACATTCTGACCAAGGCAGGAACTTCGAATCAGTCGTATTCCAAGAAATGTGCAAGATATTGGGTATTCGGAAAACTCGAACAACTGCATTGCATCCTCAGTCAGATGGCATGGTGGAACGTTTCAATCGAACCTTGGAAGAGCACATGAGGAAAGTAGTGGATAAGTTCCAGAAAGATTGGGATACGCACATCTCCTTGTTTCTGATGGCATATCGCTCGGCAATACATGAAACTACGGGTCAGACTCCGGCAAAAGTAATTTTTGGGAATGATCTGCGGTTGCAGGGACGATCAGACTTAGGTGGAGGGCAGTGTGGCGAATGTTCTCAAGAATCGCTCATCTCCCAACTCTAGCGTATTTCCATCACTATCGTCACTACCACAACTACAGCTGTTTAGATACATGACGTGAGAGCGACAGAGGGAGAGGCAGCTCGCGTGTTTGCGAATGTGGCACAAAGAGGAGATGACGATAGATAAACGCTTCGAGAACACTGTTGCACGAATAAACCAGAAAGGTGTACACATTTCTAGGTTGTGAAGCTGCTGTTTGCTAGGGTATATAAACCGCGCAAAGACAACGCACATCAATCAGTTTATTTTGAAGTGTTGTACAGTGAAGTACTGAACAGTGAATTGACCCGCGATCTTGTACTACGGTTTTTAGTACTGAATAAAGCGTACTACTTATTAAGCTGAATCGGAGTGTTTTATTTAACGTACAGTGATCGAACTCAGGGAAAATAATCAAGGAATCATCGAATTCGTCACAATAATATACGCATCACAAATTTTCAATGCACTGACACTATCGAAACTATCGACTATCGCAAAAAAAATCGATACATCGCCAAAAAAAAACTATCGAAAATACCATCGATAGTTTTGCAGCTCTATTGTGCGCGCGCAAAGTAAATTAAAATATATTTGTTAACGTTTAAATACATATTAAATAAAAAAATATAACTCTTTTTAAAAAATATAAAAATAGATTGTGGTTTTTATTTAAACGGAAGATGGTGCCCCCTCCGAACCTGGGATCCAACACGGATCCATTATAATGGTAGGGTACACTTTTTTAAACTCACTTTGGCAAATACAATAATATTCAAAAAGGCACAAGCGAATATATATTTGTACATTATGGTGAAACTATAGCCAACTCAAAGCCATGATAGCCAGACACTATTATGAACTCACTTTGGTAAATTGTATAATTTGGTGACACTCCTGGTCAGAAGTTGGATATGATTTTACCAAAATATACAAATGTATATGTGCTTATGCTTACTATCATGTACCTGTGCCGTTTTGTTATTTTGTCCGCCTCAATAAAGATTAATATAATTTAAAAATAAAATTATGGTGCGGCAAGATCCGCGCTTACCTAGTGAAAATTCCTTCAGAAATGGCGCCGAGTATTGAATTTTGCGCTCATTATGACATCATCAAATATCAATCGTCTGGTTGCCTCATTCGCACTTATTGTCTCATTCGCACAACTCTGAAAAATTTCCCAAAAAAATTTTGGTATTAGTGTTCTTATCGATAAAATAGAGATGGTGTTGGAATTCGATTAAAAAAAACTCGATTGCTGGGTAGCCGTGGTTGGCAGGGTAGTGTGCCGAATATTTTCAAGAATCGCTCATCTTCCACCACTAGCGTCACTACGCCAACCACAGCTGTTTAGGTGCATGACGCGAGAGAGGGAGAGGCGACTCGTATATTTGCGAATGTGACACAAAGAGGAGATGACGATAGATAAACGCTTCGAGAAAAGGGTTGCACGAATAACCCAGAAATGCGTAGACATTTCTAAGTGATGAAGCTGATGGGCTGCCAGGGTATATAAAGCGGCTTCTTTGCCGCAAAATCATCCAGTTTATTTTCAAGTGTTGTACATTGTATACCTTATATAGTAGCGCAACCCACAGCTGATCGCAAAAAACACACTCAGGCCGATTCTAAACAATTCCACGCTTTGCGGATTTTCTCACTCCCATATAATTTGTGAGCAAAAATGTAGGAAATGGTGAAACGGTTTGCACCGATTCACTAGTGAAAAATTGTTTAGAATAGGCATGACTAATACACACGCACAGCATATTCCCCACAAGCACAGAAAAATATATTTTCAAACGTTTGGTAAATAATGAGGGTCAAATTTTAGAATAATGTACCAAGATTTGGACAAAATTTAATTTAGGAAATAGTATAGGGGGTCGTACGTATAAAAACTGTGAAGGTAGAAACTGTCGGACATTTATATTATAATATTTTTTATGTAACTATACCTCAAGTTAATAACCATTTAGCAAAAAAGTTCATCTGCTACTGGTAGTTTATCAATAAATCGAAAAATAATTGATTGATTAATTGATATTAAGTTTTCAAAAAGTGAGAATTGACGTTGAAAGTTTCATCTCAATTGCGCCTCAGGTTGATATCATACAAAATTTCTTGTTGTTGGGCTTCACACTATTCCTTCATTCCATTTCATTTGGAGTCACTCAGCCAGTGCCTTCCACTCAAATTCGTAAGAAGAAGAAAATAAGTTGCCAAACTATAGTAGGGATAAACAATGACTACGTTTTTTATTAGTGAATAAATCGTACTATTTATTATGCAGAATCTCAGTGTTTTAGTTGACGTACAGTGATCGAACTCAAGGAAATAATCGAGGTATCATCGAAATCGTCACATTGGTGTCAAAAGCGGTATTGTTAAATACATACAAGGACATTAAAAAGGATCAACTAAGGAAACATCAGCTAGAGGACCCAGATCTGGTACGTTTGATGCAGGGGATCGAGCAAAATGAACTACCTACAAGAGAGGAGATGTCAGCAGAGAGTCATATTGGGCACAGTGGAACAGTTTAAAATTGATATTCGGTTGCTTACATCGTTTGTGGGAAAGCGAAGATGGTCAATGCGCTCGGAAGCTGATAGTCGTCCCAAGGAAGAAAATCCCTGATGTTCTGAATGACCTACATAATGGTCCAAGTGGAGGTCATCTGGGAGTCACGAAAACGTTGGAGAAAGTCAACCAGAGATTCTATTGGGTTGGTTGCTGGCAGTCGATCATCAACTGCGAGGTGTGCATCAAAGCAAATGGTCCGAAGTCCAGAAGCCATGGACAGCTGAAGCAGTACAATACAGGTGCACCGTTTGAGAAAATTGCCATGGATGTAGCTGGTCCATTTCCTACTAGCAAACTCGGAAACAAATACGTACTAGTTGTTATGGACTATTTCGCAAACGGACAGGAGGTTACCCGATTCCAAATCAGGAGGCAGAAACCATTGCAGAGGTGTTCACTAACAATTGAGTAGCGAGGTTTGGACTACCTATGGAGTTACATTCTGACCAAGGCAGGAATTTCGAATCAGTTTTATTCCAAGTAATGTGCAAGACATTGGGTATTCGGAAAACACGAACCACTGCACTGCATCCTCAGTCAGATGGCATGGTGGAACGTTTCAATCGAACCTTGGAAGAGCACATGAGGAAAGTAATGGATAAGTTCTTGATGGCATATCGCTCGGCAATACATGAAACAACGGGTCAGACTCCAGCAAAAGTAATTTTTGGGAATGATCTTCGGTTGCCAGCTGACTTGAAGTTTGGCATAAATGCTGACGGAGGAATAAATGCCAGGAAATCTACTAGCATCTTGAAATAAGAAATGAGAGAAATAATAATAATAATAATAAGTTGAGGTTATGCACTTAAAATCTATTGTACCCTCATATTATTATAGCACATATTCCAAGCCGACCGCCTTTAGGAAATCAAGAATCATGTTCGGCTTTAATTCAATTCAATTTATTCAGTCAATGGTTTTAAAAAACCTTACAGACTAGCAAAACAATTCTTACAAACTATAAATACAAATCCAAATCTTAAGCATAGGTAAAATACAAGCGTATGCAGTTAAATGGAATGCGAAATCCAGATCAAGGCTATACAAAATTTTATTAAATTCTGTGAGAGCCCTCAAGATGGGATCAAAATTATGGTAATTAGCTCGGATTTAGGTAAGGTTAGGTTGCGAGGGCAGGACAGAGTGCAGGACCCTGCCCACCACTTTGGCCAGTCAAGTTGGCCCATTGTGATACCCTATGCGGTCTTGAGACCCACCCCATATCCGCGAATCAAACATCAACAATCTCACACTCTCACACTTGGATTAGAGGATCAAACCAGCTCGAGGAATCGATGAATTTCGATAGAGCCCTAATATCCATTTTTGAAACCTCCGTGAGGTCGTCGATGAATGGTTGGCCGAGAATAGCCAATCGTCTTCCGCTGAGTGCAGGACATTGACACAGCAGATGTTGAACACTCCCCTCCTCTTCAATACATCTGCAACTGCGACAGTAATCGTGAGTTATTACTCGGATTTACTTGACATTAAATGGATATTGCGCGCGGAGAGTTCTGCGTGGGACATTAAAACTTATTTTTTCTAAAAGTTCCGGACAGTTAACCAAACCACAGATAAGGTCATATATAAACATCAAAGATTGAATACAACGCCTGGACGCCAAAGACTTCATGCTTGTGAGGGCACAACGTGCGCTGTAAGATGGTAACGGATCAGTGCATCGAAGCGGTTGAACAGCAAATCTACTAAAACTTTTTTGTACTCTTTCAGTTCTCTGAGAATGACCAGCATAAATAGGATTCCATATTATCGATGCGTATTCTAATTTCGAGCGCTATCATATAAAGTTTTCCTAGTGTATGGATCTTTGAAATCTTTAGCATATCGCCGCAAAAAAGCCCACTTACAATAAGCCTTCGGTAAAATGAAACTTATGTGATTTGAAAATGTAAAGCCTGAGTCAAACATTACTCCGAGATCAACAAACTCGCTAACAGTAGAAAGGTTATCATCAAAAAGTTTGTATGTAGACAATTGGATGTTGAAGGTTTTCGAAAGCTTCATATGGAAGCATTTTTTAATATTGAGTCGTAAATTATTCATAATACTCCAATTAGCTAAATTATTAAGATCGTCTTGTAGCAGGACAACATCTGACCAGCTTGCTATGGTCCTGAAGATCTTTAAGTCGTCTGCATAGAGCATTCATTAATGAAAAGGAGAAATAGAATTGGTCCGAGAATACTACCCTGAGGAACCCCAGACGTGGCTTCGAAAAAGAAAGACTTTACATTTAGGGAGTCAAAATCCGCATCACGAAAATTTAAACTAATATTGGGGATTGCGCTTGAGCTTGAAAGAAAATTAACAAACTCGAAGGTGAGAGAAAGTGAAACATGATGCATATCAGATTTACATATCGGGAAGGTGGATTCCGAGACTTCAAAGATAAAATTTTCATCAACAAACACAAGATCCAAGATATTATTTAAAGAATTGAAAAGCGAATTAATCTGAGTGAGATTAATACTAAAGAGGCTATCAATGAAATTTATTTCATGTGAGCTATTCACATTAATTGGCGTTAATATACCGTTATTAAGAAAGTTTGACCATGTAATTTTATTCAAGTTAGAGTCTCCTAGGACACAAAAATGACTGTCTTCATTTCCTTCATGACGACTCATAATGTTGGTTATATGAGCAGCATATAACGAATCAGGGCTAGGCGGCGGTATGTAAGATACACAGAGATACATTTTGCCAAGATTACCAAAAATGCAGAGCTGATCAAGGAGAGAATCATCATTTTCCAGCTGGACTAAAGATGTGCGAAGCTTACGATTTACAGCGATTAAGACCCCGCCCCTCTTAAGCAATTAGTCTTAACTGCGTCTCTATCATTGCGAAACACATGAAAAGGGTTGGGATCAAAAAACTCAGCATCAGAAAAATTACTGTTTAGCCAAGTTTCAACAATTACATATACATCTAATTCGCAGCGATATGTAGATAGAAAAACTTCATTCGCTTTTGTTCGCATTCCCGAAATGTTTTGGTAATAAATATTTAAATTAAAAATGTTATTATTAACATCAGCATTAGAACTAACACTTAAACCGCTCATTATTCCTTCGGCCCCAACTGATTGCCATCGAACATCAGTTGGCCCTCGTCGTTTTTTGAACGAAAATTAAACGGACGTACCGCAATGTTTTTAGGCCACAACTCAGGGACCAGCAACTTAGGAAGCGAAATGGCATCAACACCCAGTTTAAAATTTACGTACCGCAGAGAGTTAGGATCCACGCCGTTCTTGATCAGTGGAATACACGCGATGGCATTTACATTAATTCCCGTATATTTAGAAATGTGCGCTTTCAATTTCTCGGATGTAACCGAGGCAGAGAATGTAGAAAGATGAAGCCATTTCCTTTTCGAGACAGCACTTAGATCAGTATTTATGCCCGACCCAACAACTAAAGGTTGCGCCCGTAAGCGCGAATTACTTTGGATGGGTCTGTTGTTGTCATTCTCTATGACTGCATTGTAAGCACTTTCTGGCATTGTACTTTTAGCAGCATCCGCATTTTGATTTTTATTTTTATTTGAACCTTTATTATTTCTTTTATTTTGCACAGTTTTCCATCCATTTGAGTTACCACTAACTTCAGGCGAATTGTCAATAATAACTGAGGTAGGCGAAAATAGCTGCAAAGCAGCGGTGACAGGAACTGGCGTAGCAGATGAAGTTGTAGCAGTAGCAGTATCAATTTGCAAAATTATCGACGGTGGCTGAGCATTGGAAGCAGTATCAGGCTGGTTGTATAGTCTCTCGGCCGCTTTATCAGCGCCGTCGACAGAGCAGTCTCAGATAAGGTATTAGCAGCAGTCGCATCATTAGACAGCAAACTCAATGGCGGAGGAACAGCAGAGTCAGACGCAATCAGATTGTATGGTCTCTCGGCCACTTTAGCGGCGCTGTTGACAGGGCCACTAGCACCCACCGATGTAGAATAATTGGGTATTGTATTTGCACTGCACAGTTTCTCAAATTGTGAGAGCAAACGAGACAAAATTGAATTATTCTCAGTAAGCTTACAGTGCGAGAATCTGTTTTTTTTTCGTTAACAATCATTGTGTTCGTGCAAAACAGACAAAGCAGAAAGAAGATTAGAATTGAATGTATTCAACTCAGCAGACAAATTATCAGGTAGCGGATTAGGCATTTGCACTTTAGTTGATGTATGTGCTTACACTCTAGAGTCGTAGATCCGAAAAACTTCAGTGTTCGTCTAGAGATAGCGTCACACTTACATAGTATGTGCTCCGCTGTTTCGTCCTCATTATCACAGAAGCGGCACAGGCTGCTGGAGGCAATTCCCAATCTATGCATGTGAGCCTTGAGCCTGCAATGCCCTGTGAGGACTCCTGTTATAATCCTAATATTGTTGTTAGACAGACCAATTACACTTTCAAACCGCCTGGTGTTGTAACCTCCCATCATTGCCTTCGACTGACGCATCCCGGTGGTCAGGCGCCAATGTTCTTCTCTCATATTCGGCTCTTTTTTTCTAAGCCTCTCCTTTATGGTATGTGGTCCGATGGCTATAAACGGCTCCAGGCCCGTAGGTTTGGTAGCTGCTGCTTCTCTGACTAGCTGATCGGCTCTTTCGTTGCCATCCACCCCGGCGTGGCCCGGAACCCAGGTAAGTCGGACACTGCTCTGCATTGCCAGGGCGTTCAATCGGTCAACGCACTCTAGTACCAATGAGGAATTGATTTCGTACGATGAAATGGCTTTAAGTGCCGCTTGACTATCGCTTAATATTGTTATGCTTTCATTGAAAAAGCCGCGTTGCAGATTTATCATCGCACACATGTTTATTGCGGCCACTTCCGCCTGGAATATGCTCGGTCATTCCTCCAGGGGTATAGACACGTTGGTCCGGGGCCCCGTTATGCCCGCTCCGATCCCATCCATTGCCGCAGTAGGGCATGTACGCATGACTCCCGTTATACCCACGCAAGCCAGGCGCTGGATTTTGGTGAGTGATTTTCGTACCGTGCTTAGGGCTGATCTTGATGCCCATGCCACCGCTCCATAAGTTATCATGGGTTTGACTATTATGGCGTAAATCCATATCAGCATCTTTGGGCTACATCCCCAGGAATTGCCTGCGATCCTTCTACACACCATGATAGCCCTGGTGGCCTTCGATGTTGTGTAATCAACATGTTTCCTCCATAGTAGCTTAGAGTCAAATATGACCCCAAGTATTTTACTTCAGAAACGGTCTCCAGGTGTTCCCCACCTAACGTAATAGCTCTCATCCCTGGTAGGGATATTCTTTTTGTGAAGGCAGCTATAGCTGTTTTGTTGGCGTTTATGTTAAGGCCAACTCCAGCGCACCATTCCTTCGTTAGTCTCAATGCTCTCTGGATGATTTCGCAGAGAGTACCCTCAAATTTTCCTCTAGCTATGATCACTATATCATCAGCGTAACCTTGACATCTGATACCATTGTCAGTAAGTACCTCCAATAGTTCGGCTACCACTACACTCCACAGGAGAGGTGATCGCACTCCTCCTTGTGGACACCCCCTTGTGATTCTTATTTGAACCGTGCGGTTTCCCACATTGGTTTCCGCCAATCCTGTTCTGAGCACGACGCTTATCCACCGTATGATAGGTCCCTGAACACCTTTTCTTTCTAACGCTCGACTTACGCTACCGTGTGAGGTGTTGTCGAAGGCTCCCTCTATGTCTAAGAAGGCACATACCACTACTTCTCCGCAATCGAATGCACTTGTGATCTCCGTGGTCAGCTGGTACAAGGCTGTATCAGTTGATTTGCCTGCCCTGTATGCGTGCTGACCAACGTGTAGAGGCTTGAGCCCCAGAGCGTTCGATCTGATCTCATGTCTACTATTTTCTCTATTTTCTTGAGGACAAAGGAGGTTAGGCTTATGGGTCTGAAGGACTTCGCTACTGAAAGATCCTTTTTCCCCACCTGTGGTATAAAAACAACTCTGGCCCACTTGACTGCACTCTGAGAGAATTGAGTCCTCGACAGGTGCCATTCCCGCTGCGTAGGTCTTGTCCAATGTGACTGCGTATCTTCCAGGTTCGTGGATGATTCCGGAAAGTGAGAAGCCAGCAGGGCCTGGGCTCTTTCTTCCTCAGTGCGCGTAAACTCTCCGTTAGGGAGCCTTAACGCCATCCTGGTGTCTCCTTGCTCCTTGGCCATGGCTTGTGAAGCCTAGCGGCCTCTGGTGTGGATGCTTTTTTCTCACAGAAGGTCCTGAAACTGTTTCTCTTGGACCTCCTTATTTCTTTGTTATACTCTATTAAAAGGGTTTTGTACTCCTCCCAGCGGCCGGGATCCGAGAGCTTTTTCGACCACCACGGGGTTTTGGATTTAGAACCCCTGGATTCCGGACAGCTGGAGTTGAAGACTTCAAGCATTATGTTGTTGGGGTTATTTACCCTGTCCTCCAGCTCCAAACCTTTTGTTCCCCTGTTTCTCCCACCCAGACTAGGGAGGTTTTCCTCAATAACATGTCATACTCCCCAGTTTGTTTTCCTTGGATTTCTAATGGGTGCTCCTGGTGCTACTTTAGCTTCTACGGTAAACTGTATGATGCGATGATCCGAGAGGGAGGGTTCTGTCGAAACCCTCCATCTCGTGATCATATCGTCAGACAGATTCTTACCTAGGGTAATATCTAACATCTCAGCTCGTGCCCTCGTTACAAATGTTGGTGTGTTTCCCACGTTAAATATACTGAGGTCCTTACTAATAATAAACTGTAAAAGATACTCACCCCTTTGGTTTGTGTAGGTACTTCCCCAGACTTCGTTACGGGCGTTAGCATCGCACCCGATGACCAGCGGAAGTTGCGCCCTCCTGCAGTACTCGACCAATCTCTCCACATTCGCTGGCGGGATGTCGCCGTCTCCCGCGAAGTATGCCGCGGCAAAGACAACGTGTACAGTATTTTCACCCGTTTCAAGCGTTGCCTGCAGTGCCACTAGATCCCTACTCATGAACTCTGTAATGCAGAAATAGTTAACAATATTCTTGAGCATTATGCAAGCTTTGGGCCTCTCTTGCGAAAGGTCCCAAATTACCTTATTACTCCTGCTTTTAGCCCTCTGACTTGCCCCTTCACTATATATGGCTCTTGAATGAGAGCTATGCGGTATTACGGGTATAATGCTGAACCTGTAGAACAGACGAAACTCCCTCTACCTGATGGCGGAGAAGGATGCTTCGTCAATTGCCATGTTCAGCCTTAACCCTCCATCCTCGACGGTTGTGCTGAAACCCCGCCACAGATCGGTGTTTAACCCGGCGTTCTGCCCTTTAAGGAGGTCTAGAACGAACTCAGTTGTCCACTCCGCACTCCTCGGGAGGTACATCGTGACAGTGTGAGACGGCGGTATTTCATCCCCGCGCCTAGTGTCCAGGGGCGGTCCTGTCCAACCCCGCAGGTTAGGAATTGTTCTGGCTAGCCATAACGCGGCGTTCTCGTCGTAACAGTCTATCAACAGAACTCCTGGCCTGAAGTACACCCCCAAGAAGGAGACTGGGCTACTCACCCCTTCCTGTGTCGCCCGCACTATCTCCTCCATGATGACATTTTGCAGCCTGGTGAGCTCTTCCGGGCTCAGGACCCCCGCTGGATATTTCCTCGACAGCACCGCTACTCTTAAGCCTCTGGCGGCTTCCGAATAGCTCTGCTGTCTTGGTACACCACGCGCGGGCCCCGATCCCTGAGCATCCCATGCCGCATTTGCCACGTTGGTTGATAGATGTGCGGTTGGTTGTGCCATGTGCCTTTTAGATTGGGGCGTGTCCTCCGGCGTACTTTGCCAGCCTCGCCGCTTTTCAGCAGGAGCCGGTGTGGTTGCCTCGTAAGGCTCGCTACCGTGCCCAATGGCATGCCTGCTGGTTCCCCGCTCTGCTCCCTTCTTGGTCCCTTTGCCCGCCGTTTCGCCCTTGTACGGGTGCGGTCTGTTGCTTGTTGGCCTCCATATGAAGAAACGTCTTTGCTCTGGCTATCTTTGAGGTTTTGCCCTGCTGCAGGTAGAGTATGTATCACCTGACCCCGGATCCACTTAGCCCCCTCCTATTTAAATCATCTCGCCCGCCCGGGGTACCCCAGCGTGGTGTAAAGGGAGGTCTGCCTCTTCTTGTCTTCTTTCCCATCTCCTGCTCCCATTTTGTTCTTGTACGCCCCGATGAGGCGCGCGACCGTATGCCTGCTATAGGACAGCCTCGCACTGCGTTCGTGGTTGTCTCCGCGGCCACCCCGCGCTTGTACCCCGGATGCCGTATTCCCTCCGTGGCGTGATGTGCCATTGTCCCGCCTGAGACGGTCATTCTCCTCATTTCTACCTCTTGCGCCCGCTCCGTTTTGTGGTCCACTCCTTGGGTGGTGAGCGCAGTTGCTTGTTGTTGCTAGTTCCGGGTTCATTCTAGTGTGTCTGCGAAGCCCCCGTCGGTACTACCCTGCCCGACTGATCGCCCGCACTACCGATGTTAGTTGCCGCATCGGGTGCAGTCCTCGTATTGTGATTCTGTTGTGAACTAGTCGCCGGTACTCCCCTGCCCAGCTGACCACCCGCACTACCGATGTCAGTTTCCACATCCGGTGCAGTCAACATGTCTCTGCTACGCTGCAGATCTGCATACCGAGCACGCCGCTCCGCCCTTGCGGCTATTTGCCTTCTGTGCCCTATGCTAGTCGATGGCTCATCATCATCGTCCCTGGCATCAACGCCGTTAGCTCGGCTAAGCTGCCACTTGCGCAGCTACGTGCGTCTTCTACCTCGCGCCTTCCCTCTGCTCCTCTCCTCCTTATCGTCGATAGTCTGTTTTTCGCTGTTATTGTAATTTTTGCTCATCTTGTTCGTACGACCAAATTGCTCGGCTTGGCAAGCGCAGTGGTCAAAAATATATTCCGGGGAACTTAACTGGTCCACCGCGGCAGAGCCCCGTGACGCGGTAAGGCCACAATTACTCTCCAAGGTGACCCGGTGTCATAGTGTATCAGTACAAGTGTAAACTCTTCTTTTGACAGCACAAATCGACGTCAAAAAATAGTTTTGGCTTACAAATCGCTGTCAAAAATTGGCAAATTCTAACGGGAAAATCTGGGTTGCTATTGTTGTTTTCGTTCATCATCATCATTTATTGGCGCTTAACCGCCTAAGCGATTTTGGCCGTTGCATATCAAAGCACGCCAGTCATTCCTTTATAGCGATAACTGACGCCAATTGGAAACCCCAAGGGAGTTCAAGTCATCCTCCACCTGTTGTTTCCATCTCAGTCGAGGCCTCCCCCTTCCTCTGCTGCCGAATTCTGGCGACGATAGGAAAACCTTCTGTGCTGGAGCTTGTTTGTCCATTCGCATAACATGGCCCAGCCAGCGGAGTCTTTGGGCTTTAATTCGCTGGACTATGGTCTGATCTGCGTAGAGCTCGTACAGCTCATCGATAAATTTCCTTCGACTTTACTTCTCAATTGCCTACTTTACTTCTCAATTGCCTACTCAGTCCAAAGTAGCACTTGTTGGCAAGAGTGATTCTCCGCTGGATTTCTAGACTGATATTATTTTCGGTGTTAATACTGGTTCCCAAATAGACGAAGTCCCTCACAGTTTCAAATTTGTAACTATCAACAGTGACATGGCTGCCAAGGCGCAGGTGCGCCGATTCTTTCTTTGATGACAGCAAATACTTCGTCTTGTCCTCGTTCACGGCAAGACCCACTTTTTTCGCTTCCTTATCCAGTCCAGAGAAGGCAGTGCTTACGGCGCGGTTGTTAAGGCCAATGATATCAATATCATCGGCATACGCCAGCAATTGCACGCTCTTGTAAAAGATTGTGCCATTGCGGTTTAGCTCTGCTGCTCGAATTATCTTCTCCAGCATCAGATTGAAGAAATCGCACGAAAGGGAGTCGCCCTGTGTGAAGCCTCGTTTGGTTTCAAATGGCTCAGAGAGGTCCTTCCCGATTCTGACGGAGCTGTTGGTATTGCTCAACGTCATTTGGCAAAGCCGTATAAGCTTTGCAGGGAAGTCAAATTCAGACATGGCGGCATACAGGCAACTCCTTTTTGCGCTGTCAAAAGCGGCTTTGAAATCGACAAAGAGATGGTGTGTGTCGATTCTTTTATCATGGGTCTTCTCCAGGATTTGGCGTATCGTGAAAATCTGGTCAATGGTAGACTTACCAGGTCTAAAGCCACACTGATAAGGTCCAATCAGTTTGTCTACGATGGGCTTCAGTCTTTCACACAACACGCTAGAAAGAACCTTATATGCAATATTAAGAAGACTAATTCCGCGGTAGTTGGTGCGGTTAGCGGGATCGCCTTTCTTGTGGATTGGGCAAAGCACACTTAAATTCCAATCCGGAGGCATGCATTCGTCTGACCATATTCTGCATAAGAGCTGATGCATGCTTTTTACCAGCTCTTCGCCTCGGTGTTTGAACAGCTCGGCGGGTAGTCCGTCTTTTCCAGGCGCTTTGTTGTTTTTGAGCCGGGATATCGCTATCCTCACTTCATCATAGTCAGGTGGTGGGACGACTTTTCCATAATCAGGGATTGGGGTATCGGGTTCGACGTCTCCCTCGCAATTTAGCAGTGAGGAGAAGTGCTCCCTCCATAATTTAAGTACACTTTGTACGTCGGTCGCCAGGTCGCCATTATTGTCCTTACAGGAGCTTGCCCCGGTCTTAAAACCTTCCGTCATCCGCCGGATCTTTTCATAGAATTTTCGGGCATCATTCCTGTCAGCCAGCATCTCAAGCTCCTCACACTCACGCCTTTCGGCCTCACTTTTCTTTTTTCTGAAAAGGCGTCTCTCTTCCTTCTTTGCCTCACGATATTGTTGCCATACACTGCGGGTTGCGCCCGTTCGCAACGTCTCCTGGTAGGCAGCGTCCTTTTTTTCGAGGCAGTTTTGCATTCCTCATCGTATCAGTTGTTCTTTCGGGCTCGGTGGAACCCTATAGTGGCCTCAGCGGCGGTACGCAATGAGTGAGAGATATGCTTCCATTGCTCGGTTACATCGTTAGGTCGGGGATTGCCCTCTGCTAGCAGGTGTGAGAGTCGAGTGGAGAAATTATCAGCTGTCTGTGTCACGCGCAACTTCTCGACGTAAAACTTTCCTTCCGTTACTGTGCGCACTTTCTTCGTTGCACAGAGGCGTGTGCGTATCTTGGCTGCGACAAGATAATGGTCAGAGTCAATATTGGGACCACGCAGTGTACGCACGTCCAGAACGGTGGAGCTATGTCTGCCGTCAATCATGACATGATCAATCTGGTTTCTAGTTCTTTGATCAGGGGACAGCCAGGTGGCTTGGTGTATTCGCTTATGCTGGAACCTGGTACTACTTATGGCCATATTGCGGGAAGCGGCGAAGTCCATCAACCTAGTGCCGTTGGGGGATGTTATATCGTGGAGACTGAATTTTCCAACTGTAGGACCAAAGACTCCTTCCTTGTCCACCTTGGCATTAAAGTCGCCGAGCACGATTTTGATATCATGCTGGGGGCAGCGATCATAAGTCTGTTCAAGTTTATCGTAGAAGGAGTCCTTCTCTGCGTCGTCCGTCTCCTCAGTCGGCGCATAGGCGCAGATAAATGTTATGTTGAAAAACCTCGCCTTGATGCGGATCGCAGCGAGACGCTCGTCCACAGGAGTGAACGCTAATACTTGGCGGCGAAGTCTCTTTCCCACCACGAATCCTACACCACGCGCTTTGCCGCGTGTCTGGCCACTGTAGTATACGTCACAAGGACCGATGGTCGTCTTTCCTTGCCCCGTCCATCGCATTTCCTGCAGGGCGGTGATGTCGGCCTTTGCGCCTACGAGGACATCAACCAGTCGGGCAGCGGCACCGTCCCTTGAAAGGGTCCGGACATTCCCGGCACATGCCCTAATATCCAAATCATTATGCCTTATTCGTTTTGCCGGGTCGTCAACATTAAAGGGGGTTCTCATCCGGGGCTTTGATTTTGTTTTCATTGGAATTAAGTTTTTTACGTGGGGGGTCCCAAACCCAGCGCACAACCCGTTTCGGGGTTTTTGGAAAATATTTACACATTTATATAGCGAGCCGCTTGCTTCAAGACAGACGCCCGCTTGCAGCCGCACCTCATGGTGAACAGACGCTACGCAAAAACCTCGGTGAGCCCTTAAACCAAATATGTCAGAGTGGCCCCACCGGGACTCCCTCTCTTTCTGCCGCGAGCCTAGGTAGCTCCCGTTGCCCAGAGTGCACGAATGAGGACGCAAGAGTCGGGATTGAGCAAGGTCACTTAGCAACCACACTTGTTTTCGTTGCACTCGGCAAAACAGGGTTTTGTGCAGGACCGGATATCAATGAAACAGGGTTCTTGTTTGCACAACTTTTTCACTCCAATTTCTAGGGCAACTTTTAAGCGAATCTTTCAGTTTATACTTTCTATCAAAGAAAAAAAAGACACAAAATAAAAAAACTTAAAACTAGTAAATTTTATGTATTTTACAGAAAAATTTTGAGGTAAGCATCTTCGAAATGAGAAATTAGACAGAAAATGAAAACAAACGTTGTTTTTTTGGAAACATGTATATACGATGTTTTTAGGTAGATTTACTATCAAATACATATCTTAGCACAAAGACGGCTTCAAACCCCAAAATTTGGTATTTGTTTCCTTTAGGGGTGAACTCCTAATAAATTAGCTAGAATTATGGAAGATAGCTCAAAATACGGGGGTTGGCCTCAGGATCACGAATCCGGAAGCGCTTTTTTAATATTTTGCTTCTCTGAAGAGAACCCTCCCCAATTTTGGTACCGAACCGGGGTCAATTTTCGGTTTTTTGACCATAACTTTGCACAGAAACGTCTACACACCTCTGGGCTATTCGCGCAACAGTGTTCTCGAAACGTTTATCTATCGTCATCTCCTCTTTGTATCACATTCGCACTCTCTCGCTCTCCCGTAATGTACCTGAACAGTTGTTGTTGTCGTAGTGACGCTAGTGGTGGAAATACGCTAGAGTTGGGAGATGAGCGATTCTTGAGAACATTCGCCACACTGCCCTCCACCTAAGTCTGATCGTCCCGATCAGACACATTTCCCGATCCAAACGTTGCTAGCCTCTCCAGGTGAACCACCTTCATTTTGTTTCGTGGTCTTCCAACAGTTTGTATGCGGTAGACAACATCATTTATCCGCTTTATTACTTTATATGGGCCTTCCCAGTTACATTGCAGTTTTGGGGACAAACCTTTCTTTCGATGTGGGTTGTATAACAGCACTAAATCTCCTTTTTAAAACCTTCCGAGTTGATTGCTTTGTCGTATCTGGCTTTCATCTTATCACTCATGATCTTCGTCCCTTTTCTTACAAGGTCGTGCATTTCTCTCATTTCTTCTTCCAAGACGCTAGTGGATTTCCTGGCATTTATTCCTTCATCAGCATTTATCCCAAACTTCAAGTCAGCTGGCAACCGAAGATCTTTCCCGAAAATTACTTTTGCCGGAGTTTGACCCGTTGTTTCATGTATTGCCGAGCGATATGCCATCAGGAACAAGGAGATGTGCGTGTCCCAATCTTTCTGGAACTTATCCACTACTTTCCTCATGTGCTCTTCTAAGGTTCGATTGAAACGTTCCACCATGCCATCTGACTGAGGATGCAGTGCAGTTGTACGTGTTTTCCGAATACCAAATGTCTTGCACATTTCTTGGAATACAAACCGATTCGAAATTCCTGCCTTGGTCAGAATGTAACTCCATCGGTACACCAAACCTCGCTACCCAATTGTTAATAAACACCTCTGCAATGGTTTCTGCCTCTTGATTTGGAATCGGGTAAACTTCTGGCCATTTGCTGAAATAGTCCATAACAACTAGTACGTATTTGTTTCCGAGTTTGCTCTTAGGAAATGGACCAGCTACATCAATGGCAATCCTCTCAAACGGTGCACCTGTGTTGTACTGCTTCATCTGTCCATGGCTTCTCGACTTCGGACCCTTTGCTTTGATGCACACCTCGCAGTTGGTGATCCACTCCGCGATCGACTGCCGGCAACCAACCCAATAGAATCTCTGCTTGACTTTCTCCAGTGTTTTCGTGACTCCGAGATGACCTCCACTTGGACCATTATGTAGCTCATTCAAAACATCACTACTACCAGCTTTCGAGCGCATTGACCATCTTCGCTTTCCCATACTCTATGTAAGCAACCGGATACCAATTTCAGACTGTTCCACTGTGCGCAATATGACTTGGCAACAGGACTCTCTGCTGACATCTCCTCTCTTGTTGGTCGTTCGTTTTGCTCGATTCCTTGCTTCCTTAGTTGATTCATGTTCCATTCGTCCGTAGATGTTACAGTCATCAGCCGCACATCTATAACATCTTCCTTGGCCCCAGCTTTCGAACAATGCTTGCATTCTAGGTTACATGGTCGCCGGGACATTGCATCAGCATTGCCGTGGTTGCTGCCTTTGCGATGCTCTATGGAAAAGTCATAACTTTGTAGTCGCTCTATCCACCGTGCCAATTGACCTTCCGGATTACGGAACTGCAAAAGCCATTTCAACGCTGCATGGTCTGTCCTTACGTGGAATCGCTGTCCCTAGAGATACTTGTGGAAATGTTTGATGCACTTCACCAATGCCAGTAGTTCTCTTCGTGTTACACAATAGTTCCTTTCGGGCTTTACAATTGTGCGGCTATAGTATACCACTACCTTCTCCTGCCCATCGACAATCTGTGACAAAACTCCTCCATTCGCATAACCACTTGCATCTGTATCCAGAATAAACGTTGAACCTGGGATTGGATACGCTAACATTGGGGCAGTGCACAGCCGTTCCTTCAAGGTTTGGAAAGCCACTTCATGTTCCTTCTTCCAATCAAATGACATATTCTTTCTGGTCAGCTCATGAAGGCTACTGGCTACGCTGGCGAAATTCGGTACAAATCGGCGAAAATACGCGCACAGTCCAAGGAAACTTCGTAACTCATGCAAATCGTTGGGTTTTGGCCAATCCTTTACTGCTTCGATCTTCTCTTTAGCCGTGCGAATTCCCTCCGTAGTAACCTGGTGACCCAAGTAACTTACTTCCTTCTTGAACAATGCACACTTTTTAGGACTTAATTTCAGACCGGCGCCAGCTATCCTTTGGAAAACTTCCTCCAAGTTTTTAAGGTGTTCCTCAAAGCTTTTTCCCAGCACGATGATGTCGTCCAGGTACACCAAACATGTTTTCCAATGCAGTCCTTTCAATACCTGATCCATGAGTCTCTCAAAAGTAGCTGGAGCGTTACATAGTCCAAAGGGCATTACCATAAATTACCACAGCCCCTCTCCAACGCTGAAGGCTGTCTTTTCCTTATCCTCATCTTTAACCTCCACTTGCCAATAGCCGCTTTTTAAGTCCAGTGTAGAGAACCATTTCGTACCAGATAGTGAGTCCAGAGTATCGTGAATTCTTGGTAGTGGATAGCTGTCCTTTTTCGTTACGTCGTTCAGCTTCCGGTAATCCACACAGAACCGCATTTTTCCATCCTTTTTCTTCACTAGCACTACCGGTGAGCTCCATGGACTAGCTGATGGTTCGATCACGCCGCTGTCACTCATTTCTTGTATAATTTCTCTTACCACTTGCCGTTTGGCCAATGGAACACTTCGAGGAGCTTGGCGGATTGTTCTGGCGTCACCGGTATTAATGTGATGCTTCACTACATTGGTCCGACGTGGTTTGGAGCCATCCTTGTCAAATATGGTAGAGTACTTTAGTAGAAGTTGTTTTGCCTTATTCTGGTGGTCTTCTTCGAGCTCTTGCGTCCACGCCGTGATATTATCTGATAGATTAATGTTGCTGGTAGAGACATTTTCCTGGAGCTGTTCACAGTTTATAATCACCTCCACCTCCTGACATTGTCGCAATATAGCTCCTTTGGAAAGCTTGATCGGCGATCGAAACTCATTTAGTACTCTTACCGGTATACGTCCATCTTGTTTTGCCATAGCCAGTGTTTTTCCTACTAGTATATCCGTCTTTGAATAGTTTGCTGCCTCGACAACCCACAATTTGTTTGTCCCATAATCTCCATCAATCCTTGCCCATACGACTGCCTCCGACTTCGGTGGAATTTGTTGGCTATCTTCCACGAGTACCCGCTTACTGATGTACTTGTTCTCGTAACCAAAATTGAGTGGCACATCCATGTTCTTATAGCTCATAGTCCTATTTTGCATGTCGATCTTGATGCCTTGGTTGCTTAAGAAATCCATACCAACTATGATCTCATCAACAATATCTGTCACTATAAAATTGTGCAGTACGGTGACATTTCCAATTGCGATTTCACATGTTACTTCTCCTTGGATTTGGGTGTCCTCACCAGTCGCCGTACGCAATTTTGCTCCATGTAATGGCCTCACTCCTTTGTTGACTAAATCAGATCGAATGATGGAATGAGATGCGCCCGTATCAATAGTCAGTAAACGCTGCTTTCCGTCCACGAGTCCTCCAACAGTAACATTACTCGACTTCCTTCCGATCTGTGAGACAGAGATTATGGGGCATCCAATTGCGGGAGCCAGCCTACGCCCCTTGCGGCTGACTCTCTTTAGTTTAACGGTTGGTTGGATTGGGAGACTTGCTCATCTCCTTCAGCCTTGCGTTTACGTCCGCTTGCATTACTGGAATTATTGGAGCTAGATCCAGATCCACAATAACGTGCAATATGACCAGATTTTCCGCACTTAAAGCATTTAATGGCCGCTTCATTTTTCTGTTGCTTTCCGTTCACTGCTTCTAGGATTGCGTCCACCCATTCTGGTCGTTCTACTTCCACACGATGAGCTTTGTACGTTGGTTTGCACAAAAGTGATGCTGTTTCTTGAGTTAGAGCATGTGATACCGTCTCCGCAAATGATCTCTTTGGATTTGCATATTTGGCCCGCTTCGTCTCCACATCACGTATTCCATTTATGAAACTTTGTATCTTTATCCTCTCCATGTACTCTACAGGTGCATCCGCGTTTGCTAGGTGCGCTAACCTCTCGATGTCCGATGCAAATTCTTGTAAGGTCTCATTGGGCTTCTGGCATCGCTTTTGTAGTTCTATTTGGTAAATCTGCTTCCGATGCTCGCTACCATAACGTCTCTCCACAGCACCCATCAATGCTTCATAGTTGTTTCGTTCGCCATCAGGAATAGTCTGTAAGATTTCGGCTGCCGGTCCTTTCAATGCTACGAAGAGTGCAGCGACTTTATCTTCAGCGTCCCAGTTGTTCACAGCTGCTGTCTTCTCAAATTGTAGCTTAAATACCTGGAAAGGAACAGAACCGTCAAATGATGGGGTTTTTACCTTGGGTACGCTTGTGGAAACACTTGGACGACTCAGCTGCAACTCCTGGATACGACTTCTTAACGCATCCACTTCGGCTTCGACTTTCTCCTCAAGCTGCATTAGTTTCTCGTCCATGCGCGCCTCTAGTTTTGAGGACATACGTGCTTCCTGTTCTTCCAGCTGTGTAGACAACTGCAATATTTGAGATGCCATGTGCGTCTTCGTTTCCTCCCACTGAGATGCCAAGCGTGTCTCTTGTTGTTCCAACTTTGATGTCATGCGTGTCTCTTGTTGTTCCAACTGAGATGCCATGCTTGATGTTATGTTGTTTGACATCTGAGCCAAGGCAGCCAATAAAGAGTTTGTGTCCACATTTTCCACTGAATCCGGAGAATCCTTCTGCTCTTCTATTTTCGTCGCCTCATCCGCAAGCTGAAAAACGTGGTCGTCGACGTTGATTCCCTCTGCTTCCATAGCCTCTCGCAACCGTGATTGTAGCTCTGCTTTATTGCCCGTTGTTGCCAATCCACGTCGTTCTAAAGGGTCGAATACATAAAGCTTTGTTAACCTCGTCTGACATTTGCTACCTCAAAACTTTGCGTCCAACTTCAGAGGTATGCTACAATGAACGCCTTGACGCTTCTCTTTTATTCATTTGTTTTCGTTATTTTTTTCTTTGCATTCGTAGTGTTTTAGTTAATTTATTAATTTAATAGAGAAAAAATGAATTAATTATTATTTTCTCCAACATTTTATTCTTTAATTGAAGCAAAGTAATCAACATCTGATTGTCAAAGCAAACAAAGCAAGCAAAATTTGAGAGTTTGCCAAATTTCAACCTCGCTTCAACTTTGAGGTCTCCAATTTGCCATGCTTGGTTTAAATACGTATACTGAACTTTTCTGTCAAAGTCAAAGTTTGAGGTAAAGCCAAAATAAAGTTTTATGTAACTGACCCATAACTCGTTTTTGAGTTGCTGGATCTTCAACTCATTCAACTTTGCCATGTCCTTGTTATCCTTTTCAATGTCCTTGTTATCCTTTCCAATGTCCTTGAATTTATTTAACAATACCGCTTCTGACACCAATTGTGACGAATTCGATGAATCCTCGATTATTTTCCCTTAGTTCGATCACTGTACGATAAATAAAACACTCAGATTCTGTTTAATAAGTAGTACGCTTTATTCACTACTAAAAACCGTAGTACAATATCGGGGGTTAATTCACTGTTTAGTACTTCACTGTACAACACTTTAAAATAAACTGATTGAAGTGCGTTGTCTTGGCGCGGTTTATATACCCCAGCAGACAGCACCCTGCCAACCACGGCTATCCAGCAATCGAGTTTTTTTTATCGAATTCCAACACCATCTCTATTTTATCGATAAGAACACTAATACCAATACATTTTTTTGGGAAATTTTTCAGAGTTGTGCGAATGAGACAATAAGTGCGAATGAGACAACCAGACGATTGACATTTGATGATGTCATAATGAGCGCAAAATTCAATATTCGGCGCCATTGCTGAAGGAATTTTCATTGGGTAAGTGCGGATTTTGCCGCAATAAAATTTTATTTTAATTTATATTAATATATTTCTTTATTTTGCAGCATTACTTTACTGAGGTGGACAACCAAAAGGCACAGGTACGTCATAGTAAGCATAAGCCCATATATATTTGTATATTTTGGTAACATATCCAAAGTGAGTTCAGTTTGGCTATAGTTTCACCATAATGTACAAATATATATTCGCTTGTGCCTTTTTGAATATTATTGTGTTTGCCATGGTCTGGAGTTTTTTATAGTATAACCAGACACACAAATGTATGTCCATGCCCTTGTGCATTCGCATATTAAGGCGTTTGCTAAAGCCAGTTCAGAAAAGTGTACATACATTTGTATGTTTACTCTTGACCATGGCCGCATATATATTTGAGGAGATCCAAACCGAAACGCATTAAGTATAGTTGCAGTGAATTGGTCTAGACAGGGAATGGTCAGGTGCACTATTTCAAACTCACTTTGAAAAACTCCATACATACTATGAAAATGTACAAGGCTATACATATAAATTTTTATGTGTAAATATTTTCTTTATTTAATTAATCTTCTTTGCATTTTCCAGCAACTTATTTTAAAAAAAGAAGACTCCAAAACAACAACTCAATCAATAATTTGAAGATATTTTTGACTACACCTCGTTGCAACAACAACAACAATAATAATTTGGTAAGTTAACAAATTAAAACGAGTGTCTACCTGGCCATGATCGGAGTTTGTATGGCCAGAAGTTGGTTTGGTATTTGTTTCCTTTAGGGGTCAACTGCTAATAAATTAGCTAAAATTATATGAGATAGCTCAAAAGACGGGTTTTGGCCTCAGGATCACGAATCCGGACGGGCTTTTTTAATATTTTGCTTCTCTGAAGAGATATTTCCTATCAAAGTTTTCATGTTTTTGCTGTAATTTTATTGGGCTGTACCTAAAAACGTACGGTTGATAACTTTTCACTAAAACAAAAAATTAAAAAAGCGCTTCCGGATTCGTGATCCTGAGGCCAAAACCCGTCTTTTGAGCTATCTCATATAATTTTAGATAATTTATTAGCAGTTGACCCCTAAAGGAAACAAATACTGTTGTTTTTTTTTTTTCTTGTGCACCTGCATATTAAGGGGATTGCCAAAGTCTGGTTGTTGTAGTGTCACCATAATATACAAATGTATATGCCTTTATGCATTTGCATGTTATGGTGGTTGCCAAAATAAGTGCAGAATAGTGTACATGTCACAATACCTTACATATGAGGAGCTCCAAACCAAGCAGCAATAATTGTAGACTAAATCACTGTGTACTTAATGCGTTTTGGTTAGGAGCTCCTCAAAATCATATACGCTGGTAAGGCACACTGTTCTGAACTCACTTTTTCATATACAATTGCATCGCATATACAATTGAGGAGCTACAAACCAAAACGCATTAAGTACACAGTGATTTAGTCTACAATTATTGCTGCTTGGTTTGGAGCTCCTCATATGTAAGGTATTGTGACATGTACACTATTCTGCACTTATTTTGGCAACGACCATAACATGCAAATGCATAAAGGCATATACGTTTGTATTTATGGTGACACTACAACAACCAGACTTTGGCAATCCCCTTAATATGCAGGTGCACAAGAAAAAAAAAAAAACTTCTTGCTTTTTGGTTGGGAACTCCTCTATATGTATTGTGACAGGTACACTACTCTGAACTCACTTTGACAAACGCCATACTATGTAAAGAGCACCATAGTATGCAAATGCACAAGCGCATATATTATGATTTTAGTCAGGCACCTTTTTCAACTTATATTCAGGAAGTTACAATTTATATTCAGAAAATTACAATTCATATTCAGAACTTCCACTTGATTTCAGAAAATTACCATTCATTTTCAGAAAGCCAACTTCATATTAAAAAATTTCTTATTAAGAAATTTCAAATGAATATGAATTGTAAATTTCTGAATATCAAATGGAAGTTCTGAACATGAATTGTAATTGTATGAACATGAAATGAAATTCTGAATATAAATTGTAACTTTCTGAATATAAAATGAAAAATGTGTATGTACATTTGTATATTATGGTGACACTAAAACCAAGTCTAGGTATATCAGACTTGTTAAATGATGATTAAAAATTTTAATGAAAATTGTTAAAGATCAATTAATTGTAAATGTATTATTAACATAAAAATTTCAGATTATTATGCTAATAACACTACTCGAGAAGAAAATCTCCAAGAAGGAAAGTACATTTTCTTAATGTAAAATATTCTCCTGATTCCGAATATCAAATCCATTTTTCTGTGGCAGATCTAGTTCCCCAGATATCGCTGGAAATATGAAAATTCCCAATTTTGAAAAAACATAATCATATAGGTACGTAAAAAAATTTTATTTTTCATTTTTTCGGTTTAAACTGTTTAATTATACATTATACTAATTCCCTTAAACATTTATTGCCTTCATCTCTATAGGTATCTTCAAAAAACGCTATTGCAAAAAACGTTGAAAATTTTTTGAAAAAAAAACAACCAAATTTTTACAAAAATTCAGATTTAACCACTTTAAAATCAGGAAAAGTGCACGGACGAAAAAAATTTAGCCATCCTATGTTGTAGGAAATTCAATACCAGTACAAAATTGTGATGTGCTCTCGACTTCATAAGCTGTTTTTACCCAAGAAATTTTTCGCAATTTCCATATCCTCGATATTTGATACATATGTAGAATTTTATGCTGATTCCAAAAATGTAATCATTTGGTTTAAAAGTAGAATAGTTTTCGAGATATTTTGAAATTTCTGTTTTTGAGATAAGTTAAAATTTTTTTTATTAAGTGTTTAAAAGTTGATAGTTTTCACCTTTTTGTTACACTTTATGCTTCCCAAAAAAGAAACCAACCAAAATCGCCTATGATAGCTTATTCCCGAAGTCCTTGGTATAGCAGTTGGTCCAAATTGAAAATGTGGATGAAGAAATAATTTTTTTTTTTTTTGGTAATAACTCAATCACCTTAATGTCGATTTTGATTATTTTTGCATTGGTAAAAGGGTATTTCAACTCCTCACAACCAAATCAAATGTCATAAAAATCGAGAAGGTTAGGTTAGGTTCAAGTGGCTGCCGCAGAGGCACACTTAGGCCAGTTTTGAAAGGCCCGTTGTGATACCACCAACACAAGGAAAGTCAGTCCCGGGACCCAGCCATATGGAAAATCCCTGAGTTGTTGGGATTTTCCACATAGCAGAATCCCGGGACTGACACTCCTAAACCGACACCGTTACTCCTCCTCGAACCACTTAGATGACTTTATGAAGCCCATCAAGTCCTTTATGTCCAGTTCCGCGATCTGGCTTAGGCTATCCAGGAACGGAACTCCCAAAAAGCGCGTTCTCGCGCCGCTTAAAGCCGGACAGTTGCAGATGAGGTGATCCACTGTTTCCTCCTCCTCATCATCTTTGCAACTCCTGCAGCATCGTCGGTAGGGCACACCTAGCCTTTCTGCATGCCTACCAATGAGGCAGTGACCGGTTAATACCCCTATCAATATGCAGATTTCCCTCCTAGTTAGGGCATAAATGCGTCTAGACCTTTTAAGATCCCATTTTGGCCAGCTTTGTTTCGATATGCGACACCCTGGGGATTGCAGCCATCTTTCGTTGGCTTGACGGAGTGTGTGCTCCTTCAGCATTAGTTTGCATGTGGCAAACGGCATACCTAAGCGCTCTTTATCCTGAAGAACCTGCTTGGTCGTGCCCTGCCTGGCAAGCTCGTCTGCCTTACAGTTTCCCTCAATGTCCCTATGTCCCGGGACCCATATGAGGTTTACGCGGTTCTGTTGGGCCATCTCCTGAAGAGATCGACGACAGCTGAGCGTCAGTTCAGAGTTGAACGTGTATGAGCCAAGGGATTTGATGGCCGCTTGGTTATCGCTGAAAATAGCGATATCTTCTCCGATAACACGTTTGCTTAACCAGGCCGCGGCGTCCAGGATTGCCGAGACTTCCGCCTGGAAGACGCTACAATGATCAGGTAGTCTGAAGGAGAGCTCAAGGTCCAAATCCCTTGAATAAACGCCTCCTCCAACTCTGCCGTCCAACTTCGAGCCGTCGGTGTATATGGAAGTGCCACCATTTGTTTCGGGACACCAATCCGTCCTCTCCCAGTCTTCTCTGCTGGGAATGTTTATTTTGAAACAGCTATCCCCGACTGTAGTAGTCGCACAACGATCTGTGCTTAGAGGGAGAAAGCTGTAAGATTCCAGAATACTGGAGTGTCCAATAGTACCCGCAGCCCAACTGGAGGTTTCTCTTAGGCGCAGAGCTGATGCCGCCGCTGACCGAAACCCTTCCAGATCAAGTGGCAAAATGCCCAGAATGACCTGGAGGGCTTCGTTGGGCGTTGTCCAGGGAGAGAAGGTACTTAAAAGCGAAAATATTAACAGATCAGTAATCCCAATTTTCCCTTATCTCAAAAACAGAAATTTAAAGATATCTAAAAAACTGTTCTACTTTTCAACAAATGATTTTTGGAATCAGCATAAAATTCTATGTAGGGATCATCTCTCAAATGGCAAGTATATGAAAAATTTCGAAAACTTGTCGGGTATTAATAGAAAAATTTTGATTGATGACTTTTAATAAAATGTTGTACTGGCGTGCTTAAAACTTTCGTAATTAAATTAGCTACAACATAGGAAAAAAAAAAAAACTAATGGCGGCGATATACCAACAGGTTATTATAACCTCTAACGAGATTTTTAGCCGAGCTTCTCTTTCCAACTTGTGGTGTGTTGCTTTTGAGTTTTTCCTACAAGTTGGCGGGACCTACAGTTTTTTGCCGACTCCGAACGGCACTTGCAAAGCAAATGAATTTTTTGCTGAGAAGCTTCTCATGGCAGAAATACACCCGGAGAGTTTGCCAAACTACTGCCGAGGGGCGACCCCGTTTAGAAAAATTATTTTTCTAAATAATTCTTGATGTTACTTTTGTCGGGCATCGAACCGCCACGACTTGGTGTAGAAGGCCGAACACTTAACCGCTACACCACGGCGGCCGCAAACCGCTACAACATAGGAGCTACAACATAGGAGGGCTAACTTTTTTCGTCCATAGAACTTTTCTGATTTTGAAGTGGTTAAAACTGAAATTTTGTAAAAAAAATTCGTTTATCTTCAGGCAGGTTCTGAAATTCACTTCCGAATAAAATTTGTGAAAATTTTGTCAAATTACATAGGAATTTCGAAATTTTCACACATTTTATTCGGAAGTGAATTGCCAGAACCTGCCTGTTTTTTTATTTTTTGGAACGTTTTTTGGCATAGTGGCCAAATTACTGAAGATACCTATAGAGATAAAGGCAAAAAATGTTTAAGGGAATTAGTATAATGTATAATTCAACAGTTAAAATCGGTAAAATGAAAAATACAAATTTTTGACGTAATTATAGTAGTGTTTTGCGAAATGAGGAATTTTCATATTTTCACCGATATCTCGGAATCTAGATCTACCTCAGCAAAATGAAAGTGATATTGGAAATCAGGAGAAAATTTTACTTTCGGAAAGGTCTATTTTATTCTTGGAGACTAAAGTTGATCAAAATTTGTCGAGCCGTGTAATTGAAAATAATTAATTTAAATTATTATATTGTTAAATTTATTTTAAATTAAATTAAAATTAAATTCTTTTATTACTTGATTGTTTTAATTAAAAAATATAGACGATTTTTTTCAATTATTATTGATTATTTTTCTAATGGCTATTAATCATGATTATTTTTTATTATTATTATATTATTTGAATTAATTCATTATTAATTTCTGATTAAGGCCCCAATATGAATAAATTAATCACTAAAATAAATGAAGCCATGGATATGAATTATGATTGTTATGTAAAATTTAAGAGGTCTGGTTTCTGTAAATTTTTAACGAACTTCGTTACATAAAAATCGTCAATTTTGACACAATTTTCTATACAAAATTTGTTAAAATCGATGTTAACGACAATAATGAATTTCGTTAAAAAGTTACAGAATTTTTCGCTGAAGCCGAAATCATGTAAAAAGTTTGCGACTTTTTTATTACATATAATGACACTTTAAATGCAGTGAACGACACACTTGCATTTTAAATAATCAGCATAAGTTAACAAAAAAAATTTTACTGGAAGTAATTTCTGTCCTTCCCATATAAGAAATCAAAAATTCGTAAATTCCAGTAACAGTTTTTGTTATTGAAATGCATGAATTCTATTTTAAATTAACTTCTTATAAATCTTTCAGCACTACAAAACACCTGCTAATTCTAAAAATCTTCTCACAGCGAATTTTTTCAAAAATTATATGAAAATGAAAAAATCCGCAAAATGAACAATTATCTAAAATTACCCTGCTAAAAAAATTGCTAATTATCGTTATTACTTTTTCATTGTAACAAGGTTTGATTCCACCACCATAGACAACAAGATAATACAACAAAGATGACATCTTGGATTTCCAAAATTTGTCGAACTTTTACGGGATGTTTTAAATCACTTTTTATCGTACCACGGATTTCTAATTATTCCATTTTCTTTTTTAGGATTCAGGATTTAACCGAACTGTTGTGTGATATGTGGATGAAGTTACCGGAAGTAAGGACACCAAAGAATGTTTGTGGTCACCAGATGGTAAGTTATATGATATTTTAATGATCAATGTTATTTTATTTATCCTCTTCTATCTCTCCACTAGATGGCTTTCATATAGACAACATGAGCCCATACACATGCCCGATGCATTCACCGCTCATATCGTGGTCATGAAAATTTGAAGGGGAGGAACCGGCGATAACAAATATTTTTTGTTAGTTTTAGAAATGGAATTATGTGTTAAAAAATTTCATGAAATTTTCCAAGTTGTAAGGAAGTTGAATTTATTTCACATATAGCATGTCGATTTGTATTGCTATTTTCCATCAAAGTAAAGGTTATCCAATTACCTTTCCCTTGATGTAGCTATGGTTAAAATCATTTTGATAATTTGATGTAAATTTTTTATTTTTAGATGTACATATAAGTTGTGTTAAAAAATTTCATGAAATTTTCTAAGTTGTAAAAAGTTGAATTTATTTCATATATAGCATGTCGATTTGTATTGCTATTTTCCATCAAAGTAAAGGTTATCTAATTACCTTTCCCTTGATGTAGCTATGGTTAAAATCAATTTGATAATTTGATGTAAATTTTTGATTTTTAGATGTACATATAAATTGTGTTAAAAAATTTCATGAAATTTTCTAAGTTGTAAGAAAGTTGAATTTATTTCACATATAGCATGTCGATTTGTATTGCTATTTTACATCAATGTAAAGGTTATCCAATTACCTTTCCCTTGATGTAGCTATGGTTAAAATCATTTTGATAATTTGATGTAAATTTTTGATTTTTAGATGTACATATAAATTGTGTTAAAAAAGTTCATGAAATTTTCTAAGTTGTAAAAAAGTAAAATTTTTTTCATATATGGTATCTCGAATTGGATTGCTATTTTACATCAAAACTAACGTTATTTAATTACCTTTCCTTTGGTGTAAATAGGATTAAAATCGAGAAACAATTTGATGTAAATTTTAGAAATACATGTATGTGCTTATGACAATACGTTTTTTTCCATGTATTTTTCTTGCACTTAACAAGAAAAAACAGAAAAATGCATAGTGCCATTATGTTTTTCTAAATTATGTCTTATTTTTCATTAAAACAAGATTAAAAAAAAACCAAACGTGTTTCATTTATTTTGGGCATTTTGGAGAAATTTTGGGTATTTTTTGGGCATTTTGGAGAAAATTTGGGGTATTTTTTGGGCATTTTAAATTTCAGATCTGGCAACACTGTTCAAATGCAAAGGGAAATTTTTTAGTTAGAGGAGTGCAGCTATATTATTTTCTTATGGCGTTTCTAAATGAGTGCGAGTGAGCAGCGATATCACACGTACACGAAATAATCGATAAAAAGTGTGTCCAATCTGCACGCGGCCCATACAAAACTATCCATTCATCTATCCTCGATTTAGGATAGCGCGACTTAGGAATTATCCAGGATTTTCCTTGGGTTTGGTTAGCAGGGCAGCTTCATTACCTATAAACGTCTACACACCTCTGGGCTATTCGCGCAAAAGTGTTCTCGAAACGTTTATCTATCATCATCTCCTATTTGTATCACATTCGCACTCTCTCGCTCTCGCGTAATGTACCTGAACAGTTGTAGTTGTCGTAGTGACGCTAGTGGTGGACATACGCTAGAGTTGGGATATGAGCGATTCTTGAGAACATTCGCCACAATAGTTCGGGTTTTTTTGAGAGAAAAGATCGATTAAAACTGAAACCGCAATGTGACGAATTCGATGATTCCTTGATTACTTTCCCTGAGTTCGATCACTGTACGTTAAATAAAACACTCCGATTCTGTTTAATAAGTAGTACGCTTTATTCAGTACTAAAAACCGTAGTACAATATCGCGGGTTAATTTACTGTTCAGTACTTCACTGTACAACACTTCAAAATAAACTGATTGATTGCGTTGTCTTTGCGCGGTTTATATACCCTAGCCAACAGCAGCTTCACAACCTAGAAATGTCTACACATTTCTGGTTTATTCGTGCAACAGTGTTCTCGAAGCGTTTATCTATCGTCATCTCCTCTTTGTGCCACATTCTCAAACACGCGAGCTGCCTCTCCCTCTCTCGCTCTCACGTCATGTATCTAAACAGCTGTAGTTGTGGTAGTGACGCTAGTGATAGAAATACGCTAGAGTTGGGAGATGAGCGATTCTTGAGAACATTCGCCACACTGCCCTCCACCTAAGTCTGATCAGATCAGACACATTTCCCGATCCAAACGTTGCTAGCCTCTCCAGGTGAACCACCTTCATTTTGTTTCGTGGTCTTCCAACAGCCTGTATGCGGTAAACAACGTCGTTGATCCGTTTCACAACTCTGTACGGTCCTTCCCAGTTGCACTGAACTTTGGGAGACACACTTTTCCTCCGTTGTGGCCTGTTAAGGAATACTAAATCTCCTTCCAGAAATCCTTCTGCTTCCATTGCTTTGTCGTACCTGGTTTTCATGTTTTTGCTTATAGTTCTGGGGAATGGACCAGCTTCATCCAGGGTAATCCTCTCAACCGGTGCATCTGAGTTGCACTGCCTCCTTCGACCATGACTCGTGGACCTCAGCACCCTTGCTGTGATGCACTCATCGCATTTGGCAATCCACTCCTTTACCGACTGACCGTAACCAACCCAATAAAATGTCTGCTTAATCCTCTCCAAGGTCTTCTTGACTCCTAGATGACCTCCGCTTGGATCGTTATGCATTTCGCTAAGAACATCAGACACCCGCTTCCTTGGAACAACTATAAGCTTCCGAGCGCATTGACCATCCTCACTCTCCCATATTCGATACAAACAACCGGATACCATTCGTAAACTGTTCCATTGGGCCCAATATGACTTGGCAACTGGACTCGCCGCTGACATTTCTTTTCTTGCTGGTCGTTTGTTTCGCTCAAGCCCTCGGATCACACATGCCAGATCTGAATCTTCCTGTTGACTTCTCCAAATATTCTCAAGTAGGCATTTGTCTATCGAAGCCATTGGTCGAGGCGGTACCTTTGCATTTCGAGTGTCCTTGTGCTTCATCTCTAATGAAACTCCTTTGGTGTAATACCCAATGTTGTGTCCAAAGATCAGAGGTGTTTTTTGGCCATTGTATCTCATAACTCTATTTCTCAGGTTCATGTGAATGTCTCTCACAGCCAAGAAGTCGACGCCAATGATGACTTCGTCCACAATATCTGACACTAAGAAGTTGTGGTATGTAGTCACATTCCCAATCGCAACTTTGCACTTCACTTCTCCATGAACCAGCTTACTTTCACCAGTTACTGTCCGCAACTTGGCATCCTGCAATGGTCGTACTCTCTTTTGGACCAAGTCACTTCTAATGATGGAATGAGATGCGCCAGTATCCACAGTGAATAACCGCTCTTTTCCGTCCAAGAAACCTCTAACAGTAACAGTACTTGCTTTCCCTCCGACCTGCGACACAGAAACTATAGGGCATTCATCTTGGTCATCTCCTCCAGCGTTACCCTTACGTCCACAAGCATTGCCGAAGTCTCTGGAGCCGATGTTGCAATGACGCACCATATGGCCAGATTTTCCGCACGTGAAGCATTTAATGGCTGCTTCATTTTTCCGTTGCTTCCCGTTCAATGCTTCTAGGATTGCGTCCACCCACTCTGGTCGTTCTACTTCCACATTGTGAACCTTCTTATCTGGTTTACATAAAATCGAGGCTGTCTCTTGCAATAAAGCGTGTGATACCGTCTCTGCGAATGTCCTTTTGGGGTTTGCATATGCGGCTCGCTTCGTCTCTACATCCATTATTCCATTTATGAATCTTTGGACCTTTACCCTCTCGATGTATTCCACGAGTGCGTCTGCGTTCGCCAAATGAGCTAACCTCTCAATGTCCCATGCAAATTCCTGCAATGTCTCATTAGCCTTCTGGAAGCGATTCTGTAGCTACATTTGAAATATCTGCCTCCTTGAATTTATTTAACGATACGGCTTCTGACACCAATTGTGACGAATTCGTTGATTCCTTGATTATTTTCCCTGAGTTCGATCACTGTACGTTAAATAAAACACTCCGATTCTGTTTAATAAGTAGTACGCTTTATTCAGTACTAAAAGCCGTAGTACAATATCGCGGGTTAATTTACTGTTCAGTACTTCACTGTACAACACTTCAAAATAAACTGATTGATTGCGTTGTCTTTGCGCGGTTTATATACCCTAGCCAACAGCAGCTTCACAACCTAGAAATGTCTACACATTTCTGGTTTATTCGTGCAACAGTGTTCTCGAAGCGTTTATCTATCGTCATCTCCTCTTTGCGCCACATTCTCAAACACGCGAGCTGCCTCTCCCTCTCTCGCTCTCACGTCATGTATCTAAACAGCTGTAGTTGTGGTAGTGACGCTAGTGATAGAAATACGCTAGAGTTGGGAGATGAGCGATTCTTGAGAACATTCGCCACAGCAAATTAAAAAAAACTGGGTTTCTCAAACAACGATGTTTTTGGCCATCCCTAATATTTTCTGTGTTAATAAATTTTGATAAAGTACGCGTTTTGAAAAATGTCTGCAGAGTGCGAGCGTCTTACTTTGTCTAAGGGTTCGTATCAATAAATCTGGGTATAAGTGCAGAATACATACATTTCGCAAATCAAAAAAATATTTAGATGGATCGATAGCAGTATTTGTGAAAAGTTGAAACGTATAATTTTTTTGGGTATTAGTTTCCTTTAGGGGTCAACTGCTAATAAATTAGCTAAAATTATGTGATATAGCTCAAAAGACGGGGTTCGGTCTCAGGATCACGAATCCGGAAGCGCTTTTTTAATATTTTGCTTCTCTGCAGAGATATTTGGGTATTAGTTTTCCTTTAGGGGTCAACTGCTAATAAATTAGCTAAAATTATGTGATATAGCTCAAAAGACGGGGTTCGGCCTCAGGATCACGAATCCGGAAGCGCTTTTTTAATATTTTGCTTCTCTGCAGAGATATTTGCAATCAAAGTTTCAAGTTTTCATGTGGTTGTTGTAATTTTGTTAGACTGTCCCTAAAAACGTGCAAAAAAAGTCGCGCCGTGGCGGTAGCCACGGTTATGTCACACGTCCGCACTTGGGATGGCGTAGCCCAGGGTTATATTTGGCAGAAACTAATACCCATTTTCTAATCCAATAAGTAGTTTGAAATATTTTTCGATTTAAAAAAAATTATAAGTTGCCCTTTAACGTGGAATTGCCCCTAAAGTTTTTATTTGCACCAAAAAAAGGTATTAGTTTCCTTTAGGGGACAACTCCTAATAAATTAGCTAAAAATATGTGAGATACCTCAAAAGACGCGTTTTGGCCTCAGGATCACGAATCCGGAAGCGCTTTTTTAATTTTTTGTTTTAGTGAAAAGTTATGGTCAAAAAACCGAAAAATGACCCGGGTCCGATACCAAAATTGTACATATAAATTGTGTTAAAAAATTTCATGAAATTTTCTAAGTTGTAAGAAAGTTGAATTTATTTCACATATAGCATGTCGATTTGTATTGCTATTTTACATCAAAGTAAAGGTTATCCAATTACCTTTCCCTTGATGTAGCTATGGTTAAAATCATTTTGATAATTTGATGTAAATTTTTGATTTTTAGATGTACATATAAATTGTGTTAAAAAAGTTCATGAAATTTTCTAAGTTGTAAAAAAGTAAAATTTTTTTCATATATGGTATCTCGAATTGGATTGCTATTTTACATCAAAACTAACGTTATTTAATTACCTTTCCTTTGGTGTAAATAGGATTAAAATCGAGAAACAATTTGATGTAAATTTTAGAAATACATGTATGTGCTTATGACAATACGTTTTTTTCCATGTATTTTTCTTGCACTTAACAAGAAAAAACAGAAAAATGCATAGTGCCATTATGTTTTTCTAAATTATGTCTTATTTTTCATTAAAACAAGATTAAAAAAAAACCAAACGTATTTCATTTATTTTGGGCATTTTGGAGAAATTTTGGGTATTTTTTGGGCATTTTGGAGAAAATTTGGGGTATTTTTTGGGCATTTTAAATTTCAGATCTGGCAACACTGTTCAAATGCAAAGGGAAATTTTTTAGTTAGAGGAGTGCAGCTATATTATTTTCTTATGGCGTTTCTAAATGAGTGCGAGTGAGCAGCGATATCACACGTACACGAAATAATCGATAAAAAGTGTGTCCAATCTGCACGCGGCCCATACAAAACTATCCATTCATCTATCCTCGATTTAGGATAGCGCGACTTAGGAATTATCCAGGATTTTCCTTGGGTTTGGTTAGCAGGGCAGCTTCATTACCTATAAACGTCTACACACCTCTGGGCTATTCGCGCAAAAGTGTTCTCGAAACGTTTATCTATCATCATCTCCTATTTGTATCACATTCGCACTCTCTCGCTCTCGCGTAATGTACCTGAACAGTTGTAGTTGTCGTAGTGACGCTAGTGGTGGACATACGCTAGAGTTGGGATATGAGCGATTCTTGAGAACATTCGCCACAATAGTTCGGGTTTTTTTGAGAGAAAAGATCGATTAAAACTGAAACCGCAATGTGACGAATTCGATGATTCCTTGATTACTTTCCCTGAGTTCGATCACTGTACGTTAAATAAAACACTCCGATTCTGTTTAATAAGTAGTACGCTTTATTCAGTACTAAAAACCGTAGTACAATATCGCGGGTTAATTTACTGTTCAGTACTTCACTGTACAACACTTCAAAATAAACTGATTGATTGCGTTGTCTTTGCGCGGTTTATATACCCTAGCCAACAGCAGCTTCACAACCTAGAAATGTCTACACATTTCTGGTTTATTCGTGCAACAGTGTTCTCGAAGCGTTTATCTATCGTCATCTCCTCTTTGTGCCACATTCTCAAACACGCGAGCTGCCTCTCCCTCTCTCGCTCTCACGTCATGTATCTAAACAGCTGTAGTTGTGGTAGTGACGCTAGTGATAGAAATACGCTAGAGTTGGGAGATGAGCGATTCTTGAGAACATTCGCCACACTGCCCTCCACCTAAGTCTGATCAGATCAGACACATTTCCCGATCCAAACGTTGCTAGCCTCTCCAGGTGAACCACCTTCATTTTGTTTCGTGGTCTTCCAACAGCCTGTATGCGGTAAACAACGTCGTTGATCCGTTTCACAACTCTGTACGGTCCTTCCCAGTTGCACTGAACTTTGGGAGACACACTTTTCCTCCGTTGTGGCCTGTTAAGGAATACTAAATCTCCTTCCAGAAATCCTTCTGCTTCCATTGCTTTGTCGTACCTGGTTTTCATGTTTTTGCTTATAGTTCTGGGGAATGGACCAGCTTCATCCAGGGTAATCCTCTCAACCGGTGCATCTGAGTTGCACTGCCTCCTTCGACCATGACTCGTGGACCTCAGCACCCTTGCTGTGATGCACTCATCGCATTTGGCAATCCACTCCTTTACCGACTGACCGTAACCAACCCAATAAAATGTCTGCTTAATCCTCTCCAAGGTCTTCTTGACTCCTAGATGACCTCCGCTTGGATCGTTATGCATTTCGCTAAGAACATCAGACACCCGCTTCCTTGGAACAACTATAAGCTTCCGAGCGCATTGACCATCCTCACTCTCCCATATTCGATGCAAACAACCGGATACCATTCGTAAACTGTTCCATTGGGCCCAATATGACTTGGCAACTGGACTCGCCGCTGACATTTCTTTTCTTGCTGGTCGTTTGTTTCGCTCAAGCCCTCGGATCACACATGCCAGATCTGAATCTTCCTGTTGACTTCTCCAAATATTCTCAAGTAGGCATTTGTCTATCGAAGCCATTGGTCGAGGCGGTACCTTTGCATTTCGAGTGTCCTTGTGCTTCATCTCTAATGAAACTCCTTTGGTGTAATACCCAATGTTGTGTCCAAAGATCAGAGGTGTTTTTTGGCCATTGTATCTCATAACTCTATTTCTCAGGTTCATGTGAATGTCTCTCACAGCCAAGAAGTCGACGCCAATGATGACTTCGTCCACAATATCTGACACTAAGAAGTTGTGGTATGTAGTCACATTCCCAATCGCAACTTTGCACCGCACTTCTCCATGAACCAGCTTACTTTCACCAGTTACTGTCCGCAACTTGGCATCCTGCAATGGTCGTACTCTCTTTTGGACCAAGTCACTTCTAATGATGGAATGAGATGCGCCAGTATCCACAGTGAATAACCGCTCTTTTCCGTCCAAGAAACCTCTAACAGTAACAGTACTTGCTTTCCCTCCGACCTGCGACACAGAAACTATAGGGCATTCATCTTGGTCATCTCCTCCAGCGTTACCCTTACGTCCACAAGCATTGCCGAAGTCTCTGGAGCCGATGTTGCAATGACGCACCATATGGCCAGATTTTCCGCACGTGAAGCATTTAATGGCTGCTTCATTTTTCCGTTGCTTCCCGTTCAATGCTTCTAGGATTGCGTCCACCCACTCTGGTCGTTCTACTTCCACATTGTGAACCTTCTTATCTGGTTTACATAAAATCGAGGCTGTCTCTTGCAATAAAGCGTGTGATACCGTCTCTGCGAATGTCCTTTTGGGGTTTGCATATGCGGCTCGCTTCGTCTCTACATCCATTATTCCATTTATGAATCTTTGGACCTTTACCCTCTCGATGTATTCCACGGGTGCGTCTGCGTTCGCCAAATGAGCTAACCTCTCAATGTCCCATGCAAATTCCTGCAATGTCTCATTAGCCTTCTGGAAGCGATTCTGTAGCTCCATTTGAAATATCTGCCTCCTTGAATTTATTTAACGATACGGCTTCTGACACCAATTGTGACGAATTCGTTGATTCCTTGATTATTTTCCCTGAGTTCGATCACTGTACGTTAAATAAAACACTCCGATTCTGTTTAATAAGTAGTACGCTTTATTCAGTACTAAAAGCCGTAGTACAATATCGCGGGTTAATTTACTGTTCAGTACTTCACTGTACAACACTTCAAAATAAACTGATTGATTGCGTTGTCTTTGCGCGGTTTATATACCCTAGCCAACAGCAGCTTCACAACCTAGAAATGTCTACACATTTCTGGTTTATTCGTGCAACAGTGTTCTCGAAGCGTTTATCTATCGTCATCTCCTCTTTGCGCCACATTCTCAAACACGCGAGCTGCCTCTCCCTCTCTCGCTCTCACGTCATGTATCTAAACAAGTTATGTATTATCATCTTATGCTACTAAACAGCTCATTAGTGTACTCTAAATATACTGGTTTTCAATCTACTTACTTATTTTATATCTACTCATTCTCACTCTCAATGTAATAAATATAAATCGATCGCTTAGAGAATGGTAGAGAGTCACAAGTCGAGTCAGTCTTCGTCTAATATTTTGTTCGAATAAGTCGATGTCAACTATTTTTAAAAGTTAATAAAATATATGTGAGATTTGAATCAAAATTAAATGGTTTTATTCCTGATATTAATCCAGGAACCGGAAACCTAAATGGCGACGAGGGAAAAAAGTGACAAAAAATAAGAACATTAAGGTCTTGTTTAAGTCCTTTATATGCGTGAAAAAATAAAATTAAATTAAAATAAAATACATTTAAAAAGTTAAAAAATTCATAAATCAAGTTTAGAGTGTCGAAACTGTATAAAGCCCCTTAAAACTATGTGTGATACGTGTAATATATGTTATACGTGACAAAAATTGTATTATGCAAAAAAAAAAAAAAAGAAATATTTAAAGCTTAGTGGATAAAACTAAAAAATATTACGAAGCGAAAATCCCTGAAAATTGTGAAAACGAAGACTGAAAAACATTTTATTATATCGAAATTAGCGGTATTACATATGTATGCATAACATACTTTCAAAAAACAAAAAATGTATAATATTTGCATAAACTAGTTGCCTGTATCAAAAAACAAAATTACCGCAAATCACTTAAGTATTCATAAATTACAACAACTAAAAAAGTCTTTTAAGAGTGCATTTGACTTCAAAGCGAAAAAATCATGACTTGCTATAGCTGTACTTAAAATCAAGTCAAAGAAAAGCAACACAAAACCCAAGAAACCAGTTTTAAAAATTAAAGCATACTCTTTTCGCTCTCAACTCTGCTATAACTTTCAGCGAGATTGTCGTTAAGTGTATAGATACATCATTTAAAAGCAACATAAATAGTGCTCAACAAAATACTAACAAACAAGAAGTTTATATACATTGTTGCGAACGAAAAATTGTTGCGAAACAAAGCCATCGTAAAGTTTCTCAACTGTGCTGCGTTCATATCAAACATGTTGTGCTAAAGTAAATGTAGACTGTGGCAATTTTGAAATTCTGGACACATGTTGAGTGACAGAAAATCCCAAAATATAAATGTTTATGTATGTTTGTACATAATATATCTAATTGAATGCGATTAACCTTAAACAAAAATTAAAAGACAACAAAAATAAAATTTAAAAAGAAATAAACGAAAACGTAAACTAATCAAAACACAAAAAAAAAAAAAAAAAACAATTAAACCAAATGGCACTAACATTAGCAGAAGCGTTGAGAGAAGCACGGAGTATTCCCTTTTTTGATGGTCAAAGTGAGTACACCATAACACATTACTTGCGAGACGTATCTACAATTTTGTCGCTGACAATTGAAGAACAAAGGCCTATCATATCCAACGTCTTATGTAATAAATTGAAAGGGCGAGCATTACACGTTATACAACATCTCAACGAGCCGAGTTTTGATGATATATTAAATAGGTTAAAAGAGGAATTTGGTGTTAAGTGCACATATTTGAATTTAAGAAACGAAGCTATGAATGTTAGGGCCTCAAATATTGAAAATTTACATAATAAACTAGGATCTATTTTACAGAAAATGAATACGAAATATATTTTAGAAGGGGGTATAGATGTTTTATACACCCCACAAAATAATACAAAATTAATTTTTGAAGTTTATTTACAATTTTTGCCATTTCATGTAAAAACTTTGTTGTTGCAAAATAATATAAATAATATGGATAACGCCTTCACATATTACTTACAAAATAACTTGTTGCAAGATATTGATATAAGTCGCGGCAGCCTGAAGGTTGACACTTTTGAGAAAAATGTAAAAGGCAATCATGATTTTCATTCTAATTTTAATGGGTTGAACTATAAAAACCATGCTAATAAAAGTAACCAAGCCAATAATAATCTTAGTAAACAAAATTCAGGAGTTTTCCGCAACAAAAATACAAATTTTGAATATAATCCAAATTATAAAAATTCGAACATTTACAATAGAAATTTTGAAAATAAGCAATCCGGAAATTTTAATAGCAATGTCAACTACGGTAGAAATAGTGGCAATTGGAGAGGTGAACCAAATTTGAAAAATTACTCTGGTCGATTTCCCAACAACACGGGGTACAATCGGCAACAACCCGTTGTTCCGATGGAAGTTGATAACTTAGAAAATTTTCAGCTTTCTCCTCACCGACCGACTTACCCCTGATAGATTTGACTATCGAAGGCATAAAAGTAAGGTGCTTAGTCGACAGTGGCTCGGCTACAACGCTAGGGGATTTCAAAACCTTTAATAATTTTCATAGTCGTCGAACATTGAAAACCCCTATTCTGATAAAAACACTTTTTGCCTCTGAAGTCATATCAGAAGAGGTCATAGTAAATATGCCAACGGAACTCGAAAGAGAGAAAGAAACAATGTCCATAAAGCTCGTGAACCTAAAAAATAAGCCTTTTCAGTGTATATTAGGATTAAATATTCTTGTCCCCTTAAAAATGCTGATAAATTTTTCACAAAAAGTAATAAAAATAGGGGATAAAATCATTCCATTTTTTAACAATAATAGCGCAAGTTACCTTCCTGTTAACGATGAATTTTATGCATATTGTTCTCAAACAGACACATATCCAGACAATCTATATTTGGATAAAAGCAACTTTGATGTAGATCCGTTACTTAGTAAAGATTTGAATGACGAAGAAAGCCGAGTATTAAAAAAATTTCTATTAAAGTATAAACGTATTTTCTTTCAAGAAGGCCAGTATTTACCAGCTTTAGAAGCAGTTAAGCACCAAATTATCACCAAACCTCATGCCCCTATATATACAAAAAATTATCGATATCCTTACGCGTTGGAAGAGGAAATAAATATTCAGCTTAATTCCATGTTAAAAAATGATATAATTAGACCTAGCAAATCTCCATATAATTCACCGTTGTGGATAGTTGCGAAAAAATCAACAGGTAAGGTTAAGAAGTGGCGTTTAGTAGTTGATTACCGTAAATTGAATAGCTTTACCATCGATGACAAATTTCCTATACCAAATATTGAATCTCTTTTTGAAAAGCTTGGGCGGGCGCAATACTTCTCAACCATTGACCTTGCAAAAGGATTCCACCAAATTTTAATGGACGAATCTGATATAGAAAAAACTGCTTTTTCCGGACCTAATGGGCATTACGAGTTTACGCGCATGCCCTTTGGTTTGAAAAATGCGCCTGCTACGTTCCAGCGCATGATGAATACAATTTTGTCTGAATACATCAACAAATTCTGCATAATATATATGGATGATATTTTGGTATTTTCTACTTCTATTAGCGAACACTTTGAGAGCCTAACAAAAATATTTAACTGCTTATCTGCAAATAACTTAAGAATACAATACGATAAATGCAAATTTTTATCTAGATATACAGAGTTTCTGGGCCATATTATCACACCTGAAGGTATCAAGCCAAACCCGGAGAAAATACAGGCTATACAAAAGATAAAATTGCCAAGCACTGTTAAAGAAATTCAATCCTTTCTAGGCTTAACGGGCTATTACCGAAAATTTATTAAAAATTACTCAGTGATAGCTTGTCCAATAATTAAATATTTAAAAAAGGATCAAAAAATCAACTTGAAAGATAAACAATATATCGAAGCATTTGACAAACTCAAGCTTATTATGACTTCACCCCCTCTACTTGTATTTCCTGATTTTTCCAAAACATTTACTGTGACAACCGATGCCAGTAATGTTGCTATAGGCGCGATTTTAAGCCAAAATGGAAAGCCAATTTGCTTTGCAAGTCGTACATTAAATGGTGCGGAAAAACGATATCATACGCTAGAAAAAGAGCTTCTAGCCATAGTGTGGGCGGTGCGTCATTTCAGACCTTATTTATTCGGACGTTCATTCGTTGTTCAAACGGATCATCAACCCCTTAAATGGCTTTATTCTCTAAAAGATCCAACCACACGGGTTTTAAGATGGAAAACCTTACTAAGCGAATACGAATTTGTTGTGGAATATATTAAAGGCAGGGAAAACAATGTCGCTGATTTTTTAAGCCGACAAAACGATAATAATTTATTTACGGATAACACAGAAAACATTGATATAAAATCTTTGTTTGAAAATTCTTTAGAAACGGTGCATTCAGCATGCGAAAACCTAAATGAACACTTTCTTATATCCGAGTCCATAGTAAATAGATACACCACCCAAATTCGTATAGTAAGGAACAAACCCATCGAAAGCGAAATGTTATATAACAAATATAGAATAGTCTATATAGCCGAAGGAGACTTACAAAATAGCATTTATCTTACAGATCTTTTTAGGAAATATATTAAAAAAGGAACAACAGGAATTCATTCAGAATTACCTGATAGTGCGTACAATGTGGTACAAGAAAAACTGATTAGTTTATTTTCTTATGACAATAACATTAAATTTACTAAATGCTGTTACAAAGCTTTAGACTTGAAAACAGAGGAGGAAATTTTAGAGGTAGTGGAAAAAGTCCATACGGAAGGGAACCATAGGGGTGTACTGGAAAATTACGAACAAATGAAATTAACGTACTTTTATCCAAATATGAAAAAAGTTATTAACAGATTTGTTAATAAATGTGATGTGTGCAACGAGAACAAATACGCAAGAAAACCTTTAAACAAGTTTTACAATTACACAGAAACTCCTAGTAGCCCTAACGAGATAGTTCATGCCGACATATTTTATTGTTTCCGAGCTTGTTTTTAACTACTATTGATAGATTCACGAAATTGGCTTCCATTCATAAATTGCCTGATAGAAACATGGTCACAATCAAGATCAAACTTCAAGAAAGATTTTCTTGGTTGGGAGTACCTAAAAAATTGATAATGGACAACGAGTTCAATAACGCACTTATACGATTATTCTGCCGCGAAAATAATATTATTCCACACTTCACCACTCCAAACAGTCACACCGGAAATTCTGACATTGAAAGGTTGCATTCCACATTGCTTGAGCATATACGCATTTTGAAAAATTCAGACAACTCCTTAGAGTTAGAAGAAATCATGATCAAGGCTATTGGTTTTTATAACAACTCCATCCATAGTTCAACCAATGTAAAACCTATTGACTTTATCAATAGAAGCGACATAGATTTTGAAAAAATAAAAAATTATACTAACAGAAAAAAGAAACAGGCAATCAACAAATTAAATGCAAAAGCAGAAAGGGTTCCATATTTCAACAACAGCAAAGTTTACATGAAAAATCCTCTTGCTAATAGAAATAAAGTTGCAAAAAGGTTTGTTCAGTTGCCAACAAGTTTTCCTAATAAAGTTGACATGGTAAATATCAAGAGGCCGCATAAAATAACGTAAATGTGTTAATGCAAATTTTATTAATGATTTGAACATTTACTCATAAATTACAATTTAAAAGAACAAAATTGTGAATTTTCAATATTCGAAAATTATGTATCTAATGGTAAAATTTATCTTTGGTGGCTTCAGCATACAAACTCGAAAAATAAATAAACATTAGCTATTATACATAATTTTATGTATACAAATGTATATATATATATATAGTTTTTAAACTTAACAAAAAAGATATAATTTTTAAGTTTTTTTTCTTAAATATTATAATACAAATAATTTATACATGTTTTATTACAACTAAAGGACATATACGTACATAATTTCATATACAAAATGTTTAAAATATATTATATATGTAAAAATGAAATATCGATTTGAGTTATAATACAAATAAAAAAAAAAAACAATAAGGAAGGAAAATTATAGAATTTCGAATATGTATAAAGTTTAGATATGGCTAATATGTACATTGTACAATCGTTAAAAAGAAAGAAAAAATATAACTGTTGATGTCTGAATCCTGATTTATTGTTAATTTGTTATCAAATTTAATGTAGTATCTACGTTCATTTAATGCACAAGCATAGTTCATTTTACATTTATTCATGTAACTAATATTTTGAAATTTTTTATATATGTATGATATAATTTTACACCCTAAGATAAATCGCAGGGACTCGATTTAATTTATGAGGAGGGCGAGTTATGTATTATCATCTTATGCTACTAAACAGCTCATTAGTGTACTCTAAATATACTGGTTTTCAATCTACTTACTTATTTTATATCTACTCATTCTCACTCTCAATGTAATAAATATAAATCGATCGCTTAGAGAATGGTAGAGAGTCACAAGTCGAGTCAGTCTTCGTCTAATATTTTGTTCGAATAAGTCGATGTCAACTATTTTTAAAAGTTAATAAAATATATGTGAGATTTGAATCAAAATTAAATGGTTTTATTCCTGATATTAATCCAGGAACCGGAAACCTAAATAACAGCTGTAGTTGTGGTAGTGACGCTAGTGATAGAAATACGCTAGAGTTGGGAGATGAGCGATTCTTGAGAACATTCGCCACAGCAAATTAAAAAAAACTGGGTTTCTCAAACAACGATGTTTTTGGCCATCCCTAATATTTTCTGTGTTAATAAATTTTGATAAAGTACGCGTTTTGAAAAATGTCTGCAGAGTGCGAGCGTCTTACTTTGTCTAAGGGTTCGTATCAATAAATCTGGGTATAAGTGCAGAATACATACATTTCGCAAATCAAAAAAATATTTAGATGGATCGATAGCAGTATTTGTGAAAAGTTGAAACGTATAATTTTTTTGGGTATTAGTTTCCTTTAGGGGACAACTCCTAATAAATTAGCTAAAAATATGTGAGATACCTCAAAAGACGCGTTTTGGCCTCAGGATCACGAATCCGGAAGCGCTTTTTTAATTTTTTGTTTTAGTGAAAAGTTATGGTCAAAAAACCGAAAAATGACCCGGGTCCGATACCAAAATTGGGGCGGAATCCATGGTATTTATGTGCGAAACACCATTCTGAGTTGGCGGCCTTCGGCCGCGCTTATAAAAAATAACCCTGGGCTACGCCATCCCAAGTCCGGACGTGTGACATAACGGGACTTTTTTTTCACGTTTTTAGGCACAGTCTAATAAAATTACAACAACCACATGAAAACTTGAAACTTTGATTGCAAATTACTCTGCAGAGAAGCAAAATATTAAAAAAGCGCTTCCGGATTCGTGATCCTGGGGCCAAAACGCGTCTTTTGAGGTATCTCCCATATTTTTAGCTAATTTATTAGGAGTTGTCCCCTAAAGGAAACTCATACCTATAAAATAATAGCAGGGAATTTTTTTTTAATAATCGTAAGACCGGGCCGTTTTCTTATAACGACCCGGCCAAGAGCAATACACTCGAGGTGACCCTGTCTGACATTTAGGCAGGGCTACACCTCGCTACAACAACAACATAGCTCCATAAATCCGGATGTTCAGGGCTTAACCCTAACATTCACAGACCCCGTACTTTCTTTAGTACTTTGTTGTTGTTGTTGTTGTTGTTGTTGTTGTTGTTGTTGTTGTTGTTGTTGTTGTTGTTGTTGTTCGCGCCCTCGGGCGTCCCGCGGTCAGCGCCGATCAATCGCACCCCCACCGCCTCCTTTGCCTTCTAGTAGCAATTATAATAATGTTGTTGTTGTTGTTGTTGGTGCTGGTGTTGTTGTTGTTAACAATGCATTGCCCTGTCTAGAGTGTATGATCATTCCGAAGATCTTCATCAAGCGCTTCTAAGGGGAGTCCAAGGAAACGTGCAGTTTCAACAGGGTTTGTCCAGTGGGACAGAGGGGTTAGAAGAGTAGATTCAGATGAACAATTGAAAAGATGTAGAGTATCATGGGGGTCCTACCACATGCAGGGCATGTGTTTGAGATTGTATCATTCAGTCTGGATAAGTAGGAGTTTAACCTCACACAGAATCCAGACCTAAGCTGTGCCAAGGTGACTCTTGTCTGCCTTGGTAAGGTGCGTTCTTCTTCAGCAGTATCCGGTGGAGGACTGTTCAGAACGGGATTTACAGGCAGAGATCTGACAAAAGTGTATACCGACTCGGTGTTTATGTCGGTTAGAGCCCGCTTATAATACCAAGTGTAATAAATTAAAGGCTGAAATTTTTTTGGTGGTTGGGCTAGGTTAACCTTAGCTAGCCCAACCCTGGGTAATTTAAAAAAAAAAACCAAGTGTAATAAATTAAAGTAAAGCGTATTAAATTAGGATTAAATAAGTAGAAAATAATTGGGTTTTTTACCTTTTGATTGGGCTGAAATTTTTTTGGTGGTTGGGCTAGCTTTAACTTTACCTTAAGCAAGCCCAACCCTGGGTAATTTTAAAAGAACCAATTGTAATAAATTAAAGTGTACTAAATTAGCATTAATGATGCTAATGATGCGGTGATCTCAACGTGGAAATCAGACGGCTGGTTAACGAACACAAACAAACCAAATGGGGGGGAGCACCTTAAGTCTTGTAACCTCTCTACCGGTCTTGGGAAATTATGGTCCACAGTCAAGTCCTTGTCAAATCCTACGGGTCCGCCAAAGAATGTCGACATCACCTTTGGTGACAAGACACTAAATGACGCCAAGAAATGAGCGCAGGCTTTCTGTCGACAGTCTGTCCCTCATCCTGCGCAAGACAAGACGTGGAATTTTCAGGCGCGCGCATAAACACAAAAACTATGCCCCCGTTCCCATCACCGCTACAGAGGTTCAAGAGACCATCCGGAAGGCCAAAAACTTCAAAGCCATCGGTCCTGATGGCATAGCCATGGTGCATCTTAAACACATCGGCGCAGTAGGAGTTAAGTACCTCACTGTCGTCTTCAATCTGTCCTTGACCACCGCTGTCATACCCGATAAATGGAGCATGCAACTCTGATCCCACTACTAAAGCCTGGCAAGCCAGCCAACGTTGGGGAGTCATATCGTCCGATATCACTCCTCTCGCCAGTAGTAAAGACACTTACACATCAAACTTGATGTTAGCCGAGCACCAACATGGTTTCAGGAAAGGTAGGAGCACAACATCTGCTCTAAATGTCATAAACACTCAGATAACTGACGGTCTAAATCAAAACAGACCTAATGACAGGACGGTTCTAGTTGCACTCGATTTGAGTCAAGATTTTGACACAGTAAATCATGCGCAGCTGTATCCGATCTGGAAGAGTCGTTACTCCCCCCCTGTCTTAAGCGTTGGACCGCCAATTATCTCAGTGGTCGTCGGTCGTCTGTTGTGTTCAGAAACAAAAAATCTAAAGCCAGGAAGATCAAACAAGGGGTACCACAGAGTGGTGTCCTTTCTCCGTTACTGTTTAACTTCTATATTTCGAAGCTTCCTCCTCCACCAGAAGAAGTTGTTTCTTACGCAGACGATTGCACGATATTGGCAACTGGTACTTCCGTTGATGAGCTGTGCTATATATAGGGGGTTCCCTATGTACAGTCACTTCTCAGATCAGAAAACCCAGGACATCGCCATGGATCTCTGCGCAGTGGAACCACCCGGGGTTTTACCTCGGCCAAGGACTGTCACTTTCAATGTAACCCTGTTTAGTATGTTTTGTCCCATTCCGAAACTATCATCCTCCCCCCTTGCAGCAGGGCTGCAAGATATTCTTTTGTTACGGGCGGGCGTTGAGCCGAACCCCGGACCAAAAGAATGGATATGCAGTGTCTGTTGCAAAAAAATATATATTAAACGGTCGCATTCTGTGCAATGCTTCTCGTGTAAGAGATGGCTCCATAAATCTGGATGTTCAGGGCTTAACCTTAACATCCACAGACCCCGTACTTTCTTTAGTACTTTCGTGGCCCCTTGTTGTTTGCGCCGTCGGGCGTCCCGCGGTAAGCGCCGTTCAAGCGCACCCCTACCGCCACCTTCTAGTAGCAATACTAATAATAATAATAATAATGTCTTAACGACTAGCAGCATTTCTGCTATACCCGCCACACAAATTCCAGACTGTTGCTCGTGCCTTATGGCGTCAACATCACGCGCAGCAGCTCAACACTCTTGCTCCCACCGGAGCAGTTTAGACATGAGCAACTCCGAGCATCAGTCTCTGTCTGTTTCTTTGTTACACCCCCCCTCCCGTTTAATTTCTCACGTGAGTCAGGATCAACATCTTCTTGCACCTGTCTCGACGTGTACTGTTTGTCGGCAAAGATTATACACGCTCGCGTCATCGGTCAAATGCAATAACTGCTTAGGCCAATGCCACGTACATCTATGCTCTGGGCTCGCTAACAGGAATCTTTGGACGGATGTGTTCATCGCACCATGCTGTAACACGCCTCAACCTACGACGCCAGCCAACCCGGTTACACCAGGTCCACAGCTAACTAGGCTGAGGCACAGCCTTGGTCTTCGCCTACCAACACCTGGGCGAACACATCCGTCTCTCACGCCTTTGGTTAACTCGACATCGACCCCACCGGCGCACTTCCAAATCTTACAGCACAACTGTAACGGATTAACTGGTTGTTGTTGTTGTTGTTGTAGCGAGGTGTAGCCCTGCCTAAATGTCAGACAGGGTCATCCCGAGTGTATTGCTCTTGGCCGGGTCGATATAAGAAAACGGCCCGGGTCGTTTCGGCACGATGGGTACAGCACAAGTACTGGTACCGTTCTCGTAGAACCGGCAATACAAGAAACTAGCCGTGAAGGCTATGTAGGTCATTTAGCGTTACCCAGGGTGCACCAACTGGGAGGCGACCTACTTTTACACCCACTGGTAGGTTAGGTTAGGTTAGGTCATCATTAACATCTACATACCCCCTGTCTCAAGTTGCCCCACCGGTTATCACCCCGACATTAGCTTGCTATTACGAGGAGATAACCGCGTGATCCTGGGCGACTTCAATGCGCACCACGACATGTGACACTCAAACTTGCCAGCAGACAGTAGGGGGCATGTACTCGCAGAACAAATAGATGATACGGCTTTCTGTACATTGAACGGAGACGCCCCAACGAGAGTATCGGGTAACTGCTATAGTTCGCCAGATATTTCTATCGTAAGTGCAGGACTATTGAACAACACCAATTGGCGACCCATACTCACGTTGGCGTCTGACCATCTCCCAATAGTCATTACCATCGAACGACCGACGGACTTTATAACACCTGAGCATGGTACATACATCAACTTTACCAAGGCGGACTGGGACAGTTTTCAGACATATACGGACGAATCCTTGGCTGCTCTATCCATTCCTACGGACGTACGCAAAGGCGAACGAGACTTCCGCAACATCATTGACTTGGCCTCTAGACGCTTCATTCCTGCGGGTCGAATATCCCGAATAAGACCAAATTTCCCCGCGGAGGCAGCGGCCATGGCTAGAGAAAGAGATGAAGTGCGAAGTCTCAATCCCGCAGACCCCCGTATAAGGGATCTCAACGCGGAAATTCGTAGGTTGGTCGATAAACACAAACTGGCCAAATGGAAACAACACCTAGAGCAATGCAACCTCTCTGACGGTGTTGGCAAATTATGGACTACGGTCAAAGCTCTATCTAATCCAACACAACACAAGGATAAAGTAGTTATTACTTTCGGTGACAGGGTGAAGAAGGACCCTAGGGGATGTGCGAACTCCTTCTGTAGACAATTTGTACTACATTCCCCACCCGATAGAGCTAAACGTAGAACCATGCGACAGGCGCGTAAATACAAAAACCAAAACACGCCCATTGTCATCACTGCCTCAGAGGTCAAGGAAGCCACCAGACAGGCTAAGCCCTCAAAATCCATCGGCCCCGACGGCATTGCCATGAAGATGCTGAAACATCTAGGCCAGGAGGGACACAAATACTTAGCGGCTCTATTCAATCTTTCACTGAACACTTTCGTCATTCCTGAAATATGGAAAAAGGCGAGAGTGGTTCCATTATTAAAACCTAGAAAGCCGGCAAACATAGGCGATTCATATCGCCCTATATCACTTTTGTCGCCGGTAGTGAAGACGCTAGAGTCCATTTTGCTCCCGTATTACACCGCAAATCTGCACCTGGCTAATCATCAACATGGCTTCCGTAAGCTGCACAGCACCACCACCGCACTCAATGCCATTACAACGCAAATAAATAGCGGTCTAAATCAAAACCAACCAAATCACAGGACTGTGTTAGTGGCACTTGACTTGTCGAAAGCTTTTGACACAGTCAACCATGCCACTCTCATACAAGATCTATTAGAAACACAAATACCTGATGGGTTAAAGAGATGGACCGCTAATTACTTGAATGGGCGGCAGGCGTCGGTCAACTTTAGAAACGCAACATCAAAACCAAGACGAATTAGACAGGGGGTGCCACAGGGTGGTGTCCTATCCCCGACACTGTTTAATTTCTATCTATCGAAGATGCCCCCACCACCAGAGGGTGTCTCCGTCGTTTCTTATGCTGACGACTGTACAATAATGGCGACGGGGAAGGGCCCCTATACTGATGAACTCTGTAATAAAATCAACGTTACCTCTGCGACCTTTCCAGGTTTTTCACAGAGCGAGATCTGACGATATCTCCGACTAAATCAACGGCGACGCTTTTTACGACGTGGACGCACCAGGTGAGAAATGAATTAGACATTTTCGTTGACGGCACTAAGCTACCAACTGTCAGCCACCCAAAGTTATTAGGGATGATATTGGATAATACTTTCTCATTTGCTGGTCATGTGTCTGCAATGGTCTCAAAGGTACGTGGTCGCAACAAGATCCTCAATTCACTTGCCGGCAGTACTTGGGGAAAAGACAAAGAAACGTTGCTGACTACATATAAGGCCATTGGCCGACCAGTCTTTGACTATGCTGCACCCATATGGTCGCCTAATGTACATAACACCAACTGGACGAAGTTACAAGTCTGCCAAAATACTGCCATCAGAACTGCTACGGGATGTCTCCTCATGTCTTCCGAGTCTCACCTCCATCAGGAGGCAAAACTGCTCAATGTAAAAGAGCATGCGGAAATGCTGAGCAAGCAATTCCTTCTGAACTGCCACAAGCCAGCACACCGTCATCTTTTGGACATAGATCCGCCCCCGAGAGACATAAGGAAACATCTCCGTAAACATTATGATGAGATCCGGCATCATATTACCTTGCCGTTTGATCTGCAGAATCATAAGCGGGCTCTAACCGACATCCACACCGAGTCGGTAGATACTTTTGTCGGAAGTCTACCTGTGAACCCCGTTCTGAACAGTCCTCCACCGGATATTGCTGAAGAAGAACGCACCTTACCAAGGGAGACAAGAGTTACCCTGGCACAGCTTAGGTCTGGATATAGTGTAAGGTTAAACTCCTACTTGTCCAGACTTAATGACACAATCTCAAACACATGCCCTGCATGTGGTAGGACCCCCCATGATACTCTACATCTCTTGAATTGTTCATTTGAACCTACTCTTCTAACCCCTCTGTCCCTCTGGACAAACCCTGTTGAAACTGCACGTTTCCTTGGACTCCCCTTAGAAGAGCTTGATGAAGATCTTCGGAATGATCATACACTCTAGACAGGGCAATGCATTGTTAACAACAACAACAACAGCTGTGCTATAAAATAAATGCTATCTCCCCTCTCTTGTCGAGTTCTTCACCGCCCGAAGCTTGACATTGTCGCCAACAAAGTCCTCGGCGACCTTATTTCTACGTACTGCCGGTTTTCGTTTCTACGTACTGCCGGTTCTGCGAGAAAGGTACATGTGCTTGCGCAGTACCCTTCGTACCGAAACGACCCAGGTTGTATTTTTTTTTTTTATATTACAGCCTGGCCAAGAGCAGTACACCCGAAGTGACCCTGTCTAACGTGTCACCTTATTCACGACGTGGACAGCGCAGGTTGGTATGGAATTAGAAATGTATGTAGGTGATCAAAGAATACCTACTGTCGCTCACCCAAAAATTTTAGGAGTGACTTTCGACACCATGCACACTTTCGCTGCCCATTCAGCTGCAATTGTCACAATATTACAGAGCCGCAACAAAATCCTTGAGTCACTAGCCGGCAGTACTTGGGGTAAAGACAAAGAAACGTTGTTGGTAACGTACAAGGCAATTGGTCGGCCGATTCTGAACTATGAGTCGCCGATATGGTCGCCGGGGCTTGCAGACGTTCATTGGAGTCAGCTGCAGGGCTGTCAAAACACCGCGCTCAGAACCGCTACGGGGTGCGTCCTTATGTCTCCTATAACTCATATCCACTATGAGGCGGAAATGCTTCCACTTAAGGAGCATAGTAAAATGCTAAACAAGCAGTACATATTGAATTGTTGTAAACCACAGCACCCCAATAGGTAACTGCTTGAACTGACTCTGCTTCCTAGGACCATAAGGTCGCATTTACGTAAACATTTTAATGAGATCCGGCATTATATAACAACGCCGTTTGATCTAGAGGTGCATAAACAGGCCATGGGGCATATCCATACAACGTCAGTTCATCGCTCCAAGCATTTCTGAAGAGGAGCGTCATCTTCCTCGAGAGACAAGGGTCAGTCTGGCTCAATTACGCTCTGGATATTGTAGCAGGTTAACTCCTACATATCCAGACTGAACCCTAATGTGCCGAATGTATGTCCCCCCATATTAACCACTTTTTCACTTGCTCTACGGAGCCCACTCTTCTAACACCCATCTCCCTTTGGTCCAGCCCTATTGAAACTGCTAGATTCCTTGGACTCCCGTTAGAAGATATTGATGGCATTTTAGGTTAAGGAAAAATACGCGTTGGGCAGGACTACACCTCGTTAGAACAACAACAACAATAGCTCAGCACCTGGCGCTTTATTGGTTTTTAGCAGTGATATAGCTATTCGCATCTCGTTATAGTCGGGTTGTGGAACTTCGACTCCATCGTCTTCGATTGTGGGGTCGGAATGTTGTTGTTGTAGCGAGGTGTAGCCCTGCCTAAATGTCAGACAGGGTCACTCCGAGTGTATTGCTCTTGGCCGGGTCGATGTAAGAAAACGGCCCGGGTCGTTTCGGCACGGTGGGTACAGCACAAGTACTGGTACCGTTCTCGTAGAACCGGCAATACAAGAAACTAGCCGTGTAGGCTATGTAGGTCATTTAGCGTTACCCAGGGTGCATCAAGTGGGAGGCGACCTACTTTTACTCGGGATCGCCCTCTTCTCTGCCCTATAGGGCGAGTAGCGCTTCGGAAGCGCTTAAGAAGCGTTTCGGAGATGCGTTAAAGCGCATCTCTCTTGTTTCACATACCGCATCTTTTATCATTGGCATGTCATTGGAAATTGGCGCATCACTTTCATGTGAATGTTGCGCAGATAATAAGCTTCCCGAGATGCTTTAAAGAGGCGCTTGTAACTGCCAACTAATAATGCAGGAGTGATGTGCATCGAATATGTAACTAATAATGCAGGAGTGATGTGCATCGACTACGCGACTAATACTGCGGTATAGAGGCGCATCTAACAATGCGAAGGATATGTGCATCGAATATGCATCTAACTATGCTGGAGTGAAGCGCACTAAATGCGCGACTAATACTGCGGTGTAGAGACACATCATTTTGTTATCCAATAATGCGAGAGAGATGCGCATCGAGTTTCCTGCGTTTCTATGTACTTACATTGAACTAAAATCAAAATTTTAGTTGTTATACTGTATTGATAAATATGTAAATAAAAACAATATTTATTGTTTTATTTTTATTTAAATATCGGCCTTGACTCCAATAAAAATACAAAATACTTTTAACTAAATTTAAGGAAGAATTTACTTCTGTATTTTGTTACAAAAATCAAGTGAATGAGATTCATTTAAGATATTATGTAGGTACGTATACATACATATGTACATATATGTTTCAAAATAAATTTTTTTTTTACATAAGCACACTGGAATTCATTTTAAAATAAGGAGGTTTGATTACGTTACATTAACGTTCATATATGGTTAACTTAAAAATGGTGAAAAATGTGATTAAGGTTGACTTTTACATGCAATAGTTATAAAAGCTTCTAGCTTTAGATATGCTTCGAAAATAATTAAGATTGGTTGGATTTGTTTTTATACATTTTGTTTTTCGCGGATCGGATCCCCTTCCGCATTTCACTGTCAAATTTGGAAAAATCCATATCGGGACCTTGAACTGCACCTGTTATTTCGTTCATTAATACTATTCCAAATTTGTTGTAATATAAAGTTAGGCTTTCGGCAATCTTTTTTAAGTACTTGGAGATAGTTTTCATACTTGTAGGCTGAAAAAGAATTAACATTCCCTAACAGTTGTACACAACTTGCAATATGAAGCAGATTATGCACATTATAGCTTACTTTGTTTTCGCAATAAATATATTGAAAATTATGAACAAATACCTCTAACATACTTTGCACACAATCTAAATTAGCTTGACATATAGTAGATGAAATCAGTCTATAAGAAGCGTGAAGTAGAAGGAAATGTGTGTACAAGGTATCACATAGAAAGTTTTTAAACAGAACAGGCCCTATATATAGAACTACTAGCCTAAACTCTGTAGCCTTCCAGCGGCATAGCTCATTGAAGGAACGAGGTTTCCTTTGGAACTCCTTTGGAATGCATTTTCTTAAAGATAAGAAAAAATTATCCATATCGTGTTTTCTTTCTTTTGAAATCTTCTGAATCTCTCCACTACATAGTTTATCATTCCATATCAAAAGTAGCATTTTTTTAACAACCCCCAAGTCAATAAATTTCCTTCTATACTCGCCGTTGGCATCACGGGAAGGACCATAAATCTTCCGGAGAACTTTTCTCTCAAATACTCCAAGGGCCATCTCATCTTCTCTTGACATTGTCCATGAATCTGAGGAATACATCAGGAAAGGTATGATGAGGGACTTATAGAGCGTGATCTTTGTTCTTCGAGAGAGGACTTTACTTCTCAATTGCCTACTCAGTCCAAAGTAGCACTTGTTGGCAAGAGTGATTCTCCGCTGGATTTCTAGACTGATATTATTTTCGGTGTTGATACTGGTTCCCAAATAGACGAAGTCCCTCACAGTTTCAAATTTGTAACTATCAACAGTGACATGGCTGCCAAGGCGCAGGTGCGCCGATTCTTTCTTTGATGACAGCAAATACTTCGTCTTGTCCTCGTTCACGGCAAGACCCACTTTTTTCGCTTCCTTATCCAGTCCAGAGAAGGCAGCGCTTACGGCGCGGTTGTTAAGGCCAATGATATCAATATCATCGGCATACGCCAGCAATTGCACGCTCTTGTAAAAGATTGTACCATTGCGGTTTAGCTCTGCTGCTCGAATTATCTTCTCCAGCATCAGATTGAAGAAATCGCACGAAAGGGAGTCGCCCTGTCTGAAGCCTCGTTTGGTTTCAAATGGCTCAGAGAGGTCCTTCCCGATTCTGACGGAGCTGTTGGTATTGCTCAACGTCATTTGACAAAGCCGTATAAGCTTTGCAGGGAAGTCAAATTCAGACATGGCGGCATACAGGCAACTCCTTTTTACGCTGTCAAAAGCGGCTTTAAAATCGACAAAGAGATGGTGAGTGTCGATTCTCTTATCATGGGTCTTCTCCAGGATTTGGCGTATCGTGAAAATCTGGTCGATGGTAGACTTACCAGGTCTAAAGTCACACTGATAAGGTCCAATCAGTTTGTCTACGATGGGCTTCAGCCTTTCACGCAACACGCTAGAAAGAACCTTATATGCGATATTAAGAAGACTAATTCCGCGGTAGTTGGTGCGGTTAGCGGGATCGCCTTTCTTGTGGATTGGGCAAAGCAAACTTAAATTCCAATCCGGAGGCATGCATTCGTCTGACCATATTCTGCATAAGAGCTGATGCATGCTTTTTACCACCTCTTCGCCTCCGCGTTTGTAACTTGTATATAAAGGGGAATTTGAGTACGCAAACCTATGAGAAACTATTTTCTTCCCCATGCCGACTCTATTTTTATTTGATACTTCGCTTCGTTCATTAATTCTATTCCAAATTTGTTGTAATATAAAGTTAGGCTTTCGGCAATCTTTTTTAAGTACTTGGAGATAGTTTTCATACTTGTAGGCTGAAAAAGAATTAACATTCCCTAACAGTTGTACACAACTTGCAATATGAAGCAGATTATGCACATTATAGCTTACTTTGTTTTCGCAATAAATATATTGAAAATTATGAACAAATACCTCTAACATACTTTGCACACAATCTAAATTAGCTTGACATATAGTAGATGAAATCAGTCTATAAGAAGCGTGAAGTAGAAGGAAATGTGTGTACAAGGTATCACATAGAAAGTTTTTAAACAGAACAGGCCCTATATATAGAACTACTAGCCTAAACTCTGTAGCCTTCCAGCGGCATAGCTCATTGAAGGAACGAGGTTTCCTTTGGAACTCCTTTGGAATGCATTTTCTTAAAGATAAGAAAAAATTATCCATATCGTGTTTTCTTTCTTTTGAAATCTTCTGAATCTCTCCACTACATAGTTTATCATTCCATATCAAAAGTAGCATTTTTTTAACAACCCCCAAGTCAATAAGATCCATCACGTCCAAAGGGAACTGACTGATCATTCTAATATTTAACTTTTCTAAAATATGTTCATTGTGTATAAACATTTTTAAATGGAATTGTGAGTCCCTTCTTGCCTTGAAGTCGTCGTCCGTTCTTAAGCTCTCAACTGTTGCGCTATATGTCAAGCGTTTCTTTTTTTGTACAGTTTGTTGTGTGCAATTGGAACATTCACTTTTTTGCATAGCCTGTTGAGTGCACTTGGAACAGCCACTGGCAGAAGTATGACCTACTGTTCCGCTAACGAAAGCGCGAGCGGGAGCATCGCATATAATTGCTCGTAGCTTAATGAAAACTGTGGAGCATCCCAGCTCAATACCTCTTTCCTGTAATACCAAAAACTCCTGGACAAAATCAAATAGGAAATCGTTAATATCTTGAGGCTTTCTTTTACCAATGTAACACCCAATTAAAAATGGAGATATATTGGTGTGGTTTGCTACTGATCCAAGAATTGACCATAAGGAATTCGAAGAACTTTTATATAGAGGAAGCCCATCAATACCAATATCTAATTCTAAAATGCTTTGACCCAGAGGAACTTTCAACTGTAAACATTTTTTAATGCCCTGCTCTAAGCCATAATGAAAATATTCTCCAGGTTTTACTTGACGCGTACAAATCGCTTGTTTCTCGAAAAGACCACTTGTCGAAACGGGGACATTAAGACCAGATTTGTTTAACAAACAAAGCATATCATTAGCAGCAGCTCGTCTAATTTTGTGCTTCACCATCCATTCTTTAAATTCCGAAATAATATCGAATGACGGTTGCATTAAAGGCATAGGAATCCTCTCGTATTCTGGATTTTCCGGAACAACAATTTGATTGACTTCGACATTTTCGGTATCGCTGCACAAGTTAGAGCGATTTGTTGAATCTTGCGGGGCTTCCTCGTCAACAGTTTTCAAACCATTCAACTCTTTGGCTACAAGCCGCTTAAAATGTCTTTTACTATAGTCCAAAAGCGCATAACTCATTTTGAAATGAGATGTATACCTATTGTTTGGAGCGGCTGATTTGCCGTCCTGAATTAAGGATCGAGTGGAATGGCTTAGGTGCCAAACCACGTACAAATAATAGGACTCGAGGTGGTCGCACCAGGAGCTTGGGTTGTATGGTGGGTTAGTCAAGGCAGTGGCACCAAGACTTGAGAGTAATAACTTCAGGCACTTGAACCTGGTTATTTACGGCGATGGGAGAAATGGCGATGAAGCAGTTGCGCTATATGATTAAAGAAGCTTTAGGGTTGCTGGTCATGCATTTCTCAATTCTTTATTTTAATTTCTTCGCTTATATACAATTTTGGTCTTACAATTATGCTGACTAGTGCATTGCTTTTGACTTCTGCAATGCTAGGTCACTAGTCAGCAGTCTACCGTTCTGGGTCGTCAGTAAGTGTCGCAACTGCTGACACTAGCGGTTGCAATGCTGACGCCAGCGACGGCACACTTACTGACGGCCGCGAGCAAAATATGACGCACTCGCTACTCAGCACTTTTGCTTGTTTTTGAATTTCATGCAAACAAATATGCCTGTGCCTGCATATTTGGACAGAAATGAGCATGCTCCCACCCGTGACTTTATTCAACGAGTTTCGATATGCGTCATTTCCCTTACTTGTGTTTTAATTTACATTCTTAGTTCTAAATAAGGCATTTTTTTTTGTTTACATTTTAAGTTTATAATTACATTTCATTCTTAATGCTAAGTTTTAATTTACAATTCATTCTTACTAGCTCTAATGGTGCGGTGGTCCCTTTATGTCACTGTTACGGCAAATGGTGCTTGTCGTGCCGCTGGCCGTGGTTGAGGAACTGCGTATGTAACGGGAGCTCGGGACTTCTTTCGAATGCAGGTTATCCCGATTGCAACTATGATGCCAATTGATAGTATTAGAGCGGCATACGCAATTGTCGCATGATGGTAATTGAGGTGGGAAATTTGTGAGGGTAGCCCTGTCCCTATTTCCTGCATTAAACCTTGCTGTATGGTCGATATGTTTTTGACCTGATCAATGTACGGTTGTATGTGCAGGATTATGGAAGATGTCTTTTCAGGATACGTAATGCTGCTAAGGTTTGCGGTTGCAGTGTATGACGCGTGGATTGCAGATGAGTATACTTGATGCCCTTGAATTATGACTGACTTGTGTTTGAGTGTACAGTCGGGGCTAATTTTTATAATCCCTGAGCCCTTTAATGTTAGCTGGGAATGATTTGCTCCGCACGCGGCATTGATTCGAGTGGGGGACTCCAACGCGTACATCCAGAGATTATTGTGCGTCAGCTGTTTTATCGGTGCGTTGTCTTCTACCGGGGCTACCTTGCAGATGTTCCCTGGATTGTTGTTGAGCAGTGACATTTCGCATTGACAAGGGCCTGAGTCTGCGGTGAATTTTGTCTGCACGTTCAGGCATAACACCTGGTTCTCTTTTATCGTAATGCACTCTCGCCACTGATTTTCTGTCAATGTTATATATTGATCTCGATGCGCGTTGATTGCAATGAGATCATTGCATGGCGTGATGGCAACCGTTGAACTGTTTATTCTGCTTGAAATCGGATGTGGTTTGAGCACTTAACAGGTCTCTGGATCACACAACGGAAGTGACATTTCGAAGATCACGTGCTCATTCGTTCTTCCGCCTTTCACCTTCATGACCTTGTAGAGTTGTAAGAGATTGTTTTGGTCCACTGGCAACCTTAGTGATGTGGGTAGATGGTTGCGAACTCGGACTAATTCTGCTCGAAGTTGCGATGGTGACAGTAACGTTGGACTGATTCTTCCGTGGTGCGCATCTGTCAACGTATTGATAATTCTTGCCTGGATTCTATGTAGTCTGGCTGATAATAGTGCGAGTTGAGTTGCCAATGTACTGCTAGTTTGGACGAGGTTTGTTTGGTACCTTTGCGTCTGCTCCGTACGGACATATGCTGCCACCTTCACTATTTGGTCATCCACCACCTTGAACTTCTGTTTGATGTTCTGCTCCTCTTGTTTGAAGATGTTGAGTGTTGCATCAATAACTGATGTTTGATTGTTGAGTAACCCGTATAAATGGTTGTCATTTTGTTTGAGCGTGTTGATTGTGCTTGACATCTCTTCTGCATAGCTGTTGTCCAACACACCGAACAATGAGTTGGCAATGTTGCCGATGAAGTTAACCGCGCCTCGTTTGGATCGTGTGAGGAGGCTATTTTCTTCAGTTAGTTCTGCGATGTCGGCTTCCAAGGTGTCTACTACGTTTTCACAGGCCGATTTCAGCACTATGGTGTCGCATATGGGCCTTAATGGCTTTGTTCCATTGATGAAGCGTGCTGTTTCTTCCCAATATGGCTGCAGATCGTAGTAGGAAATTATTTTCCACTCAGAGCGTGACACTTCCATCTTGGTGATGCCTTCAAAGTGGATGCCGATCTTGGTGTCGAATTCTGTTGTTTCGATGTCTGCGGAAAACACAAGTGGAAGTGCCAGCAGAGCTATTATCATTGTTGACATGGACGTAACTTTTCGTCGTTTTGCCTTGGGTAGTTCCTCTGGGGATACTTCCTTACGATCCGGTTGCGGTGAGCTTGGTGCCAGACTTGGCTGGCTGCCTGAGGGTTGGGTTTCCGTTTCCCCATCTTTGAGTCGTGGAATTGGAGCGAGGTATCTGATTGCTCGTTTCAGCACTCCGGATGCTGTTTTGACATCTGCCACTCTGATTATGTCGTCTGGACCCTTATAAGTTTTCACTATTCTCCCCAAGGGCCACTTCATCACTGGGACGTTGTCTTCCTTGAGTACCACTATGTCCCCTGGTTCTATGTTCGCCGTCTGTTTTTACCATTTGTTCCGGTACTGTAACTCGTTGAGGTAATCCCGGGACCATCGTTTCCAAAACTCGTGTTTAAGCTGGGACACTAGCTTCCATCTTGTTTCTAGGTTGAGCTTGGCAGCCGTCGCTTGTGCATCAATTTGTGCTGTTAGTGGTTCTCCTATCAGGAAGTGCCCTGGAGTAAGTGCCCCAATGTCGTTCGGATCATCTGACATTGGTGATATCGGGCACGAATTCAGTATCGCCTCGATCTCGATTATCAGGGTTTCGAGCTCCTCATATGTTAAGCTGGCATTTGCTGTACTTCTTAGCAGCAGATGCTTTGCCGATTTGACTGCAGCCTCCCACAGTCCACCAAAGTGTGGCGCTCTTGGGGGGATGAAATTGAATTGGATTCCTCTTTTCCCGCATTCGTTAATGATTTTTTCTTGTGCCTCTTGTGAATGTATTACCGAGTTTAACTCTGGGAGCTTGTTCTTAGCTCCTACGAAATTGGTGGCATTGTCACAAAACAGGTTTTGACAATGGCCTCGCCTGGCGATGAAGCGCTTGAGGGCCCCAATGAATGCCTCGGTGGTTAAGTCACTCACTAGCTCTAGGTGGACTGCTTTTGTGGTGAAGCAAACGAACACCGCAATATAAGCCTTGTGCGGCCTTTTTCCACGAAGTTTGTAATGCACTGTTATAGGGCCGAAATAATCTACACCGCTGTTTATGAATGGTCGAGATGGTGTGACCCTTGAGGAAGGCAGGTTTCCCATGATCTGATTGAGTAGTTCTGGCTTTGCCTTGCTGCATGTGACGCATCGATGCACTGTTGCTCCTGCCATGATTTTTCCCTTTATGGGCCAAAATCGTTGCGGGCCGCAATGTTTGTTCTCCTTGTGTACCATTTCGAACATCAATTTTGTAATGTTATCGTTGTATGGTAGAAGAAGTTGGTGTTTCGAGTCGTATGCCAATGATGAAGCCTCTAGTCTCCCTCCAACCCGTATCAATCCCTTGTTATCCAAAAATGGTACGAGGTTGGACAAGTTGCTAGACCGCTGGAGCTCCTTATGATGTTTCAATTGTTTGATTTCTTCCTTAAAGTCTGCCGCTTGTATTTGTTTGACGATGTGCATTAGTGCCAGTTCCAGTTCTGCCGTGGTTAAGCTTCGTGATGACGGCTGTGCTGCCTTTTTGCTTTTAGCTTGCGTGATGAACCGTAGTACATAGCCGATTATACGTTGTAGCCGGTGAAATGAGTTGCCGTGATTCACCTTGTAAATCATCTCCGTTTCTTCTACCGATGTGACCAGTGATTTCGAATGGTTGGCCTTTACTTCTATATCGTTCTGGTTGTTGGAGGCTGGGTTGAGACGTTTCGGCCAGACTGATTCCTTGCCATGCAAAAATAATGGTCCACAGAACCATAGTGCACACTCTTTAAATGCCTTTGGTGACATTCCTCTAGACAGGATGTCGGCTGGATTGTCCTTTGATCGAACATGTCGCCACTGTTCCGCTCTAGTTGTTTCTTTGATTGTTGCAATACGATTGGCGATGAATGTGGTGTGTGCTGCGTCTGAATTTACCCAAGCCAACACTATCTCGGAATCGGTCCAGAAATATATGGCACCCTTAACTTGAATGTCTGCTGCTATTCTTTCTGCCAACTGGGCCCCTAATGCAGCAGCACATAACTCCAAGCGGGGTATTGTTTGTTTTTTCAGTGGAGCTACCCTTGACTTTGCACATAATAACCTTGTCATGACGGTGCCTTCTTTTAGCGTGGCGCGAATATAGGCCGCGGCTCCATAGGCCTTCTCTGATGCATCCGAGAAAATGTGTAGTTGCATGGTTTCCGGGAGTCTTCCCTTAAAAATGTGCCTTGGGATCTGAAGTGTTTTTAACTCTTCAAGATCTGACCTGAACGTGAGCCATCTTGTATGTAGCTCTGCTGGAAGTGCCTGATCCCAATCTAATTTTAGCTCCCATAGCTCTTGTATGAGTATTTTGGCCGTTACTACGATAGGAGACAGTATTCCTAATGGGTCGAAGAGCCCTGCTAGGTCTGACGTGACCAAGCGTTTTGTTATCCTCTTTACTTCTTCTATGTTGACCTTGACAGCTAGCAGGTCTGGTTTTGGGAGCCATGTGAGCCCCAATGTTTTGACGGCTGCAGCCCTTGTGTTTTCCAAGTCCAGATTAACCTCTTGATCTCCTTCTGCGATATTTTGGAGCAGTTGCGGGTGGTTAGCGCTCCATTTTCGTAGATTGAAGCCGTTTTCCTTCATGATCTTTATTAGTTGTTCTTGTATGAGCATTGCTGTGGATCGGTTGTCTGCTCCGCCTAAGCCGTCGTCAACATAAAAGCTGTCGTTTAGAAATTGAGAGGCTAGCGCATATCGAGAAGCATTTTCGGTGGCAATTTGTTGCAGACATTTCGTAGCTAGATATGGTGCGGACCTAGTTCCATATGTGACCGCGTTTAGCTGATAATATGTTATTGGCATGTTGGCATCCTTTCGCCAAATTATTAGTTGAAACGGCCGGTCTTCTGGTGCTATTAAGATTTGACGGTACATTTTTTCGAGATCAGTGGTGAACACGAACCTTGGCATTCTAAAACGCAGCAATATTGAAAACAGATCGCTTTGTACCTTTGGTCCTGTGTACATAATATCATTTAGGGAGTGACCGGTCGATGTTTTCGCAGATGCGTCAAATACCACGCGAAGTTTTGTGGTTGTGCTCTCTGGTCTCAGTATACAGTGATGAGGTATGAAATAGTTCGGTGTAGTAATCGTATCTGTTGATATTTTCGTCATATGCTCCAGGGCTTCATATTCGTCCATGAACTTGACGTACTCTGTCCTCACTTGGGGATTTTTCTGAAGTCGACGTTCCAATGATAGGAACCTGTTGAGCGCTATTGAGTGCGAGTCCCCCAGAACCATGGGGTCCTGATGGAATGGTATTTTCACTGTGAACCGATTTTCCTTATTCTTTGAGGTGTGTCTGGCAAAGTGCTCCTCGCACTTTTCCTCGTCCATAGATAATGACTTCTTGTTGTCTTTTACCTCTTCCAGTTCCCAGAGTTTCGAGATAGAGGTTTCTAGGGATACGTCCGCCAAGCACATTCCACAGGATGCATCTTTTGGGCTTCCTTCGTTGATTCTGCCAGACACAATCCATCCGAGTGCAGTATTTTGCATTATTGGTAGATGCGGGGCTAGCTTGATTTGCCCAATGGTGAGAAGCTGGTGATAGTGCTCAGCTCCCAAAAGTAGATTTATTTTGTCCGGGCGATTGAAGTTTGGATCCGCTAACTGGAGATTCCTTGGTAGTGACCATTTTTCAGTATTAATGAATTGCGATGGTTGAGGCGAGATGATGCGAGGAAGGACGAGCGCTTCAATGCGTGCTGCGAAGCTTGTGTTTCGAGAATGTAAGGCAACGTTCACTCTATGTTGTGTTTTTGTGTTAGTTGTCCCGATCCCGGTGATATTGACATGTGAGGTTTTCAGTGGTAACCTGAGCCGTTTTACCAGACGTTCTGTTATGAAGTTTACCTGTGACCCTGAGTCTAATAACGCGCGGCATTCAACTTCTGTGGCGTCTGTTTTGATTATAACTACTGCTGTGCTCAATAGGACGTATGGCCTTTGGCCACCTTTGTCCGTCGCGGTGAGTGAATCTACTTCAGAACTTCGTGATGAGGTGGATGCCGCTGAGGCAGCTTCTGGCGTCCTTTTTCTGGTTACTTCCGCTGATGCTGCTGATGTCCTCCCGATTTTGGGCTCACCTTCGTGACTCAGGCTTGGCCTTGATGAGTTTCTGCTCGTTTCCAGGTGCAAAATTGAATTATGTTTCTTGTTGCATTTCATGCATCCTCTTGACTTGCAAGTCTTAGAGGGGTGCCCGGGTCTCATGCAGTTTACGCATAGTTTTTGTCTTTGGACGTAATTGAACCGTTCATTTGGTGTCATTGTTTGAAATTCTTGGCACCGAAACAAAAGGTGGCTTCCATTGTGGCAGAGCGAGCAGGAGGTTTCCTTTGGTTCAGAGGCGGCCGCACATGTTTTTGACACGAACCTTTCCTTCTGTCCCATTGCTTCCATTGATTGAAAGCGGGCTTCAAGAAAGTCCAGGAAATTGTTCAGTCCTTGAACTTCCTTCGGGTTTACTATTGACCGTTCGTATAATATGTGCGTACCCCGATCCAATTTTTTTGTGAGCAAGAGTATTAAGATGGGGTCCCAAGTGTTTGTAGGGATGCCCATGTTTACTAATGATGCAAGCATTCTTTTGTTACATCATGCAACCTTTTTATTGATGTGGACGTTGCTGTAATTGTTGGTTGCTTCATTAATTGGTTCATAATGGATGCAACAAGAACCCGTTTATTGTTATATCTATTTTGTAGCAGCTTCCAGGCTGTTTCGTAATTTTCGGCAGTGGCTGATAGGTGGCTTATTAGTTGTTCGGCTTCGCCACTTAGGTTTGACTTTAAATACCACATTTTTTGAACTGTGGGGATCTCTTGTTTGTCTACCAATTGGGAGAAGAGGTCAAAGAATGCTATCCATTTTAAGTATTCCCCATTAAATTTGGGGATTGTTATTTTTGGAAGCTGAATCGTTTTATTTTTGACCGTTTCCTCAATTTTATTTGCCGTGTTTTCCTTGAGCTTGAAATTGCTATAAACCGATGCTTCGACAGTCGTGTATGACTCCATGTCATACCCATCTCTTACAGGATCTATGCTGTCTTCCCCGATCGAGAAGTGGAGCTCTTGTATTTGCTCCCAAAGTTTCTCTTTTAGCTTCATGTTTGCCGCTGTAGGGTCCATTTCGAGGAGCCGTTTTAGTGATGCTATCATCACGTTTTGTCTTCTTATGGCTGAAGACAATTCTGGTTTCCGAGAGGGAGCGTAGGTACTTCCGGGAAGACCTTTCGTTTGCTCGTCCGATGTTTGGGTTTTGAGAGGTTCCGTCATGCCGGACTCCATTATTTCCTTGTACTTTGACGTCAACTCGGATATTTTTTTGTAGTATCCGGTGGTGAAATATTGGTGGCTGGGATCCATATCTGCGAGGCAACGGATTTTATTGTCCGTTACCTCAAATTCGGCCCACGCTATGTCTAAGCGTTCGAGGCGCTCTTTGTAATATACAGGCGTTTTCCTCGCTGCTGAATCCTTTTTGAAGTTACGGATTATGGTCTCTATCAGCTCTCCAGTTGTACTTTGTGAGGCTGTCAATGTCTCCATTGTTTCTTCATTGGTTGGAGCCATATGGAAATTGATTCCGATGCTGGCTAACTGAATTGGCAAGATTGAGGGTGGGTCAGAAGTTGCTGACGTTGTCGCTCAAGTCGTTGCGTGTTCGGGATTACAGACTGGCGGAGTTGCCGAGTTGTTCAGGTCCTGTAACTTGCGGGGTCAGAGGGTTGCGTGTTCAAATCACGTCGGGGTCACCAAAATGTTTGGAGCGGCTGATTTGCCGTCCTGAATTAAGGATCGAGTGGAATGGCTTAGGTGCCAAACCACGTACAAATAATAGGACTCGAGGTGGTCGCACCAGGAGTTTGGGTTGTATGGTGGGTTAGTCAAGGCAGTGGCACCAAGACTTGAGAGTAATAACTTCAGGCACTTGAACCTGGTTATTTACGGCGATGGGAGAAATGGCGATGAAGCAGTTGCGCTATATGATTAAAGAAGCTTTAGGGTTGCTGGTCATGCATTTCTCAATTCTTTATTTTAATTTCTTCGCTTATATACAATTTTGGTCTTACAATTATGCTGACTAGTGCATTGCTTTTGACTTCTGCAATGCTAGGTCACTAGTCAGCAGTCTACCGTTCTGGGTCGTCAGTAAGTGTCGCAACTGCTCACACTAGCGGTTGCAATGCTGACGCCAGCGACGGCACACTTACTGACGGCCGCGAGCAAAATATGACGCACTCGCTACTCAGCACTTTTGCTTGTTTTTGAATTTCATGCAAACAAATATGCCTGTGTCTGCATATTTGGACAGAAATGAACACCTATGCTGTACTAAACCGGAAAGCACTATGCTGTACTAAACCGGAAAGCACTCAGCACCTAGAAAATGCAAAAATGCAGCGCGATGTTTGGTTGCTGATGCAAGGAGTTTACTGCCAAGTGAATATTTATCTACAAGATGTAAAATAACTATATCAAATGGGATATATTCATATCTAATTTATACTTCATCCGAAATACACTGTACTCACCTTGAAAACACCAAGCCAACAAGAATTGTAAAAAATCCGGAAAGTGCCCACTTCTATATTTTATTCAATGCAATCCAAACCAACCTGAATTTGAGAATTTAAACTTTATATTAATTAATAAACCACACGTATTTCGTTGTAATATTTCAATTTATTTACCTATTTTTATTAGTTTATTTATTCTGTAAGTCGCAAGAAACACGCACGTGCAGAAAACTGAACTTCTCAATGCAAAAAATGAAAACAAAATGGCAGAAACACATGTTTGTTTGAGTATGCTCCAAATAAGCGCTTGCTGATTTTCTGCGCATTAGGTAGCGTATGCGAAGCACTTTGCAGTAATCGTTTGGTTCAAAAAAGCCGAAGATAAAGGGTACAACCAAGTGTCTATTTTTCAGCGTGTTTGGAAGTGAAAAGGTAGCGCGTCAAAAGTGAAGTTTAGAGAAGCGCTTGAATAAATTCTGCTGGGTGGATTTTTGCTCTGTTCCTCCGTTTAGAAGGGCAGAGAAGTGATCCCTCCATAACCTTAGTACTCTCTAAACATCTGCCACCAGGTCGCCGTTGTCATTTTTACAGGAGTTTCCCGGGGCAAAAACTTAAAACCTTCCGCCATTCGTCGAATTTTTTGATAAAATTTTCTGACGTTGCTTCTGCTGGCTAGCATTTCAAGCTCTACATTTCGAATGTATGTCCGGCATGCGGCTCGTCCCCCCACAATACCAATCACTTATTTTCTTGTTCTACTGAGCCCACTCTTCTAACACCCATCTCCCTTTGGTCCAACCCTATTGAAACTGCTAGTTTCCATGGACTCCCGTTAGAAGATATTGATGACAATTTAGGCTAAGGAAAAATACGCGTTGGGCAGGACTACACCCCGTTACAACAACAACAACATCAACAACAACAGCATTAAATAAGGAGAAAACAACTGAGTTTTCCTTTTTTGATTGGGCTGAAACTTTTTTGGTTGTTGTTGTTGTTAACAGCAAAACACTCCCCGAAGGTTTTGGGGAGTGATGCCGAAGTTGACAGTCCTTGGCCGGATATGACCCCGGTACGCTGCGGTACTCCCTTGCGGTACTGCCCGACTGTCGTGGTAGCGATTTGGTATGACCAGTGGAACCTTCTAGGTCATGTCATGCCTCCATCCGTGAGGAAGAAGAAGATGGGTAATGAGAGGTGAGAAGAATTATATCCGTAGATCAACCATCGAATAGCACGTCATTACCTATGTGCATATTAGTCGCCTCTTACGACCGGTATGCCTACCTTGGGCATATTCTAAACCCCTAACCCGCAGGGGTTGGGCTAGGTTAAATTTAAAACCCTCGGTAATTTTAAAACACCAGTTGTAATAAAAGAAATGAAAGCGTACTAAATTAGCAATAAATATGTAGATAATAACTAGCAAAATTTTTGTCATGGTTGGGCTAGCTTAAGGTTAATTGGACTAGGTTAACTTTAAAACACTCGGTAATTTTAAAATACCAAGTGTAATAAATTAAAGTAAAGCGTACTAAATTAGTTTTAAATAATTAGAAAATAACTGCGTTTTTACTTTTTGATTTGGCTAAAATTTTTTTGGTGGTTGGGCTAGCTTAACGGGGGAATCGTGACGCGTTAGACAGGGTCACTTCGAAATGTATTGCTCTTGGCCGAGTCATTATAAAAAAAAACAACCCGGGTCGTTTCGGTACGAAGGGTATTGTACAGGTACAAATACCGTTCTCGCAGAACCGGCAATACGTGAAACGGGGCTAGCTTAACCTTAATCCTCGGTAATTTTAAAACCCCAAGTGTAATAAATTAAATCAAAGCGTATTTAATTAGCAATAAATATTGGGCAATTTAGTACGCTTTCCTTTTTTGATTGGGCTACAAAGGTTGGGCTAGGTTAAGGGCCACTTGCATAAAAGCCGATTAAGCCTAATCGGTGATTAACTTGACAGCTAACCATACAAAATACGTCAATTAAACTCCGGTTAGTCGTTATCAGCTTTTATGCAAGTGGCCCTAAGGGAGCTGTCAACTGCGGTATTAATGCAGAATAGCTCCAACTCCCAATTTAAAAACAAAATGATGAGGATCGATAGATATCATTGAGGTGTGTATAAGTGGGGGCAAACAAAAACAAGAGTTATGAGGGGCCAAGATCATTTAAAGCGTCGGCACCATTTTACAAGACTGTTCAATGGTTAATGTTGGTCCAAAATTATCTAAAAAGACCGGCCTTGACTCCAGTATCAATAATCCGAAAGAGGCAATTAAAAAGGTATTTGTTTCCTTTAGGGGTCAACTGCTAATAAATTAGCTTAAATTATGGGAGATAGCTCAAAAGACGGGTTTTGGCCTCAGGATCACGAATCCGGAAGCGCTTTTTTAATTTTTTTGTTTGCCCCCACTTATACTCACCTCAATGATATCTATCGATCCTCATCATTTTGTTTTTAAATTGGGAGTTGGAGCTATTCTGCATTAATACCGCAATTGACAGCTCCCTTAACTTAGCCCAAACTTTGTAGCGCAATCAAAAAAGGAAAGCGTACTAAATTGCCCAACATTTATTGCTAATTAAATTCGCTCTGATTTAATTTATTACACTTGGGGTTTTAAAATTACCGAGGATTAAGGTTAAGTTAGCCCAACCAGCAAAAAAATTTTAGCCCAATCAAAAAGTAAAAACGCAGTTATTTTCTAATTATTTAATGCTAATTTAGTACGCTTTACTTTAATTTATTACACTTGGTTTTTAAAATTACCGAGGGTTTTAAAGTTAACCTAGTCCAACTTAACCTTAAACAGCCCAACCGCGACAAAAATTTTACTAGTTATTATATTCTCTAAAGGAAACAAATACCTTTTATATAAGGGCGGCCAAAGGCCGCCTACGCAGAAAGGTATACTATGCAGAAGAACTTGTCATGGTGCACCCCAGGGTTGTTTTTAAAATTAAATTTTAAATTTTTCACATACGCGGTTTTGCACCAACATTAAAAGTAATTCAATTGCATATTCAATGGAAAAAAAGTTTTGGAAATCGGTTCATTAATTTTTGAGAAATTTTGATTTAAAAAATGCTTTAAGTGTTTGCCCCAAAAAAGAAATACACCGTTATGTTCGTTATAAAAATACCTATCGACCCCATTTTTGGTTTTTTATTAGAGTGTTGGAGCTATTCTGCATTTGTTCCTCAACTGCTTATAAATTAGCTAAAATTTTGGGAGAGGCCTCAAAAAACTTTTTTTGGCCTCGTGATCACGAAAAATTAAAACAGCGCTTCCGGATTCGTGATCCTGAGGCCAAACCCCGTCTTTTGAGCTATCTCCCATAATTTTAGCTAATTTATTAGCAGTTGACCCCTAAAGGAAGCTAATACGCGTGTTGGCCCCAGGATCACTATTCGAAAGCGTTTTTTTAATATTTTGTCTCTCTGAAGAGATATTAGCAATCAAAGGTTATTTTTTATATCTATCTATATATAAATACGCCACATGAAAAACTTTAGGAACCTCCTGTGAGCGAACCGTTTGACCGATTTGAATGAAACATGCACTGATGGAAGGGAAATTGAAAAAACTGAGGTATAGGTGGTATATTTTTAGGGGCATAACCGAAATTTAAGGATGGGGTACGGGGCTAGCGACCCCACGACCCCCTCCAGTTTTTATTGGTCGAATTTTCGATCACAAGCGATACCAGCATATATTAGCGCGGCCGAAGGCAGGCAACTCAGAAAAGTATTCTGCACATAAATACCATGGATCCCGCCCCAATTTTGGTATCGGACCTCGGGTCATTTCTCGGTTTTTGACAATAACTTTCCACAGAAACAAAAAATTTAACAAATATAGTTTAAAAAACTAAAACACACGCCTTTAAAGAGTATTGCACTAACGATTTAAAATTAATTTGAATAAAAAACTAGTATTATTGTGAGAAAAGCGTTGGGCGCTAGATATACGAAAATTATGGCCACGCTTTTTCCACAATAGTTAGTATCTACTCGTTTTTTCTGAATTATTTTCAACTTTTTAGCTCAATACTCTTTTTTTAAAGTACATATATTTATTTTAATAACACAGTACAACAAAATTTGAATTTTTGTTTGCAACAGAGTCACCTTTACTTTTGCTGGCTAGTCTCGGATTTCGCTCAAACTTTGAGGGACACTTCTTTAGGGTCCTAACGGATCAAATTTACACACATTTAATTTTTATAACCACTGGTTTCGGACTGGTCGAAAGGTAAACGAGTTTGGTAAAGGTTGCTTGACAAAAAGTCTCAAAAATTATACGAAAATTTACTTTGAAAATAAGTTTATATTGTTTTAGGAGATCCATCAGCAGATACCCTTAAGTGAGCTACTCACCTGCCAAGAAATGTCAAACTCCATATAAAAAAACGTCCAAGAAATGGTCAAGAACTGTTTTCACACGTCAAATTTTCTTGAGCCAATATTCAACTCATAAGAAAAAATACTACAATTTTCGATGTTTGAGGTAAGTAAACGTGCAGATTCGCGACAAAGATGAGTATATACTTCGCTGCACATGTTTTGTACGTTTTTGTAATAGTAATCTGCAATAAAATGGAAAATACCGTAAACGTCAAAATTTCCTGACCAGGCAAAAGAAATATATGATCGTTTTTTTCTTGAGGCATTTCTTGGCAGGTGGGTAGCCCGCTTTAGTATGAATATAACAAAACAAAATGTTGAGGTATTGTTGTTGTTGTTGTTGTTAACAACAAAACACTCCCCGAAGGTTTTGGGGAGTGATGCCGAAGTTGACAGTCCTTGGCCGGATATGACCCCGGTACGCTGCGGTACTCCCTTGCGGTACTGCCCGTCTGTCGTGGTAGCGATTTGGTATGACCAGTGGAACCTTCTAGGTCATGGCATCCCTCCATCCATGAGGAAGGAGAAGATGGGTAATGAGAGGTGAGAGGCATCATATCCGTAGATCAACCATCGAGTAGCACGTCAATTACCTATGTGCATATTAGTCGCCTCTTACGACCGGTATGCCTACCTCGGGCATATTCTAAACCCCTAACCCGCAGGGTATTAGAAGCTAATGGGTCAGTTACATAAAACTTTATTTTGGATTTACCTCAAACTTTGACTTTGACAGAAAAGTTCAGTATACGTATTTAAACCAAGCATGGCAAATTGGAGACCTCAAAGTTGAAGCGAGGTTGAAATTTGGCAAACTCTCAAATTTTGCTTGTTTTGACAATCAGATGTTGATGACTTTGCTTCAATTAAAGAATAAAATGTTGGAGAAAATAATAATTAATTCATTTTTTCTTTATTAAATTAATAAATTAACTAAAACACTACGAATGCAAAGAAAAAAATGACGAAAACAAATGTATAAAAGAGAAGCGTCAAGGCGTTCATTGTAGCATACCTCTGAAGTTGGACGCAAAGTTTTGAGGTAGCAAATGTCAGGCGAGGTTAACAAAGCTTTATGTATTCGACCCTTAAAGGGTCAGGACTGGAGTCCATAACACATTCGTATTTTTATCTCTTGAGAAACATGTTCGTTTTAGAGCCTGAAAACACGATTTTCGAAAACTTACAAATTCCGAGATAATAATTTACCTATAAGGAGTGAGTTTTTTTGGCCGATTAATGGGTTAGTTTCTTCTAGGATAAGTACCCTTAATTTCTGAACAAAATTGGATGGCTACTTAAACAGTGAAGACGCCAGAGCCAGCTAAATTTGACAAAAAAGGATAAAAATGATGAATTTTAACTTCCAGGTTTATAATACCAGGAACTCCCTATATGATTTATTATTTACTTTAGAACAAACTACTCTCTTTTTCCATTAAACGCCGTATCGAATGAAAGGATATCTGTAAGCCAAAAAACGACGTTTTTCAAACTTTGAAATTTGACCAATCCGAAACCAGTGGTTATAAAAATTAAATGTGTTTAAATTTGATCCGTTAGGACCCTAAAGAAGTGTCCCTCAAAGTTTGAGCGAAATCCGAGACTAGCCAGCTTTTTGAATTAGACGTTTTCATATGGAATGTCTCATGTATTTTAGTTGTTTATTGGATGAACTCTAGTTATTGCTAGTTTATGGTTAAAGGAGTCCTCGACGGAAATTTCGTTTTTTGGACACCCCCCCTATTTTTTATGAGGAATATTTTTCCCGAAGGTGTCGTAAAGATATTTTTAACAGTAGGCTCAGAGGAGACATTTTTTCGAGAAATTTTACAAAAACCCAAGAAAAAATGACATAACCATGAATCGAGCGGGACAATGTCTAGGAGGAAAATGTTACTCTTTTTATTGCCAACAACCTTCCCTTAGACACCGAAGCTGTAGCTCTTCAAGTTTATGTGATTATGGTACAAATACCCAATATGACCCCCTTAACCTTTAAGTGCAAATTAAAAAAAAATCAGACGAGCTGGACTATAAGTTTGTTCGGCAAAAATGATCTATGCGATGCCGCCTTTCAGAAAAGTACCATGGTGACTGTGTTGCAAAATGGCTGTTGTACAGTGTAATAATTCACAGTACGTATAGTGGTGGCCAACCCATTTGCAACCGATTATTGAGGCGAGTTTAAACCCTTAGTGTCTTTCATATTACATTTTGCCTAATTTTGTTTACCTTTCTGGTTGTAATTAATGCTATTAAAGTGGCTTCTCAAAGCTTTACATAAAATTCATAAAAACTCTGCAAACTTAGGCCTAGATTTTGAACTTTTGACCTGGGCTCTCTAGAAAAAATCTGACTATGCAGTTTTGAAGCCCATCAAATTTTAGTCTAACAAAGTGCAAATCTCAAGGAGCTCTGAAAGCGCGTTGATTTTTAAAATTTTTTGTGTATTTTTTCTCCGTATAACGATGGGAAAAATGATGAGTGTCAAGTTAGCTAAGCACCCTAATGCAATCGAGTCGGGACCAGAATTAATTTTGCCGTGTAATTTTTTCCCGGAATTTTGGGGTGCTTTGCTAACTTGATATCAACTTAGCTAAGCACCCTAATGAAAACGGTGTTAGAGACAAGATATCGAAACAGGACTTGTTTCATATTTTGCCGTGATTTTGCCGGGAAAGAATTAATTTTGCCGGGCAATTATTTTTGGACTTTTTCATATACGAAGTTTCGTGTCAACTTAGCTAAGCACCCTAATGAAAACGGTGTTAGAGACAAGATATCGAAGCCGGACTTGTTTCATATTTTGCCGTGATTTTGCCAGGAAAGAATTAATTTTGCCGGGTAATTTTTTCCCGGATTTTTGGGGTGCTTTGCTAACTTGATATCAACTTAGCTAACCACCCTAATGAAAACGGTGTTAGAGACAAGATATCGAAACCGGACTTGTTTCATATTTTGCCGGGAAAGAATTAATTTTGCCGGGCAATTATTTTTGGAATTTTTCATATACGAAGTTTCGTGTCAACTTAGCTAAGCACCCTAATGAAAACGGTGTTAGAGACAAGATATCGAAACCGGACTTGTTTCATATTTGCCGTTATTTTGCCGGGAAAGAATTAATTTTGCGGTGTAATTTTTTCCCGGAATTTTGGGGTGCTTTGCTAACTTGATATCAACTTAGCTAAGCACCCTAATGAAAACGGTGTTAGAGACAAGATATCGAAACAAGTCCGGTTTCGATATCTTGTCTCTAACACCGTTTTCATTAGGGTGCTTAGCTAAGTTGACACGAAACTTCGTATACGAAAAAGTCCAAAAATAATTGCCCGGCAAAATTAATTCTTTCCCGGCAAAATATGAAACAAGTCCGGTTTCGATATCTTGTCTCTAACACCGTTTTCATTAGGGTGCTTAGCTAAGTTGATATCAAGTTAGCAAAGCACCCCAAAATTCCGGGAAAAAATTACACGGCAAAATTAATTCTTTCCCGGCAAAATCACGGCAAAACAACGGCAAATTATCCACCTGGTCCCTACTCGATTGCATTAGGGTGCTTAGCTAACTTGACACTCATGGAAAAATGCAAAGGTGAGTCTTACATTTTTTTTTTTTTTTAAATCAACGGTTGAAATAACTCACCTTTATAATCGGTTGCAAATGGGTTGGCCACCACTGTACGTGTTTGATGCAAATATATAAGGGGGATTCGCTAAGTCTTGCAAGGTGCACGGATTGCACGAAATGTACTAATCCTTTGCCAAAATATGCAAGACTACGAGAGCAACCCTCACTGAGTTTGCAGTAACATCGTTAGCAAACGTCACATGATTTTAATTGAAACTGAACAAATATTTACTTTTTTGTGAGAAAAGAGATAGGATTGAGAGAAATACAGGGTTGCTTTTTTATTTCCTACATTGTATAAATTGCACGGATTGCATATAATTTTGTGTGTGTATTTTGTGGTTGTGACTTTACAATCCATGCGATCCGTTCAATCCGTGCACCGTTTGCAAAACTTAGCGAATCCCCAATAATATTCTAGCTTTTATTTCAAGGCTTTTGGGCAACCACAAATTGATCGATAACTTAGTTGTCGATACCTTTATCGAAATATACCAAAGGCGAAATGGAACTTAGGGCCTTCCCCTTTCGTTTGATCCCATATTGTATCGAAGTTTTAAGGTTTTTGGGCAATCACATTTTGACCGATAGCTTAGTTATCGATAAATTTATCGAAACATATCCAAGTTCGAATGAAACCTGCGTACTACCCCTCTCTTTTGATACCCAGTTACATTTTGATCGATAACTCAGTTATCGATAAATTTATAGAAATATATCGAAGTCCAAATGAAACCTGAGGCCTTATCCTTGCGTTGAATACCCATATTGTAGGGAAATTTTAAGGTTTTTGGGCAATCACATTTTGACCGATAACTCAGTAATCGAAAAGTTTATCGAAATATATCGAAGTCCAAATGAAACCTGAGGCCGTATACTTTCGTTCAATACCCATATTGTAGGGAAATTTTAAAGTTTTTGGGCAAACACATTTTGACCGATAACTTAGTAATCGATAAGGTTATCGAAATATAACGAACTCCAAATGAAACCTGAGGCCATATCCTTTCGTTTAATACCCATATTGTAGGGAAAGTTTAAGGTTTTTGGGCAATCACATTTTGACCGATAACTCAGTTATCGATAAATTTATCGAAATATATCGAAGTCTTCCCCTTTCGATTGATACCCATATTGTAGGGACATTTTACGGTTTTGGGCCTTTGTGCTTAGACCGAAGGAGAGTTACATACATACAAGTAAATAAACAAACAAGCAAACATACAAGTGAAGCTAATAAACGCGTAAAAGCGCTTCCGATTTCGTGATCCTGGCGCCAAAACACGTTTTTTGATATTTTAGCAGTTGGGTGCTAAGGAAACAAATACCGAAAATAATCATGGCGGGGTTTTTAAGTTTATAATCGGGAGCATACAGTATTGGAAAGTCAACCCAATTTGGTTTTATTCGGTGTATAATAGATCAATCAAATCTTTCCAGATATAAAAAGAGCCGTAGAATTGCTCGAAAAATTACAATCGAGCGGCGATTTTCCAACGACTAAGCTTACAGCTCTTCAAAAGGTTCTTCAAAGTGAATTTTTAAATGCCGTCAGAGAAGTATATGAACACGTCTATGAAACTGTTGACATACAGGGATCACAGGACGTACGAGCTTCAGCTACGGCAAAAGCTACGGTGGCAGCGTTTGCAGCAAGCGAAGGGCACGCTCATCCTAGAGTTGTAGAGCTTCCAAAAACTGAGGAAGGTAAATAATATATGTATAAAATCTCCCGCTTTACCGAAGGATCAATGTGCCAAACAGGGGTAAAAAAACGAAAAAAAACCGATTCACCTTAAGAAAAAAATTGTCAAAAATCAACGATATGTTGTAGGTACTTAAAACTTGCACTTTGTTAGACTAACTAGCTGCATAAAACTGCATACTTGAAATATTTCTTCTTATGAGTATGAGTAACAAAAAATGCACTTTCAATTGCATTTCACCAGAGTCAGTAAACAGATATTTAAAAGTACAACATTGAGGTGGTGGAGGTTTTAATCCTCTTTCAGAATATATAGCCTTTTCCAATATGTGACAAGAAATGAAGTTTTCCGAAGCACTTAAAAAAAACGCGGTTATTTCGGGGTTTTCACATGTTTTTTTAGCTTATGTTATCATAAAGCTAAGCCAAAAGTATTGTACTCTGACTTCGAAGTTAAAATCATTTCATGCAAGCAGTGCAAAAATTAAAAAAAAAAGATTCTGAAAATTCTTTTAAACTTAAGCAACTTCGTTAATTTTTGTTGGATTTTCAATCAAAATACGTTTTTGAAAGCTCAACTTAACTACCCATTTCCCCTCATATTTTAATTTTAATAAAATTACCGATTTCGGAAAAATCCTAAGGGATAAATCTGAAAAATTTGAAAAAAAAAACTGAAGTCACTTTAGGCAACGTTGGTAACTTTCGCATAGGTCGTGCCAAAAAAGTGGGTATGCCATTCGCTCCAGGGGTTTATTCTACATAAGAGTGGATGAAAATATTTTTGCTCTCGAAAAACCATAGATTTTTAGGTTTACAGAACTAAATCCAATATTTTTAAAAATCGCGGTTTTTGAAGTAGCGCCCTCATCATCATCATTTATTGGCGCTTAACCGCCTAAGCGATTTTGGCCGTCGCCTATCAAAGCACGCCAGTCATTCCTTTTTAGCGATAACTGACGCCAATTGGAAACCCCAAGGGAGTTCAAGTCATCCTCCACCTGTTGTTTCCATCTCAGTCGAGGCCTCCCCCTTCCTCTGCTGCCGAATTCGGGTGACGATTGGAAAACCTTCTGGGCTGGAGCTTCTTTGTCCATTCGCATGACGTGACCCAGCCAGCGGAGCCTTTGGGCTTTAATTCGCTGGACTATGGTCAGATCTGCGTAAAGCTCGTACAGCTCATCGTTAAATCTCCTTCGATACTCGCCGTCGGCATCACGGGAAGGACCATAAATCTTCCGGAGAACTTTTCTCTCAAATACTCCAAGGGCCATCTCATCTTCTCTTGACATTGTCCATGAATCTGAGCCATACATCAGGACAGGTATGATGAGAGACTTATAGAGCGCGATCTTTGTTCTTCGAGAGAGGACTTTACTTCTCAATTGCCTACTCAGTCCAAAGTAGCACTTGTTCGCAAGAGTGATTCTCCGTTGGATTTCTAGACTGATATTATTTTCGGTGTTAATGCTGGTTCCCAAATAGACGAAGTCCCTCACAGTTTCAAATTTGTAACTATCAACAGTGACGTGGCTGCCAAGGCGCAGGTGCGCCGATTCTTTCTTTGATGGCAGCAAATACTTCGTCTTGTCCTCGTTGACCGCAAGACCCACTTTTTTCGCTTCTTTATCCAGTCCAGAGAAGGCAGCGCTTACGGCGCGGTTGTTAAGGCCAATGATATCAATATCATCGGCATACGCCAGCAATTGCACGCTCTTGTAAAAGATTGTACCATTGCGGTTTAGCTCTGCTGCTCGAATTATCTTCTCCAGCATCAGGTTGAAGAAATCGCACGAAAGGGAGTCGCCCTGTCTGAAGCCTCGTTTGGTTTCAAATGGCTCAGAGAGGTCCTTCCCGACTCTGACGGAGCTGTTAGTATTGCTCAACGTCATTTGGCAAAGCCGTATAAGCTTTGCAGGGAAGTCAAATTCAGACATGGCGGCATACAGGCAACTCCTTTTTGCGCTGTCAAAAGCGGCTTTGAAATCGACAAAGAGATGGTGTGTGTCGATTCTTTTATCATGGGTCTTCTCCAGGATTTGGCGTATCGTGAAAATCTGGTCGATGGTAGACTTACCAGGTCTAAAGCCACACTGATAAGGTCCAATCAGCTTGTCTACGATGGGCTTCAGTCTTTCACACAATACGCTAGAAAGAACCTTATACGCGATATTAAGAAGGCTGATTCCGCGGTAGTTGGTGCGGTTAGCGGGATCGCCTTTCTTGTGGATTGGGCAGAGCACACTTAAATTCCAATCTGGAGGCATGCACTCGTCTGACCATATTCTGCATAAGAGCTGATGCATGCTTTTTACCAGCTCTTCGCCTCCGTGTTTGAACAGCTCGGCGGGCAGTCCGTCTTTTCCAGGCGCTTTGTTGTTTTTCAGCCGGGATATAGCTATCCTCACTTCATCATAGTCAGGTGCTGGGACGACTTTTCCATCGTCAGGGATCGGGGTATCGGGTTCGACGTCTCCCTCGCAATTTAGCAGTGAGGAGAAGTGCTCCCTCCATAATTTAAGTACACTCTGTACGTCGGTTACCAGGTCGCCATTATTGTCCTTACAGGAACTTGCCCCGGTCTTAAAACCTTCCGTCATCCGCCGGATCTTTTCATAGAATTTTCGGGCATCATTCCTATCAGCCAGCATCTCAAGCTCCTCACACTCACGCCTTTCGGCCTCACGTTTCTTTTTTCTGAAAAGGCGTCTCTCTTCCTTCTTTGCCTCACGATAGCGTTGCCATACACTGCGGGTTGCGCCCGTTCGCAACGTCTCCCTGTAGGCAGCGTCCTTTTTGTCCGAGGCAGTGCTGCATTCCTCATCGTACCAGTTGTTTTTGCGGGCTCGCTGGAACCCTATAGTGGCCTCAGCGGCGGTACGTAATGAGTGAGAGATATGCTTCCATTGCTCGGTTGCATCGTTAGGTCGAGGATTGCTCTCCGATAGCAGGTGTGAGAGTCGAGTGGAGAAATTGTCAGCTGTCTGTGTCGTGCGCAGCTTCTCGACGTCAAACTTTCCTTCCGTTACTGTGCGCACTTTCTTTGCTACACAGAGGCGTGTGCGTATCTTGGCTGCAACAAGATAATGGTCCGAGTCGATATTGGGACCACGAAGGGTACGCACGTCCAGAACGGTGGAGCTATGTCTGCCGTCGATTATGACATGATCAATCTGGTTTCTTGTTCTTTGATCAGGAGACAGCCATGTGGCTTGGTGTATTCGTTTATGCTGGAACCTGGTACTACTGATGACCATATTGCGAGCAGCAGCGAAATCAATCAACCTAGTGCCGTTGGGGGATGTTATATCATGGAGATTAAATTTTCCAACTGTTGGACCAAAGACTCCTTCCCTGCCCACCTTCGCATTAAAGTCGCCGAGCACGATTTTGATATCATGTTGGGGGCAGCGATCATAAGTCTGTTCAAGTTTATCGTAGAAGGAGTCCTTCTCTGCGTCGTCCGTCTCCTCAGTCGGCGCATAGGCGCAGATAAATGTTATGTGGAAAAATTTCGCTTTGATGCGGATCGCAGCGAGACGCTCGTCCACGGGGGTGAACGCTAGTACTTGGCGGCGAAGTCTCTTTCCCACCACGAATCCTACACCACGCGCTTTGCCGCGTGTCTGGCCACTGTGGTATACGTCACAAGGTCCGATGGTCGTCTTTCCTTGTCCCGTCCATCGCATTTCCTGCAGGGCGGTGATGTCAGCCTTTGCGTTAACGAGGACATCAACCAGTCGGGCAGCGGTACCGTCCCTTGAAAGGGTCCGGACATTCCCGGTACATGCCCTAATATCCAAATCATTATGCCTTATTCGTTTTGCCGGGTCGTCAACATTAAAGGGGGTTCTCATCCGAGGCTTTAATTTATTTTTCATTGGACTAAATTTTTTACGTGGCGGGTCCCAAACCCAGCGCACAACCCGTTTCGGGGTTTTTGGAAAATATTTACACATTTATATAGCGAGCCGCTTGCTTCAAGACAGACGCCCGCTTGCAGCCGCACCTCATGGTGAACAGACGCTGCGCAAAAACCTCGGTGAGCCCTTAAACCAAGTATGTCAGAGTGGCCCCACCGGGGCTCCCTCTCTTTCTGCCCAGAGTTGCCCAGAGTGCACGAACGAGGACGCAAGAGTCGGGATTGAGCAAGGTCACTTAGCAACCACACTCCATTACACTCAAGTAGCGCCCTCAGTTTTTTCAAAATTAAAACTTTTTTTTGCATATCTCCTCCACATCATAATATTTTCATAATCTGTTCTCGGAGGGAGGATCTAGAAAACTTAGAAAAAGAATGAAGAAACAAAGACATATATTGCTTACTTTACACGTCAACTCGAAAAACACGTCGTAAAATGTCAGAAAGGTACCAAAAGACGCGTCTCGGTGTCAGCCCTACTAAACAGATGCAGGTTATTTGCTGGGAGGGCTGACATTATAAAGATTTTTTGTGGTCCCTATCCGCCACCGATGACTTTAGGTTGCCTCTGAGCAAAGCATCCCCATTAGATGCCTGACTTTGGCCCGTTTTTTTGGTCGACCCCGAGTCTAGGGTTCTCGCTACGTAATAGATTTATTTGCCGGCTTTGAGAGGGCGGTGGAGTCTCGATAATCGTAGCTTCTGCTGTGGAATCCAGCTGAATCTTATTTTGTACATCCTCCAAGGCTTGCGTCACCTCTGCCGATTTTGAGCTGCAGGCTGTTTGTTCTACAGCCTTATTTTCTACAGCAACATTTTCATCATTGCCGCTGGCTTCATTAGCTACCCGGGGCAGAGACGGTTTGGTTTTAAGCCGCATATGCCAAACTGATTGTATTATTATGGTGACGGATTGTTTCAGCTGACACCGGATCTACAGCTAATGCAATTTCCGCCACTGTGGCCCTACTTGTCCGATTGAGGATTCTCCAGTATCTGGTGTCTAGGGCCGGGTTTTGAACAGAAATAACTCTGAGGATGTGCTCGTTTGAGGGGCAATCGTCCTCTTTAAAATACCCGACAAAGATAATGCGACGGGGTACTTCCGCATCCGAGACTACCTTCAGTTTCGCCCCCTCCCAAGGAGCTAGTTTTGGGACGATGTCTTTTAACCACTCTGCAGTATTGGAATCGTCGCAGACAATTGAAAGCCATCCCTGGCGAATCGCGCAGCCCGTGAAGCGGGAACTAATAGTGCCAACTTGAAGTTTAAACACTTCATTCAAAATGGCCCTTCTTATGATCTTCAGTTGTTCAGAAGACCAGATGGTACTAAGATAATCCTGTGGGATTATACCCAGCTTAATAGTGGTCAGGGCATCTCTAAAAGATCCCGATGACACACCGTCAGGATGAGCCACGGTTACTAAGGCACTGGCTGCCTCTATATCAAGAGGAGGGATCTGCCTTGTCCTCTTTTGGAAATTTGGTGGGGTCGTACTATTGGATCGCTCTTTTTGTGCCGGCCCTTGGGGCTGTTTGGCAATTTCTGAGGCGGTTTCGTATCTGACACCCTTAGCCAGGAGCTTCTTAAGACGCTTACGATCGGCACCATTCAAGTGCTTACGTTTTCCAACATTTTCAGTATCATGGGGGGCCTATTCAGCCCCACCATGCATGCGGTTTCAGCTTTTGATTCGGTATCAACCGAAAGGCCAGATCTGGACTGATCACTTGAAAGCAATTCAACTTTATCATGATCTAAAGTATGGTTTTTCTCATTTAATCGGTACATATTCCCACATAATTCCCACGAGTGTAGGGGAAAGAAGGTCAGCTGAGACATAGCCCCCGATATCCAGTAAGACTAATTACAACTAGAGGCCGCCAGGTATCTGGAGGCCACCGTTATAAGACACACTAACGTAGTGGCATTCATCCCGTGAGCACGGTACGGATCACACTCGGGGTTACGGGTTTTATTGATTTTAAATAATCTAGTACTTAATTTTATAAAGGTGTGTTCACACACACCATGAATATTTTAAGGACACTACAGCTCGGCCAACCTGACCAAAAATGACCGCTAAATGATCTTAAATACTATAATTTATATAATAAAAGAATAGCTAAGTGTTGCTTTGACTTTAAGAACTGGTCTTCCACATTTTAATATTACATGCTTCTACGACCCCATCGTAGGGAATCTAAGTGATTTGGCAGTTTTCGATATCTCGGATAACGTAACGGTCATTCGGAAGTATACGGACCCTGGAATTTAGGCACAAGTTTTTGTTTGTCCCTATCGTGGTATCTACATTCTTAATTACCATGAAATCTCCTATGTAAAACTTTTTCACTTTTTTGTTTTTTAACTCCCTTCGCTTTAAGTTCTAGTTTTGCAATGTTTCTATGTTTTGTTTTGCAAGGCTTGGTTTCCTCGAAAAGCGGTGCCGCTATGTAACGTTCGCTATATAGCGGTAGCTATGCTCACCGTCATTAGCAGCACCGCTTTTCTGTAAACTTACATGCAAGTAGCGGTGACTTCAATCCATTTGAAATTGTAAATTTGCGGCCACTTTTCAGTTTTTTCTCTTCTATATTTTTAAAATATTTGTTTTGAAAACAATTAATTGTTGTTTTTGTAAACGAATTCGAAGAATTTTATTGAATTGACACCGCTATGACAATGGCGGTGAGAAAAAACGTTGACGAAAAATTGCCACCGTCATGACGGACGCTATATTACATTACGGTGAACTTCACCGTCTTGTTACTTTACACTCAATTACTTTTACATGGCTGTATTTTTGACAACATACTTCACCGCTATGTAACGGACGCGTCACGATAGCGTCACCGCTTTCGAGGAAACCAGCCCTTTACCCCAAATAGTGCTCTGCTGGGTGTCATACCTATGACCCTGTTGACCGTATTGGTAAGAGCGAATTCAATCTTCGCAATATGTTTAACCCAATCAGAGTGTTGAATTGATTCACTAAATTTTGTAAGCATACCTAATGTACGGTTGACCCTCTCTACCTGTCCATTTGTTTGAGGTGAGTCAACTGCGACTTTTATACATATGTATGTTGTACATTTCGACTTTCCATAAACTCATTAAAATCTCTGGAAGTAAAGCAGCTACCTCTATCAGTAATACATCTAACAGGGCGACTATAATATTCAAAGTAATTTTTGGTGATGCATTAACCTCCTTTGTGCTTGTCGTAAGAACTCCCTACTAGACGGGCCTAATCATGGTTATAAATACTCACTAATACATACAAGCAAACATTTTTGTTTTTACACACACACTCAAAGCCATCTGTCATGGGTTGCTTTTTCTTTTCTTCTTCTTCTTTGATATTGCGAGAAAATTGCAATTGCGCAGTTATAAAAAACGTGCCCATTTAGCATCTCGAATTTACCGTGATCTTCGTTTTCTAACTGATTTCTCAAATCGCATATTTTGTTATCACGGATTTGTGCTGCCTGCAATCTGAAATCTATGTCTTCGCTATCTACCATAGCCACCACTTTTTCGGAATTTGTTTGACATCTACTAAGTGCATCTATGCTGTATAGTGTAATCAAAATTTTCCAGCTCTAAAGCCCATCGACCTATTCGGCGTAGAGCATTAATTGTTGCCAGTGTTTCTAACTCGAAACTATGATAACGTGAGCTTGGTTAGTACGCTTCGAAAAATACGCAATCCACCCTATGGCGTATTTTTCGAAGGAGCCAGTTTCTCTTGATTTACCCTTGGTGTAAGATAAGGTTGCTATCAATAGTAGAGGAGAGGTAGTCATTTATTATCCTCTCGAAGGTTTTGAGCACAAAGGATGAGAGACTGATGTTGTTGTTGTTGTTAAGACTGATCGGCCTATAGTCCTTGGGCTCGTAATGAGACGCCTTCCCCGCCTTAGGAATAAACATTACCGGGACACTTCTCCAGGAGCACGGAATGTAGTTGAGAGCCAGGCAGGCTGTTTTGAGAAATACTAGCCATTTGGCTGATTTCTCCAGCGTGTTAATGAGTTGCGCGGGGATAATCCCGTCCGGTCCGGCAGCCTTAAACGGTTCAAAGCTCTTAACTGCCCGCCTTACCCTTTCCTCCGTGATGGGTATATTTACTGCCAGGCCTGTTGCAAGTGCATTATTCAAGTTACCCGGAAAATGTGTGTTCAAGAGCAGCTCAAGGGTTTCCCCTTCCGTGTTGGTACAGGATCCGTCAGGCTTCTGCAAATAGCTAATGGCTGTTTGAGTTTTCTAGAGGACTCGTCTAAAAGTCTCGCTGTGTCGTCGACCTTTTCGACCCCAGTGCAGAAATTTCTCCACGAAGTTCTCTTTGCCTGTCTCAGGGCTTTTTTGTAGGCCCTTAGTTTAACTTTCTATTGGAGCTATCGAGGCTCCGTGTTGTTGTTGTTGTAACGTGGTGTAGCCCTGCCCAAATGTCAGACAGGGTCACTCCGCGTATATTGCTCTTGGCCGGGTCGATATAAAAAAAACGGCCCGGGTCGTTTCGGCACGATGTGTACAGCACAAGTACTGGAACCGTTCTCGTAGAACTGGCAATACGAGGCTCCGTGTCGAGGTTTTTAGCCTTATTAAATTGCTTCTTGCAGGTTTTACGGAGCAAGTCCAGGTCGTAGGTCCACCAATGTGGCCTATGTTAACCGCGTGGCTTTGGCACTGGACAAGCTTGTTCTAGGGCATTTGAGAACGCCGTGGTGTATTGTCGTTACCAGGTCCTCCAGCTCCTCAACCGATGAGGGGGCTTGTGGGGGTAGTACTGATAGGTCTCTGGCTAAAATTTCATTGTGTAGCTGCCAGTTGGTATTGCGTGGATTGCGTTTCATAATAGGTTGCTTTACACGAAATTCCAACACTATTTCTATATATCGGTGGTCGGAGAATGAGTGTTCTTCAAGAACACGCCATCTTCTGACCCACTCATAAGCGCTTTCACTACAAATAGTGAGACTTATGACCTCCCTACGGGTTTTAGTGATGAAAGTAGGCTCGCTACCCACGTTGCCAACACCAGGTTGGTTGTTAATAGGTAGTCAAACAGGGACTCGCTCCTGGCATTGATTTAGGAGCTTCCCCATTGGACGTGATGAGCATTAACGTCCGCTCCTATATAAGATGACCCGTACAAAAATTGTACACCAGATCTCTCACCTCCCTTTGTGGTGGAGGTTCTTCGGCATCGTAGGGTATATAAACCGACGCCATCGTCAGGCTGGTGCTGCCGACTGGGGGGACAGATTCATTATCCTTGCCTTTGTCCGAGCCGGGATGTCCCTCCAGTCGACGACCTCGATATTTGCACCTTCGTAAACTTCACCCAGTCTTGCAGCTGCTGCCTTGTACAGTGCAACAGTTCTTGCGTCATCGCACGCGACAAGTTTGATCTGTCCCTGGTGCCAGCCCGCATCCGTGACCGCCGCCGAACCACTTGGAGAGGCCAAATAAACGTCGAAGTTTAAAAACCTCATTCAGAATGGCCAGAAGCCAGATGGTACTAGGATAATCCTGTGGGATTATGCCCAGCTTAATAGTGGTCAGGGCATCTCTAAAAAATCCTGATCAGTGTTCTGTCTGTTTTCCATATAAGCAACTGGTATTTTTTACGTGTTGATGTCCTATGAGATGTCAATTGTCTGATTTCGACCAGAATATACCAGTTATCTACTAGTCAGGAAATACCGGTTTCATACTAGTTGTAAAATACCAGTCCCATACTAGTTCAACCTGGACTAGTATGATTTCCATAAAATGAACTAGTCCACACACTAGTCCCAAAAGGACTAGTAGAAATATACTAGTCCCATACTAGTCCAAAAACATTGAACTTGGACTAGCGTGATTTCAACCAGAATTTTCATGACTGACCACTGACCCTTTATTTTCATGTTTATTTTTAAGTAAGCAGCGACTATTTGTATTTACCCTATCACGAAAAAGCATCTGTGAATTATAAGAGAAAAAAGAAGAAAACGAAACGAATGAATTTTGGTTTTTTCAACTGGTATGATTTCATCCAGAAAAATTTAGTTGTATACTAGTATGGAATGGACATTTCCTGTCTAGTATGAGTTCAGCCAGAAAATTCTAGGTGTATACTAGTATGAAATGGATATTTCCTGACTAGTATCAGTTCTGCCAGAAAATTATAGTTGTATACTAGTATGTTTCTGACTGGTTTGAGGTTTCGCTGCAGTGTATAAGCTAAATTAAACATTAATAAACAATGGTTCTACACTGTTTCAAGACAAGTGGTTTAAAATAACGTGATGGCCGAGAGGATATATTGAAATTTACTTCGCTTAGAAGAAACGGGCTTGAGAGAGATCCATTTAGTAACTTAATCTTAAAAACAATTCCAAGCAATTTCCTCCGACTGGAAAGGGTGTGAAGATTTATGAGATTATATAACGGATCCCAGTGAAAATCTCTTAAAACAAAAAGTAAAAATTGTTTTTGGACTGATTCTAGCCTATCTATATGGACTTGGTAGCGCGGTTTCCAGACTATTGAACCATATTCTAGTATCGGTCTGACTAATGATAATGGCTCAAGAAGTTTAGTACCAAAAATCCGTACAACAACAATTCCATTGTTGTAAACAAATATGTGTATCAAGCGAGAGCACGCATTCGCATTTGTCGAACTAACAAAACAACAAAAGCCCAACACTTAGTGAAACGTGATATATATATATCGCTGCCGCTAATAAACCAGTTGGCAAGAACCAAGAATAGAAAAGGGTGTTTAAGGCGTTCACAAAAATAACACGTAACTAGCCGGTAGGTTAGAGACGCGTTGCCTAAATCATACTGATGAGTGGACCTAGCAACTCCCGAAATCGATCTATTAAGCTATGGCGTGTGACCCAAACTAACTTTTTCTATTCTAACAAAAAATGTTTAATTATAAATATGAATTATTAAAAGTAAAAGTACCAACAGCAATAATGAAATTTGTTGAAAAACAAAAATTATTATTTCTTGGCTTCAAGCTTGCATTTACAATGAAGTTTAGTACCAAAAATCCGTACAACAACAATTCCATTGTTGTAAACAAATATGTGTATAAAGCGAGAGCACGCATTCCCATTTGTCGAACTGACAAAACAACAAAAGCCCAACACTTAGTGAAACGTGATATATTTATATATCGCTGCTGCTAATAAACCAGTTGGCAACAACCAAGAATAGAAAGGGTGTTTAAGGCGTTCACAAAAAAATACGTAACTAGCCGGTAGGTTAGAGACGCGTTGCCTAATCATACTGATTAGTGGAACTAGCAACTCCCGAAATCGATCTATGAAGCTATGGCGTGTGACCCAAACTTACTTTTTCTATTCTAACAAAATGTTTTAATTATTTATATGAATTATTAAAATTAAAAATACCAACAGCAATAATACATTTGCTGAAAAACAAAAATTATTATTTCTTGGCTTCAAGCTTGCAATTACAATGAAATAATGTTTGGTTTTATCTTAGAGATGTAAGCCTTGTAGCACTTTTTATGTAAGTAATGTTTATTTAATCCCGTTTTCTTGTATAACTTAAATGCCCAGGTTTTTCTATTTTTCAAAGCCTTAAGATCTTTAGAAAACCAGGCTTGCGTTGGTTTATCGTCAGTAAATTTACATTTAGGAACATGTTTCTCAAACAGACTGTATATAGATTGATTGAAATGTGAAACGTTTAGATTAATATCGCCATTATATTCAGGCAATTTTATTTTCGACAAATCTTTATTTAATTTCCGGTAGTTGGCTTTGGAAAAGTTAAAATCAAAACTACTATTGGAGTAGGATTGTGTATCGTGATCATTGCTTATAGTTTCGTAGACTATCTCTAAAGAAGGATGGTAAAGGTCTTCTGGTAAAACCAGAGGATCACACCGATTCACAAAGAATTTATTTTTATCATCAACGTAAACTAAATCTAAGACTTTCCCAAACTTGTTAGCGGTAATATTTATTTGATTAAGACAGAGATCGGAAATACCATCCAATGTAGCCCGGTTTGGTATTTGGGCTTTTCCTCCCAAAATTGGTAGGTTTTTTTTCCTGTTGGTAGGATGGTAGGACGACTTGAATTTTGGTAGGTTTTCAGCTTCGTTCCAAGGCATCGAGCCCGGAGAATCCCGATCCCGGGCCTTTCCGCGGGATTTGCAAGAATTTAAGCACACGAAACTGCTGAAACACGTCCAAAAATGTCGGGAGAGTATAAAAGTAGGCGTTTTGGCTTCGATTTCAATAATTCGCATTTATGTACAGAACTCCTTTATGAGTTGAAATATCTCCTGTGGGCAGTAAAATATCGAGTTCTCGTTTTCGTATTAAGCATACGAAAGTCAAAACACGTATTTCGATTCTTCTTCGACTTTTTTGGACTGTATGTATATGAGATAATCCCGGGACACCGGAGTTGCTGGGATTTGTTCAAGTAGCATCACTGTCTTGTTGAAAAGTGAATACTTTCAAAGGTAAAGCCTCACTCTCGTGATCCTGGAAAAAGGACATTTTATACCAAAGAAGTATGGTCGCTATTGATCTGGAACCTCCTATCATATATATTTGGAAGTTTATAGTGAATAACAACTTTGCCCACTATTCAACGCATCTATCAAAATACTGATCTCAAACTTCAAAAGATGTTCGCTGAAATATGTGTGGACCCGCTTTGAAGTCAAACTGCAACTTTTATATCTAAATGAGTGCTGGCCCTTAGAGAATGTCACAATATCTCTTGGAGCCATTTTTAACATGATTCGATGAAACCTGGTTATACGATCTGGAAACGAGAAAAAAACTCATACAAATTGTTGATGCTGTGAAAAATATATTGGTAGGATGAAGTCACTTACGTTTCATTCTGCTATTTACATTTTTAGCAAGAAATTAAATGTATTACAGCTAAGCATCACATAAAACTTAGCTTCAGTTCATTTATTTAACCCTTCTTACAGCACTCACTGGTATTAATTCTAGTATCTTACTATAAAATTATGGAAGCCATAGAGAAAGAAAAGAGTGCTGTTTTTAACAATTTTTTTGATTTTTTATACCTTAACTCTTTGAAATCAATTTGAACAGGGTTACCAACATTTTTCATATAAAAAGTATATGTTTCTGAGAAGCTCGGTCTATCCTCTTGACAATAGCGGTATTTTGGAAACTCTACAACAAAGCCAATTTTCCTCAATTTCAACTCACTTTTCTAGGATTTGCCCAAAAGGAAAAATTTCTAACAATAAATACAAAGCCGTACGTCTAGTTCCTTAGCAAGAACGAAATTGCAATCACGGTAGCTGGTATTATTTGTTTGTGAGTTGTTGCTCAGTTTGTTCGTTAAATAACAAAAATAGAATAATTTAAAAATAAATTATTCGATCGGTCAAATAGTCCATGAAAATTTTCTACTGTACAATAACATGACCATAACATCAAGCTTTCATATTCTAGCCAAGGACCCGTGGCGCTGTAAAAAATCGTAACAGAGGATGCAGCTTAAAAGCCCTAGTCACACATCGCAAGCTACAGATGTCGCAGCTGTGTGATCGTAAAAGGCAAAGAGATATGTATTCATAAATATACAACAAAAAAATAACATTAAAAATATACAGGTATTAACGAACATAGTAGCAATGGTCTCACGAAATCAAACAAGCAGTGTTGGTGTAACTAGTATGACACGCTCGGGTAGAAATTCCTAATTTCTCCTTGGTTCAATGACCACTATAAAGGGAAAGAGGAAAAATTTCTAACAATAAATACAAAGCCGTACGTCTAGTTCCTTAGCAAGAACGAAATTGCAATCACGGTAGCTGGTGTTATTTGTTTGTGAGTTGTTGCTCAGTTTGTTCGTTAAATAACAAAATAGAATAATTTAAAAATAAATTATTCGATCCGTCAAATAGTCCATGAAAATTTTCTACTGTACAATAACATGACCATAACATAAAGCTTTCAATTTTTTATTTTATTCAAATTTATTTTATTTTTATTTTTTTTACATTCGTTTATTTTAATTTATTTTTCTGTACTAAATTATTTTAAAATATACTTCTTTGTTTGAATCGTTTTGTTTTATACTTTTTTATTTGGTTTTTATTTTACTTTGTTTTATTTTATTTCAAGCTATTTTTTTAATGCTATTCGATTTTCCTTTATCTTTATTGTATTTTATTTTATTTTAAATTTATTTATTTGATTTTTTTTCATTTCACTTTGTTTTATATTATTTTGTCTTAATTTATTTTTTAGTTCTTTTGCCTTTTATTTTTATTTTTTATATTTTTTTACTTTGTTTTATTGTAATTACATTTTTATATTATTTTAAAATTTAAATAATTTTATTCTTATTTTCTTTTATTAAAAACAAAAAATAATAGTGAATTTGTTAATTAAACTCAACTCACTTTTTTGCTTACAGCGCCCATTTTATATCAATAACGAATGAAATTTACCTATTGTTTATTTTTGACACTTCGTTTCCGCCTCAACAGCCGATAATTGTCAAAGAGAATACCGATTAACTCCCAACGTAAGAGTCAGCTGTTATCGGGTTGGTTATCGTGTTCATCGTTCGCCATTCAGAATAGCAACACACCGACGATTATTGATTTTGGCACGATATCGTCAAAGAGAATGAGGCTGTTAAGGTCATCTTCAGAGGTGTGAGGGTGAAATCTAGACACAAAAATCGCTCGCTTCGGTGGAACCACGACGAGCTTCTTAGTCAACGGTTCGGACGGTTCAGACTCACAGTAGTTGGAGGCTCAATCGTTATAGTTGGAGGCTCTAAGTTCCTCCTAGGCGAGATCCTTCGAGGAGGGTTATTGGACTTGGCCTGAACAGAAGTACTAGGAGTGGGAGAAGCTAAGTCTATTAGTTCAATTGGTTGAGATGGTTGAGGTAAATTCGGGGTTGTTGAACTAGTTGACGAATCCTTTTGAGGTTGGCGCATGGTTTTTGGGTCATCAGTACCGGAAATGTCATCGAAAAGTTTAAATGTTTTAAAAATAGTGTCATGTTTTGCGAATTTCTCGCTTAACAATGCAAAATCTTTGCGGATATCAGAGAACCCGTCCCTGGTGCAAGACCACCGCAATCCCTTGTCCTCAGTAATGACGTCGGCAATCCTACCGTTCAACCCAGCGCACTTGACGTCGACAAGCCCGTCACACAGCCAACATGCGACACAGCGTTCAGACTCGCTTTGAATTTGGAACTATTCAATAATGCACAACATCGCGGTAATTTAATTAAACAATGAAGTTATTGAAAAGAAAACAAAAACTCAATTTAAAAGAAAAATAGTGTTGGGTGAAACAAAGAGCGCAACCCTGAACGTTTTAAAGCAATGTAGGTGTACGTTTTAAAGCAATGTAGGTGTAATCGAGCAGTTTTAAATGCACTGTGTTAGACGGCAAACAAACCACGCAAACAGCTGTAACAAAAAGGAAGATAAAAAGCAAGTAATCGTACAACAATTGCAATATAGAAACGATGCCTTTCAATAGCAACAAATAAATTATGCAAAAGGCTCGGCATATGAAATTACACAAATTAAACACAATAACTAAAATAATAAATTTCACACAAATTAATGAAGCACAGGAAGTGTTTACACTCTTTTAACTTTAATTTTTCACTCAAAATCTAAGTAATATCAAAGATAAAATCATTTAATGTAAAGAAAAGCACAGAGCAAAAAGAAACACGCCTATACAGCTTGCCAGATATGAGTACATCAGTCGCCATAGCTGTTCCCACGTCTGATGCCGATAGTAATAACCACAATTTTAGCCACTGATGCTAGCGCCACCGAAGCATCAAGAATCAACACAATGGACCCACGGCCCATTCAGTATTCGATTTCAACGCCATGGAGCAACGTTTAACTTTGTTAGTAAGCAATTTGAAAGCCACTCAAGGGCAATTAAGGGAGCGTGACATCCAAAACGAAGCCCTCAGAACAGAACTATTACGTAGCGCCAGCTTTACAGCCATACATGCCAGCAGCGCAGTAGCCGTGTCGCGAGATGGTTGAATCTCTACTGATTCACCCCAACAACGTTGATTGCATTATAAATCAACTCAAGAGTCGATTTGGACTCCCGGAGCAGCTTATTCGAAGTCAACTGCAACAAGTGAATGAGATCGCAACCAAGGTGAAATATATTTGAGCCTCTTTCAGTGATTGGTTATCATCACTTGCCGATGTCATTTGCTCTATTCAGGATGAAAGCCAGTTTACCGAACGTGGCACGAAACGTCGAGGGCTACTAAAAGTAGACAAAAGACAACAACCACACAAATGTATAATTTGCCAGGGTCAGCACAAACCGTACGAGTGTAAACGCCTTCTCAACAGTTGATAACAGGTGGGCTGAAGTAAAATCACATCATCTATGTTTCGCATGCCTTAATGCAGGTCATTCCTCTCGGAATGCAGATTATGGAAGGTTTGTGGTCTCGACGGATGTAAACTCATGCATAACCAATTGCCAAGGTGAAATATATTTGAGCCTCTTTCAGTGATTGGTTATCATCACTTGCCGATGTCATTTGCTCTATTCAGGATGAAAGCCAGTTTACCGAACGTGGCACGAAACGTCGAGGGCTACTAAAAGTAGACAAAAGACAACAACCACACAAATGTATAATTTGCCAGGGTCAGCACAAACCGTACGAGTGTAAACGCCTTCTCAACAGTTGATAACAGGTGGGCTGAAGTAAAATCACATCATCTATGTTTCGCATGCCTTAATGCAGGTCATTCCTCTCGGAATGCAGATTATGGAAGGTTTGTGGTCTCGACGGATGTAAACTCATGCATAACCAATTGCTTCACGAAACCCAGTCATAAATGCGCTAGTTCAATCGCCATCGACGTCAAAGAACTTCGTTCGATCCAAATCATCTTAGCCATCGCCGCCAACACAAGGTAATGATCCAGGATCTTCAGTGCTGCGTTGCGCCGCCGATTCGAGAGAAGGTTAGCTGCTGTTCCGTATTCTCCCAGTGACAGTATACGGCAAGCAACAAAATGTAAACACGAACGCTCTGTTGGACGAAGGCTCATCCATAACCATGCTTGACAACACCCTAGCTGAAGAATTGAATTTGCGCAGACAACCCCACCACCTAAACGTCCAGTTGTTCGGTGGTCATGCGGTGCAGGAACCAACTAATTTGGTTGACATTTGTGTCAGCGGTGCAGGTATGTCAAAAAAACACAAAACAATGCGTACGTTGTCAAGAATCTTCAATTGCCATCACATGGTCTTAGCCATTCCGACCTTATGTGCGATGAAGAACAAATTCGTCAGTTACCAGTGCAGCCACAATGCAGTATAACTAGTGCCGAGACTACTTATAGGAATTGACAATTTTCACTTGGGTATTGCTTCCCAAACGTTTGCGATGCGTAAGAATGGTCCATATGCTGCCAATACAGAATTGGGTTGGGTAGTTTTTGGGCCATCAAACCACACTTTACATAAGCCATCTATATACCTTTTGATGAACAGCTGATCATGAAGATCTCCACAACATGGTAGCCGACCGGTTTATTCAGATGAGACTTGTCCGGCTGACGGCCAACGAATATAAAATTAAATTTTACAGTCAAGAAAAATATGACAAAACTAAGTCAATAATTCAAAATTAAAGAAATTGTATGCTAAGATCATAGATCTAAAAAATATTACAAAGTACATATCTTATCAACAACATTCCCACCCCCGTGAATCAACTGGAGTCACTAATCGCAAGAAACGTCCAAAACGGCCGGCTTAGATTTGTTCGTACGTCGACTTGTCGTATTTCACCATCGCGGCCAGGGTAAACTTCCTCCCCAACACCACGAGACCATTCCCGTGGCATGTTCGGATCACATAGAAACACCAGATCACCTTTTTTTGATAGGATTCCTCCGCTGGCACCACTTAACGCGACGTGTCAATGTAGGCAAATACTCCGTTATCCAGCGCTTCCAAAAATGATGGCGGAGTTGACGTGCAATACGCCATTGTTGACGCTCTGCGAAGGTATCTGTTGAAACTTCATATGCACATGGTGTCTGTGCGGTATTAGCCGATCCCAATTGGAAGTCGTTTGGCGTTAACGTCTGCTCCTGATTTGCATCTACTGGCAAGTGTGTGAGAAGGCGAGAATTAACAACATTTTCCGCCTCAATCAGGAAGCAGTTGAATGTATGTTCCTTTGGCTTGACTTCTTTCATTGTTTGTTGCAAAACTTTCTTGATCGACTGAACCATACGTTCCCATGCTCCTCCTTCGGCCGGACTGTGAGGCGAATTGAAAAGCCACTCGACACCTCGTTTCGATAACTCACTTTGTATTCGATTGTAGCGAAAACTTCGTCGCAACGTTTGGTTTCGTTATTGCTGCCGACGAAGTTTTTTCCATTGCCGGATCGTATTCGTTGTGGCATTTATAAAATTTCGAATGACGGTGATACAAGAGTCGGTACTTAGGTCGTGACGTACGGAACATATGGTCGCTTCTATGTTTTGATGGCCTATTAACATGTGATGATTTAACACAACCAATCTCGTGAATATGTGCGTAGGCGGCAATATTATGGGGTGTCTAACGTCCATTGGTAACCAACTGACAGCATCGATACGTCCTTTGGTGTGATTTACTCTGCCCATTACGAATTTGTTGTATTTCGGTATTGAAAGCCTCATTTTGAACGATACGGCATGAAAAGAGTTTCGATGCTTCCAGATCACTGGCAGTCAACCCATAGCATTTACTCAAACTTAGAATTTGGCGTCGACATCTTTTAGTAAACAGGATTACCCAGGCTGTAGTTCTTAAGAGACGAAAAGCGATTAAAACTTATTAAGTCACAACTTACGATGCTCAAAGTGAATTGCGATCGTATCTCTTCATCTGGTTCATCGAGTTTCATGGCAGAAATGTCTTCGGTTGGCTGGGAATTCTCAGACTGGCGCAGGAAAATCGGACCATTAACCAAACGGCTTGTCGGGGAGAACTATACTTTAGAAATCCATTGCCAATTGGATACTTTTGTGCAGGCAAGAATCTCTGAGATCATATGTTGCACTAATGGTTTGTATCTTCGGTGTTTACTTCGTATCCAATTTATGACGGTTTTTGAGCTCGAAAACGGCATCCATGTGTATGGACTTCACTTGGCTTGAAACTGCGATAGCTGTTTCTATCGTGTCAAAACTGTCAACGAAATCATCAACGTAATGGTGCTCCAAAATGGCTTTAACTGCACGGTCTGTGCATGGTTTTTCGGTGCGATGTTCCAAGGCGTTTCGAATTTTGACGTAATGCGCGACACATGGCGAGCACGCCGCTCCAAACGTCACCACACACATTTCATACGTGTCTGGTTTTCTAACGAGGTCACCATCTCTCCACAGGAACTTCTGAGATTGTCTGTCTTCTGGACGTACCAACCCCTGATGAAACATTTCCTTAATATCACCGCATACGCCCACCACTCCTTCACGGAAATTGAAAAGGATTGATGGTAATGGTCTGTAATCTTGAGGACCTTTCAGCAAACAGTGATTTAACGAAACACCTTTAACTTCAGCGGCAGCGTCAAAAACAATCCTCAACTTATTTGGTTTGTTAGGGTGCGTCACTTGAAAGTGTGGTAGATACCAGGTGGCGACGTTGTGTGATTGTCTTCTGTATGTTCAAGCATAACCTTTTTCGACGTAAGATTCAATCATGAGTTTGTATGCGACGGCCAAGCTAGGTTCGCGGTTCATTCGTTTCTCCACGCTTACTAGTCTCCTTAATGCCATGTCATAACTGTCTGGCAGATGCATGCTGTCGTCTTTCCACAGCAGAGCCGTTTCGAACCGTGTACCAACACGGCGGGTCGTCGACTCCAAAATGTTCCTTGCGCGTATTTCTTCGTCTTTTTCAATACGCTTCGCAGCTCTCACTCCGAAACTTTCAGTGTCGAAGAAGTCATCTACCATGTTGTGGAGATCTTCATCAGTCTTGCTGTTCATCAAAAGGAATGTAGATGGCTTAGGTGAAGTGTTGTTTGATGGACCAAACACTACCCAAGTGAAAATTGTCAATTCCTATAAGTAGTGTCGGCACTATACTGGATTGTGGCTGCACTGGTAACTGACGAATTTGTTCTTCATCGCACATAAGGTCGGAACGGCTGAGACTTTGTGATATGTGGGTCAAGTTAGCAAAGCACTCTAATGCAATCGAGTCGGGACTAGGTGGAAAATTTGCCGTGATTTTGCCGGGAAAGAATTAATTTTGCCGGGTAACTCTCGGAATTTTGGGGTGCACCCTAATGAAAACCATGTTAGAGACAAGATATCGAAATCGGGCTTGTTTCATATTTTGCCGTAATTTATCCGGGAAAGAGTTTTTTTTGCCGGGCTTCTCTTACTCTGAATTTTAGGGTGCTTTGCTAACTTGACCGTCAACTTAGCAAAGCACCCTAATGAAAACCATGTTAGAGACAAGATATCGAAACCGGACTTGTTGCATATTTTGCCGCTAATTTGCCGTAATTTATCCGGGAAAGAATTATTTTTGTCGAGCAACTCTTCCTCGGAATTTAGGGGTGCTTTGCTAACTTGATCGTCAACTTAGCAAAGCACTCTAATGAAAACCATGTTAGAGACAAGATATCGAAACCGGGCATGTTGCATATTTTGCCGCTAATTTGCCGTAATTTATTTTTCCGGGCAACTCTTACTCGGAATTTTGGAGTGCTTTGCTAAGTTGACGGTCAAGTTAATGAAAACGATGTTAGAGACAATATAACAAAACCGGGCTTGGTGCATATTTTGCCGCTAATTTACCGTAATTTATCCGGGATAGAATTATTTTTGTCGGGCAACTCTTACTCGGAATTTTGGGGTGCTTTGCTAACTTGACTGTCAACTTAGCAAAGCACCCTAATGAAAACCATGTTAGAGACAAGATATCGAAACCGAGGTTGTGTCATATTTTGCCGCTTATTTGCCGTAATTTATCCGGGAAAGAATTATCTTGGTATTTGTTTCCTTTAGGGGTCAACTGCTAAGAAATTACCTAAATTTATGGGATATAGCTTAAAAGACGGGGTTTGGCCTCAGGATCACGAATTCGAATTGCTAAGTTGACACGAAACTTCCTATATTAATATGCAACACGCCCGGTTTCGATATCTTCTCTCTAACATGTATTTCATTAGGGTGATTTGCTAAGTTGACGGTCAAGTTAGCAACGCACCCCAAAATTCCGAGAAAGAGTTACCCGGCAAAACTAATTCTTTCCCGGCAAAATCACGGCATATTATCCACCTAGTCCCGACTCGATTGCATTAGGGTGCTTTGCTAACTTGACTCACATCTTTGTGATGGCAATTGAAGATCAAAGGAACATACATTCAACTGCTTCTTGATTGAGGCGGAAAATGTTGTTAATTCACACACTTGCCAGTAGATGCAGCCGTTAACACCAAACGACTTCCTATTCGGCTAATACCGCACAGACACCATGTGCATATGAAGTTTCAACAGATACCTTCGCAGTGCGTCAACAATGGCGTATTGCACGTCAACTCCGCGATCATTTTTGGAAGCGCTGGATAACGGAGTATTTGCCTACATTGACACGTCGCGTTAAGTGGTGCCAGCGGAGGAATCCTATCAAAAAAGGTGATCTGGTGTTTCTATGTGATCCGAACATGCCACGAAGGGAATGGTCTCGTGGTGTTGTGGAGGAAGTTTACCCTGGCAGCGATGGTGAAATACGACAAGTCGACGTACGAACAAATTTAGGAGTTAAACGACGAGCTGTATCTAAGCTGGCCGTTTTGGACGTTTCTTGTGATTAGTGAATTCAGTTGATTCACGGGGGTGGGAATGTTGTTGATAAGATATGTACTTTAATGAATTTGTACTTTGTAATATTTTTTAGATCTATGATCTTAGCATATAATTTCTTTAATTTTGAATTATTGACTTAGTTTTGTCATATTTTTTTTTAGTGTAAAATTTAATTTTATATTCGTTGGTCGTCAGCCGGACAAATCTCATCTGAATAAACCGATCTATAACCGTTCCGTTTCAAATAATTTTGCTTTTTATTGACGGTTTAAGTCGCGTTAAATCAGTAAACTCGGACCAACGATAACTGAAAAATGATAGTAAGTTTTTGATCATCAAATGAAATCATATTTGATTATACCTTCACTTATATTACGTTCACGTTGGGCCATAAACTCGAGTTTATTGACAACAACAATATTAATTAACTCAAAAAATGCCCCTTTAACTCGAGTTTATGGCCTAAAATGTATTTAAATTGAGATATTTTCAAAATTCATTCATTCAAATGCTGTGTGGGTTGTGTTTTTACCCACACGTTCAAAGCCATCTGTCAACGGTTGCTTTTTCTTCTTCTTCTTTGATATTGTGAGAAATTTGCAAGTGCGCAGTTAATAATTTTATAAAATACTTTACAAAGAGTTTTGTAGTGAAATTACAGCTAAATCGCACAGATAAGGTAAATAAGGGTTATTTATACCTTGTATATAATACTTTGATATTTAAAAAATATTGTAACTTGCCTTAGCATTTAAATCAAAATTTTGAAAATTGAAAAAGTAGAAATGATTATAAATTTTTGAATAGAACAATAAACATCTCAAAATTAAATTAAGATTTGTATAGCTGCGCAGAAACCAATATATTAAATTTTATACCAAAAGAATATCAATATCTATCATTTGAAAAATCGCAACTTCCACAACAACAATCAAATTTTCAAAATTTTTGTCAAATTTTGTTTTTGAAATTAGTTTTACATACATTAGAGTGGGTCGATTTTTAGGGGAGGAGAAAAGTGAAAAATCGCCATCGCGGAAAACGTTCTATCAGAACGAATTTCAATATCTCATCTCAGCTTGTTTCGGAGATATCCCTAAAAAGTGAGACTAAAAAGGGAAGGGGACCTATTATGCTGTGTGTTACTTTTTAGGGGACATGTCTTTATTTGTAGTTTTAGTTAAGCAAAGCAAACAAAAAATTCACAGCGAGAATATCAAATACATGGTGAACATCTGGTAATAGAGGGCGAAAACCCCTTTTTCATTGTTTGATGCATACTTTATACGGTGTTTCCGCCGAAAGCAAACTCCGTGTTTTCCTAGCGTGTTTAGAAGCCAACAAAACACCATTCGAAAATTTCATAACCCAAACCCATTTCAAACCCCTTTTCAAAGCGTGTTTACTTTGGGTTTGCATACACTTGCTGTTTTTTCGAACCCAAAACCTGGTGGGGCCATTCTGAACCAAGTATGGTTTAAGGACTCGCCGAGGTCTTTTGCGCAGCGTCTGTTCACCATGAGGGGCGGCTGCAAGCGGGCGTTTGTCTTGAAGCAAGCGGCTCGCTATATAAATGTGCAAATATTCTCAAAAAAAAAAACTCTGAAACGGGTTGTGCGCTGGGTTTGGGACCCGCCTCGTAAAAAACCTAATTCCAATGAAAATAAAAACTACAAAGCCTCGGATGAGAACCCCCTTTAATGTTGACGACCCGGCAAAACGAATTATAGACTGCGAGAAGGATATTAGGGCATGTACGTGGAATGTCCGGACCCTTTCTAGGGAGCGTACCGCTGCCCGACTGGTTGATGTCCTCGCGAACGCAAAGGCTGACATGACCGCCCTGCAGGAAATGCGATGGACGGGGCAAGGAAAGACGACCATCGGTCCTTGTGACGTATACTGCAGTGGCCAGACACGCGGCAAAGCGCGTGGTGTAGGATTTGTGGTGGGAAAGAGATTTCGCCGCCAAGTACTAGCGTTCACTCCTGTGGACGAGCGTCTCGCTGCGATCTGCATCAAGGCGAGGTTTTTCAACATAACATTTATCTGCGCCGACTGAGGAGACGGAGGACGCATAACGATAAACTTGAACAAGCCTATGCGTGCTGCCCCCTGTATGATATCAAAATCGTGCTCGGCGACTTTAATGCCAAGGTGAGAAGGAGTCTTTGGTCCTACAGTTGGAAAATTCAGTCTCCACGATATAACATCCCCCAACGGCACTAGGTTGATTGTCTTCGTCGCTTCCCGCAATATGGTCTTCAGTAGTACCAGGTTCCAGCATAAGCGAATACACCAAGCCACCTGGCTGTCCCCTGATCAAAGAACAAGAAGCCAGATTGATCATGTCATGATCGACGGCAGACACAGCTCCACCGTTCTAGACGTGCGTACCCTACGCGGTCCCAATATCGACTCGGACCATTATCTTGTTGCAACCAAGATACGCACATGCCTCTGTGCAGCGAAGAAAGTACGCACAGCAACGGAAGGAAAGTTTTACGTCGAGGAGTTGCGCGTGACACAGACAGCTGATAATTTCTCCACTCGACTCTCACACCTGCTATCGGAGAGCAATCCTCGACCTAACGATGTAACCGAGCAATGGAAGCATGTCTCTCACTCATTACGTACCGCCGCTGAAGCCACTATAGGGTTTCAGCGAGCCCGCAAGAACAACTGGTAAGATGAGGAATGCACCGCAGCCTCGGACAAAAAGGACGCTGCCTACAAGGAGACGTTGCGAACGGGCGCAACCCGCAGTTTATGGCAACAATATCGTGAGGCAAAGAAGGAAGAGAGACGCCTTTTCAGAAAAAGAAAAGAGAGGCCGAAAGGCGTGAGTGTGAGGAGCTTGAGATGCTGGCTGACAGGAACGATGCCCGAAAATTCTATGAAAAGATCCGGCGGATGACGGAAGGTTTAAAGACCGGGGCAAGTTCCTGTAAGGACAATAATGGCGACCTGGTAACTGACGTACAGAATGTACTTAAGTTATGGAGGGAGCACTTCTCCTCACTGCTAAATTGCGAGGGAGACGTTGAACCCGATACCCCAATCCCTGACGATGGAAAGGTCGTCCACCTGACTATGAAGAAGTGAGGATATCTATATCCCGGCTCAAAAACAACAAAGCGCTTGGAAAAGACGGACTACCCGCCGAGCTGTTCAAACACGGAGGCGAAGAGCTGGTAAAAAGCATGCATCAGCTCTTATGCAGAATATGGTCAGACGAATGCATGCCTCCGGATTGGAATTTAAGTGTGCTTTGCCCAATCCACAAGAAAGGCGATCCCGCTAACCGCACCAACTACCGCGGAATCAGTCTTCTTAATATCGCATATAAGGTTCTTTCTAGCGTGTTGTGTGAAAGGCTGAAGCCCATCGTAGACAAACTGATTGGACCTTATCAGTGTGGCTTTAGTCCTGGTAAGTCTACCATCGACCAGATTTTCACGATACGCCAAATCCTGGAGAAGACCCATGATAAAAGAATCGATACACCCCACCTCTTTGTCGATTTTAAAGCCGCTTTTGACAGCGCAAAAAGGAGTTGCCTCTATACCGCCATGTCTGAATTTGACTTCCCTGCAAAGCTTATTCGGCTTTGCCAAATGACGTTGAGCAATACCAACAGCTTCGTCAGAATCGGGAAGACCCCTCTCTGAGCCATTTGAAACCAAACGAGGCTTCAGACAGGGCGACTCCCTTTCGTGCGATTTCTTTAACCTGATGCTAAACCGCAATGGCACAATCTTTTACAAGAGTGTGCAATTGCTGGCGTATGTCGATGATATTGATATCATTGGCCTTAACAGCCACGCCGTAAGCGCTGCTTTCTCTGCACAGAGCCAAAAAGTTCACCTATAATCAAAGAGATCGACGTCTAAAAAAGCTTTTTGGCCGGGGAGAGCGAGTGGGGACAAATTTGAAGAAATTTGTTCTAGGAAATCTTTTTGATTTTAGCTTGAATTTCTTCTGAAATTTATTGAAAAGGAAATCGGCCAGAAAGAAGGAGTTAGCTTCTTATTTATGAATTTTTTATGTACTTTTGTCAAAAACGTGCAATTGTTAGAAGAAATCTTCTTGTTTTTATGATATATGAGAACATCCTCTTATTTTCACTAGATTCATATTGAATTTATTGAAAAGGAAAACTATTTATTTTTAAAAGATCCCTTATTAATTCAAATTTTGCTATTAACGTCTCAACCTATGTACATACAACGTATGTACATAAAAGTATACCTTCTTCAAATGTGTAATTCGACGCTACCAAGCACAAGTACCCGATAGCATCATGGTAGAGATCTCCGTTCAGCAGTTAATAATTCTTAGTTCGATTCGCGGTGAAGGCAATAAGGCAAGTGGACATGTGGTGAGGCAAAAAGAACAAAGGTGTAATTAGACGTTGGCAAGTTAAGTATACGATGGCATGGTAGTGTAGATTAGACTAGACTAGACATCTGGGTTGAGCGTTCATTTTTTTTTAATTTGAAATATTAAAAAGAAAATCTTCTTAATATTATGTGATTATTTACTCAGTTTTATTAAAAAGAAACACCCTGTCATAATAAGACGGGCATCTTATTGGAAAAATATCATAGAGAAATCCTTCTGATTTAGAGGGCATTTTATGTGACTTTTTGCTCTGTGTGGGTTGGATAAGGAAGCGAAAAAAGTGGGTCTTGCGGTGAACGAGGACAAGACGAAGTATCTGCTGTCATAAAAGAAAGAATCGCCGCACCTGCGCCTTTGCAGCCATGTGACTGTTGATAGTTACAAATTTGAAACTGTGAGGGACTTTGTCTATTTGGGAACCAGCATTAACACCAAAGACTCCGCTGGCTGTTATGCGAATGAACAAAGAAGCTCCAGCACAGAAGGTTTTCCTATTGTCGCCTGAATTCGGCAGCAGAGGAGGGGGGAGACCTCGACTGAGATGGAAACAACAGGTGGAAGATGACTTCAACTCCCTTGGGGTTTCCAATTGGCGTCAGTTATCGCTAAAACGGAATGGCTGGCGTGCTTTGATATGCAACGGCCAAAATCGCTTAGGCGGTTAAGCGCCAATAAATGATGATGATGATGAATATAAAGTAGGCACTAATTTTAATCTATTTGTTAAAATATTTCTTAAGATTTTTTTGGTTGCTGAAATTCAACCATGCGTTCAAAAAATTCTATACTACAATGGAATGCAACTCCGAAAAATTCACCTCCGAAGAGGACTTTCACTACAGTGCAATCACTGGTTCTACTGTGGCAATAACTAAAGCTTACACCATGAAAAACCATAATATCTAAAGTGCTTTTGCGTTATTCATAACCATTAGGTCTAACTTGCGTTGGGGTTGTTCATAACCATTACAGCTAACACACGTTTGCGTCACGCAAAGACATGGTTATTTTTTGCACACTCGTCTTAAGAAAAAATCTGAGAAAACTAACCAAAAGTCACATTAGTTCCATTTTTATACGGTTGAAAGCCAATTTCCTCGTCCATCTGAAAGTATGTAATTTTGGGCACATGAACATATAAAAATTACTGGACATGTTAAATAAAACTTTTTAGCACTATATACTTGCCTTATCTGTGCGATTTAGCTGTAATTTCACTACAAAACTCCTTGTAATGTATTTATAAAGTGCTGGCCTTTGGGCGGAGGCCGCTATGTCCTCTGGCGTCCTCCTACCCTCACCTTGCATACCCCGGGAAAGCCGTGCAGCTATGCTTGTATATGCACGAGCTAGCTCGCCGGACTGTGGGGTGGATTGTTGGCCTCCGAGGCATGTCAGCCGCACCATACAAAAAAATCTCATACCTGACCATGCATCACTTGCACTTCAGGTCTGTCTGCGCCTGACCCCCCCTTCTCTAACCCTCCACCTCCGGCCATAGATGGTATTTTGGCCGGGCCACTCTCAACCCTCCCTTCCATGGCCGGCCGAGGCAAACGATTTGTGCCGACCCCAATTGTGTCCCCCATGCGCCCTCTCAGCACATCCCCATCCCCGTCCCTGTCCAGTCCGTGCATCCCCACCACATCTGAAAAGAAGGACACTCAATTCCAATTAATATTTAGCAATACATGGTTTTTATTACAAATTTACGAAAATTGTGTGAATTCATACCCTTCATGGGCTTTGCTTACATCCTAAGCTAATGCTAGCATGAGTAAAAGTGTGCGTAACTTTGCTTATATACCCACTTGCTAGTGGCGTGCTATTTTGTAACCGGAGTGTGTGCGTGTATGTGTGTGCATTGCTCGTCGACCCCGCTAAGTCGTTCGCCTATGGACAATAGGCCCCCAAGATCGGGCACCGGTCTGTGACAGGCTCACACACCCCTACAACCACCCTCCGTGTCACAAAACTTATGAATTAAACTTTTTATAATAGTAAATCGACAAAAATTGAAATCAAAATGGTTGACAAAACATCAACCCAAAAGAAAATTTTAACAAAACTGAAACTAATTGCATATAAAGAAAAATTGAAATCAAATTGTATAGTATACGACCCTCGTCGGGATTCGCGTTTGCCCTAGGCTTACGCGGGTATGTGTGCCTGCATGAGCACTGTCTCAAACAAAAATCTGTAAAACTTAAATCAAACGTACTTATCAAAAGAAATCGGCAACCACTAGGCCACAAATTGTATCCCTCGTAGGGACTCGCTTATGCCCTAGGCATAGGTGTGTGTGTGTGTTCAATCGTGTGTGTGTGTGTCCACTTTAATGGCACTTTGTTCCAGGCCCCAAGTGTGTACGTAGGTGCATGTGGGCGTCGTCTATTTGACCTTAAGGGTTCGTGGATACTTGGGACCTGTGCCCTAAATTCTCGTGAGCCAGTGCGTGGCGCTCAGTCCCACCTTCACGTCTACACTTGGTGCAGGAAACATACTTGAAATCAAATTTGTTTAAAACTAAAATCGAACTAAAACTTAAATAATATCAGATAAAGAAATATGCAATTATCTGTGTTCGGAGTGTGCGCATGTGTGGGTATGGGTGTTTGCTCGACCCTGTCGGGTCGTGGTTGCCAGCATATTATGACTCTCAACGTTTGGGATGCTGGTTACATGCACACCCTCACTAGCCTACACTCCGATCGACTGTATGTGTGTTGTGAACTAAAATGTTTGTAATTGAAATACCGCGAAATTTGAAAATATCAATAACCGAGGAGAAAATGAGTCCGCTCATGGACTACAGTACCAGGAATGTCGCAGGCCTCGTCCAGATCCTCACTTGGATGGCAATGTACCACACGGGTTAATTTACCACGCTTTATCCCTCCCAGGCCTACAAGACGTCTTGTAACAGGGTTAAAGGAGTGCAACTAATGTGGTGCTTGAACCACCACTTCACAAAATAAAGAAACAAGAGAAAAAACTCTATCCCCAAAAGTGGGGGGTGTGAGACGATGCCGTCGACTATTGGGTCTGCGCTTGACATCAAACCCAAGCAATGCGTGCAGATCAACTCAGCCTAAAATTAAAATTTAAATTGAGACCTTCCGTCTCGCTATTGTCAAGGCGGCCTACGCTTATGGCGCGCGACTTTCCCCGCACCCTTGTGACGGACTTTTCCTTCGGTATGCTGGGGTAGGCTCAGTCCGTCCAGGGTTCTGAAAATAGATGTTCCCTAAAGGTCCTCTCGAAATGACAAAACCCTGATTAATATTTTTAAAATGTTTATTGTTGGGATTCACTACTCTTTTCTCAAATCAATCTACAAATCTTAATTTTATTTTCAAACTACGATAAGGGTGGTAAGGTTGAAAACCCCCTACTCAGCCCTTCTTCGGCGGAGGTGAAAACTCACCCCTTACTATGACTTAAGATTCCTAGCTAAAATAAAGGCGGCTGAGGTGAAAACCCTCTGCTCGACCCAACCGTCAGCGGAGGTGAAAACCCACCACTGAATATAAACTCTGCGATAGTGAGGTGAAAACCCCCAGTTCCGCATTCATCGAGGTGAAAACCCACGACTACTATACCTAGCTCTAGTCGCGGACGACTCAATTATTCTAATAACTGCTCGCCTTTTTATACTCTTTTTTGTGCGCAGCAACCTTCCAATTCACAATAACAATGCTTAAAACTACTGTTCCTTAACCTAACGGTGCATCTTCCACTTAATTTCTAAGACCTTAGGTATATATGCGACATTTACATATATATAATTTGTATCATGTTTGCTAACAGTTTTTACACTGCTACTACTTCCTCTTGGAATACCCCCATTGCATTCCATCAGCAGTTCGCTCGCACTGCCTTGATCAGCTGGGCCTGCTGTTCACATAAATATTGGTGACGTCAATATGTATAAGTTACTTGTTCATTTTGCTGCATTCCCAACGCCTATTGTTATTGCCGTGCTTATTGTTATTCTCTTCTTTATGCTATGTCCGCTGCATCGGATGATCTAGTATGTAGGCATGCGGGTGTATGTAGCCAAGCAAAGCTGTTTGGGTTGGTGACCGACCCTTTTGCTAGTTGGAATGCTCGTAACATGAGTATATATTTTTGTACAAAATCATGTATGCGCTTGACGTGTAAAATGGCATATGTGCAAAAATATAAAATTTCAGTATACTTCATATAATTGGCTATATACAAAGTATAAGTATATGTCGTTTGTGCGGAACCGCGTATGTACTTAATTTAAGAAATGGCTTATGTGCAAATTATCAGATTTCAATGTTTTTGAATAAAAATTGATAAGTATAACATCTAAGTGTATTTCCTTGTGTGAAACCACGTAACTCGGTAGTTTTGCAAAATAGCGTATGTGTAAAAATCTAAAAATCCAGTATTGGTCATAAAACAGCTCGTACTTCATTTGAGCTTATGAAGCGTATGTATAAATGTTGTGAGGGCTCCGATTGGGGTCCTCACACCCTGTTTCGACCCCTACAACTATGCAACTATATCTTATAACTAGAAAACCTGATGCTACCGTCTGTATTGATGACTTCGACCGTGCTATTGAGTGTCGATGGGGTGATGGTGGTGGTTGGCCGCTATCTGTGGTGACTTCCGGGTTCTCCCAGCACGACGTCTGTTGTTGCCGTGGTCTTACTGACCAACTGGTGACGTGTGTGCTGGAGGTGGCGGTGTTGCAGCGTCGTTGTGGAGTTGTTGATGGCGCCTGCGTGTTGGTGTTTGGCGTGTCGCTGTAGGCGCTAGTCCCGCGAATGCCTCGTGGCTGTGTGATTGTACACTTACTCTGCAAGTAACCGTTCAGGTTAGCATATTGCACATTTCATAGTCTGATTTTCGTACTCACCCAGTGACTGCCTGCTTCGCGTAACTGCGCGAGTATCGATCGCTTCCTATTGGCGTGGTAGGTTGCCCGTCAAATCCGATTGCTCCTAACAGTGGTGGCGTACTGGCACGACTGCTGTTTGGCGTTGTCGATTGCGCTGCCGTTGGCGTGGACGTTTATGAGATGGCCTCTGGACGCGGATGTGGTTGCTGCCGCCGCTGCAGCTACCACTACGTGTGTCTCTACACGTATCAACGCACCTGACTATCTGAAAAATTGCTGCTATATTCGCGTTGTCGCCCGGAGTGAACCACTATAAGCGTGCCTTCTTCCCGGGGTTCTGGCTGCCTCGTGCCCCTCCCGTGGTGAGTGCGAGCGGTTTGCGCAAATAATTTGTCGGTGAGGTTGGCACGGCTTCAATGTTCTGGCGATGCTAGTTTACGTTTGCCCTTTGCGGACTGGCCTCTCTCTCACGAGTTGGCGTTTGGCGCCAACCGCTTGAAAATTTTTTCCTGTAAGGTTGGTAATTCCCATTAGCACACATTTATTTTTCCCTCGTGCAACTTTACTTACCTACTCCGTTTTCTGGAAGACTCGATGCAGATTTCCTGGAATATCTGCGGGGGTACTCTGCTTCTCCACTCCTGGAAACTTCGGATAGACCAGGACTTGTCCTATCCTACCCTCCTGATTCCGGCGGATTTAACTTTTCTTTGTATTTTTTTTGCTCTTACCGCGGGTCGAATTTGCTGCCGAACACTTTGACTGATGACGTTGAAAAGGCCGCGGAAACGGAAATTGCCCGCCAGGTTGCTGTCAAATTGATACCTGTCATTTGATGACGTGGCAGGAAGTGTTCGGAACTTCGCGCTGCCAGATCGCACGAGTTGCTTTTAGAAGCACAGGGTGAACGCAACAGGGCGAGAGCTGCAGTCCGTCCTTGCTTCGTCAGGCGCTCGAAAGGCTGGTCGCCCAGTGCACTTCCTTATCGTCGTAAGTCCTTCGCGTGGTAGATGCCCGCGGGGCGTCCAGCTGCATCTCCAACCTCGTACAACGCGTTCCCCTTGGATGACAGGATCATGGACCGCAGATACTTCGGCGCAAGCTTGGCATTGAATCCTTCCGTGGCATTACTCAACTTGAAATTCCGCCGATACATGATCTCGCCTTCCCGGTACTTCAGCACCGTATTTCCCGATCGCGACCGCGGGTACGGCCCGCAGAAGTCCACATATAGCCTCTGAAACGGCCGCTCCGTCCGAAAACGGTTTGTCATTGGCGGTCTCGAAGAAATGTTTGGCGCACTTATACAACTCGCACCTGACGACGAAGCCTCGCACCGCTCCAGCCATCCCCGGGCAAAATACCATGCTCCTTAACCTGTGCAGCGTCTTCGCTGTACCGCCATGACCCGCTGATCGATCCCCGTGCGCCTTCTCCAGTAACCTCTGTATCAGTCCCTCTGGCACCCATACTCTCCACACCGTCTCTTCTTCGTCTTCCGCGCGCCTTGGGCGCACCCTTTTGTATACGATGCCATCGGTGACTCGCAGATCCGGTAGCCGTTCGGCGTTTTGCGCAATCTGACGTGCAAGTTCTACGTAGTCTTCGCTGGCAAACTCCGGCGACGTGAAGTCGATCTCGGCCATGGTTTCCATCGCGCGCACCTCTTCCCTGTGCATACGCTGGCAAACTCCGGCGACGTGAAGTCGATCTCGGCCATGGTTTCCATCGCGCGCACCTCTTCCCTGTGCATACGGCTCAGCGTGTCCGGGACAACGTTCTGCGCGCCTTTCCTATGCGCTATCTTGAAATCGAAGCCCTGTAGCTTCAGGCTCCACCTAGCCAACCGTCCCGAGAGATCTTTCTGTCCCATGAGCCATTTTGACGATTACGACCGCGGGTAGACACTCCAATTCAGATTCTGTGACATGAACGCGATCGGTCGATCGTTGCCTTCGTCATCCTTTTAGAAAAGCATGCTGCCTATACCTTGCGTGGATGCGTCGCATTGCACATAGAAATGCTTGCTGAAGTCGGGATTCACGGGTACCTCGGCCGAAGTGAGCGCTGTCTTCAGCTGTTCGAACGCCTCCACTGCTTCCGGTGTCATCGCGAACGTTTTGGCTTTGCGCAGGCACTCCGTCATCGGCGCGGCAATTGTGGCGAAGTTCGATATAAATCTCCGGTACCATCCGCACATGCCTAGAAAGCGGCGTAGCTGCTTGATGGTGGTTGGTACCGGAAACTCCACAATTGCGCGCGCCTTCTCGGGGTCCGTCTTCAGCTCACCCTGCCCTACTATGAAGCCTAAATACTTCAGCTCGCAAAACTTGGATTTGTTTACGTTGATAGTGAGACCAGCGCTGGCGAGACACTCAGCCACTTCTGTCAAGTGCACAAGATGCGAACACACCATCAGATCGTTCAATTCTCTCGACGCCGGCTCCAATGGGATCTGCCAGAAGGCGTCCTTCAAATCGATTCCCGAAATGAAGTGCGTCTCCCGCAAACGCGCCAGGATCCCTTCCACATGTTGTGTCGGGTATGCATCTTTTTTCGTGCGCTCATTGAGCTTGCGCATGTCCACACACAGACGCTTTTTCCCGGGTTTCTCAACTAGAACGATCGGTGAGCTCCTAGCGCTTTTGCTCTCTCCGATGACACCTAGCTTGAGCATCCGGTCAATCTCCTCATAGGCATGCTTCTGTTTGACCGGCGACATCGGATAATGTCGTTGTTTCACCGGCACCGTGTCATCCGCGACCTCGATCGTGTGTTCCAGGAGATGCGTCCTTCCGAGACCAAGTTCTGTGAACGATGGAAACAACCCTTACACACGCTCTACCTCCCTGCTCTGGTCGGCGGTCAGGTCCATTTGTCCCTGGGTCTCCAATTCTGAGATAACCAAGGGCGCCACCCCAAAGGTATCCCAGAAGTCGATCCCCAGGTACAACTCCTGCTTTAAACTGGGCACTAGATTAAGCGTCATTGGCTTCAGCTTCCCGCGCCAACCTATTTCCACCTCGACCTTGCCGACCACAGCTTGCGCTTTCCCGTCTGCCGTCTTCAAATTTTCCCTCAGCTTGAGCAACTTGCCCCCCATCTTCTTTTCCCATGCGAGCGCCACCGAGCCGAAGCAGCTTATAGAGGCTCCGCTATCCAACAAGCCTTGCATCTTTACTCCTTCGACTTCCAATTGCACGTACGGTCGCTTGTCGACGGCGTCGCGAATGACAGTTTCCTCAACCGCCTTCGCCACGCGCCGCTTGTCTCGCGCTCGCTTGCGTATTTTGATGACTTTCCTCCATTTTCTGCTCAGTCTGTACTCTGCCACTTCCGCCGCGCTTCCATCGTCGCTCTGTAGTATATCAGAGCATGTCACTAGCAACAGCAAAGCCACACGCCGACTTCTAAATGTTTGGCTGTGGAATGTAAACATTGTCAACGTATTCATAATTACGTTCACTTTCTCACGCGCCCCAAATATATAAGCGGCACTAGCTATAGAGTTTCATATCGCCTTACATACGCTAGCCGCATATGTGTGAATGTGCGCGACTGCATTGCTAGCAGCTCCACGCTTAGTACATGTGTGCGTACGTATGTAACGGCATTACTTGTAGGTGCGAGCTGTATATGTTTATATGTATGTTACTGACTGCACTGAGATACACAGCCAGTACATAATCTTAGAAGTAAATATGTATTTAGCAAGTAAGAATTTTAGGGTTAAGAATTACTATAAATAAGACGAAATTTAATTGAATAAAGACAATTGTTATTCTGCCTTCATTACGGCAGAGACCACAACTATTTGTATTATTTGGGTAGATCGCTTCATGGCGATCCTTGCCAGGTCTGACGGCAAATTGCTCTTACAATAGCAATAGCCTTATAATCCTGGCAGGATTTACGTTTTGAAAAATCTTTAAAAGTTTTTGTGATTTCACATCAAAGGACACATACGTTTTGAAAAGTCCTTAAAAGTTTTTGCGATTTCAAAGTTCGCAACAAAGGACACATAAACCTTACGGCAGATCACATTGATACTTTCGATAATTTACGAGCGTGCATACAGAGTGGAATAATTAAAGAGGACGGTGCCAAAATTAGTCAAAATCAACGGGAAGCAAGAATCCAAAGTGTCTGATCCAAACGCTAACTTGGTGAACTCACTTCAGATAATTGACCACACTGAAGCTTTGGATACAATAAAAATCTACCTTTTGGTCATTGTCATACTTAACGCTGTGAACTTGTTCTTGAGATTCTATTCAACACATAACAAATTTTTGAAGAAAAAGTATCAGAGTCGCGCCGACGGCATAGATAAAATCTAAAAAAAAAAAAGAAAGAAAAACTTAAAGAATTTTTTTTTTCCTCTAATTTCCCTAGGGGTAGCGGTGTCGTTTAGGAGTGTCAGTCCCGGGTTTCGGCTATATGGAGAGTCCCGACAGCACTGGGATTTTCCATATGGCCGGGCCCCGGGACTGACTTTCCTAGAGTTTGGTGGTTATTACTGGCCTAGGTGTGCCTTTGCGGCAGCCACTTCTACCTACCTACCTACCTAATTTCCCTACCTAAATGGGTCAATGGGAAGAAATTAATAAAACACTCATAGAAGAGAAAATTTTGGCGGAAAAGTCATATAAGTGCATTACTAAAAATACGAAAATCAAGAATGAAACTGTGTTTAAGCATCTCACAACAATTTTACAGTCGTTGAATAACATAGGCAAGGCTATTCGAGGGGTATATAACCAGTTAACTCCTAATCACAAGCTAGAGGCAAAGCAAACCTTTTCCGGTGTTAGGGATAAATTAGTATCCTCATTAGCAAGATATAATATTGAGGTACTCGTCCCAACATCTTTCGAGAAAGATATTGAAATAGACTAGCCGCCTTCTTGACGGAACAAGAGGAGGATAATAAAATAGAAACCAAATCAGGTACAAATATTATTGATCTCGCGGAAAAGAATTCGCAGACTGAAACAATCATGGCGCAACCAATGGTAGCATTTATCAAAACTGCGTCATCGATCTTACCAGAGTTCGATGGCAAACCTGAAAACTTGTCTAGTTTTCTGGATGCCCTTGATATCCTCGAACAAATCAAGGAGGAACATGAGGCTTTGGCAGTGTCCATGATAAAAACAAAGCTAGAAATGTGATAAGCGCTGAAGAGTCAATACAGGAAATAAAACTAAAATTAAAAAATAAAGTAAAGGGTGAGTCAGTTGAAGTTATAACAGCAAAACTCCTGAACACCCAACAGCGCAGTAAGACTGCTAATCAGTATACTGCAGAGATTGAAAAATGGACCAAATCATTGGAAGGAGCATACATATCTGATGGTTTAACAACAGATCTAGCCACCAAATATGCTACACAAACAGCTGTAAAAGCTATGTGTAAAAATTGCTCCAATGATAAGGTGAAAACAAGCTGGAACGTTCTCTTTGATGAACGAAGCTGTATCCAAATTCACCAATAGCTGCACAAAAATTACGGGTAACCCTAATTGATTGTTGCACATACGCCAACAAAATTACTTTCACGGTAATTTCCGCAGAGGTTACCAAAATAACACTTATAGAGGTAACCAGCGGCGTTCATTCCCAACACGGTTTAATAATTATAATAATAATAGATCCGGGAGAAATTTCGGAAGTCAAACACGCGGTTCTAATCACTAGAAATGTGAGAAATGTTAACGAGATGGAAAACCAGCAAACTCCACCTCAATAAATAAAAAATTATATGTTTTTAACCTACACCTCAACAGCTATATATCCTCCAAAACAACTCTGAATAATTCTATTTCAACCCTCCTGATCGATACAGGAGCAGCTATTTCATTTATAAAAAAAGGTCAAATTGACAATGATGTCACAATTAATTATTCTCAAAAAACCGATTTAAAGGGCATTGGTCAGGGTTTAACAAGTACTATTGGCACGGTAACTGCAGATATAAAAGATTATTATTAATTAAACACAAATTTCACATAGTAGAAGATAATTTCCAAATCCCATGTGACGGAATTTTGGGACTTGATTTTATTAAAAAATATAACTGCATTTTAGATTACAATAAAAATGGAGACAGCCTAATACTACGTCCGTATGATTACCCAGAAAACATAATAATAGAAATGACTAATAGACCAGCGGTTAATTGCATAACAATTCCTGCAAGCTCGGAAGTAATCCGACAAATCCATATTAAAAATGGAAGTTCCGAATTTTTTAACCCTCATCAAAAATTATCCGAAGGCATTTTTATTGCAAATACCTTAGTAAATGCACATCAAACCTTTATTAGAGTCATAAATACAACAGATAAAAATGCAACCATTCAAAATTTCAAAATTAACACAGAAAATTTAGATGATTACACAATATTAAATCACAAAACCGAAATAGTAGAAAATAATAAAGAAAAATTAGAAAGATTAAATAAAAATTTTTCCAAAATTCGTTTCCCATCAGCTTAATGCACTATGTGCAGAATATATAGACATATTTTCACTAGAATCAGAACCCATTACCACTAATAATTTTTACAAGAAAAATTACGTATGAAAGATGATAATCCCGTTTATGTAAAAAATTACCGAATCCCACAAGCTCATAAAAACGAAATTAGTAAACAAGTTGATAAGTTAATTAAAGATGACATAATAGAGCCGTCTATCTCAGAATATAATAGCCCAATTTTGTTGGTACCCAAAAAATCTCTACCGGGAAAAAATGATAAAAGATGGAGATTAGTAGTCGATTACCGACAAGTAAATAAAAACCATCACAAGCATTTCTGTATATGGATGATTTAGTGGTGTTAGGTTGCTCCGAAAAACATATGATAACAAATTTGAGAGATGTATTTTCAACTTGCCGAAAATACAATTTAAAGTTACATCCCGATAAATGTTTATTTTTTAACCAAGAAGTTACTTATCTTGGCCACAAGTGCACAAATAAAGGCATTTTGCCGGATCCTAGTAAATTTGAAGTTGTTTTAAATTATCTAACCCCAAAAATTGCAGATGAAGTTAAAAGATTTGTAGCATTTTGTAACTATTACCGGAGATTTGTTCCAAATTTTGCAGAACAATCCAGAATTTTAACAATGTTATGTAAGAAGAACGTTTCCTTCGATTGGACAGAAGAATGTCAAAAAGCTTTTGTCTACTTGGAGGAGGCAATAATTAACCCAAATATTTTGCAATATCCAGATTTCAGTAAAGAATTTCGTTTAACAACAGATGCAAGTGGATTCGCCTGCGGCGCAGTTCTTAGTCAAGAATATGAAGGCAAACAATTACCAATTGCCTATGCGCCAAGAGCATTCACGAAAGGTGAAAGCAATAAAGCAACAATTGAAAAAGAATTGGCGGCAATCCATTGGGCAATCACTTATTTCAGACCATACGTTTATGACAGAAAATTTTTAATTAAAACAGACCATCGCCCCTTAACATATTTATTCTCGATGAAAAACCCTTCATCAAAATTAACTAGAGTTCGATTGGAGTTGGAGGAATATGACTTTGAGGTGGAGTACATAGCTGGAAAAGAAAATTACGTTGCGGATGCATTATCACGCATAAATATAAACGATTTTTAAAGACTTATCAATAAAAGCATGCCAAATAATGAAGGTTACGACTCGATCGGAAACCATTATAAAATCCAATAACAAAAATATTAATAAAGAAAAATGTCACAATGAGAACCCAAAACAAGTAAGGAAGTCTAAGTTCGGGTGAACCCAACATTACATACCCAGCGGCAATTTTCAGAACGGGATAACAATGATATAGGCCCTAGGAGGATATACCTAAAGTTTTTACTAACTTAGCTATTTACCTCACCGAATTATGTGAATTTATGTGATTTTCGAAATTTTCCATATCGAAAGTGGGCGTGGTCGTGAAGCGATACATCAGGTATGCTTGTACCAATTTCATCGTTCTACCGTAACAGTTTAAATGATATGACCAGTGAAATTTTGAAATATGCCTCCCTGAAAAGTGGGCGATGCCACGCCTACATTTAGAAATTTATCAGAAAATTATAATAAAATGACAAGGGGGTTCATCCTACCAAACTATATCATTTTAGACATTTCCGTTACCGAATTATGTCAATTTATGTGATTTTCGATATCGAAAGTGGGCGTGGTTGGAGAGCGACTTTTTTCAGTTTCGTTAGGTATACTCCCAACGATACTGGTATGCTTTGTGCCAAATTTCATCGTTCTACCCTAATCAGTTTAAAAGTTACGACCAGTCGAATTTTCAAAAATACCTCCCTTAAAAGTGGGCGGGCCACGCCTACTTTTGAAAAATTATTAAAAATTCATAAAACAAATTAAAATAAAAGAAATTTTCATAAACGATGTAATGTCGATACAAGTTTTGCTTGAATGCACCTCCCCTTTCCTTAATTTTTAACGCTGAGTTGTTTAGTAATTGTAATTGCTTTTAAAGAAAGTCAAATTTCATAAATTTCTGGAACATATGGTCGATTTTCGAAAAAAAGGATTTAGAACCCAAAATATCTGACTCTGAATCGTGGAGAAATCGAAACAGTCTAAAAAAATAACATTTTTTTCGGAACAAAAGACCATTACCGAAGAAAAAAACAATATCATTCAAACAAATAAAAGGAAATTAAATTCGGAAGACAAACAAAGTTATAGCATCTTGAAGTTGTAATTTCAAGAATTTCAGAGTTGTATTATATTTGTACTGGAAAGCAAAAAAGTCTTTTAAAAATAAGTCGTCCTGTCTGTCTGCCCGACATAAAAATCGGGTTACTCTGTGCAGGGTCGATTTCCACATTTATGGGTTCGACTGTTACCAACTGGACGTCAGCCCGGCCTCCCCCCTCTGAAAAAACCTGTGAGTGAACCAACCCAATTTTCTGAGTATGAGGGTTCTTAGAGGTTCATAAGTATAATATTTAGCTACTCTTAGACATTTTATATTGAGCGTGGTTTACTTCACTCACAGTTTTTTTAAGAGGGGGTGGACTTCCCCCTGACACGCCTTTGTCTTCCAGTCGGCCTTCTGGCGTCCGGGCTGATGTCTAGTTGGTAACAGTCGAACCCTTATACATATGTGGAAATCAACCTTGCACCGAGTGACCTGATTTTTATGTTGTCAGCTCTCCGTCTATTAAGGATCAGGCAGTGAACATCGCGATTGGTTTTGAAAAAAATATTTTGAAACTAATTTGAATAAAATACAACTGGTTTTTGACGCAAAAATTCAAAATACTTTTTTTTGGTACAAGCATATTTTTCTTGATATTTTTTGAAGATTGATAATTCATCAAGAACCCAGAATAAGGGTGTTAGTCTACATAAAAAAAAAGAAATTGCATTATAGGAAAGTCAAATTTCAGAGATTTTCTGTCGTTGGTTTTCGGAAAAAATGTGTTAAAATCTAAAAAATGGACGGGAGCGCCCTCTGGCGGACGTCAAAAGAAAAAAGAAATGGATTCCTCGACCCTAAAAACCCTCAGATGCACGCAAAAAATGAAATTTGAATTTTAATGAATAAAATTTGTTTTGTAAAATTCATAAAACAAATTAAAATAAAAGAAATTTTCATAAACGATATAATGTCGATACAAGTTTTGCTTGAATGCACCTCCCCTTTCCTTAATTTTTAACACTGAGTTGTTTAGTAATTGTAATTGCTTTTAAAGAAAGTCAAATTTCATAAATTTTTGTTAGCTTTCAGCACAGCTTTTTAACAAGTAAATCACTTTTTGAAGGAAAAAAAATTGATCGAAAAAACTGCTAGCTCGAAATTCATGTTAGACCTATAGTTTCTTGGGGAAAAATGCGTGAAATGATCCAAATAACCGTAATCGCCATGGGCCCCTCTGAATTTTTTGGGTCCATACAAATCGACCCGCCCTAATGTATATGGGTCAATTTAAAAAAAAACCAATTTTTGTGTCCCTGCACTTTACACTACTATTTTAGGTAAAAAAAAATATTAAAAAAAAAAACAAAAATGTGACAGTGATCATCGAGGAATATGTAATAAAAAACCCTAATACTCAAATTTGTATGTTTTTTTTTTGTTTATTCAGAATGGTGTTTTGTTTCTCCCTCTGACTCCTTTCATACAAAAGCATGTGTCCCCCGTTAGAATTTTTAGTAAACATGTTTACGCGGCATAAACTATGATTATTTCGTTCATTTCATATCTTCTGCATTACATACCAATGTAATTCGCAGATAGTTTTAGAATTTTCTGAATACATAGCTTATAGCCGCTTCAACAAATGGTGTTTTTAGCACTGCGCTAGCCTCCTATGCCTACGATTAGAAGGGGATCTACGTCCCTAAATAAATACCAAGTGTAAAGTAATAGGAAATGTGGGTAAAGTGAGTGTCAATCAGCTTAAGCTGCTAACTGCCTCAGAGCCTAGTGCTGAGTATCACTCAGCTTTTGCTGCTAACTGTCTCGTTAGGCCTAGCGCTCACCCTCATTAAATAACAACAATAAAGTTGTATAAATGGATTTTACAGTCCACTAAACTAAATAGAAAATTAAAATAACAAAATAAATAAAATTAAAAAGACTTTGGTTGAGGTGGGATTCGAACCGGCAACCCTGGCCAACTCCCTCAACCATATAATATAACAACAACAATAATAATAAACTGCTCGCCGCCCACCATTTAGCTCCAGCTTAGACAAAACAAAATAAAATAAAATCAAGAAAATAGTAAATATGAGCGTTTTTTGTCAAGTGATGCAAATTTCAACCGCCATGCTATGGATTTTGTTCAAATTCGGCTTACACGTAGGGACTATAAATTGATTTGACACGTATTTTTTGTTTTGCCATATTTTCGATATTCTTCGGAGATATGATCTGTCAAAGTTTGGAATTTTTCTTAAACTAATGAAAACATATACCTACTCAACCTATTATATCTCGACTTGTACTAATGCTACAAACTTCAACTTGAGCTCATTTGAAAGCTAATGAATCAGGCATTTTTGCATCTGGCAATTTTTTTAAATTTTATTATAATAATTGCATTTTTAACATTGCAACTGCAATTGCTTTTTAAATTCTCTACAAAATCAATATATTTCAAAAATGGGGTCTACGGACTTTTACTAAAATACATGTTTACAAGAACAACTCTATATTTTTGTATGAAAAAAAAAAGAAAAATCTAATACAGATTTTTTAACAAGCCTTTTTTGTATTATAACATTGAGAGCTTATACTATGAATTGGATAGATATAATTATGCATTTCTAATTCTAAATTCGGTGCAAACCATGCAATATCATTCCCTTTCATATGCTTAAGGGTTGCTTGTACAATTTTTAGAAGGAACAAGTAAGGAAAAGGCTGTCTTCGGCTGTGCCGAAGGCTTTATACCTTTCATAAGTATGAGTCACGTTATTTGAAGCATGAACACACTATAAAGGATGCAATCAATTGTATAGGGGCTATGTGGCAAGGATTCTACCTTTTTAATAACAGGAGTTATAGCCCAAAATCCGTTTATCGGAACTATCGATTGTATGGGAGCTATATGTAATATCTGTCCGATCTTCTGATTTTTTCGATACGTTACTTTCGAGTCTCACAAAAAAAATTCTTGTGTTTAATTATTATTTTCTTACAAAATTGGCAGACGTTTACTTCTTGGAACCCGTATTACAACAAAAATCTGAAATTTTTATTTTTATATTTTTTTTTCAAGTTTTGAAAGACTTATGTAAAAAAATCTCAAGAAACTAGTTATTTCTTTTTTCTGTGCAATAAAAATGTAAATATTTTTACTTATTATTATAACGCAAAAACAGGGTCTTATTTTGGCGGAATCTTTATATAATTGAATAAGAATTTGAGTGGGGATTTTCACTCGTGGAAGGTTTTGTGACCGGAGTCGTAAGTTAGGTTGGCGGGAACGTCATAAGGCTAAAAAAAAATGTTGAAAATCAGATCACTTACCCGGTTAAGCTATACAGCGCGATTCGTTATAATTATATAACTTTAAGGAATATTGGCGCAATTTTCTTCATAAACCATGTCGTTGGACACTCATCCGGGTATTGGGTACACAGAGGAAAAAGTCACATAAAATGCCCTCTAAATCAGAAGGATTTCTCTATGATATTTTTCCAATAAGATGCCCGTCTTATTATGACTGGGTGTCTCTTTTTAATAAAACTGAGTAGATAATCACATAAAATTAAGAAGATTTTCTTTTTAATATTTCAAATTAAAAAAAAAAAAAAATGAACGCTCAACCCAGATGTCTAGTCAGTCTAGTCTAATCTACACTACCATGCCATCGTATACTTAACTTGCCAACGTCTAATTACACCTTTCTTCTTTTTGACTCACCACATGTCCACTTGCCTTATTCCCTTCACCGCGAATCGAACTAAGAATTATTAACTGCTGAACGGAGATCTCTACCATGATGCTATCGTGCGCTTATGCTTGGTAGCGTCGAATTACACATTTGAAGAAGGCATACCTGAATTTGAATTAATAAGGGATCTTTTAAAAATATATAGTTTTCCTTTTCAATAAATTCAATATGAATCTAGTGAAAATAAGAGGATGTTCTCATTAATTTACTTTAAACAGGTTTTCTCATAAAAACAAGCAGATTTCTTCTAACTTTGGACAAAAGTACATAAAAAATTCATAAACAAGAAGCTAAGTCCTTGTTTTTAGCCGATTTCCTTTTCAATAAATTTGAGAAGAAATTCAAGCTAAGATCAAGAAGATTTCCTAGCACAAATTTCTTCAAAATTGTCTCCACTCGCTCGCCCCGGCCAAAAAGCTTTTTTAGACGTCGATCTCTTTGATTATAGGTGATCTTTTTGGCTCTGTGTAGGCTATGCACTCCTTAGTACATTTTAAACCGCACTCACTTTCTTTGCCGCGATTTTTTTATTTTTCATAACCATACAAGCGCAAACGTTCATAAATTCAATGAATTTGGATATTGATTTCAATGAAATATTTCATTAAAAACGTGCCAACGTACAAGTTCATAATAATTTAATGATCGATATTCATAAACTGTCAAATTTTTGGACGCAATTTATGATTATGAAAAAATTAATGAACGCGTTCATAAAATGTAATAAACTACAATGAACTGGTTCATAAAAATCAATGAAATTTTTCATAGATTTTATGAATTTATCTTTAGGTTTAAATGAACATATTCATAGATTGTATGAATTTATTCGTAGATTTTAATGCACTTTTTCATAGATTCTAATGAAAAGGTTCATAAGTTTTATGAATTTTTATCAATAATTTTCACCCCCCAAAAAATCCAACGAAATTCTTTATTCGTTTATTACAATAGTAATTCATATGCATGCACATAGGTATGTATATAGGTATATAGAATACACGGTTAAAATTTTAACCCTAAATTTTAAACTTTTTTGGACTACAAACAAAATTTGAATGCAGTTTTAATAAAAAATAAAAAATAAAAAATTTTGGAAAAATTAAATAAAAACGAAAGAAAAAACCGAAACCTTTTATTTTAAATCGAAAAGTTTCAATTTTCTTGTGGGCAAAAACTTAAAAACAAAAGGCTATTTTTTTTAGCCGTGTATTTAATTACGAATAAACTAAATTGAAAATGGTTTTATTCGTAGTTTACTAAAGGGTTTTAATATTTGTGGTTTTATGTATATGGTTTCTGTTATAGCTATAGTTTAAAGTGAAAAAGTTTGTGTAAAATTCAAGAAATTTTTTTGCAAAAGTTTTATTTTTCTTCTAAACTCTTGATAAAAATTTGAAATTTTCTGAAAATTCGAGGATTTTTCCCAAATTTCGCACAATATTTTTAACTATAATTTTTATTTATTTTAAAATTGTTTACTATAATTATAGTTATACAAATAATTTACAAATTAAAACCATTTTCAATTTTCTACTAGTTTCGCTTGAAGCGAGTGTATAAACTAAGTCTATGTACAAAAAAACTAAGACATAAATAAAACAAGTCTTTTGAATATAAGTATTTTATAACTTTGTACTTCAATTAATAAATTTGTACTTAAATTGGTAAAGCTAAATGATACCTACATAAAATAAATTGGCCTTACTCTCCGAGCTCTTGTATCAAACTATTGATCTTGGGGGTTAATTTACCTCGTGCATTGCTAAATTTATAAAAATAGGTTTCAACGAATGTCCAAAAAGTATTACTCGCTTTCGGATATTCGACATTAAATAGGTGGAATGATGTCAAACATACATCAACGCACCGATGAAAATTTGTAAATAAAAATTTGGTATCATGCAAGTGGTAAATTTAAAGAAAAAAAAACGCAGTTTTGGTGTCCCTGCACTATTTTAGGTAAACAAAAAATATTAACAAAAAAAAAAAAATGTGTGAGTGATCATCGAGGAATATGTAACAACAAAACGTAATTCTCAAAACTGTATGTTTGTTTTTTGTTTATTCAGAATGGTGTTTTGTTTCTCCCTCTGACTCCTTTCATACAAAAGCATGTGTCCCCCGTTAGAATTTTTAGTAAAAAAAATAAAATAAAATCAAGAAAAAAGTAAATATGCAACATTTAATAACAGTTTTAGAATTATTGGGTTTCTTTTTTTTTTGTTTTGATTTGTTATAGTTGTCAAAAATTAATTAGTGCGAATTTGGCGTTGCAAAGAAAGGTTGTCCCCACAATTTGCATTGAGCGTCACTTTATTATAAATCAAGTAATATTACCAGTTTTCAATTTGCATTTAAATAAAGTAAATAACGTAAGGAAAGTACAAACTTTAGTTATTATAAAAGTGAAAAAGCGAAAAAATCTATTAAAGAAAGTGCACATTTGCCTAGTTTTTGTGAACACCGCGGTAAGGGCGCGATAAAATTTCATGAGCGTCACGCTAATTTTTTTTTAAGTGAATATATAATATGTGTTGAAGTTGACAATCATGTTTTACATGGTTTCAACTCATTTTTTTATAATTTGTGAATTTGGGAAATAAATTGCCTACGGAAGAAAACCAAAATAGGCAAAAATTTCATGAGCATCACTTTTGATACATATTGCTTCATAGCTTTAAATTCTTAATTTTGATTTTATTTTTTAATTTTCAAGAGTAAAACAACAAAACAAGCGGCGGCTGAAAGAGCACGCAAATATCTTCAAGAATTACTTCCTTTTTTCCATTTTTGTAAAAGACATCAAAGAATATGTACATTAGGGTGATTAAAAAAAAATGTAGCCATGGTCTTACCCCCTAAAAAGTTAGGTACCCTGCAGTAAAAAAATGTCAATTGCAAAAGAACATCTAGCTTATAAATAACTATTTTGTGGCAATTGTAGGAAATAGTGCATTTTAAGCACACTGAGGAATAACTAACGTCTAACTATGTTTAATTTTCGTTCGCTTCCGTCTTTTAGCTTGTAATTTCCAGGTGCTTTTTCGGTATTGGGTAAATACAAATCGTAGCTGGTTTCTAAAGAATAAATTTGATACACATAGAGTAAAATGGGGGAATTAAAAAGGAATGGAAAAGATAAAATAAAATTTAAAGTAAATAAATAAAAATTAAAAAAAAATGAATTTATCTTTTGGCTTGGTTGAAAAGTAAGTTAGTAGTTAGACATTGAGGGGGCTTTCAACAATATAAGCCCGGAGGCGGACAACTCCGCTCTAACTAATCTGGGCGTAGATAGACCTCTAACTGGTTTAATTGACCAACTTCTAAGAGGAAGGAAAATAGCTTCTTCACTTGGTACGGTTGAGTTATCACGCTATGTCACAAGGGGAACGCCCCAGGGTGGTGTTCTTTCCCCGCTTTTATGGAACCTCACAGGCAACTCGTTGCTACGTTACACAAGCGGGGGGGGGGGGGGGGGAAGATAGTGGCATAAGCAGACGATTTAGCTATTGCATTCAGAGGCAAGTTCCCACAAACTCTGTGTGACCTGATGCAAGTAGCACTGCGAGAGGTTTCGAGGTGGTCCTCTCGCTGCGGACTTAGTATCAACCCGGGGAAAGTGGAACTTGTCCTCTTCACTAACCGGTACAAAATACCGCCACTAAGCCTACCAGCTTAGCCTAGCCTCTCTGGCGCGACGACAAAGATCTTCCCCCTCCCAATCCAGGGTGTTATGCGACCACGTGCCCATTGGACGTTTGCAGCCGGGAGGCAAATCGTGGCTGTATTTGAACGGAGCCTCTCTGATACCGGGTCGCCTCAGAGAGTAAGCATGGCCTTACCGCGGTACGGGGCTCTGCCGCGGCGGACGACACATTTTCCCCTACTCTTCCCTTGACCCTAAGCTGGCCTTGTCCGGCGATAGATCGTACGAACAAGATGAACTCAAATAACGCAAATAAAAACGAAAAACCCAAAAAAAACAAACAACGCCAAATTTCACTCCTCAGCAAAGGAGAGCTATGGAGGAGCAGGCGAGAAAGCAACAGCAACGCCGGAGGACAACCTCCGTTCCACAATCAAGGGGGGGATCGACAGCGATGGCAACTACGAGTCGGTCAACCAACCCTCTATCGAGTAAGATTGACTTGATGGGAGCTAGCACCAGTGCGGTTGCCAACGCAGCTAAGCGGACAACGGCGGATGCTAAACTCCCATCAACCTGTGATATGAAAACCAATATCTTTACGTCTGTGGCAGCGGTCTCACGACCTGGCCTCGGAGTTTCGAAGGGGAAAGAAGCTGCAACTGAGATTTCGGCAAGGGGAGCGACCGCGATGGCAACTAGGGGTCCGCACTCCCGGGAGACATCTCCCCGCCGCTTCACATACCACGAGAAAAGATTGGCTGCAAAGATCCTGAAGAGGTATGAAGGGGTACCGCAGGAGTCGCTGTCGCCGAATTCCAGTAAATCGGTAGAGCTAGCGAAAGCTGTGATACCGAATTTCCAAAATTCTTACGTGCCAAAGAGGTTAAAAGTTAACCCTTTCAAGCGCCAGAGATCGGACCTGGAGTTAAATCCCCCTCCCAAGCGTCATCAGAATACCTCTGGAGCGGGCAAACTAAGCTTTGCTGAGGTAACCAAGGACAGGATCCTTATAGGCGTCCTTGACCGAGGCAATGACCGTCTGGCCATCCCCAAGGACCGGTGGCGTTACGTGCGAAATGAACTCGGCAACATTCTTCTCAACGTTGCTCCGGAGTTTCCGGGTAGTTCGGCGGGAGTAACGGATACGGGTTGGCACCAGGGTCAGATCAAATTACTCGCATGCGAGGATGCAAAAACCGTAGCACTGTATAAGGCAGCAGCTGCTAAACTGGGTGAAGTCTACAAGGGCGCAAAGATAGAGGTCGTCGACTGGAAGGACATTCCAGCTCGTCCAAGGGCAAGGGCGTGGATTCCGGCCATCCCTGACGAACCCGACAGAATTCTCGGGATGCTATGGCTAATGAATCCGTCCCTCCCAACGCATGACTGGAGTGTCAATCTGGTCGGGGATGCGGTGGGGCCCGACAGACAGGTGGTGTTCACCATGAATAAAGAGTCAATCGAGCCCCTCAAAAGGTGCAATGGCCTAGTACACTACAGCGTAGGCCAGATCGTTATCCACGTATGTCGTGGTGATGCTCAGCGCGCTGTCTTCTCGGCTGCTCCGGGGGAACCGGAAAACGAATTACCAGAAGAGGAAGCGGAGGATTCCGATGCGGAAAGCATGTTATCCGCCACGTCCCTTGCCGATAGTGCTGTGAACAACTCGGAGATGGAGGACAGCCTACAGGACGAGGAAGTCCTCGACGTCACGGTGGTAGCAGCCAACGCTGAGCGATTAACATCTAACGCTACAGGACTCCTGCAACGCCATATCGGGACGGCAGGGAAGTCTGTGCGCTCTCATGTTGGTGGTGCTTCAGATTAATCTGCACAAATCTAAAGTGGCTTCGGCTGCTTTAAGTAGTCGTCTTTCTAAAGGCGACGTGGATGTGGTCCTCATCCAAGAACCCTGGGTCAATAGCTCGAGAATCTGCGGATTGGGGACTAAGGGCTTCAAGCTCATTCGAGCCAGCGAGGAGATCAAAGTCCGAACGTGTATTTTGGTCAAGTCTGAGTTGAACTCCTTTCTCCTACCTAACTACACCAATGGTGATATTACCGCTATCAGTCTAACGGTCGACAGCACCCGCCTGACGGTGGCGTCGGTCTATATGCCCTACGACGCCGAAGAACCCCCACCACAAACGGAGGTGAAAGACCTGGTGTCAAATTTCTGCACGGGTAATCTTATTATTGGAGCGGACGCTAATGCTCACCATGTCCAATGGGGGAGTCCCGATATCACTGCCAGGTGCGAGTCTCTGTTTGATTACCTCTTAACAACCAACCTGGTAATTTGCAACGTGGTTAATGAGCCTACTTTTATCACTAAGACCCGTAGGGAGGTCATAGACCTCACTATCTGTAGTGAAGGCGCTTATGGGTGGGTCAGAAAATGGCGGGTTCTGGAAGAACATTCATTCTCCGACCACCATTACATAGAAATGGTTTTAGACTTTATTGTAGAACAACCAATCATTAAGCGCAATCCACGTAACACAAATTGGCAGTTACACAATGAAATATTAGACAGAGACCTCCCAGTACTGCCCTCACAAGCCCCCTCATCAGTAGAGGAGCTGGAGGATCTTGTTACTACATTTACATCGGCGCTCTCAAATGCTCTAGGACAGGCTTGTCCAGTGCCAAAACCACGCGGTAAACACAGGCCACATTGGTGGTCCTACGATTTGGACTCGCTCCGCAAATCATGCCGGAAACAACTTAACAAGGCCAAGAGCCTCGGCTCTGAGCCTCATTGGCACGAATATAAACCCAAACTTAGGGCCTACAAAAATGCTCTGAGACAGGCGAAGAGAACTTCGTGGAGAAATTTCTGTACTGGCGTCGAAAAGGTCGACGACACAGCGAGACTTAGACGAGTCCTCTCGAAAAGTCAAACAGCCATCAGCTATTTGCGAAAAACTGACGGATCCTGGACCAGCACGAAAGAGGAAACCCTTCAGCTGCTCTTGAATACACATTTTCCGGGGAATCTGCATGACGCAGTACTAGTACCTGCAACAAACCTGGCAGTAAAAATACCCATCACTGAGGAAAGGGTAAGGTGGGCAGTTAAGAGCTTTGAACCGTATAAGGCTGCCGGGCCGGACGGGATTATCCCCGCGCAACTAATAAACACGTGGGAGACATCAGCTAAGTGGCTGGTATTTCTCTTCAAAGCCTGCCTGGCTCTCAACCACATTCCGGGCTCCTGGAGAAGCGCCACGGTAGTGTTTATCCCTAAGGCTGGGAAGGCATCCCACTACGAGCCAAAAGACTACAGACCGATCAGTCTCTCGTCCTTTGTACTCAAAACCTTTGAGAGGATCCTAAGCGACTACCTCTCAACGACTATTGATAGCAACCTAATCTCTAGCTATCAGCATGCATACACCAAGGGTAAATCAACAGAAATCGCTCTGCACAGCCTGGTATCTGTCATTGAGAAATCGCTGTGTGAAAAGGACTACTGTCTCGTGGCCTTCCTAGACATTGAGGGGGCTTTCAACAATATAAGCCCGGAGGATATCAACTCCGCTCTAACTAATATGGGCGTAGATAGACCTCTAACTGGTTTAATTGACCAACTTTTAAGGGGAAGGAAAATAGCTTCTTCACATGGTACGGTTGAGTAATCACGCTATGTCACAAGGGGAACACCCCAGGGTGGTGTTCTTTCCCCGCTTTTATGGAACCTCACAGTCAACTCGTTGCTACGTGACACAAGCAGGGTGGGGGGGAGGGGGGGGGGGGCTGCGGAAATAGTGGCATACGCAGACGATTTAGTTATTGCATTCAGAGGCAAGTTCCCGCAAACTCTGTGTGACCTGATGCAAGTAGCACTGCGAGAAGTTTCGACGTGGTCCTCTCGCTGCGGACTTAGTATCAACCCGGGGAAAGTGGAACTTGTCCTCTTCACCAACCGGTATAAAATACCGCCACTAAGCCTACCAGAACTAGATGGCACGCGCCTGGGCTTGTCGGATAAGGCCAAGTTTCTAGGCATAGTTCTGGACAGGAAACTGAATTGGAAGGAGAATGTTCTTCAGCGCCAGAAGAAAGCTTGCATCGCTCTTTACACATGCAAAAGAGCCATTGGAAAAAATGGGGGCTCAGCCCTAGAGTATGCAGTTGGATCTACACGGCCATCATTCGTCCAATCATGCTATATGGAGTCGTCGTATGGTGGCCTGCGCTGAGCAAGGCAACATACCTGAATCTGTTGCGGAAAGTCCATAGATCCAATATGATCTGTATAAGCGGTGCGCTAAGGACAACGCCCAACGAAGCCCTCCAGGTCATTCTGGGCATTTTGCCACTTGATCTGGAAGGGTTTCGGTCAGCAGCGGCATCAGCTCTGCGCCTAAGAGAAACCTCCAGTTGGGGTGCGGGTACTATTGGACACTCCAGTATTCTGGAATCTTACAGCTTTCTCCCTCTAAGCACAGATCGTTGTGCGACCACTACAGTCGGTGATAGCTGTTTCAAAATAAACATTCCCAGCAGAGAAGACTGGGAGAGGACGGATTGGTGTCCCGAAACAAATAGTGGCACTTCCATATACACCGACGGCTCGAAGTTGGACGGCAGAGTTGGAGGAGGGGTTTATTCAAGGGATTTGGACCTTGAGCTCTCCTTCAGGTTACCTGATCATTGTAGCGTCTTCCAGGCGGAAGTCTCGGCAATCCTAGACGCCGCGGCCTGGTTAAGCAAACGTGTTATCGGAGAAGATATCGCTATTTTCAGCGATAGCCAAGCGGCCGTCAAATCCCTTGGCTCATACACGTTCAACTCTGAACTGACGCTCAGCTGTCGTCGATCTCTTCAGGAGATGGCCCAACAGAACCGCGTAAACCTCATATGGGTCCCGGGACATAGGGACATTGAGGGAAACTGTAAGGCAGACGAGCTTGCCAGGCAGGGCACGACCAAGCAGGTTCTTCAGGATAAAGAGCGCTTAGGTATGCCGTTTGCCACATGCAAACTAATGCTGAAGGAGCACACACTCCGTCAAGCCAACGAAAGATGGCTGCAATCCCCAGGGTGTCGGATATCGAAACAAACCTGGCCATCGTCGAACAAAAATAGTTAGTCCGAGTATATGAAAATTTACAGTAAATATACAGCACTAGTTGATTGGTAAGCAACTTGAAGTTACTTTTACGTTAGATAATTTTCCTGCAGGGTATTGATGAGAAAATAAGCCTTGCAAAAAATTAACTTAACCCTTAGGGGTGGCAATTTTTTTCACCCTTGCCCATACATTTTGTATTTTAATAGTTAAGATAATCGCACATGGCTTACCATTTTGGAAGCTTCAAAGCTTCAACTTTAAGAGTACGTAAAAATATTTTGGAAAAAGTTACTTTGAAAAAAAAAAATGAAATTTTTCGTCATACAAATTGTATGGGAAAGGGCGAAAAAAAATAGCCAACCCTAAGGGTTAAGTTAGAGCGCTAATTTTTTCGTGGAGGTGGGGCCGTGTGGGCTGGGAATGGCCAGAGCGATTCTTCTATGTGCGGTCCAAGCAGCTCACTACGTCCGGGAAAGCCCACTTATCTCTGGATAGCCACTGAACACCCGTTCGGTGGTGAACTAAAGTGAGAAGGCGACAACCTGACAAGGCCACTCCGACATAATTGGTTAAAGGGCTTGCCAGGGGACTTCATCAGCAGCGTATGTCACCATGAGGTGCGGCTGCAAGCGCGCGTATGTCTTGAACCAAGCGGCTCGCTATATAAATGTGTAATTTAAATCCAACCTCCCGACAACGGGTTGTGCGTAGGGTTTGGGACCCACCACATAAAAACAAACTTCCAATGAGATCCAATAATCAGGCCTCGGATATGATAACTCACTCTTTAGATAACGACTACTGCAAACGAAATAGGAATATGATTAAGGAAATCAGGGCATGTTCTTGGAATGTCCGAACCCTTAGCAGGGAAGGTGACGATGACCCCTAGTTGGGGTCCTTAAACAGGCAAAATCTGACATCACCGCTATACAAAAAATACGATGGACCGGGCAAGGTTATAAGACCATCCAAACCTGCAATGTCTACTGGAGCGGCCACACTAATGAGCGCAGATTCGGCGTCGGTTTTGTGGTTGGAAAGAGGCTTGTGAAACAGGTAGTGTCTTTCACAGCCGTGAACGAGCGTCTCGCCACAATCCGAATAAAACTACGATTTTTCACCATATCGTTTATCTGTGCGCACGCACCGACCGAGGACAAGGAAGACGTGGAAAAAGATGCATTCTACGCAAAATTAGAATACACTTGTGAGCGCTGTCCCCGTCATGATATCAAAGTCGTGCTTGGCGACTTTAACACCAGGGTGGGCAAAGAGGGTGTATTTGGCCCCACTGTCGGAAAGTTCAGCCTCCATGAAGAGACTTCGCCGATTGGATTCAGGCTGATCGACTTCGCCGGTGCACGAAATATGGTCGTAGCCAGCACCAGGTTCAAGCATAAAAACATCCATCAAGCAACATGGCTATCGCCAGATCAGAAAACACGCAATCAGATCGATCACTTTGTGATAAACGGACGGCATGCTTCCAGTGTTATGGACGTACGTAGGATGCGGGGTCCAAACATCGACTCCGATCACTACTTGGTAGTAGCCAAGATTCGTACTCGCCTAAGTACAACGATAGAGGCACCACAAAAAACGCAAGGAAAGCTGGACGTCGAAAAGCTGTAGTCACAACAGACAGCCAATGATTTCGCAGAACAACTCGCGCACCTGCTCACTGAGAGCACAATTCAACCCAACGGAGTGCACGAGCAGTGGGAGCATATCTCCGGATCACTTCGTACCGCAGCCGAAGAAGTAATTGGATTCCGGCAAATGCGAAAAAACAGCTGGTATGATGATAGAGAGTGCAAAGACGCAATGAAAAGAAAGGACGACGCCTATAAGGCAACGTTAAAAGCGAATGCAACGAGGAGCGTGTGTGAACGCTACCGCGGGATGAAGAGGGAAGCGAGACGGCTTTTTCGGGCGAAGAAGTGGGAAGCGGAAAAGAGTCTGTAGTAGCCTGTAAAAATTACAACGGCGGCCTGGTGACAGATGTTCAGAGAGTACTAGGGTTATGGAGGGATCACTTTTCTGCCTTTCTAAACGGAGGAACGGAGCAACAATCCAGAGAAGAGGACGAACCCGACCCCACAATCGAAGACGATGGAATCGAAGTTCCACAACCCGACTATAACGAGGTGCGAGTAGCTATATGACGGCTAAAAAACAATAAAGCAGCGGGTGCTGATGGCCTGCCCGCTGAGCTATTTAAATGCGGCGGCGAGGAGCTGGTAAGGTGCATGCACCAGCTCTTGTGCAGAATATGGTCGGATGAATGCATGCCTGAAGATTGGAACCTAAATGTTCTCTGCCCAATCCATAAGAAGGGTGATTCCGCAAACTGCGCCAACTATCGTGGAATCAGCCTTTTGAGTATCGCATATAAGGTCCTATCAAGCGTATTGTGCGAAAGACTGAAGCCTGACTTAAACCGACTGATTGGACCTTATCACTGTGGCTTCAGACCTGATAAATCTACCATGGACCAGATTTTTACAATACGCCAAATCTTGGAAAAAACCCGTGAGAAAAGGATCGACACACACCATCTATTTGTTCATTTTAAAGCCGCCTTCGACAGCACGAAAAGGAGTTGCCTATACGCTCCTATGTCTGATTTTGGTTTCCCAGCAAAACTTATACGGCTGTGCAAAATGACGCTGAACAACACCACCAGCTCGGTTAGAATTGGGAAGGACCTCTCCGAGCCGTTCGAAACTAAACGAGGTTTCACGCAGGGCGACCCCCTATCGTGCGATTTCTTTAATTTAATGCTGGAGAAAATAATACAAGCTGCAGAACTTAACCGCGCTGGAACAATATATTACAAGAGCGTACAACTGTTAGCGTATGCCGACGACATCGACATCATTGGCCTCAACAACCGCGCCGTAACTTCTGCGTACTACAAAATAGAAAGGGAAGCGGAAAAAATGGGTTTGGTGGTGAACGAAGGTAAAAGAAAGTACCTGCTGGCATCAAGCAAAGAGTCAGCGCATTCGCGCCTTGGCAATCACGCCACTTTTGGCAGCCATAATTTCGAGATAGTAAGGGACTTTGTATACCTGGGAAGGAGCATTACTACCAACAACAATGTAAGCCTGGAAATCCATAGAAGGATAACTCTTGCAACCAAAAGCTACTTTGGACTGAGTAGGCAATTTAGAAGTAAAGTCCTCTCTCGACGAACAAAAACAACACTTCATAAGTCACTTATCGTACCCGTCCTGCTATATGGTGCAGAAGCATGGACACTGACAGCATCTTATGAGGCGGCTCTGGGAGTATTCGAGAGAAAAATTCTTCGAAAGATTTATGGACCCCTAAAAGTTGGCGACGGCGAGTAGCTAAGAAGATATAAAGATGAGCTGTATGAGCTTTACGCAGACGTAGACATAGTTCAGCGAATTAAAACCCAGCGGCTCCGCTGGCTAGGACACGTGGTGCAAATGAACTAGGACGCTTCGGCCCAGAAGGTATTTTTATCGGCACCCGACGGTGGAAGTAGAGGAAGAGGGAGACCACCACTTCGATGGCAGGACCAAGTAGAGGCAGACCTGCGAGCACGCGGTGTCTCTAATTGGCGCCAGTTGGCTCAATAAAGAACCGACTGGCGTAACATGTTAGACGGCCAAATCGCCTAGGCGGTTAAAGGCTATTTTAAGTTAAGAGTCGCTTAAGTTGTTCGAGTCGCCTTATTTGCAAGGACTGAAACCGAAACCGTAACCGTAACCGATTAAAACCGATTCATTTTTCAAAACCGAAACCGAAACCGTAACCGTTATTTTGATCTGGAAAAGACCGAAACCGTTTCAAATGCCGGAACCGGTTCCAAACGGTTTTGAATTTTTTCAATACCTTACTTCTGTGAGTGGGCACATAGGTACTTCCTTTTACAAGCAGGTACCCTGAAAGTTTTCATGGAAGATTGTCGAGCCACGTTTTGACATCAGTATCAAAATTCTGAAAGAGGAAGTTTGACTATAGTTGAATGAAGCGATCGAAACAAATTTACGAGATCCGAAAAAGAAATGTTCAGGCTTGTCTCGGAAAGCGCCACTAATTTTAATGTTTTTAACGATTTATACATTTCATTTGGCTTCCATTTTAATAAAAAAGTAGAGTTAACTTTAGGAATTTGTTTTGCACAAATTTGATCCATGCATAGCGTTAATAAATGTATTATTATATTGGAGAAATCCCATCATGGCCGCAGGAAAAAAGTTATGAAAATTCAGACCTATTTCGTAGCTACATAGGTACATGAGTATTTTAGTAGTAAAATTTTTGTTTTCCGGTTTTTATTTGGAACCGAAACCGGAACGAAACCGTAACCGAAACCGAAATAAATTTTGAAGAACGAAACCGGAACCGAAACCGAAACACGTTGCAAAAACCGAAACCGAAACCGGAACGTTATTTTAATCGGTTTCGGACCTTGCTTATTTGGCGATTCGCCTGGCTCGAATAATTATGGATACCGAACATACCAGTTCGCCTGAAACATTGTGTTGCCAGTTCTGAAAGCAGAAAGCGGTGCACGTCAAATGTTAAAAAAAACACTTCAAATTAAACAAAATTGAAGTTTCAATTATTTATTATTATTGTATTTTTTTTATTGAAAATATTGTTGTTAAGAGCCATGTTTCCAACGTGTTAAGGAGTTGTGCGAGGATAATCCCGTCTGGTCCAGCATCCTTCAACGGCTCGAAGCTTTTAATTGCCCACCTTACCCTTTCTTCCGAGATGGGAATGTGTACTAAGGGTTGCTAAGGGTGCAACATGCGAGTTCTCTGGAAAGTGTGTATTCAAGAGCAGCTCCAGCGTTTCACCTTTTGAGCTGGTCCAGCATCCGGCAGGTTTCCGCAAATAGCTTATATGTAGCTGTTTGAGTTTTTGAGAGCACTCGTCTCAGTCACGCTGTATAGGCGACATTTTCGACCCCAGTACAAAAATTTTTCCACGAGGTTTCTTCGCTTGCCTCAGAGCCTTGAAGTTCATCTTTATATCCGAGCCATTGAGTCTCCTTGCCAAGGCTCTTGGTCTTATTAAATTGTTCCTCTAGGACTACCAGTGCGGCCTATGTTTACAGCGTGGTTTTGGCACTGGACAGGCCTTATCTAGGGCATTTGAGAAAGGTCGTAACCAGGTCCTCTGGTTACGTGCAGGACATACCACCACGGGTCTTTGGGATGGCCAAACTGTCGTTGCCTCGGTCAAGGATGCCCATAAGGATCAGATCCTTGGTTACTTCAGCAAAGCTTGGATTGCCCTCTCCGGGGGTGTTCTGATGCCGCTTCGGATGGGGTTTTAACTCCTCGTCCGATCTCTGGCGTTTGAAGGGACTTCCGTTTACCCTCTTTGGCGCAAGGGTGCTTTGGAAATTGGGTATTAGAGCTTTTGCTAGCTCCACCGACTTTCTGACATTCGACGACAAAGGTTTCCCTTCTACCACCCATATCTAGAAGGCAACGCCAAAATGATTCGCCTGGCTCGAATAATTATGGATTTCGAACATACCAGTTCGCCTGAAACATTTTGTTGCCAGTTCTAAAAGCCTGGAAATCCATAGAAGGATAACTCTTGCAACCAAAAGCTACTTTGGGCTGAGTAGGCAATTTAGAAGTAAAGTCCTCTCTCGACGAACAAAAACAACACTTCATAAGTAACTTATCGTACCCGTCCTGCTATATGGTGCAGAAGCATGGACACTGACAGCATCTTATGAGGCGGCTCTGGGAGTATTGGAGAGAAAAATTCTTCGAAAGATTTATGGACCCCTAAAAGTTGGCGACGGCGAGTAGCTAAGAAGATATAAAGATGAGCTGTATGAGCTTTACGCAGACGTGGACATAGTTCAGCGAATTAAAACCCAGCGGCTCCGCTGGCTAGGACACGTGGTGCGAATGAACTAGGACGCTTCGGCCCAGAAGGTATTTTTATCGGCACCCGACGGTGGAAGTAGAGGAAGAGGGAGACCACCACTTCGATGGCAGGACCAAGTAGAGGCAGACCTGCGAGCACGCGGTGTCTCTAATTGGCGCCAGTTGGCTCAATAAAGAACCGACTGGCGTAACATGTTAGACAGCCAAATCGCCTAGGCGGTTAAAGGCTATTTTAAGTTAAGAGTCGCTTAAGTTGTTCGAGTCGCCTTATTTGGCGATTCGCCTGGCTCGAATAATTATGGATACCGAACATACCAGTTCGCCTGAAACATTGTGTTGCCAGTTCTGAAAGCAGAAAGCGGTGAACGTCAAATGTTAAAAAAAACACTTCAAATTAAACAAAATTGAAGTTTCAATTATTTATTATTATTGTATTTTTTTTTATTGAAAATATTGTTGCTAAGAGACATGTTTCCAACGTGTTAGGGAGTTGTGCGAGGATAATCCCGTCTGGTCCAGCATCCTTCAACGGCTCGAAGCTTTTAATTGCCCACCTTACCCTTTCTTCCGAGATGGGAATGTGTACTAAAGGTTGCTAAGGGTGCAACATGCGAGTTCTCTGGAAAGTGTGTATTCAAGAGCAGCTCCAGCGTTTCACCTTCTGAGCTGGTCCAGCATCCGGCAGGTTTCCGCAAATAGCTTATATGTAGCTGTTTGAGTTTTTGAGAGCACTCGTCTCAGTCACGCTGTATAGGCGACATTTTCGACCCCAGTACAAAAATTTTTCCACGAGGTTTCTTCGCTTGCCTCAGAGCCTTGAAGTTCATCTTTATATCCGAGCCATTGAGTCTCCTTGCCAAGGCTCTTGGTCTTATTAAATTGTTCCTCTAGGACTACCAGTGCGGCCTATGTTTACAGCGTGGTTTTGGCACTGGACAGGCCTTATCGAGGGCATTTGAGAGCGCCGTTTTAAAGGTCGTAACCAGGTCCTCTGGTTACGTGCAGGACATACCACCACGGGTCTTTGGGATGGCCAAACTGTCGTAGCCTCGGTCAAGGATGCCCATAAGGATCAGATCCTTGGTTACTTCAGCAAAGCTTGGATTGCCCTCTCCGGGGGTGTTCTGATGCCGCTTCGGATGGGGTTTTAACTCCTCGTCCGATCTCTGGCGTTTGAAGGGACTTCCGTTTACCCTCTTTGGCGCAAGGGTGCTTTGGAAATTGGGTATTAGAGCTTTTGCTAGCTCCACCGACTTTCTGACATTCGACGACAAAGGTTTCCCTTCTACCACCCATATCTAGAAGGCAACGCCAAAATGATTCGCCTGGCTCGAATAATTATGGATACCGAACATACCAGTTCGCCTGAAACATTTTGTTGCCAGTTCTAAAAGCAGAAAGCGGTGAACGTCAAATGTTAAAAAAACACTTCAAATTAAACAAAATTGAAGTTTCAATTATTTATTATTATTGTATTTTTTTTATTGAAAATATTGTTGTTAAGAGCCATGTTTCCAACGTGTTAAGGAGTTGTGCGAGGATAATCCCGTCTGGTCCAGCATCCTTCAACGGCTCGAAGCTTTTAATTGCCCACCTTACCATTTCTTCCGAGATGGGAATGTGTACTAAGGGTGCAACATGCGAGTTCTCTGGAAAGTGTGTATTCAAGAGCAGCTCCACCGTTTCACCTTCTGAGCTGGTCCAGCATCCGGCAGGTTTCCGCAAATAGCTTATATGTAGCTGTTTGAGTTTTTGAGAGCACTCGTCTCAGTCACGCTGTATAGGCGACATTTTCGCCCCCAGTACAAAAATTTTTCCACAAGTTTTCTTCGCTTGCCTCATAGCCTTGAAGTTCATCTTTATATCCGAGCCATTGAGTCTCCTTGCCAAGGCTCTTGGTCTTATTAAATTGTTCCTCTAGGACTACCAGTGTGGCCTATGTTTACAGCGTGGTTTTGGCACTGGACAGGCCTTATCGAGGGCATTTGAGAGCGCCGTTTTAAAGGTCGTAACCAGGTCCTCTGGTTACGTGCAGGACATACCACCACGGGTCTTTGGGATGGCCAAACTGTCGTTGCCTCGGTCAAGGATGCCCATAAGGATCAGATCGTTGGTTACTTCAGCAAAGCTTGGTTTGCCCTCTCCGGGTTCTGATGCCGCTTCGGATGGGGTTTTAACTCCCCGTCCGATCTCTGGCGTTTGAAGGGACTTCCGTTTACCCTCTTTGGCGCAAGGGTGCTTTGGGAATTGGGTATTAGAGCTTTTGCTAGCTCCACCGACTTTCTGACATTCGACGACAAAGGTTTCCCTTCTACCACCCATATCTAGAAGGCAACGCCAAAATGATCCCAATATGACCACAAAATGACCCCAAAATATTTCCAAATGACCACAAAATGGCACCAAAAAATTCCAAAAACAAGTAAGGAAAGCTGTCTTCGGCTGTGCCGAAGGCTAAATACCCTTCATGAATAAGCGTCACGATTTTCACTGTTTGATCCCAGTACAGCCTGTGTGAATTTAGCTTTAGCTCATACGGAAATTATCGGAACTATCGATTATATGGGGGCGATTTGTTATATTGGTCCAATCTCATTGATTTTTAACACCGACATTCCACATTCTAAAATAGCAATAGTTACGAAATTTCACGTTCCTACCCATATAACTACAGGAGTTATCTACCAAAATCCGTTCCAAAATACGTCCAAAATTTCACGTTCCTAGGTGTTTAATTACAGGAGTTATAGCCCAAAATCCGTTTATCGGAACAATCGGTTGTATGGGAGCTATATGTAATATCGGTCCGATCTTACTGGTTCCGACAAATGATTCCTATATTGGAAAATGGTGGCCGCATACAAAATTTCAGCCAAATATCTCAAAAACTGAAGGACTAGTTTGCGTTCTAACAGACAGACAGACGGACATGGCTAAATCAACTAATCTCGTCATCCTGATCATTTCGGTATACTTATTGATGGGTCTATCTCTTCTTCTCATACTTACAAACATCGGACCAAAGTTATAATACCATTTCATGTTCGTGAAAGGTATAATGACCACAAAATACCAATAAAATATGCCCGATATTTCCCGAAAATGACAACAAAATAACTCCAAAGTGACGACTAAATAACCCCAAAATAATAACAAAAAATCCCCGGATTTAGTCCAAAATGACCCCAACAATATTCCCAAAATGGCTGTTGATCACCCTGTCCTGTTTCAACATAATTGACAGCGCTGTAATAGCCGGCGAATGATGGTAGAAATGAGAAAAGCAAATATCATTGGCCAAGTGCAATGAAGACGCCAATATTTTACTTACTTACGTTTTCAACTTAGAAAGGAGTGCACGAAAAATACAAGTGTGAAACGGCACGTTGGATAAATTTATCGATACAGTTATACAAAACTTTAATATCAAATTTGCGCATCATTTTCATGTAATTACATACATACCGTGTGCATAAAAGCGCATATATAATAAATTCAGTATTTTATACTAACAAGTTGTCATTTTTATTTGTGAAGCCATTGTGCTTGCCTAAGTCTCAACAATGACCACAAAATAACTCCAAAAGACCACAAAATAACTCCGAAAATCACCCCAAAATGACCACAAAATGACTCCAACATATCCCCAAAATGACCCCCAAATGATCCTAATATGGCCACAAAATCTAATTTTTCCTCCTAGTCACCTTCAAATTCTGTTCGCCAGATTTTGACACTTCCGGCGAACGAATTTGGATCGAGTCGCAAGCAGTAATCGCTTAATTTTTTACATTCGCTTAATTTTGAAATTTGAGGCGAATGTTACCGGGCGACTCGCAGGTAATACAAATGTCGCTCCTATTTTCGTTCCACTCGCAAACCGTAATAGGCCCTAAGATTTTGTAAATACTTACTTCTTAATAAAATTAAAGAAAAAAAAACTTTTTTAAAAATAAGCTTTTATTATTGGTTTATAAAATTAACTAAAAAGTAAAAAAAAAATTGACTGTAACGGAATATAACACTTTATAAGTTCATTGTAACCTTTAAAGATAATTTGGCTTCTTCGTCTGCCACAAAATAATTCCATATTGTACATAATTATATATTTCTAACATTAAAACTTTACACCTAAATTATTAAATCTTCCAGTATATATCACATTCCTAATTTTATTAATAATAAAAGCGTGTTAAATTTCGATAGCAAGAAAAGAAGGTCCTGAATGTTCTTAATTATACCATTAAATAGAAAAGAAGGTCCTAAATGTTCTTAATTATACCATCAAAATTTAACACCTGAATGTTCTTAATTATACCATCAAATAGAAAAGAAGGTCCTAAATGTTCTTAATTATACCATCAAAATTTAACACGCTTTTATTATTAATAAAATTAGGAATGTGATATATACTGGAAGATTTAATAATTTAGGTGTAAAGTTTTAATGTTAGAAATATATAATTATGTACAATATGGAATTATTTTGTGGCAGACGAAGAAGCCAAATTATCTTTAAAGGTTACAATGAAATTATTAAGTGTTATATTCCTTTACAGTCAATTTATTTTTTACTTTTTAGTTAATTTTAAAAAAAGTTTTTTTTTCTTTAATTTTATTTTTTACTTTTTAGTTCGGTTTATCAACAAGAAATATACCTATAAGCTTGTGCTTAGAACATCTTTTTTCTTGAATTTATTTTAAATATAAAATATTGTTTAAATTAGTTATGCAATCTTTACTTAGTTATTTTAACATTCCTCATCCGATCCATTTCTTTTAATGCATCAACATTACACGGCTTCTTTGAAGTCAACTTTTGATATTGTACTAAAGCCAATTTATCTTTAAAGGTACAATATCAAAAGCCGCGTGACAACCAAGTTTCGTATGTACATGCATTTAACGCAAACTTATGCGTCACAGCAACAGCGGCACAATCAACTATATGAGAGCCAAGTGTAAAATGTTTCTTCTTATGCTTTTCATGCATACAAAGTTGAAAGTTGGCAACTTTTGCATGTCAGATGTCGCTCGTGATGCGCAATGTGTCGTTCTCTACCTAAATACACACGTTCAACTCATCTGTCAATACATAATGCTGCGGCAAACATTGATTGTGACGCCGCTATAAAGCCGTGCGGCAAAGAGGCAATAATGTCGCAGCGACATCAATCGGTTCTAGCAGCAACAGAAAACATAGAATCTTTTACAATAAAGCCGCGTGGTTAATAAAGTTACTTTTGGGATATTGGAATAAAGACTAAACTAAACGATAAATGGGATTTTTGAAATTAAGCTAATTTTTTTATTTACTGTTAGCGAAGCCTGAACGATGATGAAAATTTGCAAAATCCCATCTTAACTGCAAGTTAGTACAATATCAAAAGCAAAATTTCCTGGAATGAAAACTTTCGAATATCTCTACTGGTGCGCCACCTATCGGAATTATTTTTTTGTTATTTTGCGTGGAGGCAGAAAACTAAACGATGATGAAAATTTCAAGATCCTACCTCAACGGGACGTTCGTTGAAACACGAATTAATCGACACTGAAAACAGACCTTCGTAATTCTCAAATAAAGCGACTCACGCGCCACCTAGCGGGTCCAATTTTTTTAACATTTAGAAATTAATTAAGTAACACACTCGTAAAATATCAGCCAAATCGGTCCATAATTACGATTTTGAGTTTTTATTACCGCTATCTCAGCCCCACCTAGCGGAATTTTTTTTTACAAAAATATTTCTTTTCATGGTAGTAATATATGTTACGAATTTCAGCTAAATCGGACCACAAATGCGAATTTTGAAAATATAGCGACCCACGCGCCACCTATCGAATTTTTTTTTATAATATTGCATTGTCATCGGGGTTATACATGGGTGCAGAATTTCAGATCAATCGGACACCGGGAAGTGTATCAAATTTAGCTTGCAAGATTTGATTACAGACAGCCGTCAGGTGAAACTAAATAAAGCTTATAATAGACTTTAATCGCCTAGGCAATTTTCGCCGTCCAGCATGTTCCGCTAGTCTGTTCTTTGTTGAGCCAACTGGCGCCAATTGGAGACACCGCGTGTTCTCAGATCTGCCTCCACTTGGTCCTGCCATCGGAGTGGTAGTCCCCCTCTTCCTCTACTTCCACCGGCGGGTGCCGATAAGAATACCTTCTGGGCCGGAGCGTCTTTGTCCATTCGCCTCACGCAAAGCCGCTGGGTTTTAATTCGCTGAACTATGTCGACGTCGGCGTAAAGCTCATACAGCTCATCATATTTTCTTTGGTACTCGCCGTCGCTTACTTTTAGGGGAAGAATTTTTCTATCGGATACTCCCAAAGCCGCCACATCATATGCTGTCAGTGTCCATGCTTCTGCATCATATAGCTGGACGGGTACAATAAGTGACTTATAGAGTGTTGTTGGTATAAATGCAGAATAGCTCCAACTCCCAAATTACAAAAAAATGATGAGAATCGATAGATATCATTGAGGTGACCAATGAACCGATTTTCAATTTTTTTTTCATTGGATAGGTAATTGAATTACCTTTAATTTGGGGTACCATTGCTGTGGGTGCAAAACCGCGTATGTGCAAAGTTTAAAATTTTATTTTAAAACAACCCTGGACTATGCCATGCGTTTACTACTTAGAAGGAGTTCGCGGTGGCGGTAGCCACGGTTATGGCACACACATGGCGTCGCCCAGGGTTATCTATATATATAAAAATGAAATGGTGTTCAGTCGTCACGCTAAAACTCGAAAACGTCTGAACCAAATCATATACTTCCTTTGGGGGTTTGTTTGTTATTACCACGTGCAGGTCATGTTATAAAATCAGAACTAAATACCAGGGGGGGGCAGGCGTGGCACCACCATACAAACTTTTTTCTTCAAGGTGAATAACTAAAAAAGGGTTTAAGGTAGGGACCTGGAAAGTGGTACAGAGCTATAGGATAAAAACACCATGCTCACCCATAAAACTGGGGGTTAACCAAAAAGGGGGCGTGGCACCTCCCATACGAATGAAATACTTCATAGTCCATATCTCTGGAAGTATTTAGGTTAGACCACTGAAATTTGGTAAGGGGTTATACGGCGGTGGCAGGGAAGTCTGAGCGCTCTCATGTTGGTGGTGATTCAGATAAACCTGCACAAATCTAAAGCAGCCTCGGCTGCTTTAATCAGTCGTCTCTCTAAAGGCGACATAGATGTGGTCCTCATCCAAGAACCCTGGGTCAACAGCTCAAGGATTTGCGGTTTGGGGACTAAGGGTTTTAAGCTAATCCAAGCCTGCGAGGGGGGCAGGGTTAGAGCCTGTATTTTGGTTAAGTCTGAGCTGAATGCCTTTTTCTTGCCCAACTATACCAATGGTGACGTTACAGCTGCCAGTTTAACAGTCGACAGTACCAGTCTGACGATGGCATCGGTCAATATGCCCTACGACGCCGAAGAACCACCGCCACAGAGGGAGGTAAAAGACCTGGTGGCAAATTTTTCCATGGATCATCTTATTATCGGAACTGACGCCAATGCTCATCACGTCCAGTGGGGAAGCTCCGATATCAATGCTAGAGGAGAGTCGTTGTTTGATTATTTGTTAACAACAAACCTGGTAGTTTGCAACGTGGATAACGAAACTACGTTTATTACTAAAACCCGTAGGGAGGTCATAGATCTCACTATTTGCAGCCCTGCGGGTTAGGGGTTTAGAATATGCCCGAGGTAGGCATACCGGTCGTAAAAGGCGACTAATATGCACATAGGTAATTGACGTGCTACTCGATGGTTGATCTACGGATATGATGCCTCTCACCTCTCATTACCCATCTTCTCCTTCCTCACGGATGGAGGGATGACATGACCTAGAAGGTTCCACTGGTCATACCAAATCGCTACCACGACAGTCGGGCAGTACCGCAAGGGAGTACCGCAGCGTACCGGGGTCATATCCGGCCAAGGACTGTCAACTTCGGCATCACTCCCCAAAACCTTCGGGGAGTTTTTTGCTGTTAACAACAACAACAACAAGGCGCTTATGAGTGGGTCAGAAAATGGCGCGTTCTCGATGAACACTCATTCTCCGACCACCGGTACGTAGAATTAGTTCTAGACTTTTCTGTTGAGCAGCTGGCTATGAAACGCAACCCACGTAACACTAACTGGCAGCTACACAATGAAATACTATCTAGGGACTTGCCAGCACTGCCCCCACAAGTCCCCTCATCAGTAGGGGAGTTGGAGTATCTGGTAAAGACCTTTACAACGGCGCTCTCGAATGCCCTAGAGCAGGCTTGCCCAGTGCCAAAACCACTCGGTAAACATAGGCCGCATTGGTGGTCCTACGACCTGGACTCGCTCCGTAAATCATGTAGGACACAATTTAATAAGGCCAAGAGCCTTGGCACGGAGACTCAATGGCTCGAATATAAAGTTAAACTGAGGGCCTACAAAAAAGCTCTGAGGCAGGCGAAGAGAGTATCGTGGAGAAATTTCTGCACTGGGGTCGAAAATGTCGACGATACAGCGAGACTTAGACGAGTGCTCTCAAAAACACAAACAGCCACAAGCTATTTGCGCAAACCTGACGGATCCTGGACCAGCACGGAGAGGGAAACCCTAGAGCTGCTCTTGAATACGCACTTCCCAGGGAACTTGCATGAGGAACCCCTAGCACCCACAACAAACCTGGCTGTTCACATACCCATCACGGAGGAAAAGGTTAGGTGGGCGGTTAAAAGCTTCGAACCGTTCAAGGCTGCCGGGCCAGACGGGATTATTCCCGCACAACTCATAAACACGCTGGAGACATCAGCCAAATGGCTGGTATTTCTCTATACAGCCTGCCTGGCTCTTAGCTACATTCCGTGCTCCTGGAGAAGTGCCACGGTAGTGTTTATTCCTAAGGCGGGGAAGGCGTCTCATTACGAGCCCAAGGACTATAGGCCGATCAGTCTCTCATCCTTTGTGCTCAAGACCTTCGAGAGGATAATAAATGACTACCTCTCCTCTACTATTGATAGCAACCTGATCTGTAGCTATCAGCATGCATACACCAAAGGGAAATCTACAGAAACTGCGCTTCACAGCCTAGTTTCTGTTATTGAAAAATCGCTGTATGAAAAGGAGTACTGTCTTGTGGCCTTTTTAGATATTGAAGGAGCCTTCAACAACATAATCCCTGATGCTATAAACACCGCTTTAACAAGTCTGGGCATAAGCAGGTCTCTTATTGGACTTATTGATCAACTGCTAAGGGGTAGACGAATAGTTTCATCACTGGGCTCGGTTGACTTATCACGCTATGTCACAAGGGGAACGCCTCAGGGTGGTGTTCTCTCCCCGCTTCTATGGAACCTCACTGTTAACTCGATGCTGCGAGACACAAGCTGGGGGCGGGAAGGTAGTGGCATATGCAGATGACTTAGCTATAGTATACAGGGGCAAATTCCCACAAACCCTGTGCAACTTGATGCAAGTAGCACTGAGAGAGGTTTTGTAGTATTACATAAACACACCGCCCTTTTACTTAAATTGTCATGTGCACAAAAATGCATAAACAAATAAGAATGTACACAACAACACTTTACCCAAATTAGCTTCAATGAACTCAGCGGGAGTTTATGCAAAGATAGCACATGCCGCATATAGCGAGTCTTGTTACACTTGTGCGGATGGTCAAAGACACCGCCAAAGACAGTCGCTACGTCACAACGACAGTCCTACTGTCATACGACATTTATTGTAACCATATGCTGACGTAGCATATTTTAGAATTATGCATATACACGTATGTAAATATACGTTTTAGTCCGTAAATAGTTTGTAAGTATTAGTGTAAGAATTTTGTATAAAAGAAAACCAAAATCAATAAAGAAATTCATTCATTTATTGAACTTTAAACAAAATAAATTATTTGTAGCTACATGGCGATCCCGCCAGGCTTAAAAAATTAAATAAAATTGGCTTTAAAAGGCGAAACCGCCAGCCAAGTAAAATAAAATTAAAAATAATATAATAAAGTAAAAACAAAATTTGTACAAGTTATTTGTTTGGCAATAAATTGGATTGTTTTGGCGTGGCGCTAGCAATGGTAGCAATGGTGACGTACATTTGACAATAACTGAAGAAAAACGTGGTAGTATTTGGCTCGAAACGCACTGAATGTATTGAGGTAACATGGTATGGTAAAGGCACTGAAGATAAACGTGGTGAGGACATAACAGCTGGAATTGGGTCAGATTTGAATGGACAAGCAGTAGGTTGCGTACATAAAAAGGGTGGAATATTAAGGACTGGCAGCAAAATGATGGCGGCATAACTGCATAGCTTTAAGTATATATATATGTAATTAAATAAGTTTTTTTAGAAAAATTACGGCTCTTCAAGTAGCCAACCAAACAGCAGTAATTTGCTTAGGGGTAAAGTTTATCAAAATTTTTTTTTTCCCTCACACTACACAAGAAATATAACCGAGTAATAATCAAAATAAAAATTTTTTTTTTGAGTAAATTCGACTGCTCCAATTAAAATTTAAATTTTTTTTGGAAATAATTTTTTCTCATGGATAGTGCATTGCAAATTTAAATTTTTTGGAAATAATCTCTTCTCATGGATAGGGCATTGCAAATGAAAATATAATTTTTTGAACTCGAAAAATTTTTCTATTAAATTTTAAAATGACTTGGTGGAAAATTGCACTAAACGGCATCTTAATAGGAATAGCAGGATACGAAGTAGGAAAAGAAACTTCAGGTGAAAACACCTACGATACTAAAATAGTTAAATATGAACCACACCATATCGTGGAAAACAAGGCAGAAATTTCCGATAAGTGGTTGACCGCTTTTGTATGCGTAGCTATATTTTTAATTGTCACAATAATAATTCTATTAAAAAATTATATAAAGAACAAATTGAGACAATTGAATAATGTTCAACAACGCATCTAATTGACAAGAAATATATGACAAATTAAATGAAGAAAAAGCAAAAGTTGGCAAATCATATAAATGTATTAATAAAAGTATTCCCATAACAAAAGAAACTATAGTTAAACATTTAAATACAATTCTGGAAGCTCTTAACAACATTAGACAGGTGATCAATGTGGGAAAGCGCATACTTACCGTAGAACACCAAAAAGAAGCTTACCAATTTTTCTCAACAGCTCGAGACAAACTAGTCTCTGCTCTAGCCAAACACAATATCGATTTTGAAGTACCAAATACAACGGAAGAAGAAATTCAAATTGATTTTTTATTACTTCTACCTGAACGCGTTCCTAGCCGAACCCCCTCACCTTCATCGGCGGAAAAATTCAAAATAAACATCCCAATAAAAAAGGTCACAATGCCACAAACCGTAGTAGAATTTATTAAAACTGCTTCGTCAGTATTACCAGAGTTTGATGGTAAGCCTGAGAATCTACATAGTTTCCTAGATGCACTCGATAGACTTGAGCAAATCAAGGATACACACGAGGCATTGGCCATTACCATGATAAAAACAAAGCTGAAGGGTACAGCAAGGAATTTTATTAGTAATGCGACCACGATCGAACAAATAAAAAACAAATTAAAAACCGCAATAAAGGGTGAATCAGTGGAAGTTTTGACCGCTAAACTTCTGAACATCCAACAACGTAGCAAAACTGCTAACCAATATACTGCGGAAGTTGAAAAAATTACGCGATCATTAGAAGGAGCATATATCTCTGATGGATTAAACCCAGACTTAGCCACGAGATATTCAACACAGGCAGCAGTTAAGGCCATGTGCAAAAACTGCTCTAATGACAAGGTCAAGATGATCATGCAAGCAGGAACGTTCTCAACAATGAACGATGCAATCTCCAAATTCACTAACAGTTGTACCAAAATCACTGGCAGCTCAAACACGATTTTAAATGTACGACAGCAAGGTCAGTACAAGAATGGTTTCCGTGGAGGTTACCGTAGTAACAACTATGGAAATTACCAAAATCGGAGATTCAGACCACAGCCGAGATATAACAATAACTCGAGGTCGCACAACGACAATAATAACCGGAGAGGATCACAAGCCCAAAACGGCAACAGATCCTACAACCAGAACCGTAATGTTCGCGCCATAACCGAAACGGAAAACCAGGAAACTCCACTTCAAAATTAACAAAAAGGAAAATATGCGTACTTAATCTAAATTTAAACAGCTATATATCTACAAGGACTTCATTAAACAATTCATATTTAAATTTTTTAATTGATACTGGAGCCGATATCTCCATAATTAAAAAACAGCAAAAAAATAATAAAGAAAAAATAAATACTAAACAAATCACAGATTTGAAAGGCATTGGTCGGGGAATAACTAGCACTTTAGGCACAATAAAAACAGATTTAAAAGGCGATGACCTTCTAATTTATCATAAATTTCATGTTGTAGAAGACAACTTTCCAATTCCATGTGATGGAATAATAGGCCTAGACTTCATAAAGAAATACAATTGTATTCTAGATTATGGAAAAACAGAAGATAAACTAATCCTAAGACCCTTTGATTTCCCTCAAACAATAACAATGAATCTAACAAACTGTCTGTCGGTCAACACAATCACAATACCAGCTAGATCGGAAGTTATTAGACAAATCAAAATAAATACAAATAACAAAAATATTTTCATACCACACCAACAATTATCCGAAGGCATTTATATCGCAAATACCATTACAAATAACGAACAAACTTTCGTTAGAATTATTAACACAACACATAACAACACAACTATTCAAAATTATAAAATTAATACTGAAAATTTAGATGATTATACACTAATTAATCCAACAACACACAGTAAAAGTAGCACAAATATAGAAAAATTAAAAAGATTAACCAAAAACTTTCCAAATTTTGCTAAAGCTCAATTAACACCACTTTGCACAGAATTCATAGATATATTTGCACTAGAAACAGAACCAATCACTTCTAATAATTTTTATAAACAAAAATTATATATGAAGGATGACACGCCCGTCTACATTAAAAATTATAGGTTACCCCAAACACAAAAAGGAGAAATAACTAAAGAAGTAAAAAAGCTAATCAAAGATGATATCATAGAACCTTCAACATCGGAATATAATAGTCCAATTTTATTAGTTCCTAAAAAATCACTCCCGGGAAACACAGAAAAAAGATGGAGATTGGTTGTTGACTACAGACAAGTGAATAAAAAATTAGCAGCAGATAAATTTCCCCTTCCAAGAATTGATGACATTCTAGATCAACTTGGAAGAGCAAAATATTTTTCATGCCTAGACCTTACGTCCGGTTTTCATCAAATAGAATTACACCCAGACTCTAGGGACATCACTTCATTCACTGCTGAAAATGGCACATATAGATTCAAAAGATTACCATATGGATTAAAAGTAGCTCCAAATTCATTCCAACGAATGATGACATTAGCATTCGCTGGCCTTAAACCATCTCAAGCATTTCTCTACATGGATGATTTAGTTGTATTAGGCTGTTCAGAAAACCACATGCTAAAAAATTTAAGAGACGTGTTCTCTACATGCAGAAAATACAACATAAAATTACATCCGGATAAATGCCTATTTTTCAGCCAAGAAGTAACTTACCTAGGACATAAATGTACAAACAAGGGAATATTACCCGACCCAAGCAAATTTGAAACAGTTCAAAATTACCCAGCGCCAAAAACTGCGGATGAAGTTAAGAGATTCGTAGCTTTCTGCAATTACTATAGAAGATTCGTACCGAATTTCGCGGAACACTCAAGAAAACTAACTAGGCTTTGCAAAAAGAATGTTTCCTTCGAATGGACAGAAGAATGTCAAAAAGCTTTTGTTTATTTAAAGGAAGCATTAATCAGCCCAAAACTTTTGCAATACCCAGATTTCAATAAAGAATTCTGCATAACAACAGACGCTAGTGGGTATGCTTGTGGAGCAGTCCTTAGCCAAGAACATGATGGCAAACAGTTACCAATTGCCTACGCATCCAGATCATTCACAAAAGGTGAAGTAAATAAAGCAACAATAGAAAAAGAATTGGATTGGAAGAACAAGATCAGCAGCTAAAAAGACCAATAATAAAACTGAAACTAAAGAAAGTCACAAAGAGAGCCCCAAAATTTACGAAGCGCTAAATAAATTTGAAGTAAAAAGACATGTCGAGCTCGTTTTCAATCCTCCGAAATTATATTTCAAAAAAGGAAAGAAAATTTGTAGCAATGTTGATACAAGCAACCTAATTGTTGAGGATAAGATTGACTTAGGACAATTCTTTACCAGGCTCGAAAGAGAAGCCGGCAATTTAGGACTTGTACAAGTACAGTTGTCCTTAGGGGACAAATTGTTTAAAAAGAATTATACTGCAGTAGGCAAATTTATGGAAATGGGAAATAAGGTTCTCAAAAAGTTAACAATCGCTCTAACCCCAGAGGTTATATGTGTGACAAATCCCGGGAAAATTAAAGAAATTCTGCACAATTATCATGACGATCCTATTAGTGGTGGCCACCCAGGAATAAATCGCATGACAGATAAAATCAAGCAGAAGTATAGCTGGCTGAATATGAAAAACGACATAAGAAAATACATAAAAAACTGCATCCACTGCAAGAAAAATAAAACCAATAAACGTATAAAAGAACCAATGACAATAACGGAGACGCCTCCGAAGGCATTCGATATTGTTCAAATCGATACAATCGGACCATTACCGAAATCGATAAATGGAAACGAATATGCAGTTACCATCATATGCGACCTAACCAAATACTTGGTAGCGATCCCAGTTCCAAGCAAAGACGCAGCAACAGTCGCTAAAGCCGTGTTCGAAAACGTCATTTTGATTTATGGACGCATGAATACAATAATGACAGACATGGGCACAGAATACAAAATCAACTTATTCAAAGAGTTGTGTCAACTATTGAAAATTAAGCATAAAACGTCAACACCGTACCATCATCAATCTCTGGGTACTGTAGAACGCAGTCACCGGACATTCAATGAATATATACGTTCATACATATCCAGTGACAAAGACGATTGGGACGAATACCTCAGGTATTTCACGTATTGTTACAATACGACGCCATCGACCACACATAAATATTGTCCATTTGAATTAATATTTGGGAAAAACCCACCGAATTATGAATTTTTAAAAGAAAATAAAATCAGCCCCTTATACAACCACGAAGCCTATGACAAAGAAGTAAAGTATAGGCTTCAAACAGCACAACAGAGAGCTAGGAAATTAGTCCAAGAGTCTAAAGAAAAACAAAAATTAAATTATGATAAAAATAGCCATAGTAAGGAAATTAAAATAGGAGACTTAGTATTAGTTAAAGAAGAGGCCTCCCATAAGTTAGAGAATAGATATACAGGATACTATAAAGTTAAAACTATTGATAAAAATAACAACTATACATTAATTCCACATAGCATAGGAGATAGCAATAAAAATAAAAAGGAAATCGTAATTCATAAGAATAGGCTTAAACCAATTTAAAACCCTTTAAAAATAAGCATAGCACTTTATCCATAATAAATTCGTAACACAAAAAAAAAAGGCATCTTTTTATACAGGCATTCAAATTTACTCAATCCGATATACGGCACAAGCCGTATACAAACAAACACAAAACAAGGGTAACAAGACACTAAACAATTAAACAAAACGTCAAACGGTTCATTAACTCAGAAAAATAGACATATATAGTTGACTACAAATATATATATCTATTTTTTTTTTAAGGGGGAAGGTGTAGTATTACATAAACACACCGCCCTTTTACTTAAATTGTCATGTGCACAAAAATGCATAAACAAATAAGAATGTACACAACAACACTTTACCCAAATTAGCTTCAATGAACTCAGCGGGAGTTTATGCAAAGATAGCACATGCCGCATATAGCGAGAGTCTTGTTACACTTGTGCGGATGGTCAAAGACACCGCCAAAGACAGTCGCTACGGCACAACGACAGTCCTACTGTCATACGACATTTATTGTAACCATATGCTGACGTAGCATATTTTAGAATTATGCATATACACGTATGTAAATATACGTTTTAGTCCGTAAATAGTTTGTAAGTATTAGTGTAAGAATTTTGTATAAAAGAAAACCAAAATCAATAAAGAAATTCATTCATTGATTGAACTTTAAACAAAATAAATTATTTGTAGCTACAGTTTCCTCATGGTGCTCGCGCTGCGGACTGAGCATCAACCCGGGAAAAGTGGAACTGGTCCTTTTCACCAACCGCTATAAGATACCACCGCCAATACTACCAAAACTGAATAACGTGCACCTGAACTTGGCTGACAAAGCCAAGTTCTTGGGCACAGTTCTGGATAGGAAACTAACCTGGAAGGAGAATGTTCTTCAGCGCCAGAAGAAAGCGTGTATTGCACTCTACACGTGCAAAAGAGCCATTGGAAAGAAATGGGGGCTCAGCCCCAAAATATGCAAATGGATCTACACTGCAATCATTCGACCAATCATGCTCTATGGAGTTGTGGTATGGTGGCCTGCGCTGAGCAAGGCAACAAACCTTAATCTGCTAGGTAAAGTACACAGATCTTGCATGATCTGTATAAGCGGTGCGTTAAGAACAACGCCCAATGAGGCACTCCAGGCCATTCTTGGCATTTTGCCACTCGATCTGGAAGGGCACCGAGTAGCAGCAGCATCGGCTCTGCGTCTAAGGGAAACGTCCGGCTGGGGCGCAAGCACTACTGGACACGCCTGTATTTTGGGATCCTATAGCTTTCTTCCGCTGAGCACAGATCGCTGTGCGACCAAAACAGTAGGAGATAGCGGTTTTAAAATCAATATTCCCAGCAGGGAAGAATGGGAGAGCACGGATCGGAGTCCCGTCACTCATGGCGGCACTTCCATTTATACTGATGGCTCGAAGTTAGACGGCAGAGTTGGGGGAGGGGTTTATTCAAAGGATCTGAACCTTGAGCTCTCCTTCAGACTACCTGATCACTGCAGTGTCTTCCAGGGTGAAGTTTCAGCAATCATGGACGCCGCGGCTTGGATAGGCCAACACACTATCAGACAGGACATTTTTATATTCAGCGACAGCCAGGCGGCCATCAAATCCCTTGGCTCTTACTCGTTCAACTCTGAACTGACGCTCAGCTGTCGTCGATCTCTACAAGAGATGGCCCAACAGAATCGCGTTAACCTCACATGGGTCCCGGGGCATAGGGACATTGAGGGAAATTGTAGGGCAGACGAACTTGCGAGGCAGGGCACGACCAAGCAGGTTCTTCGCGATAAAGAGCGCTTAGGTATGCCGTTTGCCACATGCAAGCTTATGCTGAAGGAATACACACTCCGCCAAGCCAACGAAAGATGGCTGCAATCTCCAGGATGCCGGATATCCAAAGAAACCTGGCCGAAATGGGATCATAAAAGATCAAGACAAATTTATGCCCTAAGGAGAAGAGAAATCTCCATATTAATAGGCGTATTAACTGGGCACTGCCTCATTGGTAGGCACGCAGAAAGACTTGGTGTGCCCTACCGACGATGCTGTAGGAGTTGTAAGGATGATGATGAGGAGGAAACGGTGGAGCACCTCATCTGCAACTGCCCGGCTTTAAGTGGCGCGAGAATGCGCTTTTTGGGAGTTCCCTTCCTGGTCAGCCTACGCCAGGTCACGGAGCTGGACATAAAGGACCTGATGGCCTTCATCAAGTCATCTAAATGGTTCGAGGAGGAGTAACGGTGTCGGTATGGGAAGGTCAGTCCCGGGATTCTGCTATGTGGAGAATTCCGTTAATACCGGGATTTTCCATATGGCAGGGTCCCGGAACTGACTATCCTAGTGTTGGTGGTATCACAACGGGCCTTTTAATACTGGCCTAGGTGTGCCTCGGCGGCAGCCACTTGAACCTAACCTAACCTATATTAGGATCGATCCCTACCACCTCCAAAAAAACTGGGGATAACGAAAAAGGGGGCGTGGCACCTCCCATACAAATGAAATACTTCATAGTCGATATCTCTAGAAGTATTCATGTTAGACCACTGAAATTTGGTAAGGGGTTATATGAGATCGATCCCCACCACCTCCAAAAAAACTGGAGATAAAGAAAAAGGGGGCGTGGCACCTCCCATACGAAGGAAACATTTCATAGTCCTTATCCCTGCAGGTATTTATGTTAGGTTAGGTTCAAGTGTCTGCGCAGAGGCACACTTACCCAGTTTTGAAAGGCCCGTTGTGATACCACCAACACAAGGAAAGTCAGTCCCGGGACCCAGCCATATGGAAAATCCCTGAGTAGTTGGGATTTTCCACATAGCAGAATCCCGGGGCTGACAGTTCCGCGATCTGGCTTAGGCTATCCAGGAACGGAACTCCCAAAAAGCGCGTTCTCGCGCCGCTTAAAGGCGGACAGTTGCAGATGAGGTGCTCCACTGTTTCCTCCTCCCCATCATTTTTGCAACTACTGCAGCATCGTCGGTAGGGCACACCTAGCCTTTCTGCCTACCCATGAGGCAGTGACCGGTTAATACCCCTATCCATATGGAGATTACCCTCCTAGTTAGGACAAAGAGAAGTTCGTTCGTTGTTGAGTGCGGACGTGTTTCTGATCGCTCTGTGAAAAAGTAATATTTTTGATTAGTATTCGTCGTGCTTTAAAGTTTCTAAGCTCTAATTTTCGTTAATTTCATAATAACATTCTGTAAAAACTATTGAAAACTCTTGATGAGTTAGTGACTATAAAGTTTAAACGCTTATAAATGTAACAATATAACTAGTCTGAATAATCATAATGCCGTGTATATGCAAGCAGAGAGTTGACCGAAAGGGTGATAAGGTGGAGTGTGCGGGTTGTGCCTAGTTTTTTCACCTCCAGTCGCTTCATCTAAGCCGTTCTTTTACAAAACCTGTACAGCGGGGCGTCGAGCTTCTCTTCGTTTACCCACTACACCCCTTCCAACTAAAGTTACGGATAGTCTCAATGTACTAAACGACAATAAACAAGAAACGTTACTTTCTGTTTCCGATAAAATTGCTTCTCTGAGAGAAGAGAATGCTCGGATATTATCTTTAGTTGTTACCTTACAAACTTTCTCTTAAATATGACGCTTTATATACAGCAGTGCTCGAAATGCAAGCTTTGTTTAAAGACAATGGTTTAAACATTTCTTCGCTTAAGTCTGATAACAAAGACATTTATCTACTTGTTTCTAATGGAGTCAATAAACTCAATTCCATCACCAGTAGCGGCGCTAAAAGTGACAGCGACAATGAAAAGTCGGTTTCTGTGCGCTCGTCTCTCTCGCTCACTACCTCATCGTCTGCTCAAACAAATGCACCACCTAATGTGATTATCGACGAAGATGGTGCATCGTGCTCTCGCAATTCCTATAGTACGGTGGTCATTACCTCAGCGGCAGAGATAATAACAATGCCTACGGTGAGTGCTAAAGTGCAAACTACGTCAATGTCAGCTTCAAGTGCAGCTGTGGCTGGTAATGTTTCTGCCATGCATAAGCCAAACTCAAACAACAACTCAATGCAAATGAAATCCATAGCACCCACGCATGCTGTTGATAATTCTTCATCTCCTATTCGCAGTTCTACACAAACTATAAGCGATGTTATTGTAGATCTAACAGCTGACGGCGCTTCTAAAGTATTACCCAAGCAACCATTCGAATGGAAAACAGTAACAAAAGCCAACCGTAATAAAATAAAACCAATAGTTATTGGATCTGGCAGCAACAAGGAGTTAAATGTTGTATCTGATTTGAAATGGCTTCATTTATCTTCGTTTTCACCGAATGTATCTCGCGTTGATATTCTGGCTTATGTCTCTAAACATGCTAACATCGATAAAAAGTTGATGGTTTGCCGCCCGCTAATTAAGAAAGACAGTGATCTTAGCAAACTTAGAAAAGTCAACTTTAAATTGGGTGTATTAGAATGCTGCTATGAAAAATTACTCAAGTCCGACATCTGGCCTGCGAGCGTAATCATTCGCCCTTTTTGTTTTTTTCCCAGAGGGCCATCTCCTCCGGGAGAATCTTAGATAACCCTGAGCAAATTCAAGGTAATAGCCAGCATTTCAAAATATATTACCAAAATGTTAGCGGAATTCAACTGTATAGCCATCACTGAGACTTGGTTCAACAATAATATTTTGTCCAGTGAATTTGTTGATAGTAACTACAACATATATCGAAAAGATCGCAGCTCTATTGCTACGGGTCATGACAAGGGTGGCGGGGTTGTGATTGCAGTAAAATCGGATTTATGTAGTAGTTCAATTTCACTTGATCTAGCGGACGGACTTATTGATCAAGTTTGTGTTAAGGTTAAGCTATCCTGCAAAAAAACAATAATTTTATTATTATCGTATATTCCTCCATGTAGTAACATTGGAACATATCAAAAACACTTAGATAATATGGTTCATATCACTAATATTGCTAGCGAGTTCGATGAGATAATTTTTCTGGGTGACTTTAACCTTCCCTACATATCCTGGTCATTTCACAGTAACGTTCTTCTACCTTGCAACTTTAGATTAGACATGGATAATCATATAATTAGTACTCTTTTTTCAAATGGCTTTAATCAACACAATTCTATTTTAAATGATAACGGTAGAATGCTCGATTTGATATTTTCTTCTGAAATCTAAAACTATCTTGCGAGGAATGTCTACAGCATACACCACAAGGCGATTTTGATTAGGACTGAGTTTTATAAGTTTGAATCGGAAGAGTCGGGGATTTTAGAGGAGCTTGATTACTCTAAAGCGGACTATGAAGCATTATGTGGGGTTTTAGATACTTCTGATTAGGCGTTTCTTAATGGGTTGAGCAGTCCTGCCGACTCATACAAAACTCTAAGGGAAAATCTTGAACTGGCCATATCTCGGTATGTTCCTCTGAAAAGGCTAGTTACACGTAACAAACCACCTTGGTTTACCGCTAGGCTTTGTAATTTAAAGAACGCGAAAAATAAAGCGTTGAAAAATTTTAAGAGAAATAATTCTGAAGCTGATCGTCTTAACTTTCTTCGGCTACGAAAGGAATTTGATTACCTTCACGGCTTTCTATTTAGAAATTATATTTATAAAATTGAAAATGACCTTAAATCTAACCCATCAGGTTTCTGGCGCTTTATTGATACGCGAAGGAAAACAAATGGTTTCCCTACTAGCTTGCATTATGATGGCGACACGTCCGATAACACAGTCGACTCTTGTGATTTGTTGCTAAATTTTTTCAAAAAGTATATGAAAACCAAAGAACAATTCAATACCCTACGCTTACAGCTACATCTCTGGCGACAATCACTAGTTTCTTTGTGTCTGAAGATGATGTTATAATGGCAATTTCATCATTGGATTCAAGCCCACGTATAGACTCCGAAGGATTTTCTCCATTATTTTTCAAAAAATGCTCCAAGACTTTCATCTATTCGTATTGCTTTACTGTTCCAAAATTGTCTCAATAACGGAACATTTCTAGATGAATGGAAGCTATGCACCATTGTTCCAGTTTTCAAGTCTGGTGACCGCAATGATGTTCTTAACTACAGGCCCATAGTTAAGCAAAGCACTTTAGCTAAGATGTTCGATCATATCATTCAGCTTAAATTATTTGATCATGTGAGTAGCGTCATATCGAAATACCAGCATGGTTTCTTTCCGGGTAGGTCAACTTCTACGAATTTAACCATTTTGTCCAATAACATAATTGTTGCTTTCGAGAACCGTTTGCAGTTGGATGTTGTCTATACGGACTTCTCTAAAGCATTCGATAAAGTAAACCACCTTATCCTTTCTAAAAAACTCGAGTGTTTTGGCATTAGTGGTGAGCTACTTGCATTTTTTGATAGTTTTCTTAGAGGTAGAAAACTCATTGTCAAAATGGGAAAAATAACATCTAAACTTTTGATCGACGCGGTATCAGGTATACCACAAGGTACACATTGTGGCCCGCTACTATTTCTATTTATTAATGATTTGCCGGATTGCTTTAAATTTTCAAATTGTCTTATTTTCGCTGATGACGTAAAGATTTTTTTAGTTGTAGTTTAGTCTGTAAGAATTTAATTTCTGTAGACTGTATTAAATAAATAACTAAATGCGTCTAGACCTTTTAAGATCCCATTTTGGCCAGGTTTGTTTCGATATCCAACACCCTGGGGATTGCAGCCATCTTTCGTTGGCTTGACGGAGTGTGTGCTCCTTCAGCATTAGTTCGCATGTGGCAAACGGCATACCTGAAGAACCTGCTTGGTCGTGCCCTGCCTGGCAAGCTCATCTGCCTTACAGTTTCCCTCAATGTCCCTATGTCCCGGGACCCATATGAGGTTTACGCGGTTCTGTTGGGCCATCTCCTGAAGAGATCGACGACAGCTGAGCGTCAGTTCAGAGTTGAACGTGTATGAGCCAAGGGATTTGATGGCCGCTTGGCTATCGCTGAAAATAGCGATATCTTCTCCGATAACACGTTTGCTTAACCAGGCCGCGGTGTCCAGGATTGCCGATACTTCCGCCTAGAAGACGCTACAATGATCAGGTAGTCTGAAGGAGAGCTCAAGGTCCAAATTCCTTGAATAAACCCCTCCTCCAACTCTGCCGTCCAACTTCGAGCCGTCGGTGTATATGGAAGTGCCACCATTTGTTTCGGGACACCAATCCGTCCTCTCCCAGTCTTCTCTGCTGGGAATGTTTATTTTGAAACAGCTATCCCCGACTGTAGTGGTCGCACAACGATCTGTGCTTAGAGGGAGAAAGCTGTAAGATTCCAGAATACTGGAGTGTCCAATAGTACCCGCACCCCAACTGGAGGTTTCCCTTAGGCGCAGAGCTGATGCCACCGCTGACCGAAACCCTTCCAGATCAGTGGCAAAATGCCCAGAATGACCTGGAGGGCTTCGTTGGGCGTTGTCCTTAGCGCACCGCTTATACAAATCATATTGGATCTATGGACTTTCCGCAACAGATTCAGGTATGTTGCCTTGCTCAGCGCAGGCCACCATACGACGACTCCATACATCATGATTGGGCGAATGATGGCCGTGTAGATCCAACTGCATACTCTAGGGCTGAGCCCACATTTTTTGCCAATGGCTCTTTTGCATGTGTAAAGAGCAATGCAAGCTTTCTTCAGGCGCTGAAGGGCATTCTCCTTCGAATTCAACTTCCTGTCCAGAACTATGCCTAGAAACTTGGCCTTATCCGAAGTATTTATGTTAGACCACTGAAATTTGGTGAGGTTTTATTTGTGATCGATCCGTAACACCTCCCAAAAACCGAGTTATCGAAAAAGGGGGCGTGGCATCTCCCATACGAATGAAATAGTCCATATCTCTGGAAGTATTTAGGTTTGACCACTGAAATTTTGTGGGGAGTTATATTAGATCAATCCCTGACACCTTCAAAAAAAAACTGGGGATAACGAAAAAGGGGGCGTGGTTCCTCCTATACGAAGGAGATAGGAATATGGATTAAAATGTATATAGGGATTGGGTTAGAGAAACATGCAGGGAAATAAATTTGTAGCAGGACAACGTCTGTCGGAGCCACGGTTCAGGCAACCACCCGGATTTGGCATAGCGTAGCCCAGGGTTATTTATAATAAGCGCGGCCGAAGGCCGCCTACGCAGAAAGGTGTACTACACAGAAGGACTTGGCATGGTGCAGTGCAAGGTTGTTTTTGCACATACGCGATCTTGTACCCACAACAATGGTACCTTAAATTAAAGGTAATTCAATTACTTATTCAATGAAAAAAAAATTTCAAAATCGGTTCATTGGTTTTTGAGAAATTGTGATTTAAGATTTAATTTAAGTTTAAATGAACTTTGACCCTTAATAACTTTTGTTGTTGTTTGCCCCAAAAAAGAAATACCCCGTTAATTTGTTATAAAAATACCTATCGAGCTATTCTGCATTTGTTCCCTATCTCGAAATTATGGCTGCCAACAGTGGCGTGGTTGGCAAGACGCGAATGCGCTGACTCTTTGCTTGATGCCAGCAGGTACTTCGTTTACCACCAAACCCGTTTTTCCGTTTCTTGTTGAAGCCAATGATGTCGATGTCGTCGGCATACGCCAAGATTTGTACGCTCATGTAATATATTATTCCAACGTGATTAAATTCTGCAGCTTGTATTATTTTCTCCAACATCAGAGTAAAGAAATCGCACGAAAGGGGGTCGCCCTGCCTGAAACCTCGTTTAGTTTCGAACGGCTCGGAGAGGTCCTTCCCGATTCTGACCGAGCTGTTGGTGTTGCTCAGCGTCATTTTGCATAGCCGTATAAATTTTGCGCGGAAACCAAAATCAGACATACCGGTATAAAGGCAACTTCTTTTGGTGCTATCGAAGGCGGCTTTAAAATGAACAAAGAGATGGTATGTGTAGATTCTTTTCTCACGGGTTTTTACCAAGATTTGGCGTATTGTAAAATTCTGGTCGATGGTAGATTTACCTGTGCTGAAGCCACACTGATAAGATCCAATCAGTCGGTCTACGTCAAGCTTCGCACAATACGCTTGATAGGACCTTATATGCGATACTAAAAAGGCTGATTCCACGATAGTTGGCGCAGTTAGCAGGATCGCCCTTCTTGTGGATCGGGCAGAGAACACTTAGATTCCTATCTTCAGGCATGCATTCATTCCACCATATTCTGCACAAGAGCTGGTGCATGCACCTTACCAGCTCCTCGCCGCCGCATTTGAATAGCTCAGCCGGCAGGCAATCAGCTCCCGCCGCTTTAGTGTTTTTTTAGCCGTGATATAGCTATTCCCACCTCGTTATAGTCGGGCTGTTGAACTTCAATTCCATCGTCTTGGATTGTGGGGTCCGGCTCGTCCTCTTCTCTGCATTGTTGCTCTGTTCTTCCGTTTAAAAGGGCAGAGAAGTGATCTCTCCATAACCTTAGTACTCTGTGAACATCTGCCACCCGGTCGCCGTTGTAATTTTTACAGGCTAGTACAGACTCTTTTCCGCTCCCCTCTTCTTCGCCGGAAAACCCGTCTCGCTCCCCTCTTCATCTCGCGGTAGTGTTCACTTACGCTCCTCGTTGCATTCGCTTTTAACGTTGCCTTATAGGCGTCGTCCTTTATTTTCACTGCGTCTTTCCACAAACGCAGTCTCTAACGTTAGAAAAAAGTTCGGGTTTACGTTAGATAACTATGGTAATTCTCTAACTACATATTCTCTATTCGAAGGCAACAGTAGAGAACTACACTAGAACTTGATTCCAGATAGGTTAGAGAACTAGGCAAAAGGCGAGCATTTGCAAGTTCACATTAGAATCCCATTAGAGAATGACATTAGAATTCGACTCAAAAACTATAGTTTTCTCGATTTGAGAATTATGTCCCATTTTGTTGGAGAACGCTGTGATTCTCGAGTGTTTCTCCAGTCGTCATCTAATGTTAGAGATTGGAGAATGGGGCTAGTTCTCGAATGTATCTACAATCGAAATCTAGATTCATGGTTTGTTGGGTTTGTACTCTCTATCATCGTACTAGCTGTTTTTTGCACTTGCCGGAATCCAATTACTTCTTCGGCTGCGGTACGAAGTGCTCCTGAGATATGTTCCCACTGCTCATGCACTCCGCTGGGTTGAATTGTGCTCGCAGAGACCTGGTGTGCGAGTCGTTCATTGGCTGCCTGTTGTGGCTACAATTTTTCGACCTCCAGCTTTTCTTGTGTTTTTGTGGCTCCTCTTTTGCTGTACTTAGTCGGTTAGGTATGATTCTTGGCTGCTGCCAAGTAGTGATCGGAGTCGATGTTCGGACCCCGCATCGTACGTACGTCCTTAATGCTGGAAGCATGCCGTCCGTCTATCACAAAGTGATCGATCTGGTTGCGTGTTTTCCGATCTGGCGACAGCCATGTTGCTTGATTGATCTTTTAGTGCTTGAAACTGGTGCTGGATACGACCATGTTTCGTGCACCGGCGAAATCAATCAGTCTGTATCCATTTGGAGAAGTCTCATCATGGAGGCTAAATATTCCGACAGTGGGCCAGATACACCCTCTTTGCCCACCCTGGCGTTAAAGCCGCCAAGCACGACTTGATATCATGACGGGGGTAGCGCTCATACGTTTTTTCTAATTTCGCATAGAATGCATCTTTTTCCACGTCGTCCTTGTCCTTGGTCGGTGCGTGCACCACGATAAACTATATGGTGAAAAATCGTAGTTTTATTCGGATTGTGGCGAGACGTTCATTCACGGCTGTGAACGACACCACAAGTTTTACGAGTCTCTTTCCTACCACAAAACTGACGCCGAAACTACGCTCATTAGTGTGACCGCTCCAGTAGACATTGCAGGTTCGGATGGTCGTACAACCATGCCCCGTCCATCGCGTTTCTTCTTCGTTCTGAAAATGGTCAAATTCTCACGATAATAAATGCTCTTAAAAGTGATAATACTTTGCTTATGCATAAGTGTGATCTCTTATCCGCCGAGATTAGCTCTCTCCGTTTGCTAATCGATAAGAAATATAATGCTAATGATACAAGCGAAAACAATAACAAGCATAATAAACATATGACTAGTGAAATTGGAGAGTCAGCAAATAACAAAATAAAAACTGGTTCTGCTACAACAACAAAAAAACCTGCCTCAGTTAACAAAACGAACATAAACAGTGAAAAATCTAATAAGACAAACATTGGCAATAAAATTAGTGATGCTTCGAATTCAATAAAATCTGGTTCAGCGCAGAATAAAAATACCGCAGAGTCATCAAATACTAACAACAACAACAATGATAACCATCTGCCCGCAACTAACCTACAGTCTATCTTAATTGATTTGGCAGACACTAATGACCTGCTATCACTTCCACCACCTAATCATTCGCCCGGTATCGTTGCCAACATAAACGATGCTAATAAGCCCGGGCAGAATACGAATACGAATACTGTTGAGTTATCTGAACAGAATATGAATTTAGAAGAGTTACCTGCGCAGAATACGAGTACTGAAGAGTTATCAATAATAAACAACAACAATAATAACTTTTCACCCACAACTAGTCAACAGACTGTGTATGCTAATGTCGCTGCTAATGCTAATCGTGGTTCTGCCTCAGTGAATGCTTCTAAAATTATTAAATCAGCTGTATACAAACCCAGTAATCCGTCCACTATTGTTGTTGGAAGTAACTGTAATGTACATCTTGACTTAGCCGTTCGTCTGAAATGGTTACATCTGTCGTCGTTTAAGCCTTCGGTTAATGCTAATGATATTATCGATCATGTGTCGAGAATAACAAACATTTCTCCATCTTTTTTTCACTGCCATAAGCTTATTAAGAAGGGCATTGATCCATCATCGTTAGTAAGATGCAATTTTAAACTTGGGATCTCGCCTACAATTTATAACAAGTTGCTTGACTCATCTATCTGGCCATCGGATGTCAAAGTTAAACCTTTTCGTTTTTTTCACAAGGGTCAGGGGGCTAAAGACAATCAGTAGCTAAACAGGCAAACCTTTCTGCTAATGGTACTCTAAAAATCTACTTTCAAAATGTCTCTGGTATGAGAACTAAAGCTAAAGATATATTCCTAGCCTCATCACGTTGTGAATACGATTTGTATGTCATTGTCGAAACTTGGCTTAATGACGATTTTTTTGATGCCGAGTTTTTTAACCAAAATTTATACCATACGTATCGGAAAGATAGAGATCCCATCAAAACTGGATGTTTAAGAGGTGGTGGCGTCTTAATTGCGGTTAGGCGTTCACTCCTCTCTTCTCACGTCCAGCTCTCTAACAGTGACTCTCTTTTAGACCAACTTTGCGTTTCTATTTGCGGCCCATCTGGCAATCTGTTTATCTGTGCGTCGTATATTCCACCCGATAGTAACGACTCGTTGTACTGCGCCCACGTATATAATATTCTCGACATATACGAAAATAATATAAATAGCCATTTCTGCATTTTGGGTGATTTTAATCTAAATAAGGTTGGTTGGTCAAAATTACACAACGATGTAATCTTAACTCCAACAAATGTTAATTATGCTCATGAAATAAACTTTCTAGATACCCTTTTTAGTTGTAACCTTATTCAGATTAACTCCTTTGTGAATATGCTAAACAATATATTAGATCTCATATTTGTTGATGATAATTTAATTTCTAATTTGACTGAGTGTCAATTTCCCATTTCTAAGTCGGTTATGCATCATGTGCCGCTATCCTTAACCTTAGAATTTGTAGACTTTGTCCCTATAGATCGAACACCTCAAAACTTTCAATCGTTTAATTTCAAAAATGCAAATTTTGAGTTACTCAACTCGAGCATATTGCAAATTGATTGGGAGTCTAGTTTCTCTGGAAAAAACACTGCCGAATGCTTTGACATCTTTCTGCTTGAACTGGCTGATGTATTTAGTAGAAACCTGTCTCTGCTTCCGGTTAAAAAACATAAATTACCGTGGTACAATTCTAGGTTAAAAAAGTTGAAAAATCAAAGGAACAAATTTTTTAAAAAATATAAAGCGACTAATGATATTTTATTTGAGGAAAGATACCTATTTTTTATGCGAGAGTTCAATGTACTTGATAAATTTTTATATAACAAATACATTTTGCACTGTGAGAATGAATTGAAAGAAAATCCTAAATCTTTCTGGAACTATGTACGTTCAAAAAAAGGTTCTGGTAATATTCCCACCTGTGTTAAATATAATGGAGTTTCCTCAAATAATTTATCTGATTCAGTAAATCTTTTTGCTGATTTTTTCAAGTCTATTACAGGCCAATTTCTAAATTGTCTACTTGCTCCAAACTTTTTGAGAAAGTGGTCAAGGAAAAGTTGGCATTTGCGATCAAAGGTTTAATCGATCCATGTCAGCATGGGTTGTAGGAGGGCGATCGACAGTCACTAATCTTGCTGTATTCTCTCAATTCTGCGTTTCTGCCTTTAAAGACGGTTGTCAAGTTGATACAATTTACACCGATTTCTCTAAAGCGTTTGACACAGTGTCCCACAAAATACTGTTGTCTATCTTACTGATAGAATCTCTTTCGTCCAAATTGAGTCTGTGAAGTCTTACAACTTTCTTGCAACTTCAGGTGTGCCACAAGGTAGTATTCTTGGTCCCATCTTATTTATAATTTTCATCAATGATGTTGGCTTGCACCTAAAGCATTCAAACTACCTTTTGTATGCAGATGATTTAAAACTGTTCAGTAGAATCTCTTCTGAATCGGACGCCCTACTTTTGCAGGAAGATCTGAATGCTCTTAACGCCTGGGCCATTCAAAATAAATTGTGCCTTAACGGTAGTAAGTGCTGTCACATAACGTTCTCCAAGTCTATGAATGTGCTTGCGTCTACTTATTTGGTTTCTAATGTAGCTCTTGCATCGGTGCGAGAATTTCGGGATTTAGGAGTAATTTTTGACTCTTCCTTCACTTTTGTCAACCATGTCAACCATATTATACCGAAATCTTATTCTAACTTGGCCTTTCTTCGACGCTATGCGAAGGATTTTGAAGATCCCTATACTAGGAAAATTTTGTTTAATTCTTTAGTGCGATCAAAATTAGAGTATGGTTCAGTTATCTGGAATCCCATGTATAAAACGCACTCTGTTAGAATTGAGAGAGTTCAACGTAAATTCACACGATTTGCTGTTCAACCTCTCAATTTTAATTTTCCTTTGCCACCTTATCCTGCCAGGTGTATGCTAATTAATGTTCAGTCGCTCGATATTAGGCGAGCTATTCAAAATCTAATGTTTATCTTTGACATAATTACCGGTGCCATTGATTGTTCAGCTCTTCTTGGACAGATATGTTTTAATATCCCCAATAGAACTCTACGCTCTACTAATATCTTTTATATTGGTATTCTGAGATCGAATTATCTCAAGTTTGCCCCACTTATAAGAGGGCTCAACGAGTTAAATCGTATCTTTAGAACTATTGATCTCGATTTCGCAATGTCGAGGTCCCATTTCAAGGCAGATATTGAATCTTACTACCGAGATAATCAGCCTTTGACTTAATTTTTATTAGTCTTAAGTTTAAGTTTAAGAAATTTGTAAATCTAGTCCGTAAGGTTTTTTGCCATTGACTTAATAAATGAAATGAATTGAATTGAATTGATATCCGGCACCCTGGGGCTTGTAGCCATCTTTCGTTGGCTTCGCGGAGTGTATGCTCCTTCAGCATTAGCTTGCACGTGGCAAACGGCATACCTATGCGCTCTTTATCTTGAAGAATCTGCTTAGTCGTGCCCTGCCTGGCAAGTTCGTCTGCCCTACAGTTTCCCTCAATGTCCCTGTGTCCCGGGACCCATGTGAGGTTCACGCGGTTCTGTTGGGCCATCTCTTGAAGAGATCGACGACAGCTGAGCGTCAGTTCAGAGTTGAACGAGTAAGAGCCAAGGGATTTGATGGCCGCTTGGCTGTCGCTGAAAATACAGATATCCTGTCCGATGGTGCGTTCACCTATCCAAGTCACGGCGTCCATGATTGCAGAAACTTCAGCCTGGAAGACGCTGCAGTGATCAGGTAGTCTAAAGGAGAGTTCTAGGTCCAAATCCCTTGAGTAAACCCCTCCTCCGACTCTGCCGTCTAACTTCGAGCCGTCGGTGTATATAAAAGTGCCGCCATTAGTAGCGGGACACCGATCTATGTTCTCCCAGTCTTCCCTGCTGGGAATGTTTATTCTAAAACAACAATCTCCGACTGTTGTGGTCGCACACCGATCTGTGCTCAGAGGGAGAAAGCTGTAAGATCTTAGAATACAGGAGTGTCCAATAGTGCTTGCGCCCCAGACGGACGTTTCCCTTAGACGCACAGCCGATGCTGCTGCTGCCCGGTACCCTTCCAGATCGAGTGGCAAAAAGCCAAGAATGGCCTGGACAGCTTCATTGGACGTTGTTCTTAACGCCCCGCTTATACAGATCATGCTCGATCTGTGGACTTTTCCTAACAGATTTAGGTTTGTTGCCTTTCCTAGCGCAGGCCACCATACCACGACTCCATACAGCATAATTGGCTGGATTATCGCTGTGTAGATCCATCTGCAAATTTTGGGGCTGAGCCCCCATTTTTTGCCAATGGCTCTTTTACACGTGTAAAGTGCAATGCACGCTTTCCTCTGGCGCTGGATGACATTCTCCTTCCAGTTAAGCTTTCTATCTAGAACTGTGCCTAGGAATTTGGCTTTGTCAGCTAAGTTCAGGCGCACGCCATCTAGTTCTGGTAGGTTCAGCGGTGGTATCTTGTACCGCCTGGTATAAAGGACAAGCTCCACCTTTCCGGGGTTGATGCTAAGTCCGCAGCGAGAGGACCATGAAGAAACTTCTCGCAGTGCTACTTGCATCAAGTCACACAGGGTTTGTGGGAATTTGCCCCTATATGCAATAGCTAAATCGTCTGCATATGCCACTATCTTCCCGCCCCCCCAACTTGTGTCTCGTAGCAGTGAGTTTACGGTGAGGTTCCATAGGAGCGGGGAGAATACACCACCCTGAGGCGTTCCTCTTGTGACATAGCGGGAAAGATCAACTGTTCCCAGTGAAGAAACTATTTTCCTTCCGTTTAGTAGTTGATCAATTAGTCCAATAAGAGACCTATTTATGCCCAGGTTTGTTAAAGCAGTGTTAATAGCCTCCGGCCTTATATTGTTGAAAGCCCCTTCGATGTCCAGAAAGGCCACGAGACAGTACTCCTTTTCGTGCAATGATTTTTCAACAATAGAGACTAGGCTGTGGAGCGCAGTTTCCGTTGATTTACCTTTGGTGTATGCATGTTGATAGCTAGAAATAAGGTTGCTATCAATAGTAGAGGAGAGATAATCGCTAATTATCCTCTCGAAGGTTTTAAGTGCAAAAGACGAGAGACTGATCGGTCTGTAGTCTTTAGGCTCATAGTGTGAGGCCTTCCCAGCCTTTGGAATAAAGACTACCGTGGCGCTTCTCCAGGAGCACGGAATGTAATTAAGAGCCAGGCAGGCTGAATAGAGAACTACCAGCCATTTAGCTGATATTTCCAGCGTGTTTATAAGTTGTGCGGGGAAAATCCCGTCTGGCCCAGCTGCCTTGAACGGCTCAAAGCTTTTGATTGCCCACCTTACCCTTTCCTCCGTAATGGGTATGTTTACCGCCAGGTTTGTTGCAGATGCTACAGGTGCATCATACAAGTTCCCCGGAAAGTGTGTGTTCAGGAGCAGCTCCAGGGTTCCCCTTCCGTGCTGGTCCAAGATCCGTCAGGCTTCCGTAAATAGCTAATGGCTGTTTGAGTTTTTGATAGCACTCGTCTAAGTCTCGCTGTATCATCGACTTTTTCGACCCCGGTGCAGAAATTTCTCCACGAAGTTCTCTTCGCTTGCCTTAGAGCCTTTTTATAGGCCCTCAGTTTAGCGTTATATTCGAGCCATTCAGGCTCCGTACCGATGCTCTTGGCCTTGTTAAATTGCTTTCTGCATGATATACGGAACGAATCCAGGTCGTAAGACCACCAGTGGGGTCTATGTTTGCCGCGTGGTTTTGGTACTGGACAAGCCTGCTCTAGGGCATTTGAGAGCGCCGTTGTAAAGGTCGTTACCAGATCATCCAGTTCTCCCACTGATGAGGGGGCTTGTGGAGGTAATACTGGTAGGTCCCTAGCTAATATTTGGTTATGTAGCTGCCAGTTAGTGTTGCGTGGATTTCGTTTCATAACTGGCTGCTCAACAATAAAGTCTAACATAATTTCTATGTACCGATGGTCAGAAAATGAATGCTCATCAAGAACACGCCATTTTCTGACCCACTCATAAGCGCCTTCGCTACAAATAGTGAGGTCTATAACCTCCCTACGAGCTTTAGTTATAAAAGTAGGCTCGTTACCCACGTTACAAACCACCAGGTTAGTTGTTAGTAGGTAGTCAAACAGAGACTCGCCCCTAGCGTTAATATCGGAGCTTCCCCACTGGACGTGATGAGCATTAGCGTCAGCTCCAATAATAAGATGGCCCGTACAGAAATTATCCACCAGATCTTTCACCTCCTTTTGTGGAGGAGGTTCTTCGGCGTCATAGGGCATATAGACCGACCGTGGGGTGCGCGCAATTGTTCATACGTTTTTCTTATCAACAACGATAAAAACAAAACCAATAAATCAGTAAAATGTTTTGTCCAAAATGCAAAGAAAAAGTAGATCGCGCGGAGGTGGCTAAAGTCGCGTGTGCAGACTGTGGTAGCTTTTTTCACGCCCCGTGTGCCAATGTTACAGCCGAAGATTTGGATTTTATGAAGGCGAATGGCACTAAGCATCGCTGTGAACCATGCACTGTTTCACGCCGCAAGTCTTTGCACCAACAACCACTGCCGGTTACCATTTCTGCGATTGCAGCGGATGATGCATCTCCGGCATCTGGATCTAGGATGGGCGCACAAGCGATCCTAAAGTCAACAACCGCGGCACAAAACAGACAAAAGCAGACCACAAACAGCAGCCAAAAACAACAAACACAAAAGACAAATAACCAAAACAACGTCAATGTACATAGGAATGCAACTAGGCAGGTCAATGTCCAAAGCAATAACAACACTATAGCTAACAAAACGGAACAAATCAAACAATCACAGCAAGAACAAGTAAATATTGATGGTGACAGAAACACAAAAGAGATAACTATGCAGATGTTATACGAAGAAATTATTAACTTGAAGAAAGTCAATTCCAATTTTTTAGCAACTATAGGGCAGCTCAAAGAAGAAAATTAGAAATTAAGTGAGCGAGTGTGCAAACTTGAGAATGTTTTGAATTGGCGAGAACAGCAACTTCTAAGCAGCGCAGTCGATATTTCTGGCGTGCCAGCGCTGACAAACGAGAATGCGAATGAATGCGCAAAGCAAATTTTGGGCACTGCTCTAAGCTTGTCTCTCTCTCCAGGAGAGATAACCAAGTGCTTTGTTAAGAAGTTTAAGAAAACAAACGTTCTCCGTATTCACTTTGCATCTAGTGAGGTTAAAAATAAAGTGATGACCCAAAAGCGTAAAGCAAAGGGAAAATTAACAGCAAAGCTATTTAGTGATGATCACAAAAACAATATCTTCATAAACGACAGCCTCACTGGTTACAACAGAGCTTTGCTTGCAGTAGCGAGAAAAACAAAAGAAGCGAAAAGTTATAAATATTTGTGGGTGAAAAATGGTAGAATTTTGCTGAAAAAGGAAGATGATGGGGAAGTTGTTTTACTTAAAACTTTTGACGACTTGTCAAAGGTTATATAGAACAAATAATTTTTATTTTTTTAATTCCTTTTACCTATTATGGTTTTTTGTAATTTTTTAGAGAAAAACAACCACGCCATAATCAAGCCCATCAGCGATTTAAATGTATTATCTGACTTAAATAATTTTTTTACCGTGATTCACCAAAATATACGTAGTCTTCGGCAAAATTTTGACTTATTGGTATGCAATCTGGAGGTGTTTAAAAACCCTCCAGAATTAATTTTTGTATCTGAAATCTGAATATACTCCCATGAAACTCCAGATTTTACAATACCTGGATATAATTTCTTCGCAAATAGTAATGACCTCTATCCCGCAGGTGGTGTTGGAGTGTTTGTTCGTAGTACGTACGAGTGTGATTTTGTAAAATATAACATCACGAGCGCTGATATCTTAAAGGTTACGTTAAGTATCTCCAGCAAGGTTTTTAGTTTCATATTTGTATATAGACTACACGCGGTTTCCGTTCAAACGTTTTTGGAAGAGTTTTCAGGTCTTCTTTGTCGGGAAAATTCTGCAAATACCATTATATTAGGTGATTTTAACTTAGACATCCTCAACCTGAGTGCCACAGTGGATAACTATCAAACCCTTTTGGCTAATCATCTTTGTTAAACGAACCAACTCGTGCTATCTCTGGAAGTTGTTTAGATCATGTCTTCTGCGGGGTAGTTATAATAATCTTAGTAGTTTTAATACAGTAAATTTTCATCTGAGAATTACAGACCATACCATGACTGGTTTAATAATAAAAAATGTATGCGAACAAAGCCGTAATAGAAGAAATTTTAACTCAAGCTTGACTAAAATAAATTTCGGTCTGTTGAATGAAAGACTACGGTTTGAATCGTGGGACATGGTGTATGCTGAGGGAGATGTATCCCATGCTTACAATACGTTTCTAGTTATTTTGCAGAATCACATAAACGCTGCAAGTTTTTCTTATGCACCCTGTAGAAAGCAAACAAAAATAAAGCCTTGGATAAGCAATCAGTTAGTCAGGCAAATTCGTCTAAAAAATAAGCTTGGTACGAAATGCCGTAAGCACCCATCTAATGCAAATCTTCGTAACCGGTATCAGAGCTTGTGTAGGATTTTAAGAAAGCAAGTAAAATTAGAGCGTGACAGCTATTATCGTAACGAGCTAAGGGCCTCGCATGATAACTCGAAAAAAGAATGGGAAATCATTAACAGCCTACTCAACCGAAAATGTAGAACAAACATCACAGAAATAAATCTTTGCAATAGTGGTGAGATCTTTTATGACGCCGAAGTAGTGGCAAATCTTTTCAATGAGCATTTTTCGTCAATCGGGCAATTTGATGTGTCCGTGCATTCGTGTGAATCTTTTTCTCCGGCAACAGTAGCTTCATATGAAGGCGACAGTTTTTTCTTTGAGGCTTTCACTGGATTCGAGGTCCTAAAAGCCATTAGATCCTTGAATAACTCAAGATCGTGTGGTTCTGACGGGATTTCAAATCAAGATCTAAAGTATGTGGCGTTCAGTTTATTTGATATTTTAACATATCTCTTCAATGCAAGTATTTTGTCGGGAACCTTTCCTTCTGATTTGAAATGCGCAATTGTTATCCCTTTATTTAAAAAGGGTGACAAAAAAGATGTGAACAATTATAGACCAATTTCCTTACTTTCTTCCATTTCAAAAGTTTTTGAGAAACTCGTTAAATGTAGAATTCTTTCCTTCCTTGAAAACAAAAATTTCTTCAGCCCGAGGCAATTCGGATTTAGATGTGGACGTTCAACAGAAGATGCCCTGTTGGACTTTTGTTCCCTCATATATAGGGATCTCGACAAAAAAAAGAACTGTGCTGGTTTATTTGTAGATATCACAAAAGCATTTGATATGGTAGATCATAGAATTTTACTGGATAAATTGCATTCCGCTGGTTTTCGTGGTTTCATCTATAATTGGTTCAAATCCTACTTATCAGGAAGAGTGCAGAAAGTAAAAGTTGGTAACTGCCTAAGTAATCCTGTTACAATTAGGTCAGGAGTACCTCAAGGATCAGTTTTGGGCCCAATTCTATTTCTAATATATATTAACTCGATATTTTCCTTACCATTTTTTGGAAAAGTTACGGCTTTCGCAGACGACCTTGCTATCGCCTATGGTTCATCGAACTATCTGGATTTGATAGCAGGCCTTCATAATGATGTGCATTTGTTGAGGGTGTGGTTTGCTGCACATAAGCTTGTTGTCAGCAAGAAAACAAAGATGATATATTTCAATCTACAACCAAAAGTGTCACCTGACATAGCCATTGTATTTCATGCTACTGATTGCAAGCGCTTCGCTCTGAATAGTATGGTGTGCTCTGACACAACATTTCAATCAAGTAACAAGTGTTCCGAAAAATGTTTCTCCATCGAAGAGGTAAGCGATTTTCAGTACCTGGGTGTTTCTGTTGACCAAAACTTGAGTTGGGCTGCTCATATATCTCGATTAAAGTCGTACATGCGATCTATCGTTCGGCATTTTTATAGCCTGAGAAAGATTTGCTCAAACGCAACACTTAAAACTATTTATTACGCCTTAGTTCACTCTAAGCTCGCATATGGCATAACCTGTTGGGGTGGTGCACCTAATACTAAAATCCAGCAGCTTTTAACTCTTCAAAAATGTGTTATAAGAAAGATATGCAGTGTGAATCGTCTTCATCATACCATCGACCTGTTTAGAGATTTGACAATTCTTCCCGTAAGGCACATGTACTACTACAAGACATTGAAAATATTTTTCCTTCGCTGTGGGTACTTACATAGCCTGGTCTCGGATAGCTATAACTTGAGGCAAAACTCACACGGTCTTGTTTATGTTCCCACATCGCGTACAACTCACTTCAATAACTTCTTCAGTATTGTTTCTTGTAAAATGTTTAATGCGTTACCCGCGTCGATACGCGTCATTAGAAATTTGCGGGAATTTTTAATAAAGGTTAAATCATTTCTTTTGGAGCAATCACACGATGACATCAAAATTTTGCTGAATCGTATGACTTAGTCAATTTGAAGAAAATCTGTTGTTATTATTATAATTGTTATTGTTATTCTTTTTCTCAATCATGTACATAGAATTTGTATAATTTAATTTATTAATAGTGAAATTCACCCCACACACATTTTTAAATGTTCATGAAATTTATTTTTTGAAAATGGCATTCGATACTAAAATATCAATAATTTTTACAGAATGCCTCACCTTTTCTTTCATTTTTTTTATTCTTAACGGCCTTAATTTAAGTTACCATTGTAATATACATACATATGTTAATCGTGAAAGGAAATGAAATAAATCTAATCTAATCTTGTACCCCTTAGTCCCCAATCCACAGATCCTAGAGCTATTGACCCAGGGCTCTTGGATAAGGACCACGTCTACGTCGCCTTTAGAAAGACGACTGCTTAAAACAGCCGAGGCTGCTTTAGATTTGTGCAGATTTATCTGAAGCACCACCAACATGAGAGAGCTCAGACTTCCCCGCCGCCAGCGTGTCGTCGAGGTCTGGCCTGTTCCGGGGGCTGTATCTCAACGAGGAGTTGTTCAGAGCACCTGCACGATTTGGCGTGGCGGGAACCCTGCTGTCTGAAGCAGCATCAACGTTAGTGTGCTCAGGTTTAGCCACGATCGTGACGTCGAGGCCTTCTTCGTCAAGCAGGCTTTCTTCTATCGCCGAGTTGTTCGCAGCACCATCGCAATTTGACGTGGCGGATAACATACTTTCCGCGTCGGACTCCTCTGCTTCCCCTTCCGATGCCTCGATCTCCGAGTCCTCCGGAGCGTCCGGAATAGCAGCGCGCTGTGCATCGCCACGGTATACGTGGATCACGATCTGACCCAAGCCGTAATGCACTCGTCCGTTGCACCGTTTAAGGGGCTCGAGCGCCTCCTTATTCAGAGTGATAACCACCTGTCTATTGGGCCCAACCACATCATCGACCAGATTGACGCCCCAATCCTGCGTCGGGAGAGACGGATTCCAGACCTGCAGCATCTCAAGAATATTCTCGGGTTCTGCAGGGACGGCAGGAATCCATGCCCTTGCCCTTGGCCGAGCAGGAATGTCCTTCCAGTCGACGACATCTAGTCTTGCCCCTGGGTAGACTTCACCCAGTCTTGCAACTGCTGCCTTATACAGTGCGACAGTTCTTGCATCCTCGCACGCGAATATTTTGATCTGACCTTGGTGCCAGCCCGCGTCAGTACCTCGCGGCGGACTACCCGGAGACTCACGCATTAAGTGGAGGAGGGCCCTGCCCATTTCATTCCGGACATACAGCCACTGGTCTTTGGGGATGGACCAACGGTCGTTACCTCGGTCAATGAAACCTATAAGGATTCTGTCCTTGGTTACTTCAGCAAAGCTGAGTTTTCCCACTACGGGGTTGACCTGATGCCGCTTCGGATGGGGGTCTACCTCTCCGTCCGATCTCTGGCGTTTGAAGGGATTACCGTTCACCCTCTTAGGCACATAGGGCCTCTGGAAATTTGGTATCAGAGCTTTCGCTTCCTCCACCATCTTCCTTTCTTCCGGCGACAGCTTCTCCTGCGATGCTCCTTCATATTTTTTTTAACTATATATATATGAATTGGAACTTTCTGAATATCAAATTTAATTTTCTGAATGTCAATTGTAACTTTCTGAATATGAAATGAACACTCTGAATATGAATTGCAACTATCTGAATATGAATTGTAAATTTCTGAATATCAATTGCAACTTTCTGAATATGAAATGGAAATTCTGAATATGAACTGTAACTTTCTGAATATTAACTGTAATTTTCTGAATATTAATTGTAAATTTCTGAATATCAATTGGAAATTCTGAATATAAATTGTAACTTTCTGAATCATCATCATTTATTGGCGCTTAACCGCATAAGCGATTTTGGCCGTTGCATATCAAAGCACGCCAGTCATTCCTTTTTAGCGATAACTGACGCCAATTGAATACCCCAAGGGAGATCAAGTCATCCTCCAGCTTTTGTTTCCATCTCAGTTGAGGCCTCCCCCTTCCTCTGCTGCCGAATTCAAGCGACGATAGGAAAACCTTCTGTGCTGGAGCTTCTTTGTCCATTCGCATAACATGGCCCAGCCAGCGGAGTCTTTGGGCTTTAATTCGCTGGACTATGGTCAGATCTGCGTAGAGCTCGTACAGCTCATCGTTAAATTTCCTTCGATACTCGCCGTTGGCATCACGGGAAGCACCATAAATCTTCCGGAGAACTTTTCTCTCAAATACTCCAAGGGCTATCTCATCTTCTCTTGACATTGTCCATGAATCTGAGCCATACATCAGGACAGGTATGATGAGAGACTTATAGAGCGTGATCTTTGTTCTTCGAGAGAAGACTTTACTTCTCAATTGCCTACTCAGTCCAAAGTAGCACTTGTTGGCAAGAGTGATTCTCCGCTGGATTTCTAGACTGATATTATTTTCGGTGTTGATACTGGTTCCCAAATAGACGAGGTCCCTCACAGTTTCAAATTTGTAACTATCAACAGTGACATGGCTGCCAAGGCGCAGGTGCGCCGATTCTTTCTTTGATGACAGCAAATACTTCGTCTTGTCCTCGTTCACGGCAAGACCCACTTTTTTCGCTTCCTTATCCAGTCCAGAGAAGGCAGCGCTTACGGCGCGGTTGTTAAGGCCAATGATATCAATATCATCATTTAGCTCTGCTGCTCGAATTATCTTCTCCAGCATCGGATTGAAGAAATCGCACGAAAGGGAGTCGCCCTGTCTGAAGCCTCGTTTGGTTTCAAATGGCTCAGAGAGGTCCTTCCCGATTCTGACGGAGCTGTTGGTATTGCTCAACGTCATTTGGCAAAGCCGTATAAGCTTTGCAGGGAAGTCAAATTCAGACATGGCGGCATACAGGCAACTCCTTTTTGCGCTGTCAAAAGCGGTTTTGAAATCGACAAAGAGATGGTGTGTGTCGATTCTTTTATCATGGGTCTTCTCCAGGATTTGGCGTATCGTGAAAATCTGGTCGATGGTAGACTTACCGGGTCTAAAGCCACACTGATAAGGTCCAATCAGTTTGTCTACGATGGGCTTCAGCCTTTCACACAACACGCTAGAAAGAACCTTATATGCAATATTAAGAAGACTAATTCCGCGGTAGTTGGTGCGGTTAGCGGGATCGCCTTTCTTGTGGATTGGGCAAAGCACACTTAAATTCCAATCCGGAGGCATGCATTCGTCTGACCATATTCTGCATAAGAGCTGATGCATGCTTTCTACCAGCTCTTCGCCTCCGTGTTTGAACAGCGCGGCGGGTAGTCCGTCTTTTCCAGGCGCTTTGTTGTTTTTGAGCCGGGATATAGCTATCCTCACTTCATCATAGTCAGGTGGTGGGACGACTTTTCCATCGTCAGGGATTGGGGTATCGGGTTCGACGTCTCCCTCGCAATTTAGCAGTGTGGAGAAGTGCTCCCTCCATAATTTAAGTACACTTTGTACGTCGGTTACCAGGTCGCCATTATTGTCCTTACAGGAGCTTGCCCCGGTCTTAAAACCTTCCGTCATCCGCCGGATCTTTTCATAGAATTTTCGGGCATCATTCCTGTGAGCCAGCATCTCAAGCTCCTCACACTCACGCCTTTCGGCCTCACTTTTCTTTTTTCTGAAAAGGCGTCTCTCTTCCTTCTTTGCCTCACGATATTGTTGCCATACACTGCGGGTTGCGCCCGTTCGCAACGTCTCCTTGTAGGCAGCGTCCTTTTTTTTCGAGGCAGTTTTGCATTCCTCATCGTACCAGTTGTTCTTGTGGCATCAGCGGCGGTACGCAATGAGTGAGAGATATGCTTCCATTGCTCGGTTACATCGTTAGGTCGGGGATTGCCCTCTGCTAGCAGGTGTGAGAGTCCAGTGGAGAAATTATCAGCTGTCTGTGTCACGCGCAACTTCTCAACTTTCTGAATATCAATTGTAATTTTCTGAATATGAAATGGAAATTCTGAATATGAATTTCAATTTTCTGAATATGAAATGGAAATTCTGAATATGAATTGTAACTTTCTGAATATCAATTGTAATTTTCTGAATATAAAATGTAACTTTCTGAATATAAACTGAAAAAGGTGTAGAGTGGCCAGACATGCGGCAAAGCTCGTGCTGGGAAAGAGACTGTGCCGGCAAGTACTAGCGCTCACCCCCGTGGACGAGCGTCTAGCTGCGCTCCGCATCAAGTCGAGGTTCTTCGACATAACATATTTAGAAGGACTCCTTCTACGATAAACTTGAACAGGCGTATGAGCGCTGCTCCCAACACGATATCAAAATGTGCTCGGCGACTTTAATGCCAAGGTGGGCAAGGAAGGAGTCTTTGGTCCTGCAGTTCGAATATTTAGTCTCCACGATACAACATCCCCCAACGGCACCAGGTATGGTCAACACAAGTACCAGGTTCCAGCATAAACAGTTCGAATATTTAGTCTCCACGTTACAACATCCCCCAACGGCACCAGGTATGGTCAACAAAAGTACCAGGTTCCAGCATAAACGAATACACCAGGCAATCTGTCTGATCAAAGAACGAGAAATCAGATTGATCATGTCTTGATCTACGGCAGACATAGCTCCACCGTTCTGGACGTGCGTACCCTACGTGGTCCCAATACCGACTCGGACCATTATCTTGTTGCAGCCAAGACGTGCACACGCCTCTGCAGCGAAAAAAGTGCACACAGTAACGAGAAGCTGCGTACGACACAGACAGCTTGCCAACAAGTGCTGCTTCAGACTGAATAGGCAATTGAGAAGTAAAGTCCTTTTTCTTAGTTCAAAGATCACGCTCTATAAGTCTTTCATCATACCTGTCCTGATGTAAAGCTCAGATTCATGGACAATGTCAAGAGAAGATGAGATGGCCCTTGGAGTATTTTAGAGAAAAGTTCTCCGGAAGATTTAGGGTCCTTCCCGTGATGCCAACGGCGAGTATCGAAGGAGACTTAACGATGAGCTGTACGAGCTTTACGTAGATCTGACCATAGTCCAGCGCACAAAGAATCTCCAACCCGGAAGGTTTTCCTATCGTCACCCGAATTCGACAGCAGAGGAAGGGGGAGGCCTCGGCTAAAATGGAAACAATAGGTATAGGGCGACTTGAACTCCCATTGGTTTTTTAACTGGCGTCCATTATCGCTAAAAAGAAATTACTGGTGTGGTTTGATAGGCAACGGCCTGATGAGGAATACCCTTAGTGATAAAAACGACTCTACACAGTTATTAAAAACTGTTTACTATTTTTTTTTATTTAAGTTATTATTATTTACTTGTTTATTACTTGTGTGCTTTTAGGTCTCGGATTTAATGTAATGGGAGGAAAGGAGCAAAATTCGCCGATATACATTTCTCGAATCATCCCCGGCGGGGTAGCCGATAGGCATGGTGGATTAAAAAGAGGCGATCAACTGCTATCGGTTAATGGAGTGGTAAGTACATTTGCGTTACTACGTATATTTCCAATAGGCATATATGTAATACTTCTATATTGCCATTAAGGTACCTTTTCTATGAAAAGAAATTCCGAAAACATAGTGAGTACCGGTAGTAAGTCTTTAAGTACCCTTTTTTCGGAAATTAAAGGTACATACGAAAGGCGTGAGTGTGAGGAGCTTGAGATGCTGGCTGACAGGAATGATGCCCGAAAATTCTATGAAAAGATCCGGCGGATGACGGAAGGTTTTAAGACCGGGACAAGTTCCTGTAAGGACAATAATGGCGACCTGGTAACCGACGTACATACAGAGTGTACTTAAATTATGGAAGGAGCACTTCTCGTCACTGCTGACGATGTAAAAGTCGTCCCATGACCTGACTATGATGAAGTGAAGATAGCTATATCCAGGATCAAAAACAACAAAGCG